>OZ038476.1:150203579-150246079 GCA_964036315.1 Acanthosepion esculentum | reverse complement strand
ACAATGCTGAGCAGACCTTAGTTACAGTTTATTGGAGAGAGCGTGTTATCTAGCGTGATCAACAATTTGAAAACGGTCAGGACACTAAAAATCTCAGTCACGATTACTTGTGAGTTAGTGCTAGCTAGCAAAGCTATTGTCGGCCCCAAGAGTTCCGTCTACCTAATTTCACTCAGAAGGATTGGGTCAACCAGTGCACTTTCTAAAGTACCCTTCAGATCGATAATATCAGGAGATCTACTTTCTGACAAATCAACCGTGGTGAGATTCGAACTCGGGTCTCATGGTCAGAATAACCACTTCGCCACACGCCCAAACATACATACATACATATATACATACATACATGCAGAAAATAAACACCAAATAAAGCTCAGCTACTTCGATATGAAATCTTGATTCTAATTTCAAATTTCAGACGATAATGGTCAAAGAACGTCTGTCGAAACTACCTAAGTATTCACAAAACCTGTAAGAAGAAAAAACCCTGAAAAGTATCCCCACTCCACACAGGAGAAAAAATATGTAAAAAAAGGTGGACCTAACTAACATATCTTGGTGACTATCATTCAGTTATGTGCCATGCGTGATACACGCTTAGGCGATCACGTATCTTTCGATACATGACTGACGAGGCTGATTTTTTTCCCGCAGTAGGTTTCCATCTCTTTCTGCGGTAGGTTAACATTTCTTTCGGCGGTAGACCAGTTGCCATCCAAGCCTATAGAACCCGGTCTGTCTTGTTATTTACCCATAGCTGGGGGTGGGGAGAAGAACAGTATTCACACCTTTCCGAAGAGTATTAGTACGTAAGTGAATTTGAACTCGGCTCTCCATTACTCAATCCTAGCCGTTATCCATTACTCCTCTATACTCTCACAAAAATGGGAGGGAGGAAGAACGAACGACCTCAGTCTGTTAGCAGATAACGTGTCTAGACCTACTTCCTAGTTCTGATTTCTTCATGAAAAATCTCACAGACACGGGCATGTGTGCGTGTACGTTTATGTGTATGTGAACAGGTTTTGTTAAATTCAACCGATAAGGTGTCTTTTCTTATTTTTTTATCGATTAATTTTTATAATTTTCGAAAATGTTGTCGCATATCCAAATCAAAATTTTGGATAAATATTCCAACATTAATGCATTTGTTCTGTATTTGTTTTTCAAATGTCCCAGTCATTATCAAGAAATTCATCTTGTTAGTATGTTAGACAAAGTCCTGGTATTCAGCTGAATTATACGTATCTGTCTATATTTCTGAGATGAGGTATTCTGTACACTATTTACATTATTCGAACTATTGTATACATCTTTGTTGCCATGTTTATTACAACGTTTCGGCCGTTGTACGATTCGGCGTTGGAATGTCGAACTGAACCCTTTATTTCGCTCGGTGGGGTACACTGTTCTAGTTCCACGTGCCATGTCTAATGGATGTCAGTTATCTCCTGTTAATTCCCCTCTCAAAGTTCTCCACTGCCTTAACCAAGTATTAAACTCACACTCTTTGGGTCTTGTCGCTGGATCTTACCAACGCCTTTATCCACTGTGCCATGTGTCCTTAAGAACTAGCACAGTCTACCCCAGTGAGCGAAATAAAGGGTTTAGTTCGACATTCCAACCACCTGAAGATGGCCGAAGCATACACCGGCCGAAACGTTGTAATAAATATGGCAACAAAGATGAGGACAATAGTTCAAATAATGTAAATAGTGTTAAATATACGTGTATTTTAAACGTGTAGTCAGGTGTAAAACGTTTTAGCCAAGGTAGTAACGTAAGCTTACAACGACCTTGAAATAGCAAATATTGTAGTTCAGAAGTGTGATAAAACCAACGTTTTCGTTAAAGCGAGGATTCGATATTTTAGAAGTGTATATTTCCTGTTTATAATAAATGAGCTTTGAGAAAGGTAATTCGGCACAGCTTGGAAAGTTGTAGAAAGCCATGTACTAATGGAATTTTACATAAAGAGAAAGCGAATGTATTTGATACGCTTAGCAAAGTAAAGAATCAAATTGGAGGCAAAGAAGATTGTTGTTCATCAGGAAACGAGCTGCAGAATCTGAAAATAAGCAACTTAACATTTTAGATTTTCCTGTTTCAACCCTGATGACATTAAGACATAGACCACGATTTATGCCAGGAAATAGGCTAGACTTTAGTGTTTGAAGTTTCCCTTTGTGCATTTAAATCTATTTCTATTGTCTTGGTTGTTAAAGCCAAGACGTTGTTGTCAGCATGTTACTTTCAACAGTCATCATTAAGTTTAATCCTGACAGGTTGAACCGAGTTTCAACGACAGCAAAGTTAAGCTCATTGATCTTTGATCGTGGCATGTTATTGCAGTCTACGTCATGAAACGTTGCGTTGCTTGCTGGAGTGTGTGTAAAACCTAACATGGATCAGAACTAATGAAATATTCCTTATTCTCATCTTGAATCTTCCTGTAATTTCATGTATTTGGATTCAATCCATGAGTTCCCGCGATTTCGCAATGAAATCTTAATCCTTATATTGTAATAAACTCATTGCTCGTGTTTTATAACAAAGGAAGATTTTTTTTTATCTATAAACTTAATGCGCCTATTTCAAACTCAAGCTACTCCAAAATCTCTTTATTTTAACTCATTATAATTAATATGTTCGGAATTGCAGTATTAGATTGATTGAGTTCAATCATTGTGGAATAAAATTAACTTCAATAAAAGAGTTTCAATCAAAATTTTAGAAAATTATGTCAATATTTAGAAAATGTAATTTTCTACACTATTTACATTATTCGGACTATTGTCCTCATCTTTGTTGCCATATTTATTACAACGTTTCGGCCTTTCAGTATCTGTCTATATTTCCGAGATGAGGTATTATGTACACTATTTACATTATTCGGACTATTGTCCTCATCTTTGTCGCCATATTTATTTACAACGTTTCTGCCGTTGTACGCTGCGGACTTCTTCAGGTGTTTGGAATATCGAACCGAAACCTTTATTTCGCTCACTGGGGTAGACTGTTCTAGTTCCACGTGCCATGGTTTAATGGATGTCAGTTATTATCTGTTAATTTCCCTCCCCAAGTTTACTGGCTTAGCCGAGTATTGAACTCACACTCTTTGGATCCTGTCACTGGATCTAACCAACGCCTTTATTAACTGTGTCCTGTGTCCTTGAGGACATCTGTGTATGAATTTCTGGCTAGTATAAATATAATTTCCTCAGCATCATTTTTTACCAGGGCTCATATTGCCGAATAATGTAAATAGTGTACATAATATCTCATCTCAGAAACATAGACAGAAACTGATGTAATTTTCTACTGATACGATCTTTTGTTAATAGCCTACACATTAGTACCCATTCACTCGCAGTTATATTTGTGCGCATGTATTTACGAAACTTAGTTTAGCATAATACAAACCCACTAGTGTTGAGCGATCAGTGATAGTTGATCTCATCTTAGTGGTCATTTTTTCCGAAAGTAGTGGAAGCGACAGTTGACTCTATGTATGTGCATATATATTCCGAATGCTGCTCAGATACACTCAAGATAGACTAAAATTGTTTCGTGTTACATTAATTCGTTATTATTTTATTCTAATAAATATTCTGAATCCAAGGTCAACGAACATAGCACCAGAATTAATAAGTTAGCCTTAAACGTCTGACTTGCTGAATAATTATTCCGCATTTTTTTAATTACTGTCATTCATTTATGTCGCAACCATTTTTCATCGAGAAAAACAGTTAACATAACAGCTCCATATTTTATTGTTCTTGATATTTCATTAAAATATATTAAAAAATAACACATTTTTCGTAATCAAACTAATTTGTATTTGCTTATATTATTTCCGACTAAGTATACTGGCGTCATTGATCCATTAATTTCCGTAATTATAAATCACTAAACAAAGAATAGTCATTGATTTGTGCAGAATAGATAGTTTTTTTTCTTCTGATTAACTACAAAATATTGATTCAGGTCTATATTGATATGATTAAGACATCCGTCATATCGTCTAACTGTAATGGAAAGATTAAATTCCCTTTCGGGCAGACTTGACTCTTGTTCTGTGGATCAGTAATACTTATATTTTTTTTTAAAACCTTTTATATCTAAAGCCATTTGAACAAAATCGTTCTGAAAATGGATATCGTTGAAAACATCGAACAAAACAAGCGTCAGTTTATTCACAGTTAAGTGAATATATTTAAGTGAATGGATTATTATGTCCAAATGAATTTTTCTCTGCAGAAAAAATCCTGGTTATCTCGCCTAATACTGTAACAAAATCTGTAAACAGACAATTCGATGACAGCTTAGCCCAGGGAAGCCACTGAATAAATTTTCAAATATATTTTGCGCTTTATTCTTAAGGCGTTCTTCAATATTGGATTAACTCGATAATTTCTTAGCTCCGAATAACCCTTTCGACTTGGTGTTCGTAAACAATACTGAAACACAAGACGTTGCACAATCTCTTATCTAATATATACGCATTTCTAGGACCTTATTCCAAGATGTCGGAATAAAGGGGGAAGGTTTAGGTTAGTAAAAAAGCGATATAGAAAGAATTGAATAAATCAGAAAGAGGCTTCTTCTTTTTTTTAATAAATGGATATGTTGTGAATATGGATTATCTCCCCTTTGATAACCCAAGCTATAAAAGCTGTACATTTCCGCTTGTCAAGTAGACGAGTAGTAAGATTCTTAACTGAATAGATTGTAATGAAAACAGGACAAGAGATTCTGTCTAGTAATCTTTTATTCAATCAAGAAGTAAGAATCTTACAACTCGTCTACTTGACAAGCGGAAATGTACAGTTTTTGTAGCTTGAATTATCAAAGGGGAAATAATCCATATTCACAACAGGATAGTCATTATTTTATAGAAAGTGCTGACATAAGAATTTGAAATATTGGATCTTAAGTGGAGCCCGGCAAGAAACAATTCGAAATGTCGATAAGAGGATGTTTACTAAAATTGTATAAATTATACATTACTTTATTGGAATTGGTATGCAAATTTTGGTTGCTACGTTTCTGTACATTAGCTGCAAATTTTGGTTGATACGTTTCCGTTCATTAGCTGCCTGTTTGTTTTTCTAATTCTGACTTCTACGCTAAGGAATATTTTGTACTATTTTATTTTACTGTTATTTTGTCAAAAATGAATTCGACTGTAAAGACCAGCGTGGAGATAGTTGGTGAATGACTGGGTTGCAAAAGAAAACGTCCTTCCTTTGTGACCCTCTTTGCTAGGGTCAGGTAACCACAGTAATAACAGACAGGAACAATAAGAGCTTTCGCAGTCGGCCAAAATGATCTCAGCCAATCCAAATGGAAGACTACTAAATCGGATGAGAATGAGATGTTTACGACTTAGGGCTCCCAGGACGACATCGCAGCTCCACTCAATTAAGTCTATTTATTTCCGACAATTTCAAGTAGATCTAGATCCGACATTCCTTTTTGATAGGACTGTGTCTGTCTTTGTCATCGCAAAAGATTTTGCACATTGCCTCATTTGCTTTAATGAATTTTATACTGGGTTGCTGTCACTGGCGATTCAATTTCCTTTTTTCGGATATCCACGGCGTTACCCATATAATTTTTAATCAGGACCACTATATTTTATGGTCTATGCTGGAGACTGAGTGACAATAAATCTTCTCGAATCCCTAATACTAACTCAATAATTTTTATCATTATAATTACTATTTACACAAAGTGGGGAACAGACATTTTGATTTAGGGATTGAGTGACTACAAATATGACGAATCGCCTAATATCTACTTAGCATACTCATCTATTTGTAATTATTTATTTCCGCAGATTTTTCTGTACACCTTGGGGTCAATCTTTAACTTTAAATCTTTATTTGGATAATAATTTGAGAAAAAAAAATTCTCTCGTCTTAAAAAAGGAGATATTATGTTAGCTAGCCATAATCCCGATCGCATATCAATTCCTTTGCTTTCACGTCGAAATATATTTTAAAACTTTCTCACCTTACCTACTCGTTATAATTCCTTTGTCTTTTATATTTCTCTACTCCATCATTGAACATCTTTAGTTTTATTTGTGCAATGCGTTCTTCCTTACATTCTGAAATAAACAGACATGTCCGTAAGGATTCTCTCAAAATTAAACACTATTGCCAAAATAGAAGCCAATAACAAAGTTCATTTTATTTTCGTCGTAATGCAATTATCTGCAATTAGATGTTCATATTTTCTTTATTCTAAGAATTTAATATATGGTAAAAACCTGCGCCAAATGGGAGTGATATTATTGTGTAGATAGGTGTTGTTTGCCTTAAAACTCGGTATTCAGAGACTTGTTTTAATTTGACAGGAACATCTATCTCTACTATGTAGCTCAGTGTGGCTTACTTTTATTAAAGTAAGCAAGATGTAACTTCTGCATGAGATCGTTTTGTGCGAAGCCACTGACAAGCAGAAGTCATAAGCGATCTCAGAAACAGATCGAAAGATTTGGAATCATCGTCTTTGTATTTCTAAAATTATATTTAAACCAACATTATATCGTTGCTTCAAGAAGAAAAAAAATGCAGAATTTTTGCGAATGAAAAAAAGTAGCTAACATGAAGTCACCAAAAAGATATGTTTTCAAATCTTTCAAATCAAGAATTACCTGTTTAGGATTTTTCATGTGATTTTCCCGGAAATTTACTTTTTAAGTGACTTAATGCTCTCTCACGCTTATCAAAAATGGAAATACATTATATTTTTTTTATTATCACCATTAAATCTGTGTGCTTGAGCGAACATGTTTACACAAGCCGAGAATTTTTCTGGTTTAAAGCTGTTAATATTGTTTCGTGAGAATTTCTTTGAGGAAATATGTAATAATTTGACATCGTTTCCTATCTCCCAAGTGTATCCCGTCTGGAAATATTTATTGGAAAATTTAAGCGCATTGGAACTTTTCGATTAATCTACTGAGTGAAGATGACAACTAATTTTAATTTCATTCTCTACTCACCGTTATTTCCTCTCACAAGTATTTATTGTATATACTTCAAATGAAAATCAAATTATACACACACACACACACACACACACACATATATATATATATATATATATATATATATATATATTGTGTATTTAGGCAGCAATCCTTCTTTCATGCACATTTCATTAAAAACGACTGACAAGGTGCATTTATTTAGTTTTTTATACAATTTTTCATGCGATCTAATAATGTTTTTCTTTTCGTATGATAAATTATATAAAAACTGTCCGAATGTTCTTTTTATCCGAGCGCTTTCGGCTATACATTTCTAATTCTAAAAGTTAAAATATAATCCTTGAAAATGGCTAAATGGTCGAGAGTGTTTAACGTGAGTCGATAGATAGGTATATATTGATAGATATTATAAAATATAGTTTTAATTAATGCTATTTTTATGGGTAATAAATGCTCAATATTAGGGAAAAGGTGTACTTAATTATAAAATATTTAATAGTATCTGATATTTAATAACTATGAATGAACATATAACCACAAGTAAATGTAATATTAATAACAATAAATAATTATGTATTCCATAATAATATCGAGTTAAAATGAACAAACAACACTATAAAGTATTTACATATAACCTCATTCGGATCCACAACTATTCTTATTCTAAAATATTATGACCATTACATAACATATTACTGCCTACCCAATAAACGTTAGAATAATACAATAGACCTTGATACCCGTAGTAATAACCAGTTGAACAATATATATAAATACCCATACAAAATCTCAACAAATATGGACTGAAGATTTCATTCAGGTATGAAACTGAGTGTTTTCGCTCAGTGATGACCACTATCACCCCTTATATACATACGAATTCCCATCATTCAAGAAACTTACATAAAATCCTACATTTTCAGTTAGAAATAAAAACAAAAACTTACAAAAAAAAACAATCTAGATAATGGCAAATAGAATAGTAGAAAGCTATAAACGATATTCGGACAATTTGTACACAAAAGTTTGTTTTTCAGGAAATAAATCACTTGTAGTAAGGAAAAAAAAATTCAATAAAAAAACAGTACCTTATGAGTCGTTTTAATGAAGTTCGTATATAGGAGAGATTGCTTCAAAGACACACACAAAAAAAAACACACACATATATATATATATAGCAATCTCTCTCTCTCTCTTTCTCTCTCTTACTCTCTCTCTCTCTCTATATATATATATATACATAGGTATATATATATATATATATAATTAATTTACTCTCTCTCTCTCTCTCTCTCTATATATATATATATACATAGGTATATATATATATATAATTAATTTGTCATTCATTCAACTGTGCTCAATTGAAATATATTTCAAGAGCATATAAATGGAGAGATTGCTTCATATATATATATATATATATATATATATATATATATATATATATATATATATATGAGAAGCAATCTCTCCATATATATGATCTTGAAATATATTTCAATTGAGCACAGTTGAATGAATGACAAATTAATGTGAAGCTTTTCAGTAAAATGAATAAAGCACTCCGGCTGATTGACATTTGTTTACATTTGTAAAAACAATACGCTAGATTTAGCACCCTCATTCTGTCGAATGAAGATAGCTCAGTGGTAGAAACTCTTACTGACACTAACTTGGGCTTAAATCCTGGCTTTAAGAAGAGCTTTGATACAGCGAAACAGTACTGTCTGCGAATGACATATATATATATATATATATATATATATATATATATATATATATATATATGTACATGTATATATATATATATATATATATATATATATATATATATATATATATATATTTCTATGGGAAGCAGTCTCTACATATATATATATATATATATATATATATATATATATATATATATATATATATATATAGCATAATGAGAAGCCACGTATATTTTCTTATATGTATATAATATGGAGAAAATAACTGAAATGTTGCAAATTAAAAATATTGAATGTTTTTTGTGAAAGTATTTATTTATATTTTTTTCATATATATATTTGATATTTCAGATCTGACGAAAGATCGGGGCAGATCTGAAATATCAAATATATATATATATATATATATATATATATATATATATATATATATATATATATATATATATATATATATATATAAATATAATAAATACTTTCACAATAAAAACATTCATTTTTTTTTAATTTGCAACTTTTCAGTTGTTTTCTCCATATTATATATATATATATATATATGTATATATATATATATATATATATATATATTTATATATATATATATATTATGTTTGAGTGTGTGTGTGTGTGTGTGTGTGTGTGTGTGTGTGTGTGTGTGTGTGTGTGTGTGTGTGTGTGTATGCAACGTGTGTGTTTCCGTGTGCATATCCCTGTGCGTTTACCTGGGCTGCCTAATCTTAACTAAAGTATTTTACACACCGCATATTATTAACGTACACCAGATATTGCACGGAAATAATTTTTTATCATAATTTAGTTTATAATTACTTATAAGGCTATGGATTTATTGATTCATTCCCTGGCAATACTATGAAGTCTTCTCTTAAAAGAATCAATCAGAACACGTCCACACATAGTCATTCTCGTGTTGATTTAGAAAACACACACACAAACACGCACAAAATAAACATTAGATATGAGCAGGTCTTTAAAGGGTATTTGCAAATGGAACGTTTCATATCAGAATCATTTTCTAAGGGAAAACTAACAATATTATAATCAACAGGAACTCTATCCTCCATTGATCCAAAGCATCTCGAATTATTTTTCTTCAAAAAATAAACAATAAATAAGATAGTTATTATTAGTAAATTTATTAAATTAGGATAATTTTCGTGTTATTAATGACAATAACGTGGATCATTTATTTAACATCTATCGAACAAAGGTGTCTTCAGTTAGCTATTTCAGACTCCGTGTGAAAATATTCTCCAAACGCGTTCCATCATATTGAATAAACAAATAATGCAGTAGTTAATTTTATTATACTTGTGATAATTTGTCTAAAATTCTTATCTTGAACACGGTATTATTAATATACGTTTGTTGGTGTGACTATGCTAAACTAGTCTTATTTAGTGCAGTAGCGGCTACAACTCTGTTGGTAAAGAATTATGGTTTTTACACTCTGTCAGATGCTATTATGCAAGTTAACAATTTCAGAATGAAATTGGTATTAACCAACGGAGGTTAGTAGATTTTTCAGGTGAACTTATATTTATAAGCTAAATATAGGCCGTAACTTTCAGCATGTAATATATGTCTTCATGTGTGGTATTTATTTGATAATTAGCACATTTTAGGTTACGACCGTACTATGTTGAAACAGCGGTTCTCGTCCGAAATTAAACGACTTTGAGTCTGCTCAGTACTCAGATCAGTGACCACTAGAGAATAGAAGTCGATGGATTACATGCATAAGGAGAAGACCTCGATATGTAGTGACTCTTCTCTAAGTAGAGGTCGCAAGACATACCTGAACGAGGGAATATTATGCCTTTCGGTATTGCTTAAGATAATTTTAAACAAATATAAATAATAGTTTGGTTTGGTTTGTTTTGTTTTACCGCATATCAACCTCAATGGGGTATTTAATGCCGACAAAATTTTTATTGTTGATAATATTTTTTTTCAAAAATATATTTCTGGTAATATTTTTTCCTTCAAAAGATCTATTTCTGGTAATAATTTTTTGTCCAAAAATCTATTTCTGTTAAAAGTTTTCCTTTAAATATGTACATCTGGTAATATATATATATATATATATATATATATATATATATATATATATATATATATATATATATATATATATATATATTTTTTTAAATACATAGCTGGTAATATTTTTTTTTTCAAAATGTATTGCTGGTAATAATTTTTTACAAAAATGTTTTACTGCTATTAAAACCTATTTTTACATATTTTGACACTGGTTGGAGGAGGGGGTAACTATTTGCCCATAGCTGGAACACTAACAGATGCTACCACCCTGAGTCAGGGTGGACCTGGCAACACCAGCAATTAAGAGGTGGTTCCACGCTCTTCAAAGCCTCCTGATCAGAGGCCTTGCTTTTGGACGTAATTTATCGTATTAACCAGGACGCGGATGTAGTTTATCGTCATACCCAAGACGGTATAAATAATAGTATAGTTATTGATATTTATTTATAATTTCAGATATAGCTAGCCTACACGCGAGCCACCAATCTGCAACTGGGTGGCATGCTATTAGAGTTTACCGAAGTTGGCCCACTGTCGGACCGTCGGCGTGCTCGCTTCGGCAATGTTACTACTGGCGGACCGCAAGAAGCCCGCTGGTAGCGTTACACCGGAGGACCGTTGGCGTTACCACCGGCGGCCCGCCAGCTGACCACTTGCGTCTTCCGTGTAGGGTAGTAATATATGGGCACGTAAATATCAGAATTTAACTCTGAAATTTCTACTTGTTAAGGTAAATGATAGTATCTTCTTCCCCCCTGTTTCTCGCTTGTTTAAATCTGTCCCAGTCTATTGCTTCCTTATCATCTACCATATTCAAAAATTTAAATTCAGTATCAAAAATCTTCGCCTGTTTCCTTGAATCCTATTCGTTTACGCTCCTCTCCGTTTATTTCCCTCTCAGTAACTCATAGCATCCTAGCAGTTTCATTGTGTTGCTTAGGTAATTTGATTAAAACCATATTGACCGTCTAGACGTAGGAGTCAACACTGTCCTATATCATAATAACATCAAATGCCTCATGTCCGATATTGCACCGTTTTCACCTACAAATATAGTAAATTTTGACATATATATAAAGATTGACTTGTGTTCCTGGTAACATATTTACAAATAAACATATATCCCTTCAAATTGAAATTGCCAAGATAAATATTTACAGTAAATGTTACAACGTAGATGATTTAAGCTCAATAGTGTAAAACAAAGCTCGTTCATATTCTGGGAAGCTGAGGACTTACACGTTTGCTAAAAACATAATTGTTTCAAAGAGACAAAATGAATGGAACGGGTTCCAAACTCTCAAGATATTAATTAAGATAGAAGCCATGATCCAAATGCAAAATAAATAGCACAGCTGTCTAGTGAGAAGAATTAATAATATTTGCAATAGAAAGAAAGACGGGCAAAAATTAAATGGCATCAAGCAAGCAAGCAAACAATATAAGTAAAGTAAATTCACAGATACGAAAGCAAAAAGTTTTACGAACCACGAATTAACGTCTACACAGTAAATGTCAAACAAGTGAAACCAATATCTTCCATATAGACAGTGTAGATATGAACTGAGTTAAGTTGTAAATTGATCTATTTTATTAACTAAGAAACGTATCCCAGTATGTATTTTGTGAATTTCTCCTATAAAATGGAGGAGAAATATTTTGCGGGAGCATCTATCAAATTCATCTGTAAACTGATGGGACCTATTTGCCAATCTAGTACTGAGCTTAAATTCATAAAGTCTAAGTACCATAGCAAAGAGTATATTTATTTCTGAATTAACAGAAAATGTGGCACAAGGCTGGAATGAGGAAGGAAGGAAAAGACGGTCTTCTGTCTTAAATTTAAACTTAGCTAGCCACAAACGCTGACCCAATCATACAAATATTATTCCTTGCACCAAAACAATACATTCTTACGTACTTTTCTCACTACATCTGCCATAATACCTCAATGTCTCCAGGAAAATACTAAATAGTCCCCATATGTACAATTTATCGTCTTTGAGGGAGGGAATAAAACAACAATTTTAAAAAACTAGCCCCAATGAGTATTTACAATATTAAATAAATCTATTTACAAGAAACTAAACAAAAGAATATTAGTGATAAAAACAACCACAGTCACTAAATGTGGCAGAAACATCAGTTACAGGACGAAATCAATGCGGGATTATGATAAAATAAAAACATTCATTCATCCCAAGCACTCACGCAGATACACACCCATTCAGACACAACCATAGCAAAGAGTTCATCGAAACCTTGAAAGTATTTATAGAAACGTCACAGGAAAGCTATATTACGGCTGTGGGAAAGTGACTGAAGACGAGACGCTAAGCCACGACGAATAATATTGCTGGTTCTTTGTATTATATTAAGAATATCTAAATATATATCAGGATCACCGGATCAAATGTGACAGCAATATTCAAAGCAAGGACAAATGGTCGACTTATGAATACGTAAGATAGATTCTGAATAGAAAATTTTCTAACACGACACAGTGAACACTCAATTAACAATTAACTCAATATAATTTTTCCACTTTATGTCAGCCGAGAATGTTAGCTCGAAACGGCGTAACGAGTTCTCTCCCGGAGGTTAGCATCAGCCATACTTATGGAACGTAGAGAGGCGTCTCTCAGATGATTAATGGAGGAAAGTTTCGTTTTTGAGGTGTTAAAATTAACAAGACAATCCTTCTCCCCGCTTAACAGCAGATTGTAAGTCACTTTTGAGATCATCTGATAATTTAACTTTATCGAAGTGATCATACTTTAAATATCTTTTTGCCCTTATATGTTTAGAATTTATTCCTAGAAAATTAATTTCCCTTTATTTGCAATGTAAACTCTGGTACCCTCAAAACAATTATTTTCAGTATTTTTAACCCATTAATGAGTACTGTAAAATCTAATTTTATTATAAAAATAAATATAAAACACCTTTATTAATTACCGTTTACCTGCAACCAATTAATGCTAACGTTTCCAAAAATGGGACGGTTGAAATTAATCTGTCACAAATGGTAAAAAAGTTGATATTACAAGATGTCTTGCTAATATAAGTGTTGAAACTTGGCGTATGGTTCGTTCTACTTCGTCGCCATTGTTGAAACTTGGCGTATGGTTCGTTCTACTTCGTCGCCATTGTTGAAACTTGACTAATGCATGGAATAATAATGCAAACACAAAATGTAGTTAGAATAAAATGTATTGGAACAAGAAAGTGTATACAATATTTACATATAGTCTTTTGTATATTCCTGGGAAGACCGTTCCTGGAGAATGTGTTGACTAAGTCGCAGTCGGGCAGAGTCTCTAGTTGGATCTCTTGATTTCCCTCCCATGTCTTCCGGTACCAACCATATTTATATCGTCGGTACTCCACTATGCAAATTAGGTGGATCCTACCACAACAATAAGTATATTTAATAGGAAAGCCTGACTCACAACAAAATATAAAATTTTGTTTAATGTCGGCAAAATGTGTGTCGGCTGAGGTAATCAAATTTTTTCGACTGTCGTCATTTGAATGAATACCAAACGGTCACAATTAATTAAAGCATAAGCTTCAAACGATCTTGCTAACATATTTTTCAATGTCCAATCCAGTACCAAACTAATTTGCGACAGCTAAATATTTATATTAATTTAAGATGATAGCTTCGGACATGATCTGTGGGGTCACGAATAATGTGAGACACGTTAAAAAGAATGAAGAGTTATTTCAAAGTAGATTGACGAGTGGACGACGAGAATGTAATTTACCAAGAAATGCATTTATTTCTTTCGAAAATCTTTAGTGATTAACCTCTGAAGATATAGATATGCCACCAAGAAGTAACTGGAAAAGAAAATGTGAATACGTTGGTGGATGTAAATAAAAACATATTGTAGCTTAATTTCATTATTTGCTATAAACTGCAAGTACCTATTTTAAAATACAAATGGTTTGTTAGAGCGAGAAAACCAACGAAAGGCCAAAGATTTATCTCTAAAGGTTTTGTGTGTGTGTGTGTGTGTGTGTGTGTGTGTGTGTGTGTGTGTGTGTGTGTGTGTGTGTGTGTGTGTGCGCGCGTGTGTGCTTTGCTCTTGCCTCATCCACGTGTAAAAGAAGCTAAATATAATGACAGTATAATTAAGAAAAAGAAAAAGCCAACACTCAATAACATCAATTATGAACACGGTTACAATGCGCTGGCCGTGTTTAGAAAATAAAACATTCCTATAACATTAGATGAATACATAAAACAATCCATACATTTAGTTAAAATTACAATAAAATCATCTTCGATAATGGCTAAAAGTATATAACATTTGGACAATTTTTACATAAATAAGAAATAAGAAATTTATAATAACACAAGTAAAATTAAAGAAAATCATGAACACAGTTCCTTGTCAGTTGTTTTTAATATAGCTTGTGTGTGTATATATATATATATATATATATATATATATATATATATATATATTATGACATTTTTATGTTTATACGTTCTTTTTTTATAGATACAAATATTTAAGTAAATGGTCTATTTATAATAAACATTATTTAACGACATTTACCGACCTGAATGTCCGAAAAAAATTTCATAGAAAATATGCCTCCTCTGACAGGAATCGAACCTGTCTCCTATACGGAACCGTCATATAGCCTGACGTGCTTTTACCGATTTCGCCGCAGAGGAGCGTTTCGGTTAGCAAGCTCGATTTTACTGTTTTTAAACTACAATTCTCCATGATTTTCTATCGTACATTCATATCTGCTCGATGCGTATCCAAATGAAAACAAATGACATCACACATTATAAAATGGACAAAGTCTGACAATTATTTTATGACATTTTTATATATGACTTCATTTATGTTTTCTTCGTCAGTCTTCTTTTACCACCAACATACCTCTCATGCGACCTATACTTACCTGGTGTAGGGATTCGTCCCTGCGCTGGTAGTATCACGGCTACGACTAGCTTGGACCGGCTCTAGCCTGGACCAGCTATGACAAGCCAAGACCAGCTAAGACTAGCTTAAACCATCTCTGACCAGTTTGGACAAGCTATAACTAGCTAAGACTAGCTTAGACCAGCTCTGACGAGCTTGGACAAGCTATGACCAGCTAAGACCAGCGGCTCGAGTGAAACCACTCGGGTCCCCACGTTAAAAACTCGACCTTGTGTCACAACCTGACTCAGTGGGAGGTCAAGTAAATACCTACCTCTCAATAGACCTAAATTAAAACATTTCTTCAGATATATCTTGCAACGAAATTTTTTCTGTTTTCTTTTAGCGATTGCTTTCACAAGTAGGATGCTAAGGCTTTAAAGTCAAGCAAGGAGAATTATACGCCGGTGATCTTCGACCTTTTTATTCGTACTGGGCACTGAACTGAACAAGACATGAACGTGTACAGTATTGAAAGAAGTCTAGGTTCTGAATAATGCGAACTGAAACTACCCTCCTCATAACTTTGCTTATATCCATGGTTTGGTCTAAGTAAATTTTCTGTAATTGTCGACGAATGTTACCTTTTATGCATGGAGGCAATGAGTGAAATGCTTTTTCGCTACATATATGAAGCCATTAACAATATTTTCACTCTGTAATATAACAAAAAATGAATAAAGTCTTACTCTCTATTGCCATGGCAACAACATACACCTCAGATTTGGTCCTACGAGCCACAAGGTCCCCAAACAACCGTCCACAGGTATTGAATTCAGAGTTGTCCTTCGCATATACCAAGGCTATAGAACTCAGTCTGTCCTGCTATTTTCCCATAGCTGGAGCGAGAAGAGGAGTCATACCGTTATTAGTACGTAAGTGAATGTAATAGATTCGAATATAATTCGAACTCGGTTCTCTGATTCCTTAATCCGAGCCGCTAACCATTACTCGACCGTACCTCATTTCTATATCTATCTATCTATCTATATCTATCTATCTATCTATCTATCTATCTATCTATCTATCTATCTATCTATCTATATATATATATATATATATATATATATATATATATATATATATATATACACACATATATATATATGTGTGTGTGTGAGTGTGTGTGTGTATGCGTGTGTGTGTGTGTGTACACATGCCTGTTTATGTGTATGTATTCCAATTGTAAGCACTTTGCGAAGACAATTGTAATTATTTAACCATGCTCACAATGATGAAAAAATCAATATTACTTGTAAGGTCGTAAATTTGGGCCAGGCATTTGTGAGGTTATCTTATGCAATTTCGGCTGAAGATAAAAGCATTGATAGCCAATCCTCTCCGCCAGAGATGTTCTTAAAAAGAAAACCAAAAACTGTAATTCGTAATCCTATTACTATTCACGTCACATATCCATTGACTTGTTCAAAGCAAACATGCCGAATGTTTTTCGACAAGCAAACGTTTCAGAATATTTCTTTATTACATCCCGGTGTGAAGAAGCTAGGTTAATTGGGTGTGCTTTTTTTCTTTTATCATTCTCACATGTCACACAGCTGTTCAAAATCAGATTTACCATTTGGAAATTGTTTTAGCGTAACCACATTTGATGAACGTTCTTTCTTTCACACTCTCTGATTAAAACAAAAGACAAAACCCACGTTAACTTGTTGTTAGTTGCTTTTATTTGAAATATCAAATTCTAAAAGCTAACCTACTTTTCCTTATACTTAATGTTTATAAACTCTCGCAGTTCCAGTTTAGTGGCTACGTGCCAAACTAAGATAATTGAAAAATTATGTAACATAGTGTCTATCCTAAAACAAAGACGACGGCATGAACTTTGTATATTTCTAAGGATGCTCGTCCTTACTTCGATTTGTTTTTTTTTATATAGGGCGTTCTAGTAACTTGGAGCGATTTCAAATGTGAATTATGTTTAAGCGTCTAATGATTTTGTTTCTTTTTCATTCAGATTTAACAACTTAAGTCTTTGGCAATTTCAACCATGGAAAGATTAACAATCAAACAACGTGTTAAAGTTATCGAAGCATATTACGAAAATGGACGTTCAAACAGAATGCATTTCGCAAACTTCGCGATTTTTTGGTCAACATAATCGACCAACCGAGAGTCCAGTTGGTAAAATTGTTCGTAAATTCAAACAAACTAGGTCGGGGGCAGATATGAAAATACCATTGCGTGCTCGTTTGCGACATTCAGCTGAAAACATTGCTGCAGTGTACGTGAATGTGGCCAAAAATCCAGACACCTCTATTCGTCATCGCGCACGAGAATTGAACGTCTCCATAACAACGTTACCTCAAATTTTGACAAAAGATTTGTCTCTACACGTTTACAAAATACACTTGACACAAGAACTGAAACCTGTGACCATTTAAAGCGTCAATTGTGTGCACGAGCAAAGAGAAGCCGATGAAGATATTTTGCAAAAAATCCACTTCAGTGATGACACCAATTTTCATCTTGGTGTATTCGTTAATAAACCGAATTGTTGCATTTGGGTTGATGAAAATCCAAGGAAAATTGTTGAAAAGCCACTGCATCTGCAAAATGTCACAGTTTGGTGTACATTTTTTGCTAGCGGAATCATTGGGGCGTATATTTTCAAATTTGAACGACCATGTTGGTAATCGAATTCGATTACTTTAACACGTTGTTTGATTGTTAATCTTTCCATGGTTGAAATTATCAAAAGAAAACAAAATATTAGACGCTTGAACTTAATTCATATTTAAAATCGGTCGAAGTTATTGGAACACCCTATACTAAAGTGGAGCCAATGCATGTATTTGAGAAACATTCAAGATAGAAGTTTACTGTCAAAATGGTCATGGTGAATGAGGTATGAAATGTCTAAAGAAGCGAAGATGATTGGCCTATGGATTAATCTTTGACATGATGAGGTTAATATTGTAGCCTTCGCAGGAGCATCCACCTAGGAGTCTGTTTCAAATGTAACTGTTTGTCGTGAAAAATGGTTTGAGTGGAAATTTCGACTTACATTTGAAATACAAAGGAATTGAGGGTGATTCTGCACCATGAAAGCTGTCGGGGTCTGTGGTGGAGGTTATCTGAATTTTTGTCATGTAAATAACAGAAGGCTGTTCATAGGCATGTGGTGTAAATAAGTTGCACAGTGGTGAATAATGTTTTATCGAACAATAACTTGGAAACAATTTGAAATTATGCTATGACTTGAATTTGAGGATTGAGCAACTCTAACACAAATATGGCAGTAACACTCCGTATTTATTCTAATCTGATTCTTGTTAAGATAAGCAGAATAAATTCGGGATTCGGTACTTTTTGAAGCGTGACATTTAACCGATCATTTATCTAGCATCTTTAGCAATGTGTTATATATATGTTTTCACCTCCGACCAATGCAGTTAATCGCTTGGGAGTCACTGCATGAGTAACCGAGAAAGGTTATTAACAAGCTACATTGACATTTTTGAGAAAAATTGAATCATTGTCAGATATTACAAAAATCAGATATTACAATTCTCACGTGATTTCTCGGGCGGACGGTTTTGGAATATTCTTCATATTCTGTTTAACCACGAATCTATTTATTTAGGGAATATGGTAATACTGAACAAGAAGGAAGCATGAGTCAAAGGAGACTTCGGTTCATATTTCCAGATACACTTATGCTTGGAAATACCATAAGAATGCCAAGTAACTGTTACTAAACGAAAAACATCACTCATCACGTTAAAATTAATTTTTAGCTGTAAAGCTGATATTCATATCAATTAGTTTTTTTTTCTAGCTTAAAATAAGTTCCATATCTTAAAGGTCTTTTTTATAGTATTATAAAAAAAAGTAAATAACGCGTTGCTAAGTGAAAGTGAGTTAAATCAATTGTGATAGAATCTAATGACGCAAACAAATACATACAATGGCACATCGTCATATATAAACGCGATCATTAGTCGTCAATTTATGAGATAAATCTTACCAACCTCATTTGCACTGCCTTGAGTCCAGTTCCTCTGTGTGGTTGAGCAATAAATATATCATATGCCTTTCTACTTAAATTATTTGTTTTTATTTGAAATATTTATTTGATGATGTGAAATCGTGTAGCATTGCAGCTCAGGACAGATATAAAGTTCGTTCTTAGGATGAGGCTTCTTCCAGACAAATGCTTGTCTAATTGTACTTGAAGCTGTCGCACATCTTTGTCCCGATTTTGAGAGCAGTGTTCAACAACTGGTTTCGGTCGGGGTCCATCCCCAATCGCATTTCCAGGGGTGTGATCACTCTGTTGAAAAAGGGCAAGGGTGTTGGGGGGAAACTAGATGATTATAGGCCCATAACTCTGCTAAACACAGAGTTAAAGATTATGGCCAAGATCCTGCAGGAGCGTTTGCAGTCAGTTGCCGAGTCTCTGTTGGGACCAGAGCAGACTTGTTCTGTGAGGGGCCGAACAATTCAGAGCAACCTGCATTTGATCCGCACGATCCGAGAGGGCGTAAAAGACGACGACGAAGCCGCGCTGATCAATTTGGATCAGTCCAAGGCATTTGATAGGGTCGACCATCGCTACCTTGCTACTGCCCTGCAGGCTGCCGGATTCGCACCCGACTTCTGCCGTTGGATTAGCCTCCTGTATCGCTCCCCCAGTGCTGTGGTACAGGTGAACAGAAAGTTGTCGGGCGCTTTTTTTCTGTCGAGGTCGGTTCGTCAGGGTTGTCCGCTCGCCTCTCCTGTATGCTTTGGCGGGATCGTCGTTCCTGGAGGGTCTCGAGCCAGGGTTTCCGCGTACGCCGATGACGTATCTGCTTTCGTGTCGTCCCGTCGTGACATTGAGGCGGTACAGAAGGCGCTTGATCGGTACGAGAAGGTGACAGGGGCCAAGATAAACCGCGACAAGTCGTCCGGCTTGCGGTTAGGTGCCTGGAAGGGGCGTGATCTTCCGGGCCGCTTTGGTTTGACGGACGGTCCTGTCCGCATTCTTGGAGTGTGGTTTGGACCCGACCTCCAGCTGGAGAAATATTGGTCTGGAGTACTAGCAAAGGTCGTTTCTGCCGGTAATCGACGGAGGTTGTCCGTAAAGGGCAGGGCGGAGGTGTGTGTTACATACATTTTCCCCCTGATTCTTTATCGATTGTCAGTACTTCCTCTCTGTAAGGCCCACAAGAAGGCGCTCGAGCAAGCGCTATCCTCCATTTTATGGAGGGGACGCGCGAACAGGGAGGACAGACGAGTCTGCCCCAAACGCCCGTGTCATGGGGGGCTGGGAATGCCACACCTGAGGAGTCACATCCGTGCCTCTCGGTTGGCTTTCCTACGCCGTGCATTGACTAGAGGAGACCCGATTCTAGAGGGGATTGTTAGGGACGCGTTCGCTAGCCTTACCATCAGTCCCCCCATCTCGAGGGTTGAGCGCGGTCGTAAACCCCGGGATGAATCGCATTTCCTCCGCGAGTGTCGGTTAGCTTTGAAGGCTATTCCGCGGTCCAGTGACCTTTCACGGCCTAGGACGGTCTTCTATCGAGGATTAGTGGAGGGTCGCGCGAAGGATCCCCTACGTGATACGCTCTGCTGTTCGGAGGAGGAGTACCGCTCCTACTGGTCTTGGGCGCCAGCAGCGGATTATCTCAGTTTCCCTGAGTTTTCGCTTACCTGGCGATTGGCTCGGAATCGGTTGCCTCTCAACGACAAGGCTTTCATATGGGGCTTGGCGGATTTGCCAGACTGTGTGAGGTGTGGCCTTGATTTAGAAAAAACGGCTTCGCACGCCTTTACTATTGCCCCCGGGTCCGCTCCTTATGGGACCATGTCGGCGAGCTGACGGCTCGTCTCGCTCCCGAAGAACTCGTGTCCATTGATCGCGCATACGCGTGTGACAATGTGTCGCCCCCGTATTCCGGGGTGAAACGAATGGTGTTTCTGACGCTGCTAGCCATGGCTCGAATGGTGATATGGACGACGCGAATGGAGGAAGTCTTGCGAGGCAATAGTCTTACGCATCAGGATTTGATCCGATTCTTTGAGCATCAGCTCAGGATGAAGATTAGAACTGATAGAAAACGATTGCATTCGACAGTCTTCAGTGAAAGGTGGGTAAAAGAGGCGAGCTTGGTTCGTTTGAACGGGGCTAGCCTTGATTTTCTTTTCTAGGTCAACCTAAGTCACATCGGGGTGGTTTCCTGTGGAACCCTCCCCATGGTTAGGTTAGACAAGCTTAAGTGTACCTAGTTAATATGAGTAAGTGTTGTTCCCGGCCTGTTTCCCGGCCATCTTTTTAGTTATGATCCAAGTCGAGATTCCCAACCTCCCTAGTTTGTTTTGACTTCTTTTTCATCTCAACTGGATCAGCCTTTTACTTCCCCATGTCCGAGTTATTTTATCTCTTTCCCACTCCCTTAGCGAGAGTGCTTCTTGATTTTGTCTTCTGGGCAGAATACAGCAGCCTCTCTATTTTGACGGTTGGACGGGCCCTACCAACATAAATTATGTTTAGTTTAAAAATTTGTTGAATTTTAGTTTGTTATGGGGTTCATCTCCCTCCCTTTTCATCTTTTCATGATTAGAATTTTATATATTTTATTATCATCAAATTTTTATGGTGTGGGGCGCGTTTTTGTAGGTCCCCTCTGGTGAGGATGTGGTATTATGGTGTATGGAGGATTGAATGGTGACGGACGAATTCTTGTGGTGAATGTGTCAATTGTAATGTATGAATGGGTCGCGAATCTGATTAGCTAGGTATAGGATAGTTAGTTAAGACCAACCTTTACCCCTCCCTTTTTTCGGCCTTGTGCCACAATTTGTACATTTTTGTACGAATAAATAACGACAAATGCTTGTCTAATCGGCATGCAGACGTTCCCCTTCCTATTCGCGTCGAGGTGAGCGGTCATCTGTTTTCGACTGCTAATAAGCGCTGACTTATAGAACACAAACATTCTTTGTCCTGTCATCGACCATCTAAAAAGTAATAATAAGTCTGCTCCGTTTAGCTGAACCTACATTGTCATGGTCGTTTGATATGTTCTTGTGAGGTCCATTTCACTTTGTTGATAATCCTCAAGACAATAAATGTCGAAACAATTTCTGTAAACCCATTTAGATGTTTTTCTTTATACAATATATCGACTGACACTGATGTCCCTACAATAGGATTTTTCTTCAGATAGTAATATTTTTACAGTAAGATTTCCCCTACACAAGGGTCCTGTCAGTGGATCCAAACAAAGCCTTTATCCACTGTATCATGTGTCCTTGAGGACATATGTTTATGGATATCTGGGTATTATTAACCTAATGTCTCTAGAAACCATTTTTACCAGTGCTCATATTGCAATTTTTGCTGTTATCCATACATGTTTTTACCAGAGCTCATATTGCAACTTTGTTGTTATTATCACTTTTCTCTGGTACTCCTTATTACTGGTTTCCATATTGTATTTATTTCTATGTTTGGTCGGCTCAGGAGATTTTTGTGGTCTAGCATATGTGCTGATTCCTTAAGTTTACTAACACCATTGGAAAATTCACTTTTACTCAGTGAAAAAAGTATTCGTCACAATTCAAATTTCCAATGACAAACAAGACCCAAAGAGTGTGAGTTCAATACCCGGTTAAGGGAGTGGAGAGCTTTCAAAGGGAAACTTAACAGGAGATAAATGCTAACTGACATCCATTAATCATGACACGTGGAACAGTCTACCCCAGTGAACGAAATAAAGGGTTCAGTTCGACATTCCAACCACCTGAAGAAGTTCGGAGCGTAAAATGGCCGAAACGTTGTATTAAATATGGCGACAAAGATGAGGACAATAGTCCGAATAATGTAAATAATGTACATAATACCTCATCTCAGCAATATAGACAGATACGTAATAAGTTGCTTTGAATTTGAAAATGATTTAAGATAAAGGCAGACAATTACTTTTCTGTTGAAGACTTTTATTACTACAGTTCATAGACAATAATCTTTATACAAAAATACGTAGTTATGAAAGAAACTGCTATAAAAACGTTTAAAAGAAGTCAAATTAATAAGAAACCCTATGGTCCAACTCATGTACAGTAGTGGGGAACAAAAATTCGTACACATATAATCTTTTATTTATTATATTTCCAACTAATGAATAAACATACTTTTCATATAATTAACCATACACCGATGCATAATATGCATAGAAAATAGAAAAGAATTATTTAATAGAAATAAATTCAATTTATCCATTTTACTGAGTGAAGAAGTATTCGTCACAATTCAAATTTCAGATTTTAAAGCTTTTAAGTTGCTTAATTCTCTACATTATTCAAGTGGAATATTCTAGAATGTTTCAATAATGTTACCAGTAGTTATTTTTAGCCTAGAACATACAAACAGGACATTCTGTAACTGGTATTCAGGCAAAAAGGTTTTCATCATGGAAAGACGTAAAGAATCGACAAATTCCCAAAAAAGAATTGATTGTTAAACTCTGGAAAGAAAGAAAGAGATACAGAAAAAGGTCAGACAACCTGAATATTCCATTTGCTAGCACCAGTTCATTCTTTGCAAGTTACAAAAAATTAAAACTTTTAAAAACCAAAGAAGAAAAGCTGCTCTACAGAAGATTTCTTCAAGATCTTCGAGGATATTAATGCATTAAATTAAATCAAATCCAAAGATTTCTCGTCAAGAGTTGCAGGACAATTTGCTTTCATCGTGAGTCTATGCCACTAAACGGACAATGAGCAATGAAATTCATAGGGACAATGTAAAGTCATGCGCCCTTCGGAAAACTCCACTGCCATCGAAAAGACAGAGAGGCAGGTTAAAATTCATTCGTGTACATAAGGATAAGGAGAAATCGTATTGTGAAAGAGTATTATGGACAGGCGAAACTAAGATTGAGTTGTTTGGACGTAATTCTAGAATGAGTGTATGAAGGAAAGATGGCGATTCCTTCAAATAAAAGTACACGGGTCCCGTAGTGAAATTTGGTGGATGCAGCATCATATTGTCGGGATGTTTTCTGCAAAAGGTACTAATAACATATCCTTAATAGATGGTAGAATGAATGCCACAGCATATCAAAATATTTTGGAAGTAAATTTAGTTATTTCTTATCTTTGTGACAAGGGTCCATCGCTGTTGAGTTCCCCATTACACCAAGTGACATTGTGTCAATGTTTCACTCTTAAATTTGCAACAAATTAGGTGGAATATAATAATTATTTTTTGTGTGTTTCATTTAAAGAGAAGACTTGTATTTAGCGCGTTGCGGCCATGCAGATCACACGGCCCTAATCACGCTTAGTAACTAAAGAGTGTTTAGCAGAATTCATGAGAAATCAAAATAAGTTGAAACAGGAGTAGTAATGTTTCGTCAGACTTGAACATAAACCATTGTTATCGATGTGAAAGAGGCATCGATGTAAAACACGAAGCAATTGTCTGGTTCAATGCCACTACAGTTGTCTAAGGTTAGAATCCAACTTACTAACACCAGCCCTCGTGATTAAATTGATTATCATCATGACCCTTGAAGTAGATATCCTATTATTCTAGCCATTATCGAAAAAATGATCCTGAAAAACTTCATTAAATTTTATTGTTCAATTTTATAAAAATATGTTTCATTATTTTCAAAATAATATTTTTGGATATTTACTCTCTCTGACTTTTCACAAAATGGAAAGTGATTCTAAATTCAGCTCTATTTAGTCTCGAATTGAATCTGTAAGTGATTCTTCTTTTGAGATTCGGCCTCACTAGACTATCTGACCTGACATTAGCCTCCTAATCGTCACTTTCATAATAACGGTCTGGGGAGGCGATTCTAATGTGCGGCACTACTGAGATGAGATCGAAATCTATACCCAGAGTGAGTGAATTTAAAGAAGCGAAACTTCTCGAAGACGTCGATGGTTCTGCTAGTATGAAGTCAAATGTCATTGTCACCAAGCGTTTTCGTGTTCTAGCCATGTTAAACCACGGGTTAACTTAGATTATGAGATGTCTCCCACAAACTGCTTTTGTCTTTGTTTTGTGTCTAGGCCGAAAATCATCAGTTTTGTATGAAGTTCAGAGTTGCAGAATAACACGCACGTTGACTCTGTGGGTTTTGCAGAAAGATAAAATATGCAACAGGGATGAGCTAGCCACCCTAGATTTGATTTCATTTAGCGATTCAACCGTTGAGAGAAAGCTCCAATAATTCTAATTCTTTGCTATGTTTGTTGTATATTTCTTTAATAATATGGATGTTTTCTTGTTTTCCAGGATGAATAACAAAGACATCAAAATCTGAAGAGAATTGAATTCATTCTTATTGAATGTATATTGTTCTGAAATTAAATAGTTTTACATCATAAATTGCTTTAACTTTCAAATCCATGTTAGATAAGAAATATCAATCAAAATTGCCTAAGTGTTTGGAGTCGTTTATAACATTATCCCTGACTTTCAACACAAGTTATCTTCTTGAATGACAACTGACATGTATCAAATTATTTACAATTACAGGATTAGTGCATTCTATAGAAAGGGAATAGAAGTCGTAAATAGTCAGACAAAATGTTATTATTAAGTCATAAGTAATTTCGGTTTTGGGGAACCAACTGTAATGACGAGAGTCTTATCCTAAGACAAATCGTAAGTGACATTAAAGAGTCCATTTGCAGCGAACTTAGATAACATTCGATTTTGAACAGAAACATACAGAGTTGATTAAAGAAAAATTTGATTTCCTTTAAGACAAAGCACAGCAGCATACAGCAAGAATAAGAACGTAAAACATTTTGGATCACATATAGGTGGGGGGTCTGTTCTACCGCACGGGTCATATTCAGCTAACCGATTATAATCTTTTTCTGTCATTGCAATTCACTTTCATAATGGCGACTACAAAATTAAATAAAATGTAATTGTAAGTTACTTTTTGAAAAATAATGTTGATTAGTCGGAATAGAAATTATTTATGACCCAACCATATATATAGATTAATTATTTAATTCAGTATTTTACTTTACTCCTATGATATAAAAATACATTTTATTTGATCAAGTATTTTTAATTCATCTATATTTACCAAAGCGTTACAATGAAATTAGCACATTTTGCTAGGTATAAAAGTTGATCTCCAAATCATTTGCGAGACTTGAACACATGATAAAGGCGTTGGTTAGATCCAATGACTAGACCCAAATTGTTGTGAGTTCAATACCAGGCTACAGCAGTAGTGAACCAAAACTTGGAGAGTTGAGTTAAAAGGAAATAACTGAGACATCTGGAAGAGGCATGGCAGGTGGAACGAGAACTATCTACTCCGGTGGACGAAATAAAAGGTTCGGTTTGAAATTCCAATCATCTGATGAAGACCGGTGCGTACAACGGCCGAAACGTTGTTAATATGGAAAGGAAGATGAGGATAACAGTCCGATTAATGTAAATAATGCAAGGAAGCAAACTTTAAATACTTACTTTTAATTATTACAACACATTATAATGAAAATAAATTGCTGTGTATTTTAATGGTGGTCATCACTTGGAAAGTCTGCATATTTTATTGCTACTCGCTAATCATTTCAGATGTAAATAATTGATTTTAATTGACAAATATTTTCATTTGATGGGGCTGTTATTTGCTTACCGCCGATTTCGTATAAATGATACTATTTCGAGTTAATTATATTATTATCGCTATATAATTCACCTATTAATACTGATAGCAAGAACAAAACACGCTTTACTAATCAGAATCGGAAATTAACTGCAATCTTAATCGAACTGATAATAATCAATAACCACTTCTAATTGTAAGACAAAGAGTGAATTGGGTCGTAGTGGCCAATTGAATGTAGAATAAGCCTTGAACATTTGTTTAGTTGTCGTCTACATAATGACAAATGTTAAGGGTAAATTTATACCTTGTTCAGGTGTATTCTATTTTTAAGAATTGTACGTTAATTAATAAAGCGACCAGTTAAAGAGGGTGAGTTTACGAATGTTCTGAGAATATTGTGTGTATTTTAAAACATTGTGAAGTCAGTAGATGTTTATTGCGAACGAACACCACTGTATTTTCTCATAGACTGATGTGTTTTTTGCTGTTACCTAAAGAGTATTTGCCTCTTTCAAATCAAAGGAAGAAAGAATCGAATAAAAAGTAAAATTTAAAAGGATTAAAAATAAAAGAAAAATTGTTAGATAAAAAGAAGTTAAATAAATGAAAAAGCCAAATACATTGCCAAAATGAGAAATAATGAAACAAATGAATATTGGCATTTTGCCATGAGACTTAAAGGCGACTAATGGCAAATTCTGGCAAGGAGTAATTGCAATTTTATCCTTTGCCACGAATTCAGAACTTCTGATTCAGTGGCAAAAGTAGGAAAATCAAAATAGAAAGGTTATTTTTTGTCTCTCCACTTAAGTATGAAATGCCACTTTCTTTGACGCCTCAGTTACAGTTTAAGCCAGTGGAGCTGTATCTAAACCTAATATATTATTTCCTGTGTAGTTGAGGTCTATGCAAAAAATACAATGAAATCGAAAAGAAAATGGACATTTAACTCGCTTGCAAAAGGATGCGCACCTATACATTCGTAAGATTACATATTAAAGTAT
Source organism: Acanthosepion esculentum (assembly GCA_964036315.1). Taxonomy (NCBI): domain Eukaryota; kingdom Metazoa; phylum Mollusca; class Cephalopoda; order Sepiida; family Sepiidae; genus Acanthosepion; species Acanthosepion esculentum. Next base: position 150,217,738 of record OZ038476.1, on the reverse strand, counting down.
ATACACTATAGGCTAAATATTTTGGGGCCAGTCTTGATTTCTTGAAAAATACCGTAAAATGGGATATTTTCTCTAAAATAAAAGGAAAAAACTCTAAGCAAATACAGTGTGCTTGTTTTTACTTTTGGCAAAAAAACAAGCCCTTAACTGTAAAGACATTATCAAATGTATTCGAGAAACAAGCAGAAATAAAAAAATGACTGTATGAGCAGAAAAGAAACCTCACAAAAAACAACTTAACTAATGCACTAATTTACTACTACGTAGAAATTAATTCAACCACAATTTTGATTTTAAAAATGCTACACTCATAAAAAAAGAAAATAGATCACTTAGAAGGAAAATGTTTGAGAGTGCCGCCATTGAATATTATACAAATGTTAATCTACGCCCAGGTTTTATTCCAATATAACCTTTCCTAACAGAATTACTACTCCCCGATGCAAACATACACAACTGTATCAGGAAATCAAAAGAAAATAGTTGAATCCATCAACACAACAATAAAAACAATATTTCTGCACATGAAAGTACCTGACGTAATTTACAGTTGACAATATGAATAAAATAGCGTTTTCGAAATTCTTCGATGCTAAGGACATTTTGTTTGTTGTTAATAGTTACTTTGTTTTCAATAAATTCATTTCGTCTTTGCCTTGAAAATGTCCACATTGGATTAAACACGTCGGCTAATAGTCCAGTTTTCCTGTTGTTTTTACCTTTATGCATTTTGTCTTTTTCTACTGGTTAACTCTGAGAAATCTTTCATGTGTACGTATATATATATATATATATATATATATATATATATATATATATATATATATATGAAGAAATATAGTCTTAAAGTGTGCTATATTATTGGGATAAAGTGCTCAATTTCAGAGATATTGCGTGTGTAATTATAAATATGGTTGCATCTAGCATGAAACAGACTGTCGCCTCTGAGTGTATATATATATATATATATATATATATATATATATATATATTGACAAAATATGTTAAAAAATATTTAACAAAGGATACAATTTTTTGCTGACGTATATGAAATGATGTGTTTTCCATATTCAACTTATTTTTGGATTACTGGTTTTAATTTTGCTTTACCTAAGGCAATATATCACGAGTTTAACTGTTCGCATTTTCATCAGATGCATGTATCAAAGGCCAATGCAAGACCATTTGAAAGAATCCGATTATGACACTAGGCATTCGTTAACATTCTTTCAAAACCAGATCGAATAAAATAAAAGGTTCATTGAGTCGATTAAGTTAGATCAATATTGACTGGTTTCAAATCATCTGAAATAACGTGAGATTTAAAACGCCAGACTACTTTTGTTACACTCGGAAAATATATAAGAAAGAAAATGTCATAACCGACTTTAAAATCTCTGGATTAAAACTATACAACTGGAAGGCCGAATAATCTGAAGATCCTTAAGCAACAAAGAGGAATTAAAGTTCCTGAAAATATGCAGTTGGAGAAATATATTTATATACAATCAGTTTAATGTACGCAAAGAAAAATACGGACGTACCTCGAATTCTAGATTGATACAAATTTATGCTTGTTTTGTCAATGAGAAAGAATTGATTTATGACAAATTTACTGAAGCCCGTAATATTAAGAGAACATTTTGCACTGTAAAAAGAAAATATTATTTTAGCGCTATTGAAATGATTTCTACCATCAAACATATTTTCATCGTCACCTTTTTTTCTAAGGAAAGCTATATCCTTACCAAAAAGCGAACTGTAGATGGAGATTTATTTTGAAAAACCAATAAATGACATATATTACCAAGTAATTAAGTGATAAATCCAATTATAAGTTATGAGGTTTCAGTGATCCTACAGATTTGATATGATTCACAACAACGAATACGCGATACGTAGAATTCGTAGGAAGAGCTTTTCGTAATCCTTTAATCCATACAGGTAAGTAATATCTTCCTATTTAGCAATACGTTGACCTGTTGTCTCTACGTTACTTTCTTATCTATATATGAAACCATTGATATATATATATATATATATATATATATATATGTATACTTGACGCTGTTTATGTGTCAACATATAACAATCTGTTTTGAAGTCTCAATATATTGTTATAAATATCTTTAGATATGTTTTTGCTTGCGTTTATATATTTTCATTTAATACTTTGTAGAAGAGCCATTATTCCCTTATACAGCAATCAACCTCTTGTAATTCTCAATAAGTGATCGGCAAATTTTAGTTGGTATTTTGTTCCATTCTTCTTCGCATATGGAAGTTAGATCCGGGATGTTTGTTGAAGCTCTTGATTGGATTTTCATTTTCAAATAATGCCACAGATTCTCGATTGGGTTTAGATGTCGGGACTGACTTGGCCATTTCAGGATACTTACATTATTTTTATCAAGCCATCTCTTCGTAGATATTGCAGTGTGATTAGGATCATTATCTTGTTGGAAGATCTAATCAGGAGGAAGTTCGAGATTTTCAACCGAAATAATTAAATTTGCTTCCAAAATATGTTGGTATGCTGCGACATTCATTCTGTCATCTATTACTGATATGATGTCAGTACCTTTTGCAGAAAAACATCCCCCAACCATGATGCTGCCACTACCAAATTTCACTGTTGGAACTGTGTTCTTTTGTTTGAAGGCATCGCCATTTTTCCCCCATACATCATTTTCTGGAATTAGGTTCAAACCACTCAGTTTGTTTTCGTCTGTCTATAATACTCTTTCACAATAAGATTTTTACTTATCCTTATGTTCACTAACGAATTTCAACCTGGCATCTCGGTGTCTTTTCAATAGCAGTGAAGCTTTCCGAGGGGAGCGTGATTTTAAATTATTCCTATGAATTTTATTACTTATTGTCCGTTTAGTGACACAGATTCCTGATGAAAGCAAATCATCCTGCAACTATTGACGAGTAACCATTGGATTTTGTTTAATTTGATTCATTAACTTCCTTGATCCTTGACGATCTTGAAGAAATCTACTGTGAACCACCCTTTCTTCTTTGGTTTTCAAACGTTTTGAGCTTGTATACACTGCAATGAATGAACTAATGGTAAAAATTAGAATATTCAGGTCGTCTGAGATTTTCCTGCAATTTTCGCCTTCTTTCCAGAGCTTAATAATTCGTTCTTTTTGTGAATTTGTCAATTCTTTACCTTTTGCCTTGATGATAACCTTCTTGTACAAATATCAATAACAGAATGTTCTGTTTGCATATTTAGGCTACAAATAACTACTGATAAATATTACAATCAATCGTCCTACAAGGAGGTTTTCTTAATAAATATATATTTCACCTGACTATCGTTTGTCAACCTAATTCCATCTTCTTTTATTGACATCGTTCTTCGTTGTTTAAGACAATACACACAGGTATAATTTTTTCGTTTTTCTGTAACTAGAGAGTGCCGAGTAAAAAGGTGGCAAATTTATCCACGCTGTTTAATCTTTGAGGAATAATTGACCTGGAATAACCTTGAATAAAGTTCCAAAATATTCATGACCTTGAATATTCATGCTACTCTAGCGTAATTAATTAACTTTGATTGGTTCTTTTATGATTGATTAATATCTGCTCGATCTTTATAGGTTATTTACAGACAACATTCGTCTTTTGTTCTGCCCTTTTCATATGGCTAAACAACTCACTGATTTTGAGCGCCATGTTATCGTACTTTTCAAAGAAGAACATCCGACGCGGGGATTGACGAAATGTGCAGAAATTCTTCCTGAATTATTCAGTCCCTTCAGTCGTCACCAGTTTTCAGCGGTTGTCTCACGTCTATGCCATGTCTATTCAGGATGTTTTACATTTGATTAAATGCTGCTCGTTTGATTAAATGCTGCTCGTTTGATTAAATGCTGCTCGTCATTTAAAGGTTATTTACAGTCAACTTTCGTCTTTCGTTCTGCCCTTCACGTATGTCTAAACAAATCCCTGATTTTGAGCTTCAAGTTATCGTACTTTTCAAAGAAGAACATCCGACGTGGGGATTGACGAAATGTGCAGAAATTCTTCCTGAATTATTCAGTCCCTTCAGTCGTCACCAGTTTTCAGCGGTTGTCTCACGTTTTTACTGGGCACACAGTTTAAATAATCTCACCAATTATTGAATAGCGCCATTTATTCCAAAGGTTTTTCTTCTTTTTACTGGGAGATTTATTCACTATCAATTACTTTCACATCTGCCGATAACATCCTGTATGAATTCTATTTTTTTTTATAAATAAATTATTGTTTTATAATTTTTGAACGTCTACATTGCGTTCTTTTACGAAAATAATAATGCATCTGACACTTTTCAAATATCATTCACTAATGACAAATTGATAAAATAGGATTAATAATCTAAACGTTCTGTGCATTTTTAAGGACACGTCATTAGGCCGAGTTTTAATGAATTACATACATTTGTCCATACATTGTACGATATTATATTAGATCAAATAGAAAAGTAACTTGTACAGGGAAATATTACCTAAAAGCGAGAAAATATCAAATCAAATCTACCTACTAAAACTACTGAAACTGACGTAACCAAACGTTCATTTGAAAGCTGATGGTACTCTTCATACCATCGGATTTGTAACGAAAATTGATTAGGTCCATGCAGGTATATCTGAAAAAATTACAAAATCTGATGGCCACGTTTGCTTTTTCAGCAGAAGTCCGGTTAATCGTGGGCCGATGCTCATCATAGTAATTATAAACTTATACTCTGCATCATTATATCCTTTTCCATGAGTCATTTAAATAATTACAAATGTTTAATGACATTTGTGGTACGTGACACATTGGGTGCTATTAGTTAGTTTGCAAAACTTTAAAGGCTACGGCAATGCAAATTGCTGATACCATTTGAACTGAAGTTAAAAGCGCGACGTTTATTTCAGCGAAAGCAGATGCAAATAACTACTGTGTAATGCATGCGCAACTCGTTATTATATTCATTAGTAAATTTCCCTAAATACAACATGGGAATGTGGAGAACCGAATTATACCTAAAACACTCCAAAGGCACTGCCATTTCTAAACGCCTGAATATCCGACGAGTAATCTTTCAAGGAAACTCGCTGTGACTCCTCCTGTTTTGTCAGTCCTTATTTCTCCTTACACATGAACTAAGCAATAATAGCTATGGAGAATTAGTAAACAAGAAACTATTTAATCACCTACTCTACATGGATGATATCAAACTCTTTGCCAAAGACGACAATGAGTTGGAGGGTCTCCTCAGTACTCATACTCAAGTATGTGGACACTGCAAATTATTTCAGTGGCGGCATACGTAAGTATTTAGGATTAGATAAATGTGCAAAGTAATTTTAAAGAAAGCGAGAATTACAGAAACACACTTAATGGACCTAGATTTTGTCACAAATATTGGGGAACTAGAACAAGAAGAAGCCTATAAGCACCTAGCAATTAGCGAAAGTAATGGAACACAGCATACTCAAATGAAGGTGAATGTAAGAAAAGAATACTACAGATGTGTGCGTCTGGTACTGAATACCGAGTTGAATTCATAAATCAAAATATCAGCCATAAATAACTTGGCTGTCCCCGTAATGCAATACAGTTTCAACATCCTTAACTAGACTATGTTTGCTGCTTTCATGTCGATGGCCTTCATATAAATTATGAATTATGAAACAAATCTCGTCCATTGAAAGCCAAGGACGCATTGCTTTATATTGGGTATATATGACTTGGTAAATCAAATCAATTCCCGTGAGTCGACTGATGGCAGAATTATATTTCTAACTGTAATATACATGGGTGATTCGTCACAACAAAATTATAATCATTCTGAAACTTATATTTGTAGATAAACGAGATCATATCATTTTTTTGTTCATTTTTTTGTTCAGAATATCATATTTTAGGTTATTTTCATTATTCACATCTCAGATTTGACAAAACGTATTTACCCATCTGCAAAAGATTTTGTTGCAAAATAGTTTTCGCTTTTATTTCAGTTTTATTTTTCTGTTTTCAAACTAGACCATCTTGCAGGATTGAATTTCTTGGTGGAGAACTTCATAGAATTAGTTTAATCACTTATACAATGGAATATACAAGCAACATTCTTTGAAGAATTTCGTACATCTTTCACTCTAAATAAAATAATGTATCTTTATATTCCATTTAGCTGTAGAAGGTTGTTATATATCTGACCATTTTTTCTTGAATTCAATGTCCCTTGGGTTTATGTTCAAGACACAGTTGGCTAGAATTGAAGCTTCTTACGTAATAATATTTAAGGAATCTGATTTTCTCTTTAAGAATACATCCATTACTTATTAAGGAATTGTAGTTGTTACTTCGGCAAATCACTGAAGATGCGAGAAAACAGAAACAAAAATTCAATCTGTTTGAAAACAAAAAGTGTTCTTTTCCAGGAACATTTGAATTTTAGTTACTATATCTACAGTAGGAATTAGATATTTTCTCATCTGTTGCACCTATCTAGTCATTTAAAACAGTAAAAATCGGAAAGAAACTCGATATGTACATATATAGGGAAGTATCTAAGATATAATCACGGATGAAACGACGTGGTGTAATAGAAGGCTTGACTTACTAGATCAGTTACGATTGAGTATTGAGGTTGATTCTCACTGGGTGCTTTATACTCTCGGCCTTGACCCACGTCTAATAATCTCTTAGTAAATATCTATAATCACGTAAGAGTTGACGAACAATAGTTTAATTTCAGAAACGCGTCATTTTCTATAAAATATAGTCAATTCACTTAGAAAAAATCTTTTTATCTCCATTTTATAGAGTTTTTCTATTAGGAATTAACATCTTCATGAATAAAACATTGATGATTTTTTTCTAAATAAAGAGGAATATCTTAATATTTATTAAAATAGAAACAGAAACTTTCATTTGAAGTCGGCAAAAGCCAGACAACTGAAATGACAAAGCAGGGAAAGTGACTATCTATTTCCTTAAAATATGATAACATTTACAGAGATGTCAATATTTTCACAGATAGAATACAGAGACAAATCTTGTCCATGGAATGAGAGAAAATGATTGAATTTTTGTCACGATTTCTATAATCGATTTTTGAAAGAAAACTGCGACAATTTATTAAATCCTTTGTAAAATATATTGATTTATCATAATCCATAGAAACATATTCCCCAGTTGATTGATGCAATCGACCTTTGATGACAAAGGACATTTTCTGATTCCAGCTCACGATTTGAAGAAGTAAAATGACAAACTTGGCCAGGAGAAGACAAAAGCCATGAAACGAAACAAAGGTGATACTGTTCCGAAGCGAAATCAATTAAATAAGGCGTAAGGGAAATATTTTTATGGCAATGGGGTTGGCAAAATATCGCCATTATGTTGCAGGAAATCTGCCCTTCGATGCCTTTAGGTAGTAAATGAGTAGGTGAAAGCATAATTCTGACCAAATCAGCATCAAATGTCACTTTTCTGGAGTCAGTTAGTTTAACACATCACACCTGTCCTTGCAATGAGTTCTTCTAGGTCTGGAAATCGTGTCGAAAACCAATATTCCAATCAATTTAGATGGTTTTATTCCTATAGGGAATGATTCAAACAAAGTATTACTCCATCTCTCTCTCTCTCTCTTTCCCTCTCTCTCTCCCTCTCTCTCTTTCCCTCTCTATATCACCCTCTTTCCCTCTCTTTTTCTTTCCCTCTCTTTCCCTTTCCCTCTCTGTCTTTCCATATCTTTCTCTTTCCCTCTCTCTTTCACTCTATCGCTTTCCTTATCCTTCTCTTTTCCTCTCTCTCTTTCCTTATATTTCTCTTTCTCTCTCTCTCTCTTTCCTTATATTTCTCTTTCTCTCTCTCTTTCCTTATCTTTATCTTTCCCTCACTCTCTCTCTCTTTCCTCATCTTTCTCTTTCCCTCTCTCTTTCCATCTCCCTCTCTTTCCTTATTTTTCTCTTCCCCCCTCTTTTTCCCTCTCTCTATTTCCTTATATTTCTCTTTCCCTCTCTCTCTCTTTCCATCGTAGCATCTCGCTATGCATATTCTTCTTTTATTACAGAAAGAAATAATCTCATGATTCTTCACAACATTGCTGTCATTTACGGTCTTAACTTTTCGCCCGTCATATTTCCTCTTCCCTCCCTTTCTGCCACGAAAACCACACAAACACTTTCAGTTTATCTCTCTTTCTTTCTTCTTCTTCTTTTTTTTTATAACGGGACTCTTCATTTCTTTCCATCCCTTCCCATAATTATGCGCGTCAGAAATCGTATCTGCCGCTTTCTGAATCTTAAATATAAGTTTGTTGTCTGTATTTTCCTTAAGATTTCTTTCTTATTTACATGTTCTCTCCACGATATTCTAATCATCCATCGTAACGAACTCATTCCGATCGCTTCACCTCTCTTCATCTGTGAAGACGCAGCTTATCATTCATTGTCATACAAGATTAGAAACTGTATAATAAATCAACACTATTTTTTTTTCCTAACAGTATTTTCCTATCTTTTAATAATTTGTAGTGACTAAAGGAATTTTTTTTCTATTCCCACGTGAGTTCGCGAGAATTTCTGACGTTACTTGACTAAACATATCAGTGAGTTTCTATATCTGTTTGATTTGAACGTCTCAATATGTATTTCACACATTAACCGCGTCTCTTTTGTTGAAGAACAATGAGTTCTGTTCCCTTGCAGATGAGAGTTTCTGTTTGCGTCTAACTTTGCATTACTAAATTATGAAGGAATTATTTTACTTTCCTTTTCGTATCAGCCATAAATATAATGTATCTTACATTGCTAAGATTGTGTCTGCACCAGCAGATTTTTGTATGTATTGTACTTTTCTTAAGTTCGTCCTGCTGAGTAAGTTAATTAAATCATTCTAGTGAACAGATTCTTATCTTATTTTTTAATCTATTTTCGTGTGTTTACTCAACTTGTTCCCTATTTCCAGTACAGGTTACGGATTACGGATGGAAGTCAAATGTTTCTAATATTTATGTAGGACTTTGTTTAGTAAGTTATCAAATTATTTTGGGTAATCTATGAAAGTGCGATGTCACCAAGCATTGTTGGAACTGCTAGGTAAATCTGATATTAGAATAATGTATAATTTGTAATGGTTGTAAAATACAGGCATAGGGATAAAAATGAATTCAGTAAATACACAAAAATAGAACAAAACGCGACTGACCTCTGATTTATTCAAGTTATATTAAACAATATTACAAATAAATCCTTGCAAACTTAATGGTGTCTACGACCAAACTTATCTGCTGAAGAAGAGTCGGTGTTTTCGCCATCTACGCACTCTGTGGTGATAACGGTGTAGAGCTGACTGGTTATGCAAGTGTTGATTTTGTAGGTCTTACCAAGAGTGAGTGTTCTTCAAAAAGAGGCAGAAAAGCGCGCCAATCAGCATCTGTAACCTGATTGGCTAACATTAAACGGCAAAGGGAAGATAATCATATTTCTTATTTCTCATAATAGATATCCTATCAGGATTTATTTTGGGCGGCCACAATCTTAACATAAGATATTCACATGACAGTGTTGACAGCAGACGCAAAAGATAGTAAAGAAAAGCGAGAAGAAAGGATGAAGCATCAATTGTAAATGGACAGAATGCATGGTTATTGACAAAAGATACAACACAACATGCGAATTACAAAATGGTGATAACAAAATCAAGCAAGTACCATCATTTCAATATCTAGGAAGTGTTTTAACAGAGGACCGAAATCCGGAGATGCATGTGGATTGCAAAAGAAGCCTTCCAAAAGCTAAGCAATATATATATATATATATAAAAGAAAAGTTCATAAGAATAAAAATACAACAAAAACAACAAGCATACTACATTGTTATGCGATATCGTTCTCCCTATGTGATAGTGTATACCGGATACTTTTCTCAGAGATAATGAAGAGATAACAGAAATGTATTTCAACAGAAGTTGACTAAGAATTACTATGGACTGAACAGATGAGCAAAGAAAAAGCTTTAGAGAAAATAGAAACAAAGGTGTACCGTTTACTTAATATCTTAAAGAGGCAGTGGAAATTTCAAGGGAGCATAATGAGAAAATAAGGCTTGGAAAATTTGACACTCCCAGAAAATACTGAAGACAAGTGAGACAGAGGTAAGTAGCGCCTAGTGCCCATAACGAGCTGGACTAAATGGTTGGCAGAACAGAGATAAGAGAGAAAGATAGAGGGAAAATTACTAAGAGCTACAAAGGATTTTGTAAATAGCCATGATCGTCGAAAATATAGAGAGACATGATCGTCCACGAGCTGCAGGGACACGGTCCGTTGTAGAAGAAAAAGAAGAGAGAAAGAAAATGAAGAAGAAAAAGAAGAGGGTAAGTTTTTACAAATACTTTCACGGTAATTGCTCCGAGGAGATGCTTTAGCTGGTTCCTAGGCCTCATGTATTTAAACGTCCTACGAGGCTGGCATCCCGTTTCCATCCATTCACTGTTAAACTGTTAGATGTAGACGTCTCTTCTACTCCAATAGCTTCATGTCTCGCACATCTCGCCTGTGGAACTCCCTTCCTTATTCCTGTTTCCCTGACAAATACAATCTCCAACTATTTAAGTCTAACGTCAATCGACATCTCCAGTTGCCTTGATCTATCCGCTTCCCTTCTGCACATCCTTTCATTCCTATCTGCTCTCGCTCCAAATCTTCTGTAACCCCCTTGCCTTGATCGATCCACTATCTTTCTCCATATCCTCTCCTTTACCACTCCTATCTGCTCTTCCTCCAAACCTTCTGTAACCTCTTGCGTGCTAGTGGCTTCCAGCCTTGCTTGGGGTGATAAGTTTTTAAAAAAAAGTATTTCTGCAAAATTTATGACGTATTTTAACATTTTCTGATAGTAAAATAATGGACTATTCCTGGTTCCAATATCTTGAACTACCTACTGATTAGAACCGTGATAGGTTTTGTTATGTGTCTCGATAGGTTGATTGTCAAATGGTGTACACACTCATTTCAATGTTTCTTTGTTTTTACATCAATTCGAAGAAAGATTTATTGAGATCATCAATTTAGCTGTTGTCATAAATTTCATTTACTGTTTCATCAATCATATCGATCCCTACATCGACTATGGCTGATAGAATTTCAATTATAATTTTAGTTTTAGTTTTTTTTTTGTTTCTTTTCATTTTGGCCTTTGCTGATCTTATCTCAGAATTTATTACACCAGTTGTTTTGTTTTTATGTATGGTTATCATGGAATAAGTGTCCTATGCATTCATTCCATTTTGTAGTAAATTTTCTTTGTTAGTAAGCCTACTCTTTTTAGATTTTACGCATATTGTTAAATAACACCTTTTCTGTCCAGCGGTTTCTTTTACAATTTCATGTATGGTTGTTATGTTCCATTTATCTTCTAACATTTTTAAATTCTCGTTGAAACATTCATATTTTGTCAATTTCCAAAGTCTTTTTTTTTAAATTCTATATTTCCCTGTTATTACATTGCTTCATATATTGTCGCTTATTCACGAGTTCGAGAATTTCATTAGTGTCTGCCTTTTTGGATTGTTTATGAAGACTCATTCTTTGATTTGGACGCTATCATCAGTAAATGATTTCATGTTTTTAAACGTTTAGTCTTCTCTTTCTTTTATGTGTTTTGTGTCCCTTCAGGACCATGGCTCTGCATATCTTTCCCTCCTTTGTAGGTCATCATACGTTTTGTGTTTTTGTTATTTCTCCCAAACCCTATTCTGGCATCTATTTACGCAAGCCCATCAAGTATGTCACGCACTGCTTTCATCTGTTACTCTTTCCTTCGATCTGTTCCGTGTGCATCAGATTTTACTACGCTCCTTCATCATTACGTGCCCCAGAAATTCCAACTGCCTATTCCTGATGTTAAGTATGAGATTCCTTTTTTATTTCCATTCTCTCTAAAATCTCGTTGTTACTCACATGGTATATTTCTATAGAACTTCAAGTTGCTTCAAGTCTCTTCCACAACTCTGACGAGATTGTCCAGCATTGGCTGCCATACTGGAGGACAGATATCACGTAACATTTCATTTCTCTTTTCTGTCTCTCAATGCCGTGTATATCTTTTGGAATTCCATCAGAAGGCTTCAAACAATCCGTGGTTTCTTTACACTTCCCCAATGAATCGCACGCTTGAGTCAAGAGCCCGATATTTTCAGGAAGTAGCCCTTTAACAATTCGACTATGAAGAGATTCGAAGCTAGGTCCAAGTCGTAGTGCTAAAATTATAATACCTCAGCCACTTGTTCACTCATTTTCTTCTCTTTATTCCTCTGAGGGGATAAACTAGGGAAGACAATGTTTAGCTGTGTATAACTGTTTTCAGCAAAAGCTACTGTTTCTCCTACTACTCCTCTTGATGCAGAGGTACATTTTTATGTCTTTCGTCCGATGGCCGTATCCAAAATTGTAAGGAAATATTCTTCCACACGACATTAATCATTATACATAATATCCAACCTCGATAGCAGGACTCGTATTCAATTAATTTATAACGCGTATATATGAAATTTCACATGTATAAGCATAACGCTATGATACAAACACCAGTGAGATTTCTTTAATCTAAGATGCAAAGTTTCAAATCCTATTCTAACAACTAGACAATGTTCCTATTACACGATTTGTACAATTTTGCTGTTACACCCAGTATATAAAATATATATATATATATATATATATATATATATATATATATATACAAAATTGTAAAAAACGTGTAATATATATATATATATATATATATATATATATATATATATATATATATATATATATATATATATGTATATATATATATATATATATATATATATGTATATATATATATATATATATATATATATAAGGGAACATAGAAATCAACACATAGAGGCGACGGTCTGTTTCATGCTAGATGCAAACGTCGGGCCACACGTTCTATCTCTGATATTCAGCACTTTATCCCATAAATAAAGCACATTTTAAGACTATATTTCTGCATATATATATATATATATATATATATATATATATATATATATATATATATATATATATACATATATATATATATATATATGTGTGTGTGTGTGTGTGTGTGTGTGTGTGCGCGCGTGTGTGTGTGTGTGTGTGTGTCCGTCCGTGTGTGTCGAGTGCATGCATACATGATTGATATTATTTTCTTCTTTCTTTTAAGTTTAACTCACGTATCAAAAGCTTTTCGGATCTATTGAATAAGCCACAACAATTGTAACAATTAATATTATTAAAATCAGTGAAAAGCTAAGTTAAAGATTCAACGACCAGTTCCGCCTACACCCACGATGACCGAATTCCGATAGAAATAAATTATTGACACTTTATTTTTAAAATAGCCACATCACTTCACTGCCCTCTGCGTGACTGGTGCTAGACTCAAGGAGAGCAACACACTGTGCCTTCTTGGCGTCACTTTTTCAACTGACATGAAGTGGGGCAACTACATTGTACCAGAAACATTTTCTCGTCAGAATCCATCTTGTATATTTACAAATCTGCCATTTGTTCATGCATTGAATATTGTTGTCTTATCTGGTCTAAAGCTCCTGTTACTCAACTTGAGGTCCTTGACAAAATCCAAAGAAGGATTTACAATGTAATCGATCCTGACATGGTATCTAGACTCCAGTTACTTTATCACCGACGTGAGGTAGCTTTACTCTGATTTTGTCTAGAAATATTTTCATGGTGACTGCTCTGATGAGCTTTTTCCCCTGGTGTCCTGATTGCATGAACTTAACCGTGCCATTAGATTAGCATACATTTCGCACCATTTTACTGTTGAAATTGTTAAATGCAACCGCTACTTCTACTCTTTTTTTCTCGCACTTCCTGTCTGTGGAACTTCTTTTCCGTTGAAGTTCTTCCCTGATAACTAAAATGTTCAAAAATTTAAATGCAACGTTAATCACTATCTTCTTTTATCTTGAATCTCCTTCATCTTTTATCCTTTCCTCAATCCCCCCCCTATAGTCAGTTTTTTCTCTCACTTTCATTCTCTATAGCACACCTGCGTACCCCCGCCTTTCTTGGTATTGAAATGGTTAAAATAAAGTTTCCAGTAAAAAAAAGTCATTGTATCAGCAATAGTACTTACAATAAA
>OZ038476.1:150191079-150198579 GCA_964036315.1 Acanthosepion esculentum | reverse complement strand
TAAAAACATCTCAGCTGGGATATTGTGAATTTCATTCTTGTTACTAAAATGGCGAAATATTTACTTGCTCAAGGTCACTGTCTCGCAGTGTTGCCACTTGCTCATATCTGGCAATACGCACTTCAAAAATTCTCGTTTTTTGGGGTCACCCTATATTTACCAGCCTACCCACGAGGTAGCATGTGGCACAAGGCCGAGTTTGATGTGTGGCAATCCGACCGCGTAGACTCGGCCAAAATTTGCCCATAGACCCCGTATAAAACGGGGTCGGTTAGCTGTTTTCTCGAGGCAAAGAGTTTGACCAGCAAAGTACGAATAGAGATGTTCAGCTATTATATTTAACAGCGGCACAACGAGGGATGAATGTGGCACAGGACCGAGTTTACCTTGGGCTCTCCGAGGCCGTAGGCGCGGCCCAAAATATTCCCTTAGAACCAGCATAAACGGGGTCAGGGCCTGTCTACCTCCGCGGACTAAACTTTGCTCTTCGGCAAAGCCTCGTCCGGGTTCCTCTCTGCTCGGGGCAGAGAGTTTGACAGTAAGGAACAATCTGGTCGACTGTTATATTTAACAGCCCCCACCCCACGAGTGTGTATGTGTCACAAGACCGGTTTAGCGTGGGTTCTATTAGCCCGTAGGCTCGGCCCAAAATATTCACTATGAACCCATAAAAACGGGTTCACGGCGTGTCTATCTCCCCGGACGAAAATTTGCTTTGCGGCAAAGCTTCGTCCGAGTTCCGCTCCGCCGAGGCGGAGAGTTTGACCGTTGAACAAACTGTGACACTGTTTCCTCAAGGCCTTATCTCCTACTAATCTTATAGTAGGCGGAAGAGTCCAACATAGACTCTTTAGAGGGATGACACCAGAAGAGTATGTAAAATCATAAAACTTTTAATTTTTACAAAAATTAATGAAAATTTATTGTCCTATGCTACGCATCCTATAAAAATTATTTTACTTTGTACCCCCTTACCTGTTTGCACTTCTCCGCCAAATTTGGTTTCGATTGGTCTATGGCTATTTTAGCTGGTGTGACGGACGGACTAACAGAAGTGACATGATTTTATATATCGATTGCTATAATCTTAGCCTTTTCAAGTCAGCTGGAAGTCTGTAAATCCGCTTCTGAGAGTAAAACTCCTAAGTAGGATATCACATCAGCGTGTATAAAATATCTTTGATACTTTGTTGCCATATTGTGGACCATAATCTTCGGAATAGCATCTCGATGCCATGTTGAAATCTGTAGCTACGGTTGTGATTTCTGAAGACTTTTATATATACCACTTTTGGGTGTGACAGTTAAACTACCTCCGTTCTTCACCTTCTCATAAAAATATATCCAGCTTACGCGTATATTACATTGAAACACCGATTCTCGTACGATTACTGAAGTTAAGAAACGTTGGGTCTGGTCAGTAGCTACTTGGGTGACCGCTTGGGAACATGATATATTGTAACTTTGGATATACGGGTATGGATAGTTATTCGGAATTTTTAATGGAAGCACCGCGATTCAATCCCTGCTGTGTTCGTTATATTCACTTATGCACAAATAAATATATTGCCACCTCTTCTCCCACAGATATTAAGTTCATTAGTAACATTTGTATAACTAAACCATTATTATCTCCAAAACAAAAGTAAAAATTGCGTCCATAATACTTACACTTAGGTATTTAATAACCTATGAAGGTGTTCATCTGTCACTAAACAAAGCCAACTTACAATCCAACCAAAATATTTTCATAGCTAAACCAAACAATAAAGTAAAAGTGAGGTGTTCAAAACTAAAATTCGATTCAGGCTTCATTTACACTAACATAAAGGGTCTATGTTCCAGTTTTTCAGAAGTTGGACTCCATTTACAAGTGGTTAAATCTGACCTCATGTTCCTGTCTGAACGTGGAATTAGTCTATTCCAGTTCAAGAATTTATAATCTCGAGCTACTCGCCTCTAGCCACAAAAGATGATCCTCTAAGTCGTCATGACCAGGGGATCGTGTGTGTATATTATTGATGGGTTCCTAAGGACGAGGCCCAGAATATCCTTTCATGTGTTTTTCGTCTTGTGCTCCTTCGCTTTCACCTTCAATCCTCGTCATAATTCAGGAATTGTGACGTGCTACAGAATAACTGAGAAGCTTGATGTTTATAATTTGAAATACTTTTTTAGGATAGCGAATATTTCGCCTTCAAATTTGAAACCCCCGCGGCAGACTAAAAGTTTAGTTAAATAAGTGACAATCGTATAATCAATGAATCATCTATAAGAAAAGGGGTCCAAAACATTAATTTAAAAGTAGATATTTTATTAAAGGTTTATTATATAATTTAAAGTTTCTTTTCACTTTTGTAGAGCAGTGTATAGTTATATTAGAGTAATTGATATAACATATTGATTTATATGTGAATAAGTCTTAGGCAATTTTGCCTAAGTCAATAAATTGTTTTTTTTAATAAAAAAGGAAAACTTTAAATCGTTTTCGCCAAGTAAAAAATACTAGATTGTTAGTATTTCGTGTGACGTCTTTAGCTTGACAAATGGCTTAAATCTGACATGGAAGAGATTTATACAAATCCTTTAGTAATTACGTGTTATATAATTCCATTCTCTCTGCCTCTATTCCCATCATTCTTCAATATGATGTGGATTCTTTAGACAAAATCTTCTCTCTAATTCTGTCCACAATTGCTCAATATTATTTATATCCGAGATTTGTGTTGGCCACTCTGAATAACTTCGCTTTTACCCAGTCATCTATTGTTGAGTTGCCCGGGCTTTATGGCACGGCACTTTGTCACGCTGAAATAAAATCGTCGATATTCAAATTTGGGATCAAGTGTTCCTTCAGAACATTTGGTACTATTTAGATTCCCGTTCACTTTTATAAGAGTTAAGAAAATAATCATTTTTTATGTATCATCAATGCATTCGACTCTGGCTTCCAAATTTTACTATTTTTCTAGTATAATAGGATCTTCTCTTTTCGGCTTTCACAAACATTATCTCTTGTTAGACTGCAATTCAGTTTTTCTTATATGACGAAATACAATTTTACGTAAATCAATAGTTCCACATTACAAATTTCTTTAACCACGCTAATCTGATCTGCAATTTTTCGTTGTTCAACGGCGATTTTTTGAACAAGTTGAATTCCTTTAACGTTGCCAACTGATACCAAATTGGATAGGATATTATCATCCAACAGTTGTCTTGAAGCCCTTTTTGGTTGAGCTGTTTATGTTGCAATCAGTTTACGGACTGCCGTGTGTTGTAACCTTTGAGCACGACAAGATCTTGAGCGATCCGACACATCCCTGGCCAACTTACCAAAATGTATGTTTCACTAACCAAAAGTGATCTGGTTTTTGAATGATCGGGCTGACCAACAGGTTTCTGTGCCCTTTTTTGTCTCATTTAAATAATACATGTAATTAGAAAACAGAAGAAAAAGAAAATATTTTTACGGGTGTCAATTAATTGTATTGACTTTCAAATGCTTCATTGTTTACAAATTATGTGTAGATGATGAAATAACAGCAAACTCTGTTATAGAGCTTGCTTTCAGGTCTGACCAACTTCAATTCCGTTTGGATCAAGTTTAGATCAAATTCAAAATAATGTCAAATTAACATCAAGTACATCAAATTAACTCGGATCAAATCCAATTCGGATCAAATCAAAGACAAGCTGTATAGCTAGCGAGCGGACCTCTCATTATCAATGTCTGTATATGTACGTAAATACTGAAATGAATTCCTTTTGATATAATCATCTACTCACCACGCATTTTAGACGCCGGTTAATCTCTTTTAACTTTATCACGAGATTTTGCTTTTCATTGAGCAAATGCATACTTTTACCAAAGTCCTCCTGACATTAAACAAATAATATTTTTGCATTGTTCATTTTTATGCATACTTTATACGCCAAAAATATAAAGGAAACATATAAACATTTTATACTTGTTCCATAAGATATTCATTGACTGTGCGTGTGTATATGGCCGTGTGGGTGTGCGCCTCTCTGTGTGTTTTCGCGCGCACTTGAGAGAGAGAGAGAGGGGGGTCGTTCTGTGTGTAATTTCTATGAAGTATAAAACCTTGTCTTTTTGCATTGATTGCATTGATTTTACGAATGTGGATTTAATGAACTCTGAAGAAAAAAATTGTATTGCGTTGCCTTTCAATTAGAGCGTTGTGGAAATAAAGGCTTGTCGCCATAGTTGAAGGGACATAGTCATGTATTTATAGAAAGAAATCTGACATTTTTGAAGCGCTGTTTTTCAACTCTCACACAGACTCAAATGAAAAAAACAACAAAAATACGTATATAAAATCACATGGAACACTCGGTGTATTTTTTTTTACATAAGTTGAGGACGCATCAATATGAAATTTACGCCTTTCAAGTTTAGATACTGATGATACATTTCTCGTTTTTTATTGTTTCTTGTTTTTGTAGAAGTATTCCGCATTAAAACTCTTCACGGCATCTCTTTGGCACTGCCATTAATCTTTGATTCCTCTTGGCTGACAGTAGCATTTGAAAAACCGATCTGTGCAGCGTCAAAGGCTCATTATAACTAGTGTCTGTTTCGCTATGAAATAAAATGCATATCTTTATGTAAAAAGAATAGATATATATATAGATTTTATGTAAAATGGACTGGAAAAAATAAAAATAAAATTAACAAACATACCTCTACGTACAAGTGATAATTACGATAGTGTCTATGTAAAGAGAAAATTTGAAAGATAGAAGGATGAGTGCAAATGACTTAGTCGACTTAACAGTAAAAGTACTGGGTACAGACAGAGAAGGAAGTCTGATGGCAGCTAGAAAACGACCATAAGTTGATAAACGAGATATAAAAGAAAAAGAAAACAAAAGCCAAAACGTTAAAATTTATATAAAAGGAGTAGGAAAAGTAATGATCTGGTCGTTGTTGTGAAGAGGTAATGATGGTTGAATTTGTTTAACTGTATATCAACTTCTATGGAGGGCATTTCGACGTGATGTAATGGTTAGCTTGTCACTCTAGAACAATTACTTTCGAGTAGTGAGTTCGATTCTCTCTGGCTTCCTCATATTTTCGGCCATTTTCCACATCTAAGCTAAATTTGAAAATCACCATATCAACCGTTATGGGTTATTTACAGCCGAAATCTAAATATTTTGAACACAATTTTATCGATTCATCTGCAGATAAAATGTATCGGGGGGGGGGGGGGTCATTTTTCTATCAAATGTATTGTTGGTCATTCTGCTGTAAATAGGTACAGACCTGGGAATAAAAGCAAATTAAGAGGTGGTTCTACGCTGCTCAGAACCTCCACTCTCTCGATCAGAGGCCTATCTTCCGAGTGTATTTTATTTTCATATCCAGGACTATAAGAGGTAATGTGAAAACAGAATACAATCCTAATAATAAAGATAATGTAAAAAAATCGGAATAATAAAAATAAAGTAAACATATTCATTAATATAAAACGGGAATATGGTTGAAAAAGTTGAAATGGGAATAACGATAGCAACGTTTATTTAGACATACACACATGATATCTGTAAAGCAACAAGAAAAAAAATCGTGATTATATTTTAACCCGCAGAACAATTTCTAAGAGGCTTACAGTCATGTTAGGTTAAAACACCGGTTCTAGTCCGAAGTTAAGCAACGTCGAATCTGGGCAGTACCTAAATGAGTGACCGCATAGGAATACCACGTGCTGCAAGCGTGGATGTGTGGGTGGTATAATGGATAATATCTCGTAAATCAGCGAGTCCAGTTTCAATACCCGTTGGGTTCATTATATTCACGTACGCGTAAATACACTTGAGAAAGGTACGGATCCCTTTCGTCTCCTCCCCAACTATGGGTTAATCACAATCAAAGCACTGCTTCATGCCCGTGATGTGATTTGAAACTTTCACGTAGATTTTCTTCGAAGTTTGTCATAAAACATTCACAAAGTTAACGGCCATTGCACATTCTTTGGTTTCGTGTAAAAACTTCTGCCCAAACTTTATCGTGTTGCTTTCCAAGACAAGACGTATAAGTCTAAGGAAAGAATTTTGATGGCAAGCTTTTGTTTTAATATTTCTCAAAAGCTTTGTTGCCTGCCTCAACCCCTTCATTATAATCAGTATTAGAATAGAGAGACAAGACATCCATGGTGATCAAAAAGTAATCATGAAAATTATTCTTTCGTTCTGAGAATTTATTTATTTTAGAAATAAAATCAAATGTGTCCCGGACATAAGACCAGGACCATTTTGCTATGAGAGATAAAAAAATTTAGCCATTCATAAATGTTTTGTTCTACAACATTCCTATTAATACAAATCGGGTCTAGTACAAGAAATTTATCAAATTTCATATGTATTTTTGGGAGGTCACAAAACACTGGTGTCCTTTTCTCTGGACGTGTTATGCTAGATACTGTTTCATTGAGAACAATATTTCCTTTCATTTCAGACATTATGTTGTTTAACTTTTTTATGTAATAAAGGTTTGGTTCTTTTTTACTTCTTCATAAATCTTTTGTCTCTTAAATCATCATCACTAGCAGAAATATAATTTTCTTTATTCTTAATAACAATGGCGCCTCCTTTGGCTCCCATTTTGATCAAATGATCATTGTTGAGACGACGAAGAGGATTACATTACCAATGTTGCCCT
The DNA here is from genome assembly GCA_964036315.1 of Acanthosepion esculentum. Classification (NCBI taxonomy): domain Eukaryota; kingdom Metazoa; phylum Mollusca; class Cephalopoda; order Sepiida; family Sepiidae; genus Acanthosepion; species Acanthosepion esculentum. Next base: position 150,191,891 of record OZ038476.1, on the reverse strand, counting down.
ACGCTTTGATATTGTTTGATTTTAATAGGTGTCTATATTTCTGAGATGAGGCATTATGTACAATATTCAAATTAATCGGACTATTGTCCTCATCTTTTTCGCCATATTTATTACAACGTTTCAGCCGTTGTACGCTCCGGCCTTCTTCAGGTGGTTGGAATGTGGAACTGAACCCTTTATTTCGTTCACTGGGGTAGACTCTTCTAGTTCCACGTGCCATGTTTTAATGGTTGAGACATTAAGGACACATGGCAATGTGCTCAAAGGCGTTGGTTAGATCCAGTGAGAGAACCCAAAGATTGTGAGTTCAATACCCGCTTAAGGCAGAGGAGAACTTGGAGAGGGGAATTAACAGGAGATAACTGATAACTGACATCCATTAAACATGGCACGTGTAACTAGAACAGTCTACCCCAGTGAGCGAAATAAAGGGTTGAGTTCGACATTTCAGCCACCTGAAGAAGGACGGAGCATACAACAGCCGGAAAGTTGTAATACATATGTCAACAAAGATGAGGACAATAGTCTGAATAATGTAAATAGTGTTTGATTTTACTTTTTCCTTATACCAGCCTGATAGATTTCGAGAAAATCTAGTAATGCCTGTTTCCCGCTAGAACTTTCTCTGAATACCATGACTGATTTGTATTAACGTAATTATGCCAGATTTGAACACTGTCTTTATTATCTTCGGTTTCCGTTGCTGTAGAATTTTCGCCATCATTTTTTACAAAAAAATAATCCCTCAGCTTGTGACGACGGACAAATTGATTGTTTGGTTTATTTTGTTTTGCGGCATATCAACCTCAATG
>OZ038476.1:150176079-150183579 GCA_964036315.1 Acanthosepion esculentum | reverse complement strand
GTGAGGGTGAGAAGGAAATAGAAGATATTTTTTGTTATACCCCCTCCCATATATATATATATATATATATATATATATATATATATATATATATATATATATATATATATATATATATACTAGCCTACCTACTCGCCGTTGCCCGGGTGTACATGGCTGCAGCTGTATAACCGCACCCCCGTATACACGCACCTCCCTTTCTAGAAATATCTGCTAGCGTCTCCGATTACAAGCATCTGAAGCTATACTAAGCTATTCCTTTCTCACCTTTTTACGGTTTGTCCTCCACAAGTGTTTGATTGTTCTTAACAGAGGAATACCATTGATAAAATCTACTTATATGGCCATTGCTCGGGTTTAAATTGTTTCAATGTTTTAGATATTCCGTAAATTTCCTATGGCCGTCATCACTTTCAATTAGTATGGCATTGTTCACAAATCAAATAGTCAAACAAAAACAGGGATGAAGTATCAGAACTTGATTCAATTGCAAGTGCAAACGCAGGAACCTTCCCTCCTTCTTTGTACGGTTACTGTAAAGCTGGGGATAATAAGAGTTTCATCGGGAAATTTTCCTTTTTAACGCTTCAAGAGTAATTTTGTAATCACCTGATGTAGCAGTAAATGATTTTTTCTCGCGCCTCTCAATTAAGGATACGCTTAATTATTAGATTGTTTTCATTTTCATTTATTATACTACAGAAAATGTTTTTTTAATTGCTATTATTTTAATGTCATTTTCCTTTGTCAAAATTTTTAATGACAAAAGTTTTAGAGGACTTTATTTATTTGTCATTTTAGGATACACGCAAAAATAAATCTATTAATGAAAGAATTTAGAAATAAATCAGTAAGTAGCATTGTCCGTTAGTAGGTCTGAAGAGAGTAGACTGAAGCTTAAGTCCCTGTCCCACTACAGAATAATTTGATTTAGTGATACATTAATTTATATTTACTTTATATACAAAAGTTTTATTTCAACAAATACGATCATATTTTGACATAATATTTTCCCTAAACATAGAGCAAAATTTAAACGTTGAAGAAACTAGAAATTAAAAGGATTATGTCTAATTTTACTAATTAGTCAAAATCGTTTTATTTTCTAGTTAATTGAACGTTCGAATTTCCTCTGTCTTTGAGAAATATGTCAAATATGTTTGGATTTTCTTAAATAAAATTCATAATTTTTTATTCAAGTAATATTTTGAGAACTATTTTGTAATTATATTTACGAAAATGACAAGTACTTCTTTGGAAAATAATTTCCATTCTAAACCAATAATCTCTAAATTATTCAGTATAAAGCAAGTATATCTTTTTAGATACTGACAAATACATCTACAAATAATAAATGTGAATTATAACATCAATAATATATTACATGAGTACACACATAATTAACTCAGGAGCTCATGCCGAAGGATAGAAATTGTTCAAACGCAGGGCTCGAAGGGTTAATTAGAGATAAGAATGTGAGGAAGTTGTGAAGAGCCATGATCACCCACTACTTGAAGTGTCAAGTAATTTTATGAAGTAAGAAAAACATTAAATATCTAATCAATCATGCAAGTAACATTTATCGTTCAACCTTAACATTCATTTTTTTCCTTTTATTTCTTGTTTTGCAGTATTCTTTAAAGTTTAAAATAATAAAAACGAAATTGCTTATTTCCAGCGGCTGTAAAATTATAAATCTTAAAAGCATTAATAATTTGTAGAACATGTCAATATTTAAAATATAAATGAAAAAAATCCCCAAAGACAGAAAATTACGAAAGTAATTGGAAAAAGGTAGAGCAAACGTCAGTGAATAATGAAGGTGATATTAAAAATAAAATGATACGGAAAGAGTGCCATAAAGAAGAGTGAGAAAAAGGAATTTTGAATTTTGAAAAGAAGAAAAGAAAGGTAGAAAACAACGATCATAATTCTAATTGGCCCATTCATCTTCGAATCATTTACAGCCGTCTAATATCCCCAGACAGACTGGAACTAGTTTTATGTTTGAGGACAGTCGTTTATCAACTGAACATTAAATCGATCATTAATTAATCACTTCATATTATGACAGAATTTTGTCTCCTTTGAAAACCTACTTATAAAACTATATTACATTATCTATCAATTCTGTTTTAAGTTTTTCACTTCAGGCTGTTCGCATAAAATTGAATATGCAGATGCTAACTTAGTGAATTTCGAATTTACCTACTAGAATAAAATTATTTTAAAGACGATTTTCTGTTATTGCAAATTAACATTGATTTTACAAGGAGAATGATATATTTAAAGAGAATTCGAGGTGAGTGTGTGTATTATTATTACTAAATGTCGATGTTATATTCTATAAAGAAACAATTTTGTAAACAATGTTTATCTTTTCTTTTTAATCTGATTGTCACGCTGTCAATTTGAAAGATTGCCTTTTGCAAATTTTAAAAAAAGTGTAATTGTTGCACGACAATAAACTTGCGTGTCGGGAGATTTAATTGGTTGTGAATTAGCGCATAAAAGTTTAAAAGAAACTGATTGAATTTTTATAATAATGTTAGAAACATCTACGACATTCATGATTTATCGACTACAAAAAACTTTGTTTCACACGACAATTGTATAGGATCAGATTGAAAATCTCTGCTGCCTTTTAAATAGTTTTTTTTCTTTCAAAAATAATTTTAATTTTTTCTTAGGAATGTTTATCGATAATAAGTGGTAAATAATCAAATCTGCTTTTATGCAATGTTTGATTAGGGTCGCTGACAAGCTTGAATCATAGTTACTTTAGTATCTGTCTATATTTCTGAGATGAGGTATTATGTACACTATTTACATTATTCGGACTATTGTCCTCATCTTTGTCGCATTATTTATTTATTTAGTAATAAATATGGCGACAAAAATGAGGACAATTGTACGAATAATGTAAATAGTGTACATAATACCTCATCTCAGAAATATAGACAGATACTGAACAATGTAATAAATATGACGACAAAGCTGAGGACAATAGTCCGAATAATGTAAATAGTGTACATAATACCTCATCTCAGAAATATAAACAGATACTGAATGATGTAATATATATGAAGACGTAGATGAAGACAATAGTCCGAATAATGTAAATAGTGTACATAATGCCTCATCTCAGAAATATAAACAGATACTGAATGATGTAATATATATGAAGACGTAGATGAAGACAATAGTCCGAATAATGTAAATAGTGTACATAATACCTCATCTCAGAAATATAAACAGATACTGAATGATGTAATATATATGAAGACGTAGATGAAGACAATAGTCCGAATAATGTAAATAGTGTACATAACACCTCATCTCAGAAATATAAACATATACTGAATGATGTAATATATATGAAGTCGTAGATGAAGACAATAGTCCGAATAATGTAAATAGTGTACATAATACCTCATCTCAGAAATATAGACATATACTGAAGGATGTAGTAAATATGGCGACAAAGATGAGGACAATAGTTCGAATAATGTAAATAGTGTACATAGTTACTTTGTTGGCGTGATGACCATACAGATAAATATCTTTGATGTGATAATATTTTTAGCAGATAATTTCCTTTTTTTCGGATTCAATTAATATCATATTGAAGGTGACCTCTGAAGGGCTAGAAAGTTCATATTTACAGTATTTCCACGAGAATTACATTGAAAATAATTTTAAACTCCTTCAAGCTCCCAATTATTTCATATATAACCTTTGACGTAATGCTCATCAGGTACAAAGAATTTTAAAAAAGTAAGTAATATAGTTTTGATAAATGATAGATGCACATAATATGTATCAACTCAATAAGAACTAAAACTGAAAATATTTTATCTGAAATTACTCAGAACTTCTTTAAAACAATAAGAGAATTGATTAATACAAAACTAAATAATCTTAAATCTGAAACAGCAATTTCAAGTAGATACTCTCAAAAATATAAGAATTGCACTGGTGAAATAATTAGAAAGGTTGATAAAACATCTATGGACATAAAGGAGATTTTCCATTAAACAACATACACAACGCATTAGTTGTTCATCGCAAGAAGTCTGACTATAATTTCGATTTAAAGAATACAGTCTTAATTAAAAGAGAAAATAATATGTAGACGAATATGAATAAGAAATGCATTATTTCTTTTCTAGGCGAAATTCACGTTCAAATTCATACAGAACCTCATCATTTTTAACGAAATTATTTCTGGGCATGACGATAGACTAAATCCGGCAGCAAGGCCTCTGACCCAGAAATCGGAGTTCTTGGGGAGCGTTGAACAATTTCGTAATTGCTGTTGTTCACTGGTCAACTCTGGCTTCGCTTGGTAGCAACTTTAAAGCTCCAACTATGGAAAAATATTGGACCTTCAAACCAAAACAAAATACTACGGAAGTATAAAATTATATTTTTATAGTAAAAAAAACAAACTTTTTTTTATAAAATTGATCAACAATACATATAGTAAAATGAACAACAATCCATTTTAAAGCAAAATGACCGGCAATACATTTTAAAGCAAAATGAACAACAATCCATTTTAAAGCAAAATGACCGGCAATACATTTTAAAGCAAAATGAACAACAATCCATTTTAAAGCAAAATGACCGGCAATACATTTTAAAGCAAAATGAACAACAATCCATTTTAAAGCAAAATGACCGGCAATACATTTTAAAGCAAAATGAACAACAATCCATTTTAAAGCAAAATGACCGGCAATACATTTTAAAGCAAAATGAACAACAATCCATTTTAAAGCAAAATGACCGGCAATACATTTTAAAGCAAAATGAACAACAATCTATTTTAAAGCAAAATGACCGGCAATACATTTTAAAGCAAAATGAACAACAATCCATTTTAAAGCAAAATGACCGGCAATACATTTTAAAGCAAAATGAACAACAATCCATTTTAAAGCAAAATGACCGGCAATACATTTTAAAGCAAAATGAACAACAATCCATTTTAAAGCAAAATGACCGGCAATACATTTTAAAGCAAAATGAACAACAATCCATTTTAAAGCAAAATGACCGGCAATACATTTTAAAGCAAAATGAACAACAATCCATTTTAAAGCAAAATGACCGGCAATACATTTTAAAGCAAAATGAACAACAATCCATTTTAAAGCAAAATGACCGGCAATACATTTTATCTGTAGTTGAAGCCATAAAATTGTGTTCAAATTATTCAGCATTAAATAACATCAAGGTTGATAAACGGCTAAACAAAATGAACCAACCAACCAACATGAAAAACACTTTCATGACATTCATCCATATAATATCCTACAATTTCTTAAAGAAATTAAACTGTATTCCAAAATATAACTTCAAAAAACTACAACATAAAACACACGCATCACTGCATCTATTTATTATGTCCACACAAACATCTATATGAACAAAAGCTGTGTATCATCTACCATGTATTCAATTGTGAAAGCAGAATAACATATATCGTATTTTTATTACTTCAAAGCCGCAAAGAAAATTAAATTTCGGCATTAAATGACCCATAAGGTGTTGTTAAAGAAATCAACCAACCAATTTAACAAAACTTCTGCTATGACAATGTGGCGTATTTAGAAGCAATAGCGACAAGTACAAAAACAATAGTTTTCGGAATCTGAATGTGGCCGGACAAGTTTTGTATGTAGACACATGAACGACACAACGTTTAAGATTTAACATTAACGATATCTTCTGCCTTTCTCAAGATGCATAATTATAAGCAAAGTATTTTTATTTAGTTCTCTCTACATGCATATATACGATTTCACCAATCAAGAATCATTTACTCTGAAGTAATCGTTTCCAAGGACAAAATGAGCACCATCGTATTTTTCGATTTTGTCAATCAATTATCCATTTCTCTGATACATAGCAAAAAGTAATCTAAAGAAGCTTTGGAAAAATCAAACTGCCAATGTCTGTCTGTTTAAAGTCTTTTGAATTTAATGCGTTTGTATTTCAGATTTTCTTAATCTTTGAATAAGGTGTACATTGTGATCCAAATTTTGGGTAAACTGTCCAAATTCTTTGTTTTGCCCAGTAATATCGACGTTTTAGCCATAGTGAGGAACTGGGATTTTCAATTATATTAGACAATATTTTATTGGTTTTACCCTGGTGTTTTTTGAACGCTATCATTCAAATTCAGCGAAACGAACATTGTGTAAAACGGTTTTACAGTACCGAACAGAAGGCCTAAAAATGCTTATACGAATTTATATTATTATTTACGCATATTAAATATTGTTATATATAACTTAAACTACTGGCTCCCGTGCTGAAAGATATTTTATTTAATGTGCTTTTTATCTTATTTTATAATAGCGGCTTCTGCGTCTTTACTTGCAATGACTTCTATATAGTATTTAGCTATTATCTACATTTTATCACATTCTGATGGTTGTATTTTGGTTGGTCGTCATATGGCGATCAATATGTGTATGAATTAGACTGTCTTGATAAATCCTGTGTGTGGTCAATTTAAGGACTTAATGTTTTTTGATTAGTGATATTGATTACCTCTTATTTAGATATCGATCTTTGTAATAAGAGAATTCATGTAAAATTATCGGTAGGCGTAATCATAACAATAAAATATGAAGTTAATTAAAGACACAGAAGGAAAACTACAAGACCTCCTAGAGAATGTAATAAAGGAAAACAGAAAGAAAGGACTAATCATCAATTGTAAGAAGACAAATATGTATGGTTGCTAGTAACAGAAATAGTTAGATGTGAAAACTATTAAATGAAGATGATAAATCAAAAAGTATAGAAATTTCAATATCTACGAGTTATTTTAACAGAGGGGGGAATGTGACGCCGAAATGCGAAAGCACATTGGGATAGAGAAAGGTGCCTTTCAAAAGCTAAATAAAGTATTAAGAAACAGGAGAATGAAAAAGAGACTTGAAGCAAAAGAAATGAGGTTATACAGAAGGTTGCCAAGAATAAATTCGAGCAAACCTGTCACCAAAGTCGACGCTTTATAGAAAATGGAAACAAATAGTATACTTATAGCTTATTAGCCCCAAGAAACAATCGGATCTGAAGATGCGAAGAAGAACGGAGCAAAATACCGACTAAAATTTGCAGATCATTAATTGAGATCTATAAGAGGAGGGTGGCGGTTGTAGAAGTAAATAATGGCTATTCGACAAAGAATGAAATGAAGATTATGTATTCTTCTTTGTATTGTACGAATAATGTTTTCACTCATTAAAATGGGTAAATGCGATTTATTTATATTAAATCAATTATTTTCTGTTTTCTATGTATATTTAGTTATTATGCATGTGTGTACATGCATGAAAAGTATTTTACTCATTAGTTGGAAATACAATAAATTAAAAATTTGTATGTGTACGAATATTTGTTTGTCCCCACTGTATATGCAAAAACTAAGCCAAACGTAGTAAAGACAATGTTAAAGACATTAAAACATTGTCCTTTCCC
>OZ038476.1:150023579-150171079 GCA_964036315.1 Acanthosepion esculentum | reverse complement strand
ACGTCGAGCCTGGCTTGTACCTAGAGGCATTATACCTTGGGCATACGAGCTGCTGTAATCTTAGATGTGCGGGTGGTGTAATGGATAATGGTTCGGATTTGTTAATCGAAAAGTCAAGTTTCAATTCCCGTTGTTTTTTTTTTAATATTTACTTGCGCGCTTAGTAAAGGTATGAATCCACCTTTTCTCCCCACTAGCTATGGGTTAATTAGTAAGACGTGTATCACTGAACCATTATCTTCTCCCAGAATTCTTACAATCTAAAAATAGTTTCTGGCTTTAAATAACCAGCAAAAGTTTGGTATAGCTTAGAAAACGAATCAATAAAGTTATTATTACTTTAAATGTTATTTGTCGTACATGACAATAATAGATAACGCTTAAAATAATAGAAATATGTCGGATTAACAATTGAAAACTAATTAATTCTTTATCTATCTATATATATACCTGATTAATTTTAATATATTTTATTGTTGCGCGTTATTTATATAGACACAAATATCTGAGTAAATGCTATGTTTATAATAAACAGTATTAACAACATTTATCGGCCTGAACGTCCGAGAAATTTCATAGAAAATATGTGTCCTCCGACGGGAATCGAACCTGTATCCTACACAGAACCGTCATATAGCCTGACGTGCTATGCAATTTAGCTACACAGGGGTGTCTTGGTTAGCAAGGTCGATTTTACTGCTTTTAAACTACAATTTTCCATGGTCTCCCTCCAATGATCATATCTGCTCGAAGCGTATCTAAACGTAAACAATATTAAAACAGTATTAGCATTTATCATCCTGAATAATATTATTATAAACAGTGCATTTACTTAAATATCTGTGTCTAAATAACGTATAACAATAAAATATATTAAAATAGTTGTTGGATTTGTCCATTTCATAGTATCTGACGTCATTTGTTCATTTCGTACTTGATTTATTGTATCAACATTTTATAGTGTATACCAGTCAACGTATTTATTAAAGTATCTTTTATACACGTAAAAATAGCTCGTCTTTTTCAGACCAAGCTTTTAGCAAGACTTCTTGACGGTGATGTTAGGCGCAATAAAGAATTAGGTCTTTACATTTTGCAAAATTCTAATTAATCATTGGTTAATGAGAAAAATGATAATTGCTGGTAATTCCATTTCTTTCACGTCATGATGTCCGATGGGGTATCTGTCAATGATTTGCAGCAAAATTGGGATAACAATATTAAAAAAATGAACTCAACACAAAATCTTTTCAGTGAATTTTACCTGCTTGCGAGCTGACACAAGTGTCTTTTTGTTTCCAATTTCCTTAAACCTTACACGTTTCTCACATGTTACGACCTCGGTATCCCCATCACCCTTCTGTAGAATCGCATACCTGTTGACAAATTTCTCATCTACATCTTTGAAGAAATTATAGAGTCTTTACTGTCATATATATTTTTTGATAATAGATAAGAGTTCAGAACACTTTTCTTTGTTTTACTTAAATTTTCTTGTCTGTTATTATTTTGTTAAGTTTCTGGAAGGCATTTTCCGCTATTCCAATACTCCTTCATTTTCTGTGTCACACTTTCCTTAGTTTCTTTTAGCACCTCCCAATCAAATTTCAGTGCTTGCTTCATTCTTGCGTCTCTATTTTTAAACGACGTGTTGCCTCTCTTTCTGATGACCATCCAGTCTATATTCTTACTATTAAAGCTTCCTATTTAATTTTCGATTACCTTTGTCCAGGAGCTTCCGGACTTTTCTTTCTCTCTCTACCTTCAATACGATGTGAACTGCTTAGAAGAGTATATTTGAAATTTGAATATCTTTATCCCTTACATTCTTGCATGCAATCAACACAAGTTGACGATGAAAGTCTCTTTTCTTGCTAAAAAGCTCTTCTCCGATGTAAATTTTAAATTCTGGGAACTTAATCGAGTGAAATTTTCACCATCCCATAATGAAAATCTCAAGTGTCTGTTTGTGTCTGCGCACGCGCGTGCACAAGAATGCATCAGCATAAACACATTAAAGTAATTGTCTGCGCATTTATTTACTTGCGTCCATATACTGAAGTACCAAAAAATCACAGATAGCTAATAACATGTAGCGCCAACCATCTCCTAAATGACGACTGTTAGTGTTGCTGTATGGAGACCGTGAGGCGTAAGCATCATTAGGCACATTCCAAGGTCGTTAATAACTCTTGCATTCGTTGGGTGTGGCTTCAGAAAATCTACTGGATTCGACAACGTGCTCGATACATGACCAATGGTGTGTGAATTCGGTGAGCGCATAGGGATGGGTAGAATTGGACAAAGTCTGCTGAGTAATCCTGGCGTCACGTTTCTGTCATCTGCTGATGATGGGGTAGCTCTTTATCTTGCTATAACTAACCATTACTACCAGAAATATTTTCTAAAATATGTGTGGAAAACAACTGTACAAATATTTCTTTATAACTGACCTGTTAATATATATTGATTTTCTAAGCGTAGCTTTGATATGGCAGGAGACCGAAAATATGGGAGCATCCAGTGAGGATCGAACTCGCTACTCGTAACTTTTTTAGCAAGATAATCTTGCTAACCATTACACCATGCCGAGGTGTCCATAATTTCTATAGCGCGGCTTAGATGTGGAACAAAGCCGAAAGTATTGGGAATCCAATGATGATTGAACTTGCTACTCAGTCGTAATTGATCTAGTAAGACAAGCTTGTTAGCCATTACACCACGGGAGGTGCCCAACCTGTTAATATATATGCTGTTTACTATAGAATTCCAACAAAATCTATCTCACACGGTTACAGAGCCACAAAATAGATTCCACAAAAATCTGGGTCAATACATTTATGCAGTATCATCCACATAGGAGTGTGACAGTCTCTAGTAAAAGCTGGGAACGTGGGTTTTGTACGAAATCTATAGAGAGCCAGAGTCCCTTTAATTTATGACAATGATGGTTCTATTAATAATAACGTTGTGGATCAATGATTCCAAAATCCTGCAGAATGCACTGTACACTGTATCGTGGATGGTTTGAGTGTCACCAGCATTCATTTGGGATATGATTTGATACAATACGCCCCTTAAAGATCATGGGTATACAAAATTTAATTATTGCTTTGAAAACAGACACATTTAAAACAACGAGAAAATAAACAAAGAGAGAAATGATTCCATTCGCCATAAATGACAATTCGAAAAAGGAAATTAATCGGATAGGAAGTGGAAAATAAATTTGAAAAGCGGTCAGATTTTTATAACTTTTCTTTTTTCTTTTCCTCTTTTTAAAAACAATACATCTCATTTGGCTTTCCGCTTTGTTCTTGGTCGCTGTTGGTCTCATATTTGCTTCAGCTGTAGGCCCGGGCAGTGTTCATGTAACTACAGGAAAAAATAGAGACATTGTCCCAAGCCTTTCTATCAACAATTAACAATCTAAATAATGTTAAATATTGTTAATATCCCATGGATGTCACAAATAAATGACACATTTAACACTGACTCTTTGCCTACAATGTCACTCATACATAGTCTCAGTGAGTGTATATTTAAGCTAGAATCATTAAATGCACACGCGCACACGCACACGCACGCACGCACACACACACACACATTCATATATATATATATATATATATATATATATATATATATATATATATATACCCAAGTATAGGATTGGTATATACGGAATATATTCCAATAACCAACAGTTATTATTCTTAAAAGAGTGCTCAATACAGAGTAGAGCATATATAATTATTTATTTAAATAATATATGTTATAAAATCACTACAAAAATAGCCATTTTGTTTCAACACTTCTGGTGTCTTATCAAGTGATGATGTTGAATGTAGAAATATACATTCAACATCATCACTTGATAAATGGCTATTTTTGTAGTGATTTTGTAACATATTTATGTTATAATATTTAAATAAATAATTATATATATATATATAGATATATATATATAATTATTTATTTAAATATTATATATATAAGGATTATTGTAAGGAGGATTTGATAATTATAATTAATTAATTCATTGAGTCTGAAAGAAACCTCAACAGAATGCAGAAAGCACTGGACGGCCGTTTTGTCCTATATTTGGGACTCATGATATATATATATATATATATATATATATATATATATATATATATATATATATATATATATATATATATACAATTAAAATGGTTACCGAGACATTCATAATTCATTCATAGATGTTCTCAAGGACACATGGCTCAGTAGATGAAGACGTTGGTTAGATCCAATGACTATACCCAAGTTAAAGTTGTGAGTTCAATACCAGGCCACAGTGATGAACCAAACTTGGACAGCTAATTTAGAGGCATGACAGGTGCAACTAGAACAATGTACCCCGGTGAATGAAATAAAGGGTTCAGTTCGAAATACCAGTCACCTGAAAAAGGCCGGAGCGTGAATATAGTAATTAAGATGAGGATAACCGAATAATGTAAATAATGTAAGTAATCATAATACTTCATCCCAGAGATATAGAGAAACAATTAAAACTGTTACTAAAATATATGGGGGTGGGTATATACGCGCATATGTAAAACATTCACACATGCCAAAAGGTAGATAAATAGCTGCAATTAGAAATATATGTTTGCTGACATTTGTTTAAAATACACATTGGCTTAATGCAAGAATAGTCTCTAGTGAGATTCTGATGCATTTAAATCTTAATGATTTATGACATTTTGTTTGAAGTACATATTAAGCCATATTTTTTTTTAACTGGGCAATTGCCCAGTGAATACTTTTAATAACAGACCAGATTTTAAAAGCTTATTTTAGTCTTTTTCAATCATAACTTCAACTTTTATGAAAAGGAATGAAAACGGTCATCAAAATGTGAATTCCACAACCAGAATGAGCAAAGGATGTCAACAAACCATTGAGGAAAACAGAAAAATAATGAGATACATAATTCAGGTATAAAGAATAATATGCCAAGTTTTTACCGACTGTGACGTCATTAAACGAGATTATTTTAATGAATAAAAACTATTGAGACTGTTATCCTCATCATTCTTTACGACGTTTAGACCTTTGCACGTTCCGGCCTTCTTCAGGAGTTATACTTTGGAATTTCGAACTGATATGTTTTATAGCTTTAAATATAACTCAGTTTCTTACACTGATTCGATAACAGTTCCTTTATCCGTAACTGAAAATCAACCAAAATATTTATTTTAATGTTTCTGTTCTTAACAAGTTTTGTCCTCTAAAAGCTATTTGTGTTTTACAATTTTACAATTAAAGATATTACAGCGATACTATCCTGTGAAATGAAGATATCCTACCAGGATTCATTATTGGCAGCCAGATTCTTAACAACAAAAGATATGCAGATGACATAGTGTTGATAGCAGAAATAAACTACAGGTAATACTACAGAACATAATAAAGGAAAGAGAAAAGAATGGACGAAAGGCCAATTGCAAAAAGACAAAATGTATGGTTGTCAACAAAAGAAAGAATCCCAAATGCAAATTACAAATTGCAAAACCAAATCCAAGAGCTTAAATATATGGTATTTCTTTTTTAACAGTGGATGGAACGTGAGATACCTAAGTCGGAAGGCGCATTGGGATAGCAAAAATGTTTTCCAAAAGCTAAGCATAGTATTAAGAAACAGGAAAATTTCATTAGAAACCATAAAAAAGTACTGAATAATATCATTCCTCCTCAATAGCAGTGAATGCTAAAAGATCACCTCACAGATAAAGAACAGACTTGAAACAATAGAAATGTTATTCTGCAGAAGGATGTTGAGAATACCATGGATTTAACATGTGAGCAACGACGAAGTTCTAGAGAAAATGAATAAATATACGTATTTAACACAAGAAAGCCACATTTGAATTTTTTAATGAGGAAAGAGGTCTTGGAAAATGTGAAAAACACACGATATACTGAAGGCAACATGGGGAGAGTAAATCGGCATATGACCTACCAGAGGAGCTTTTGTACGTGGTTTAAGAGACTCAAGAAAAAACACAATTTACCGAGAGCTACAAAGTACAGGAAATTGAAATGTTCCACGATCGGCATCGTTCTGATGGGACAGGGTACATAGAAAAAGAACAATTCCTACCTATTGCTTAAGATCATCTTTAAAATACGAACTGATCACTGTGCATCCGTAATCTTATTGTTATTGCTTCAGTGACAGAAACCATTCATTTTTAGATTCCACTTTGAAACCTGTCTTTTAATTTAATTGTTTAAACGAGTAAAAATGAAAATACTAAAGCAAATGTTTACAAACATATATATACAAATAATGCTAATATAATATAAAATTGTCTAAATAGTATATGCTTGCGCTGTTATTGCAGCATCGAAATATTTATATCGATATCAAGCATGCCACCAAACTGGTTTAGAAATATCTAAACTCTCAACTATCTACAACCGCATTCTCAGATCAATGGTTGGAAATGGCTACCACCGAATGAATACTACAACTCCTAATGCGGACCATTTTCCTTTGAACCTTGTGAATTGGTGCTACAGAATCACAATCACAGATATGTACCAGATGGCATAAACCACATCAATTGAGGACTTTCAACAGTAGCAACAACTAAAATAGATAGCACATGTATCACGAAGAGAAAATAATGACATAAGATGTTGATGTTCGACACTACTTCAAACACATGGTTAGCAAGGAAGCTACCTTGAGTACTGGAATCAGTGGTAATAGGTAATGAGCTTGAGAAAAAAATATTTCATAAATTTCAACCGCAAATAGCAATGGATGCTCGGTCATTAGATGCCGAATGTTTCCCTATAAGGAAACGGATAATATTACCATTGCCATACGGCACCAGACGTTGCAAGAAGCGTATACTGTTAAGACATTGGAACAGAGCCTATTTTTAATTCAAAATCTTATTTGACATGATTCAACCGATGATATATTCAAGTAGAAGCCTCAAAAATGTTCAGTGATAGTTCCTCGGTTATGAGATGACAAATATAATTCGATTAGTAACAACAGAGGGACGATGTAAATTATATACATGTTATATATGGATGACATTTTTAAGTATTAAAGTGGATAGTTATATTATCGAAATCAACAACAGCTTCGCTTAATATACGCTTTGCGTAACAGCATCCTCGTCTTGGTGGCTATATTTGCAAAGTTTCGGCCATTTTTCCCTCTAGCCTTCTTCAAGTTCTCGTATTTTTTTCACAACAAACTTCTTAGATTATTCGGACTATTGTCCTCATCTTTGTCGCCATATTTATTACAACGTTTCTATTCACTTTAATACTTAAAATGTCATCCATATAGTCGTGAGAAATAAAGGGTTCAGTTCGACATTCCAACCACCTGAAGAAGGCCGGAGCATACAACGGCCGAAACGTTGTAATAAATATGGCGACAAAGATGAGGACAATAGTCCGAATAATGTATATAGTGTATATAATACCTCATCTCAGAAATATAGACAGAAAGAATTTCGAACTGAAAGATTTATTCAATTCACTGTAATAGATTTTTCTCGTTTTAATTTTCACGCTTAAGACATATTTATAGTCGTTAATACGTCCACACTTTATTCAATTCAGTGTCGCTTGTCCGTGTTTCCGTCTAAATCAGAGCCTGTGAATTTACAAAACTACCAGACTTAGGAAGCGGACTAACTACTGCCAGGGAACGCGATATGTGTTAACCAACAATTTTATACACTAGACCAGTGTTTTTCAACTTTAATTCCTTGTGGCTCGTTTTTGGTGTCAAACAAATTCTGGCTCACATAAAAACAAACAGAAAGTCCATGTCACAAAAGCAAACAGCAGTAGAAATTATAAAACCCGACTAACGAGCCATATTGCTCCTGGAGGTTATCGATCACCTTGTCAAGTTGAACTTCCAGGCCTTGGCTCAGCTTCCGGCGTATAT
Source organism: Acanthosepion esculentum (assembly GCA_964036315.1). Taxonomy (NCBI): domain Eukaryota; kingdom Metazoa; phylum Mollusca; class Cephalopoda; order Sepiida; family Sepiidae; genus Acanthosepion; species Acanthosepion esculentum. The sequence goes on along the minus strand of OZ038476.1, from coordinate 150,163,125 downwards.
CTCCTCTCTTTTCAATCTTCAGTAAATTACGTTTCTTTGTGTATACATCATTTGCTGTAGAAAATCCCGCCTCAAACAATCAAAGGGCGGGAAAACCAAGTAAGAAATGAAAACCATGCTAGGAAGGGGAGGATTTTACTTTCAGCCATTCAAACCATCCCTCGCTTTGGATTCTCTCCACCAATACTTTGTTCTCTTTTAGTTAAACAAATGCCAACTCCAGGCTCATTTTAAAAATCTGTCAGTCCCACATATGGGCCCAAGCTCCTACGTTGAGAATTACAACTCAAGAAAGGACCAAGGGTAAAACGGGCGAATTCTTGACTATATAAACGAATGTAAACATTCTTGTCCTTACTGCATTAATATAATAATAATAAACTAGTTTTAACCCGTGAAAATGCCACGGTTTTCCTATTTGTATTTTATGATGAATCTTAATGCATAAGTTAATTATTGAGTAACTAGCAGCATGGCCCGGCGTTTCCCGTGCTTGATTCAAACATCGTACAAATCATACAGCAATCGTTATCACTTGACTTAACATATTTTTGCCCTTCCTTGCCTTTAAAGGAGTGCCCCTTGCCGTGCTGATGTTGCTACATGCCTTACTTCTTGCCTATCTCATGCTGCGAATTTCTTCTAAGCTCTATACTAAACATTAAATCTGTTACGTAAAAAGAACTAAACAAAATGAACACAAAACGATCAGCTTTAAAAAAGGACACTTAAATGGAAAAACCGAATGAAAAAAGAATATTAACAACAAATAATTTTTCACACCCAACCCAGTTCTGAGTGAATAAGAATCAACGTTGAGTTTAAGCAAGCGCATGAGACAATTGGAGTAAAGTGCCATGTAGATTTTAATTTTTCCCACATATGACGAATACAGCTATCGTTTTTTTTTTGCATGTTAGCATTCTAGTTAACATTCGTGTCAGTCAGCTGTTGGCTCTCACGCTGGCCAATAGAATCTTCCTTCCTATTCGTGGCAGCCAACTATAGGCTCTCACTCTGGCCAGTAGAAAATGGCTGCAAACTACATGAAAACTGCCGTAGAAGCATGAAAAAATGGATTATTTCCACTATCGATGGGAGTTGGGAAATGCAACGTCGGTCTTGTCCTCTCCACTTACTTGGAGCATGTGCATGTAAATTTCGGTGCAAATCCGTCAACAATTGCAGCCGTGCATTCGTTACACACACACACACACACACACACACACACATACACACACACACACACACACACACACACACACACATACTGCCTTTTATAGATAGAGATTTCCTGGCGAGTTCTACGACAATAAAAGATACGTAGAAATTCCCCTATCGAGTCGTTAAATATTCGAGCTTAACAACTTTAACAAAATATTGCAATAACAAAGCTTACAATAAAAAATAAAAAATCTGAATTTCAGTTCGTTATTTAAAGAAGTTGGTACAAATGAAAAGATTTGAGATTGACACGTCCATCCATTTCACTGAAGCAAAGGTTAAACATTTCTATCTTCCCTTATTTTATTTCTTTGATGATCTCAATGAAACAAAGTATTTTCTTTTCCCCATTTTTCACGCGGTTGTAGTTCGTTATTTATGAAGTATAGGCAGGACATAATGGCCGTGTGAACTAGCAAAGGGTTGGGTGGGATAAGACCAATTATAATATGAATGTGATCTAAAAAGTTTCCGGCAATGTTGCTTACATTTACGTAAGCGATACTTTGTCGGAATTTTTTTCAATGAGGATTTATCATTGATTTAAATGTTCCACATATTATCTGCTCCAAAACACTTGATGTTTCCATCAGTAAATTCATACACCGTAACAACATAATTTTCACAAAGGCCAACAAAGTGAACGTTGATTCCTCGTGAATTTGCAAATATTTTCTTATTACCTGAGCTTCGAAACTTTCCTTAAATATATTCAGATATCTTTTACCTTCATTATAAATATTTGTATGAAGTAGGCTCACAGCCACATCACGTCGAAATACCGGTTTTTCGTTAAATCACCGAAGTTCAGCAACATCGAGTCTTCTACGGATTGGATATTTATAGCAGAATATATGTGTTTATATACGCATAATATATACGCTGGTTTACGGTCATATGACGTGGAAACATCGGTTCTCGTACGATATCCGAGGTGAAGCAACATCAAGCCTGGTCAGTAACTAGATAGGTGACAGCTTGAGAGTATCTGGTGTTGTAAGCTTGAATGTGTGGTCTTCTAATGCACTGACTAGAAATTGTAATAGTGTTCCAATTCCCGTTGAGTTCACTATATTACACTTGCATGCATATGCACATAGTAAAGTTATCACTCCTCCTTTCTCCCATCTATGGGTTAATTAGTAAAAATTGTATCATTGATTTATTAATATCTAAATATGTTTATAATCTAAAAAATATTTTATGGCTTTAAATAACCAGAAAAAGGTTGATAAGCCGTAAAAACGAACTAATCAATATGCCGTGATGTGCGTCAACGAATTTACTTTTCCTCTATTATTCTTAGCGGTATTAGTACAAACAGGAACACCAATGACCTTCTTTATTGGGAAGTAACTCATCAAATTCACGCTTAATGTTACTTGTGGAATTATCTATAGCAATGTATGTGTTAGGATGTCCATGCAGTCTGTTTGATATATATATCAAAGTAGTCGTTGGTTAACTTCTTATATACTTAGTAGAGATTTTCTCTGCTGAAGCTGAATCTTATGGACATTTTGTTTCACAGCGCGATTGTTCTTAAAGAAACCAATCCTTCAGCTTCCATCTTTTATAATAACTTCAAGTTTTCCAAATATCCATCTTGGTTATTCGATAGCAAAAGTTTATTCAGTCAATCTGAAAAGGTATTATATCTTATACCTAAGCTAAAAATTTATTAGTATTTTACACATGATGTGTTTCAACCACTTCTTCGGAAGAAAATTAATATTGGTATTGACTATAGGACTAATTGTTCATAGGTGATTACATTTCGATATTTTTTTTAAGTATGACTATACGTGAATGATAGAAAATTGATCTGATCTCAACCCTTTTAAGAATCAACAAGAAGCTTGTTGAAAGTATTCTCTTGGACAAGAGAAAAGAAAAGCAGGATTCTTTGATACAGGTAACTGGCGGCATTTTGAAGAAATTTAGAAATCAGATAATTTGGTAATTGATGCTTCATGACATTTGTGAGATTAACGGTATGGCGAAGAAATGATATTAGTTGCGCTAATAATTTTTTTTCTTTTTAAATCTGTTGTTTAGCTATTTGGTTTATATTTGGTCGAAATGAATATTTTTAGCACCCCATCAGAGTGTGCTTCTATCTATCTATCTATCTATCTATCTATCTATCTATCTATCTATCTATGCAATTTTATATATATATGTATTTTTATATCTATCTACATATGGCGTTTCATATCTATCTCAGTTTATTCCTATATATCTATTTATTTTTATTCATATATATCTATCAACTTTTTAGCGCCTCCCTCAAACTATGTGTCTATCTATCTATCTATCTATCTATCTATCTATCTATCTATCTATCTATCTATCTATCTATCTATCTATCTCAGTTTATATATATATATATATATATATATATATATATATATATATATATATATATATATATATATATATATATATTCATTGCTTTGGACTAAAATTCATGTTTGGTACAGGAGAACAATGTGAAACGTTTACTTTCCAATAAAATATTGAAAACCTATTGGTCGGAATTAGAAAATATCTCTTTGAGAGACGAGCAAGATCGATACTGATAAGGCGAACTTCAGAATATATCAAAGACAAGCTATCTATCTATCTATCTATCTACGTCAGTCTTCTCAAATCTCCCTCCCTCTCTTGATCTTTCTATCTCTCTCCCTCCCTCTCTCTCTCTCTATGTCTGCAAGTAATCCAAAATATATATGCACCTTTTATTTACATTCTGATTTACACTATATGTTCAGAATACATATAACTACAAATATTCAGTTGAACAGAAATTTAATAATAAATAAATTTACTTACATATGTATCTACTCGAATATAAACTGTCGTGAGTCCACACGAAGTGGGTGTGAAATGTCCTCGATTTAACACAGAAGGCATTTTGACAGTTCTTTAAAATTCATCCGTCTTCTTGTGATTAATTAAGCAAGTTTTTCTACTTTTTCAATATTAGCATTACTTACAATGATTTTATTGCTTCTTAGAAACTTTCTGCACTTGAATATTTATTTATATCTATATGCAACAATCCTTATTTGATATATGTTTCATTGAAAACGACGGACAAAATACTTTTGCTTGACGTGTCGTATGTTTTCTTTGTGTGCGTGTAATTGATTTCTTTTCTGTGTTAAATAAATGAAAAAATATGTTACTTGATTCTGAACGCTTTCTGCTAAACTATTACACATTTTGAAGGATTTGTAGTTTTACTAGCTTAATAAATGTTTATTGTAGTCTTTATAGAAAATATACCTATTATTACTTTTCATATATAGTCAGTACTTTCTGGCCGTGTTCTTAATTGATATTATTAAGCGTTGATTTCTTTTTTATAATGTTAATTTTTTTTTATCATTTTTAAAAGCTTTTGTCCATTTAGAGGTAGTATTACATCCGTGTTCTCGACGAGTGTGTTGCGCATCCAATTCCATAGTATGATTTAAATATGTATGTAGGGAACTCCAGTCGGAGAGGTGTATATGTCTATTTTATACTGTATACAATAACATATACATACCATTATAGTAGTATCTCTTGAATCATCTGAATCCATCAAGGCGTTAAACCCACTAAGACCAAACGGGTTACAGAAAGTTAAATAACCTGAGAAATCAAGCAGACAGTACACTAATTGTTATGGTCCAGGTTCCTCGAACACAGGTATGGAATAACACAGATATATATTAAAAATTGAATATATGTACAAAATAGTAGAAGTGTTAGTATTAATAATCAGGTTAGGTTAGAGAGAACTATGTTGTCTTGAAGTATCACTATTCCAATGTCTTACAGAAATCGTCTAGCCGACTGCCTGACTCTGTCTGTCTGTCTGAATCTCTCTGTCTGACTCTCTCCGACTGACGATGTTCAACAACACGCCCACGTGTGTCGAATGTGGCACAAGGCCGGTTTAATGTGGGCTCACCGAGTCCGTAGGCTCGTCCGAAAAATGCCCGTAGAACCCGTATAAACGGGATCGGGTTGGTCAACCTCCCCGAACGAGGCTCTGCCCTTCGGCGGAGCCTCGTCCGGGTTCCTCTCTGTCCAGAGGCAGAGAGTTCGACCGTCTAGCCGAGTCGTCCAAAAAGGACTGACTCGAAACGACTGTCGATGTTCATTAACACGCCCATGTGTGTCAAATGTGGCACAAGGCCGATTTAATGTGGGCTTTCCGAGCCCGTAGTCTCGGGCAAAAATTGCCCGTAGAACCCGTATAAACGGGATCGGGTTGGTCAACCTCCCCGAACGAGGCTCTGCCCTTCGGCGGAACCTCGTCCGGATTCCTCTCTGCCCAGAGACATAGAGTTCCCCTCTGCCTCAGAGGCAGAGAGTTCGACCATCTAGCCGAGTCGTCCAAAAAGGAATGACTCGAAACGACTGTCGATGTACATTAACACGCCCATGTGTGTCAAATGTGGCATGAGGCCGGTTTAATGTGGGCTTTCCGAGCCCGTAGGCTCGGGCAAAAATTGCCCGTAGAACCCGTATAAACGGAATCGGGTTGGTCAACCTTCCCGAATGAGGCTCTGCCCTTCGGCGGAACCTCGTCCGGGTTCCTCTCTGCACTGAGACAGAGAGTTCCTCTCTGCCCAGAGGTAGAGTGTTTGACCGTCTAGCCGAGTCGTCCAAAAAGGACTGACTCGAAACGACTGACTGCTGCTTCCTCTTGAGGCGCAGTATTTATAGGGAACGGACTAGTCCATTGCTATTATGGGTAGGGTCCCAAAACACTAATAGAACAGATAGAAGATGACGATTGACACTGCATTAAATTTCTGAAGACTAAAGTTGACTGGAAAGCAAGAAGCCGAAAGAAAGTTCCATAATCGAAAGAAGAAACATTTCGGATAATAATTACGATTACATCTAACAATTCCAACTGTAAAGTGATAAGAGCTTGCTGCCAATCTAATACTGTGCCTAACTTCATAAAGTCGAGCTATCAAAGAGGAAAACTCAGTAGATTAGAATATGGGTATATGATATGTTTTCTATACGTGCATCAATGTTATAGTTTTATGATTCATCTTATCATTGATTAAATGGTAGAAGATTGATTCTTCTAAGAAGAAATTACAAAATAAATTAATTCCCCAACAGTTACTTCAAATATGTGGTTGACATCTGATCTTAAAAGAACATGAAAACTTGATAATATTAAAAACATTCTGCTTACATAAACAAATAATAAAGGGAAAAGTGAGAAGGGAACCCAGTAATTTTTTTACTTTCTGGCAATTACTTGTACATTCTTATCATTTTTTGTCATTTTCTTGTACTATAAATTGTAGTATAAAAATATTAAAATAGCTATCTCTTTAACTGAAACCAATCTGATTGAAGGAAGTTTTTTATCAATTTTCGTATTTATTATTTACAGAAAACACGTGCAGTCATACAATAAAAACATAATTACAAACTAAACAAATGTACCTTGACGTATTTTACATTCTTATATACAGCTGATGATGGATTTAGATTCCATCTCATTACTTTAGTCACTTTGAGAACATTTTTGGCAAGAGTGACGAAAGTCAGCTTTGCCGAATTCGAAGGAGTGTTGTTTTGCAGGCATAGACTGTTTAACTTAAACCTTTTTGTTGTTGTAAATTTTATCACTTAAAAATAACTTGTCGAAGAAATTACAATAATTCTCTACATTAATCGCAACCATATCAATTTTAAAGGGACATATATTTTTACTGCCCGTAATATTAGCACCTATTATTAGTTCCCCTTTCCTGTTTTGTCCTCTAAGATGTGTTTATTGTTACCGACTAGGCAGTCATCATGTCTATCCCATACAGCTGTTGAGAAATACTTCTTCAGCGTTTTTTGAGTGATGTTTCCTGAAGGTCGATAATCTAATTACTTTAATACCATTAGTCAAGATTCTTAATATTTTGCATTTTTCTATTTACGTTTTCAACTCTAGCCTCTTCAAATATTTTCTTTCTGACAAATTCTTTTGTATATTGACAGTTTTAATTTTCCTGAAATTAATTCTTGTGAAAGACTTTACCCATGATTTTGTTTCATGTTTCTATCTATATTCTCAATTTCGTTTCAATTTTTCTCTCTTGTCTCTTCAGCCTTTCCGCAATGTTTATTTACATTTTATATATATGTATATATGATGAATAATCATCTAAACACGTTATTATAAGCCTTTAAAATTTAATAATCCTCTAAGCATGTTATTATAACCCTTTAAAAATTAATAATCCTCTAAACACGTTATTATAACCCTTTAAAAATTAATAATAATCTAAACACGTTATTATAAGCCTTTAAAAATTAATAATCCTCTAAACATGTTATTATAACCCTTTAAAAATTAATAATCCTCTAAACACGTTATTATAACCTTTTAAAAATTAATAATCATCTAAACATGTTATTATAAACCTTTAAAAATTAATAATCCTCTAAACACGTTATTATAACCCTTTAAAAATTAATAATCCTCTAAACACGTTATTATAACCCTTTAAGAATTAATAATCCTCTAAACAAGTTATTATAACCCTTTAAAAATTAATAATCCTCTAAACACGTTATTATAACCCTTGAAAAATTAATAATCATCTAAGCACGTTATTATAACCCTTTAAACATTAATAATCCTCTAAACACGTTATTATAACCCTTTAAAATTAATAATCCTCTAAACACGTTATTATAACCCTTTAAAAATTAATAATCCTCTAAACATGTTATTATAAACATTTAAAAATTAATAATCCTCTAAACACGTTATTATAACCAATTAAAAATTAATAATCCTCTAAACACGTTATTGTAACCCTTTAAAAATTAATAATCCTCTAAACACGTTATTATAACCCTTTAAAAACTAATAATAATCTAAACACGTTATTATAAGCCTTTAAAAATTAATAATCCTCTAAACATGTTTTTATAACCCTTTAAAATTAATAATCCCCTAAACACGTTATTATAACCCTTTAAAATTAATAATAATCTAAACACGTTATTATAACCATTTAAAAATTAATAATCATCTAAACACGTTATTATAACCCTTGAAAAATTAATAATCATCTAAGCACGTTATTATAACCCTTTAAACATTAATAATCCTCTAAACACGTTATTATAACCCTTTAAAATTAATAATCCTCTAAACACGTTATTATAACCCTTTAAAAATTAATAATCCTCTAAACATGTTATTATAAACATTTAAAAATTAATAATCCTCTAAACACGTTATTATAACCAATTAAAAATTAATAATCCTCTAAACACGTTATTGTAACCCTTTAAAAATTAATAATCCTCTAAACACGTTATTATAACCCTTTAAAAACTAATAATAATCTAAACACGTTATTATAAGCCTTTAAAAATTAATAATCCTCTAAACATGTTTTTATAACCCTTTAAAATTAATAATCCCCTAAACACGTTATTATAACCCTTTAAAATTAATAATAATCTAAACACGTTATTATAACCATTTAAAAATTAATAATCATCTAAACATGTAATTATAAACATTTAAAAATTAATAATCCTCTAAACACGTTATTATAACCCTTTAACAATTAATAATCCTCTAAACATGTTATTATAACCCTTTAAAAATTAATAATCAGCTTAACACGTTATTATAACCCTTTAAAAATTAATAATCCTCTAAACACGTTATTATAACCTTTTAAAAATTAATAATCCTCTAAACGCGTTATTATAACCCTTTAAAAATTAATAATCATCTAAACACGTTATTATTACCCTTTAAAAATTAATAATCCTGTAAACAAGTTATTATAACCCTTTAAAAATTAATAATGCTCTAAACACGTTATTATAACCCTTTAAAAATTAATAATCATCTAAACATGTTATTATAACCCTTTAAAAATTAATAATAATCTAAACACGTTATTATAAGCCTTTAAAAATTAATAATCCTCTAAACATGTTTTTATAACCCTTTAAAATTAATAATCCCCTAAACACGTTATTATAACCCTTTAAAATTAATAATAATCTAAACACGTTATTATAACCCTTTAAAAATTAATAATCATCTAAACATGTAATTATAAACATTTAAAAATTAATAATCCTCTAAACACGTTATTATAACCCTTTAAAAATTAATAATCCTCTAAACATGTTATTATAACCCTTTAAAAATTAATAATCAGCTTAACACGTTATTATAACCCTTTAAAAATTAATAATCCTCTAAACACGTTATTATAACCTTTTAAAAATTAATAATCCTCTAAACGCGTTATTATAACCCTTTAAAAATTAATAATCATCTAAACACGTTATTATTACCCTTTAAAAATTAATAATCCTCTAAACACGTTATTATAACCCTTTAAAAATTAATAATCCTCTAAACACGTTATAATAACCCTTTAAAAATTAATAATCATCTAAACACGTTATTATAACCCTTTAAAAATTAATAATCCTCTAAACACGTTATTATAAGCCTTTAAAAATTAATAATCATCTAAAGACGTTATTATAAGCCTTTAAAAATTAATAATCCTCTAAACACGTTATTATAACCCTTTAAGAATTAATAATCATCTAAGCACGTTATTATAACCCTTTAAACATTAATAATCCTCTAAACACGTTATTATAACACTTTAAAATTAATAATCCTCTAAACACGTTATTATAACCCTTTAAAAATTAATAATCCTCTAAACATGTTATTATAAACATTTAAAAATTAATAATCCTCTAAACACGTTATTATAACCAATTAAAAATTAATAATCCTCTAAACACGTTATTGTAACCCTTTAAAAATTAATAATCCTCTAAACACGTTATTATAACCCTTTAAAAATTAATAATAATCTAAACACGTTATTATAAGCCTTTAAAAATTAATAATCCTCTAAAGATGTTTTTATAACCCTTTAAAATTAATAATCCCCTAAACACGTTATTATAACCCTTTAAAATTAATAATAATCTAAACACGTTATTATAACCATTTAAAAATTAATAATCATCTAAACATGTAATTATAAACATTTAAAAATTAATAATCCTCTAAACACGTTATTATAACCCTTTAAAAATTAATAATCCTCTAAATATGTTATTATAACCCTTTAAAAATTAATAATGAGCTTAACACGTTATTATAACCCTTTAAAAATTAATAATCCTCTAAACACGTTATTATAACCTTTTAAAAATTAATAATCATCTAAACGCGTTATTATAACCCTTTAAAAATTAATAATCATCTAAACACGTTATTATTACCCTTTAAAAATTAATAATCCTATAAACAAGTTATTATAACCCTTTAAAAATTAATAATGCTCTAAACACGTTATTATAACCCTTTAAAAATTAATAATCATCTAAACATGTTATTATAAAACTTTTAAAATTAATAATCCTCTAAACACGTTATTATAACCCTTTAAAAATTAATAATAATCTAAACACGTTATTATAAGCATGTAAAAATTAATAATCCTCTAAACATGTTATTATAACCCTTTAAAAATTAATAATCCTCTAAACACGTTATTATAACCCTTTAAAAATTAATAATAATCTAAACATGTTATTATAACCCTTTAAAAATTAATAATCATCTAAACACGTTATTATAACCCTTTAAAATTAATAATCATCTAAACACGTTATTATAACCTTTTAAAAATTAATAATCCTCTAAACATGTTATTATAACCCTTTAAAAATTAATAATCATCTAAACACGTTATTATTACCCTTTAAAAATTAATAATCCTCTAAACACGTTATTATAACCCTTTAAAAATTAATAATCCTCTAAACACGTTATTATAACCCTTTAAAAATTAATAATCATCTAAACACGTTATTATAACCCTTTAAAAATTAATAATCCTCTAAACACGTTATTGTAACCCTTTAAAAATTAATAATCCTCTAAACACGTTATTATAACCTTTTAAAAATTAATAATCCTCTAAACGCGTTATTATAACCCTTTAAAAATTAATAATCATCTAAACACGTTATTATTACCCTTTAAAAATTAATAATCCTCTAAACACGTTATTATAACCCTTTAAAAATTAATAATCCTCTAAACACGTTATTATAACCCTTTAAAAATTAATAATCATCTAAACACGTTATTATAACCCTTTAAAAATTAATAATCCTCTAAACACGTTATTATAAGCCTTTAAAAATTAATAAAAATCTAAAGACGTTATTATAAGTCTTTAAAAATTAATAATCCTCTAAACATGTTATTATAACCCTTTAAAAATTAATAATCCTCTAAACACGTTATTATAACCCTTTAAAAATTAATAATCATCTAAACACGTTATTATAACCCTTTAAAAATTAATAATCCTCTAAACACGTTATTATAAACATTTAAAAATTAATAATCCTCTAAACACGTTATTATAACCCTTTAAAAATTAATAATCATCTAAACACGTTATTATAACCCTTTAAAAATTAATAATCCTGTAAACACGTTATTATAACCCTTTAAAAATTAATAATCCTGTAAACACGTTATTATAACCCTTTAAAAATTAATAATCATCTAAACATGTTATTATAACCCTTTAAAAATTAATAATCCTCTAAACATGTTATTATAACCCTTTAAAAATTAATAATCATCTAAACATGTTATTATAAACCTTTAAAAATTAATAATCATCTAAACACGTTATTATAACCCTTTAAAAATTAATAATCCTCTAAACACGTTATTATAACCCTTTAAAAATTAATAATCATCTAAACACGTTACTATAACCCTTTAAAAATGAATAATTCTCTAAACTCGTTATCATAAATATTACCAATAAAAGTAAATATTCAAACTGAAATTTGCATTCATCATGTGATTGAAGTATATCCTGAAAAATTACTATTATAGACAAGCAAGCTATTAGTGTGCGTAACGCACATACAAATTAAGGAATGAAGGTGCAAGCTCTGGTATACCTTTGCAAAATTCGTTTGCTATTATAATGTTCTAATTACCGCATTTCAGACAATGAAGAACAAACGTTATCATATTACATTTTTAAGGTTAATACATTCACTTATATATATATATATATATATATATATATATATATATATATATATATATATATATATATATATATATATATAATAACTCCACTTTAAATTTTCCCAACCTAAACTCATCAAAGAGAGACTTCCTTATTCATAAGCACATAGAATCAGAAGGATATGTTCCAACAATGAAGAACTAAATAAACACATTGAAAATCTGGACCATCAATTCACAACACGTGGTTATAAACAACACCTTATCAAAGAATAAATAAATAAAGCAATTACCACACCTAGAGAAGACACCCTAATGTTAACATTCAAAATAAATCCAGACGCATCCCTCTGCTACCCATTTTAGACATCACACTCCCTTCACTGTCACAGATAAGCAAATGACGCTGTGTGTGTGTATGTGTGTGTGTGTGTGTGTGTGTGTGTGTGTGTGTGTGTGTGTGTGTGTGTGTGTGTGTGTGTGTACTTCATAGCGTAAAGAACAAAAGACGAAACAGGAAACGCTTACTAATTGTTGTGGATTCCGGGATGAATCCGATATCAATGAATAACAAACGCCAGGAATGGATAAGGAAAATAAATGTATTAACGTAATAATACAAAATGGTAATACGGGTTAGTAGATCCAGGAATGCGGGTTAATAGCAATAATATATATACAGTCTTGGTATTGAAGTATCGCGGTATGACTCCTTACTACGGGCTCTCTAACTGTGACGCTTGCCGCCGTCTCTGTGTGTGACTTACTCTAATACTACTGAACTCTACTACTCTTCTGTCGTTCCGTCTCGACTCCTTGACTCAAAGTACCACTGCTCTCCTCGGGTATTACTGGCAGTAGTATATGTATACCTTGGGTGAATCCATTTGTGTGAAAAGAGAAGACTCATAAACACCCCCTCCTTAGATAGGGAGTTAGTATTTTTACTCTTATGGTAATTTTTCTCTTCCTGTTTGACCTTCTAAATTCTGTATCTTCCTGTGGTCTTTGAATCTCAAAAGCTTCAAAGATTGCGTCCATTGCATCATCATTTTCTGCGGGTGACGAGCTTGGCTCCTCAACCCGTCTTTTTTGTATTTGGTCAATATGTCTTCTATGGGTAAACTTTTCGCCTTGTACTGTGTACATCACATTTCCCAGTCTGTTAATTATTGTGCCGCCGCCTGTGTGTGTGACATACTCTACTGCTACTGAACTCTACTACTCTTTTGTCGTTCCGTCTCGACTCCTTGACTCAACGTACCACTACTCTCCTCGGCTATTTCTGGTAGTAGTATATGTATACCTTGGGTGAGTCCATTTGTGTGAAAAGAGGGAGACCCCTTAACACTAATCTGGCGTGTTTCACTTTTATTAAAGCGTCATCAGTTATGAGATATGGAGAAAAAATGAATTCTGGTATTTTTGTTTTTGATTTGTTCGGTTTTCATTGTTTAAGCAGGCTTCAGGCGCATTTGACTTGTTAAGCAGTGTTAGTATTATTTATGGCTTTCTGAGCTGTCCATACGCATACGTGGAAATAGATTTAGGACGACTTGATGTTCGTGAATCACCCAATCATATAACGTCAATTTCTTCCTGGTATAATAACTTAAGAAATAACCTACTCAAAATTGAATATAGGTACACAATCTACGACTTAATAAGACAAATTCTTTGTGACAGACAAGGTTACAACAAAGCACCAAATAGAGAATGTATCCACTCCACTAGTATTAGTCAGTGTGCAATTATCTTATTAAAGAACATTCTAAACCAACATTATATTTTATTCAGATTTAAATTTCATATATATCATGTTTCTGATTATTTTTTCTAGTAGAAGTTGCATTGCATTTGTTATACCCTTTTCTGTTGCGTAGAAACCTACTATAGTCGATTTGCACAATCTAAAATATTGAATAACTTAAGGCAAGTAAGTAAGACAACAGGCGTCACAAATGATTCAACCAGTGTTTGACAGTTCAAGACGTTCAGAAAGAACAGAGTAAGAAGAAATGATTTAGCTTTTCCTGTCGTTTTGGTCATATCACTTGTTATCTGTTGGGACTTGAAGCTGTCCCCAAAGACAGTAAGTCAAATCACTGGCCGTTTCTCACTTACAATGCTTCAGAGACACTGACCTTATCTGTGTGTCTTTATTCGGCGAATTCGCCCCGGGAAGAAATGGATACAAGTGCGACACAGATAAGAAAATGAAAAGCAAATTGCTATTTCCCGGTTTGGCAGCGACAATAATAAAATATTTGAAGGACACATTGTAGAGAAGAGAAGAAAATTACTAAGCTATATTTAACTTAGATTAAGTAAAACACGCGCACAAAGAGACCCATATCTCTGTCTCTGTTTCTGTCTCTCTCTTTATATATATATATATATATATATATATATATATATATATATATATATATATATATATATATGAACATAATAAAATAGGCAGCCTGTATTTACATTACAAAGAGTCAATCATACCTTGAATCAATCAGCAATATGAATGCGATTATTGGCGATATCACTTCGCTAGTAAACATAAATATAAGCATTATACTACTGATAATGCTCTGAATGATGAGATCCTCATATATAAAATGGACATGGTGTATTTTTTTTATTTCTGCTATTACTTTCGAATGCTTCGCGCAATTCATCATCAGGTTTTATTTTTCCATCAGAATCAAAACTGGAAGACGAATTAAATGTGCTTATCCAACCGAAAGATGTTTTTAAGAATGAGCTATTTGTTAACGGTTATATGGTGTTGGAGCGTGGAAAATCGCAACGCTAAATTTTAAATATTTAAAGTGAGAATTTTGTTTTATGTATTTTGTAATTTGGTAAATCCACGTATTTTCTTTTATAAGTGTTTTTCAGTTAATATGATATGAACTAAGTATATAGTTCAAGTAACAGAGTGATATGTCTTACTTAGTAGTTTTTTTTCCTCAGGAATGCTTTACTGCTGGATCAATTGTTCTTTATGAACATAATAAAATAGGCAGCATATATTTACATGACAAAGAGTCAATCATACCTTGAATCAATCAGCAATATGAATGTCTACTAGCGAAGTGATTTCGCCAATAATCGCATTCATATTGCTGATTGATTCAAGGTATGATTGACACTTTGTAATATATATATATATATATATATATATATATATATATATATATATATATATATATATATATATATGTAGTTTATTTTACGATATAAAAAAACATGTTAAAAATACCTACACGATTATAATCATGTTTTAACACCACATCCTAAAATAAATAATATTTATTTCTACTCTGTATTGAGAACTCTTTCAAATTAAATGTTATGTACAGTGGAATTATACTCCATTAGTTCTCTTTTTACCTATATATATATATATATATATATATATATATATATATATATATATATATATATATATATATATATATACTACATTGTTCGGACTGTTGCCATATTCGGTCGTTGTACTCTCCAGCCTTCTTCATGTGATATACGATGGAATTTTGAATCGAACCCTTTATTTAATCCACGGAGGTAGATTATTCTAGTCCCACATGCCATGCCTTTTCTGGATATCTTAGTAACTGGCGTGGCCAAGTATTAAACTCAAAACTCCTTGTATAACATTTTCTATTGACCTGAATGGGAGTATCATATTTTGTCTCAATTGCGATGTCTGCTGCGAGGAAAGTTGGTTCACGTCGTCGTACTAAAGAATTTTCTCGTCCGAATCTATCTTACATATTTATAAGCCTGCTATTCGACCATGATTTCAATATAGTCTGGTGCTCCCGCTAGATATTTAGAGATTCTTGATAAAATCCAAGGAAGAATCTGCAATGTTTTTGGTCCTGACATGGCATCTCGCCTTCAGTCATTTTCACGCCGCTGTAATGCAGATAATCTCTGCCTTTTCTACAAATACTTCTATAATTACTTCTATAATTATTTTCATGGTAATTGTTCTGATGAAGTTTCCTCTATTGTGGTTAGTCTTTATGAATCTAAGCGTAGTATTAGTTTGACGATACGGTCTCATCAGTTTATATTCGAAATGACTACATGTAACCTTATGATCTAAGATAACATTTTATTCTCTCTCACTTCTCTATTGTGAAGATCTCTTCCACCTTCTTGCTTCCCAGACAACTTTGATCTTGAAAATTTTAAATAAAATGTCAATCGTTGTCTTCTGTCTTCTTGATTGTTGGTATTTTATTATCCTCACTCATTATTAGTATGTTTTCTCATACATACTAAACACTAAGTAACACCTTCCCTCTTAGTGGGTTTATTGCCCTCCCTCTAACACACACACATATCACACACACACACACACACACACACACACACACACACACACACACACACACACACACACAAACATATATATATATACATATATATGTGTGTGTGTGGTAAAGGCAACAAATCCGTTGATATATAATACATATGGATCCAAATAATATAAAATGTATTTTTTTTTAAACAAACCAATATGATTAACATGAAATCAAATCCCAAATAACCTCATATGGGGAATAGCCTATTTTGGCAGACGAAGATATCGATCATCTGTCCTTAACATTCCATACCGGGGACAACCGATATCTTCGTCAGCCAAAATAGGCTATATTAGAATTTTAGATTTTACTATTTATTAATGACATATATATATATATATATATATATATATATATATATATATATATATATATATATATATATATAATGTCATCCACAGCTCTTCAGTGTGGCCAGACGTCCAGTTGCCTCTAGCTAGGATCGAAACCCGACTGAATTGGCGTCAGTCGGAGATTCTACCACGGCAGGGATGAAGGTGAATTTTATCGTATTTATTTTTAAACACACAGTGACCGACAGGACTCAATTCGCGTTTTGGCAAAGAGTCTCGCTATATAATATCGTAGTAGTCACTGTTTACAAACCCACACTTCCTCCCCAGAGAGCTCAGCCTAGAATGTCATCCACAGACAGATGAAGGCGAATTTTAGCGTATTTATTTTTAGATAAACACACAGTGACCGACAGAACTCAGTTCTCTTTTGCCGAAGAGTCTCGTTATATCAGCCGTCGTAGTCACTATTTACAAACCCACACTTCCTCCCCAGAGAGCTCAACCGAAATTAATTTTTCAGGAGCCTATATATATATATATATATATATATATATATATATATATATATATATATATATATATATATATTATGAAATTGACAAAGTCCGACAATTATTTTTAAGACATTTTTATGTTTATCCATTCTTTTTTATAGATACAAATATTTAAGTAAATGCTCTGTTTATAATAAACAATATTAACAACATTTACCGGCCTGAACGTCCGAGAAATTGTTATAGAATATATGCGTTCTCCGACCGGAATCGAACCTGTATCCTAAACGGAACCGTCATATAGACTGACGTGCTTTTACCGCTTTCGCAACAGAGGAGAGTTTCGACTAGCAAGGTCGAATTTACTGTTTTTAAACTACAATTTTCCATGACTTTCTCACGTACATTCAGATTTGCTCGATGCGTATCCAAATTTATAGGACATTCAGACCGGTAAATGTTGTTAATACTGTTTATTATAAACAGAACATTTACTTAAATATTTGTATCTGTAAAAAAGAATGTATAAACATAAAAATGCCTTAAAAATAATTGTCGGACCTTGTCCATTTCATAATGTGTGACGTCATTTGTTTACATTTGGATATAAATATTTTATCAATATTCATTTTTTCTTGAAATATTATTGTTGCTTTTTATAATATTAGATTATATGCAACGTGTATAGAACAAATTGAAACAAGTGGCGCCAAGATGTTATGTTCCATAGTTTTAATTATGAGCCTATGTGATATGAATAATAAGACTAATTCACAATTATGTCTCAGTTCATATAAATGAGATACAGCTAAAAATTTTCAACAAAATAGAATGAGTCGAATCATGTCATTAAACATGCAATCTTTTTCAAAAAGCATAAACAAAAATACATTGTCTCATCGTTTTTGAAGAGTCACAATGCGTCATACGTATTTACTTTAAATCGAGTATGTTGATGATAAATTCATTTATTATGAAGTGAATTCAGAAAAGATGTTTTGGGAAATTTGTCCTCTGGCAAAGCTTAATTGTAATTTAAAAAAATTTAAATATTTAATTCCTAAATCTTTAGAGAGAACACGATTTAAATTCCATTAATGGAAATGTTTTTCTTACATGTACATCAAAATAAGGTATATATTTTCGTAGAACATTTACCATTTCCTTTAGCATTTGCTGAAATATTGAATATTATTTCTTTTTTTATGAAGACAATGTGAATAATGCCGTCCATTTTCATTCACATGAAAGGAAAAGTAAAGTGAATAGAAATAATGATTTTAAGAAGAAAATATAATGTTGTACATAGCAACTTAACATTTTAATGTCAGTGATTCATATCTTTCCTGCGCCAAGTTTCCATTAAACAAATTATTTATTTTTCCGAAAATTACTCACAGTGTCCTAACAAAGGTAAATAGACATATCTATTTAAAATAGTCGTATGATACAAATTACAATCTGTTGAGGTTGCTATGCGAAGTTGACTAATATGAATACATTTATTTAGTCAATGTCATTCTCAGCTGCTTGTGTAATATAATTCATTCAAGGAGATGATCCACAGTTCACAGACAGATGAAGAAAGAAAACCCCACTGATTGAAGAAGTCATAATTAAATATATATATATATATATATATATATATATATATATATATATATATATATATATATATATATATATATATATAAGAATAAAGACAAAAAGAAATTTATCTTAACAACGTGTTTCGTCCTTTGAGGGACTTTATCAAGGCAAATGAAATGATTTTATTTCGTAACAAGGAATTATACTGCATTTATTTCTCTATTCATGTAATCATTTAAAAAATATATTCTATCTGAAATTTTACATACAAACACACAGACACACACACACACACACATATATATATATACACGCACACACACAGACACATACACACACACACACACACACACACACACACACACACACACACATATATATATATATATATATATATATATATACGATAAAATATAGTTTTAATGTATGCTGTATTTATGGGTTAAAGTACTCATTATCAGTATAGACCTATGTAAATACAAAAGTGGACATTGAATTCAAAACCCAGAGGCGACAGTTAGTTTCTTGCTAAACACACCCGTCAGGCCTTTATATATATATATATATATATATATATATATATATATATATATATATATATATATATGGTTAAATGAGCTGTCATAATAATAACTACTTCCTTAATTTTTGTTCTCGTCACATGTTATTGCCGATTTGTTTGATTCACATAAATCACAATTTGTTATTCAAAATGTTTTGACTCACATTTTGTGGTTGTCGATTCTTTTTGATTCCCAATTTATTATTGCCTTATTTTTGATTCCTTATTATCGATTGTTTTTATTCACATATTTTAATCTTGCTTAAAGATATCACCGTATTTTATTGCGCACTACATTGATTCACATTTTGTGTTGGTTTGATGCTATTTGATTCACATTTTTCTATTCGACAATGTTTAGATTTATATTTTCCTTTCGATTTAGGTCGTGGACGAATTGGTCTAAAGTATGTCGTATCTAACGACTATTTCTCATGCAAAGAGGAACCCAGGTTCGAATCTACCGGAGGTCGCATATTTTTCTTTGTTTTTAGAATATTCAGGCCGTTAGTTTTAATAACAAGAAATTAAAATGCATAAAACGTACAAGAATAAAACTTGAGACACGTGTTGAGATAAAACAAAAAAATGTATTTTCTTTTTGTGATGTGGATTACAGAATATTGGTACAGTGTATGTAAAATTTCCTCAGTGTCTCTTTTGTTTAAAGTCAGTGCTTACTTGCTTTGGTTCCGAGTATTTCGTTTTTGAAGATGGCGTTTTAAATCGCTTGTTTTTGACCTTCACGGAGCGCTGGCTATACGTGTTTCTGTACTGTTATTGCTAAACTTGTCTACTCCCCTCCCCGTGGTAGAAAGATTGTTTTTATAAACAGGAGGGTTAGAATGATGACATATTCTACTTTTCTATTATCACTGATGACAAGTTTATTTTCAAAATGATGAAATATCCATATTTTTTATCAGCACTGATGCCAAGTTTATTTTTAGAATGATGAAATACCATCCAGATTCTAGACCATAACACTAGTATATGAAAATAAATTAATATACTGTTTAAAAAATAAACGGAGTGTCTACTCAAATATGGATATCCACAAAATTAACGTTAAAATGATATGTGTGTGTGTATATGTGGATATATATATTGTCAAATATATTAATAATATACAAACGAGTGATGGATCGATAGATAGATGATCAAAGGATATAACAAGTTCTGTAAGCATGGTTGTGCTGGTGGTGTACTGAATAATGTCTCGGAATAGTTAATCAGAGAGCTGAACTCCAATTCTAGTAGGGTTCATTATATTCACTTACACCAAAATCCCCCTGGGAAGGATATGAATCCATCTCTTCTTCCTCCAGCTGTGGGTTAATTATTAAGACTTGTGTCACTAAATAGATAATTTTTTTTAAAAAACATTACGATCGAAATATATTCCTTGGATTTATAGTACCGACAAAGGTTTGATAAGCCTTAGAAAACGAATCAATCAAGCAATAATTTTCTACAAATAAATTAAAAACCTGCTTTAAAGAAGTTATTACATTTGACATGAAAACGTTTAAATGTTAAAATAACTTCATCACGTGACATTTGATTTGAAAAAGTACAATTTCTAATTTTAAAATATCACCGTTAAATAATAAGACATTCACTTAAAAAAATCCAGCAAATGTTATAAACGATCATTTAGTTTATCAAATAGTAAACATTCAAATTATCGTAATAGTAAACAATTACTGATTATTTACATAAGTATCCATATTTACTTACTTTTTATTTATTTTATTTTTTTTATCCGTCTTTATTTCGCATTTTCTTTGTTATTTACCGGCTGACTTGTTTTATTCTACATTAAAGATTTTTGTTATTAAAAATCTACTTTGAAAAACGATGCGCACCAAGTAAAAAAATATATCAATCTAACATATTTAGCTTTTATTAAAGACTTCATTGCAGAATGAAAAAATGGACGAGGAAAAAAGAAGAAAATTCTACTTTTAAATTTTCTGTTCATAGTTATTCATTGCTTAAACATACCCGACGTGCATCTGTCATGTGATCCAGCGAGTGTATAGGACTAGTGTGTAAGTCTATCATAATTCTTGTATGTCTATGCCGGATTCGAATGATGATATATATTCGTCCGTGTGTGTGTGTGTTGAGGGCGAGGTATTCATTTTAAAGCAAAATTATTTTGTTTTTAATTTTTGCTTTGTTTTTTATTCATTAGATAATATCCTCATACTTCATAAGCAGACTAGAATTATGAACTAGAATTATGATATACATACACGTATGAACTATACACACAAACGCTGCTTGACAAAACAAATACACCTGAGGTCTGTTTAACCAATGAATAGTTAACACAAAACTTAAAAAAGCAGAATTTTCTTTTCTTCACACGCATATTTCATTCTCTGATGATGCTTTAATAAAAGCAAAACACGTTGGATTTATAAACGTTTTCTGCTTTTTACCTGTCTTTTCACACACGTATATATATATATATATATATATATATATATATATATATATATATATATATATATATATGTATGTATGTATGTATGTATGTATATATATATATATATATATATATATATATATATATATATATATATATATATATATTATTTCAGGATATTAAAAAAAAAAATGTTAAAAATCGCTACACGATTACAATCATATTTCAACACCACATTGTTTTAATATCCTAAAATAACACAGGTATATATATATATATATATATATATATATATATATATATATATATATATATATATGTATATATATATTATTTCAGGATATTAAAACAAAAAAATGTTAAAAATCGCTACACGATTACAATCATGTTTCAACACCACATTGTTTTAATATCCTAAAATAAATAATATTTAGCACTACTCCGTATTAAGCACTCTTTTAAATAAAATGTTACGTACAGTGGAAGTACATTACATTTGTTCTCTTTTTACCTGTATATATATATATATATATATATATATATATATATATATATATATATATATATATATATATATATATATATTCATATATATATATTCATATATATATATTCACATATATATATATATATATATATATATATATATATATATATATATATATATATATATATATATGACAACAGTCCAAACAATGTAATATATATATTACATTGTTTGGACTGTTGTCATATTCGGTCGTTGTATATATGTTTATGTGCATATTTTTCTTACACGATTTCTAGAATATTAAGGCCAGTAGATGTAGTTGGATAAACAACACTGTTTAATTAAATGATACTATTTGATTAAAAGACTAGAGCTTCTACTCGAATATGAGTATCCATAAAAAATAACGTCTAAACAAAATACATAAATTAAAAATAACAATATGTCGTATTTAATACATTTCATATATATATATATATATATATATCTGTGTGTGTGTGTGTGTTTTCTGATATTCTTGTGGATAAATTTTCCTTGATCATGTACGCTAGATATAAAAGATTTTTTCTTTATTTTTTCCACATGTTTTGGTCTGACCTTATTCAAGTGGCTGTCGTGTTCTTGGATGTCATTCTGCTTTGAAGAAGCATGTATCTCTACTCTGATACACGTCATCGCCAGAGTTATCTATAAGACACACCGATACTTGCTGCAGACGTATCTTGTATTTAGGAACAGAATCGCATTCGTTTTGGAGCAATATTCGACGACATTTCATGACATAACGGAAGCCCAAGAATAATTGGAGCTGTGCACGAACGAAAGATTCTAAAAAAAAAATCCGATTAAATTGTTTGAGAACATAAGTCCGCTTCTTTCTAATGTAATCCGAACGCCTGGCGACACGATTAGAAATTTTATCATCCTTGGTAAATACACGTACATGTCCTGCGGATCGACATGTTTTCTGCACATTGACCTGGACATCCAGATCTTCTTGATATCATAGTATAACTTGACAGTTGATACCTTCTTCTGAACCATTTATTCGCTCACTAGTTCTAGTTCCACGTTATCAGTTATCTCCTGTTAATTTCCCTCAGAATGTTCTCCACTGCCTTAACCGGGTATTGAACTCACACTCTTTGGATCAAGACTGGATCTAATTTCCGTGTATTATAAACCTAATTTCTTCAGCAACTATTTTTTTACCAGTGCTCATATTGCATTTTTTGGCTCTTATCCATACATGTTTTTACCAGAGCTCATATTGCAACTTTGTTATTATTATCGCTTTTCCCTGGCACTCCTTATTACTGGTTCCCATATTGTATTCATTTCTATGCTTGCTCGGCGCAGGAGATTTTTGTGGCCTAGCATATGAGCTGATTCCTTAAGTTTACGAATTTTCCAATGGTGTTCCTTGTCTATGATTTCAATCTGATCCCACAGAGGGCGGTGATCTCCCTTCTCTCTCCATATGTTGTCAGTCACGTTTGATGTTTCCACGTCCCCTCATGTTACAGCTTTCTGGTGTTCTTGAAGCCTCACCTTAAGGGGGTGTCCTGTCTCTCCTTTATATTTCTTTCCACAGCTGCACGGGATAGTGTACACACAGTTTTTAGTCATGTTCTCCTCTATGGGTGGGCTATCTCGGGGGAGATATCTGCGAAGTGTCGTCAAGCTTTTGAAGGTTGTCCTGATGTTATATGGACCGCAGATCCTTTGTATTTTCTCTGATAACCCCTTCACATAAGGCAGACAGACTGTTTTCTGAGTGTTGTTGTCCTCCTCCTCCTACTCCTCCTCCGATTGTACCCGCCTTTTCCACTTTTGGGGGACTGCTGCCATGTACCCAGGGTAGTTGTTACGTTGTAGGGTACATCTTATACTGACCATTTTTTTACCTAATGTCTCTGGGTCGCCACTTATGACTTTTGCTCGGTGTTGTAAACAGCGGACGATCCCTTTCTTTACGCTGTATGGATGGTGAGAGTTGAAATTGAGGTTTACGGTATACGGATGTCTTGAACCCATTCTCTGTTCGAGATATTAGAACAACCAGGAAAGGGAGTGTGTTGTTACTTTCTTTCTCCATTATGAACTGTATCGAAGGTCTTAATGAGTTCCAGTAGAACCTGAACATCTTCCTGGTGTGGCCAGAGTATGAAGGTGTCATCTACGTACCTTAACCATATAGTTGGCTTTAGAGATATAGATTATAATGCCATTTCCTCAAAGTATTCCATGTATATATTCGCCATTGTTGGTGATAATGGCGAGCCCATTGCTAAGCACTCATCCTGTCGATATATGTGTGATCCCATTCCGAAGTGTGTTGTTTGTGTACAGAAAGTCAACATCTCCATCAGATTATCTATTGGAATACTGGTCCGTTCTTCTAGGGATGAGTCAGGGGGCAATCTGTCTCTGACTACTGAGAGTGCCTCCTCCGTGGGTACTTTGGTGAACAAACTCACCACGTCCAAGCTCATCATCTGGTTGGATAGGATTTGAGCATCTTTGATTATTTCCACGAAGTGGGCTGAGTTTCGGACATATGAATAAACATGGCGACAAAGATGAGGACAATAGTCCGAATAATGTAAATAATGTACATAATACCTCATCTCAGAAATATAGAGAGATGTAAGGGAATGTAACAAAGTCGACTTGAATTCGAACTCTGCACTCCGATTCCTCAATCCGAACTGCAGTCCATTACTCCAACGTACCGAGAAAATTAATGACGTCAACATCTAAATGAAAAGAATTGGCACATAATTTAAAGAGACAATTAATTAGGTTTTATAATGGTGAAAATTATAAAAACTCCCATCATAAAATTCTAAAGATGTTCTGGTTTAAAGATTTTTTGGTTTACCCTTTTATTATTATTTATTTCCTGTCGTAAAAGTAACTTTGTCTTAATTAGAATTAATTCAGATTTTAGAACGAAGATATTTTCTTAAGGACTTTCGGGGTCTGTTATATATAGCCATTCATAGAGCTAAATAATTCTTTTAAGAATTACTTTTTAAATAGTATTTCGTTTCGTGAAGAAATATTATATAATTATAAATATTATACAGTTTCAAAAAATAGCAGTAATTACTGAAATATTTTAATTTGTGAAAAATCTGAAATAAACCTTGAAGTTCCCCTCGATCGTTTAAATTTCCTTAGTCGTTATTTAATTACTATCTGCGTTTATGAACATTTTGCTTTTTATTCAGAATCTAAATACATTACCAAAAACAAAAATAACATATAATATGTTAAATTTAATTGGGAAGAGATTGCAGCTGTTGTCGTCGTCAAAGGTGAAAAATAGACTCATAAAAGGCCGATACACTCGTATCCAAAAATCCGTGACAACGAAGGGAATTCTCGTTTGAAATATGTCAACTGTGTGCTCGATTTATGATCAAAATAATTTCTTCAGACCTATGCCTACGAATAATGGGTAATATCTGTCCTAGACTAAGTTTTTCCAACTCTGTGATAATACCTCCCAAAAAGTGTACGACTGGAATAATCTGCTTCCTGCGTGATAATGGCCGCTGGGAGTCTATGTTTGGTCTCTATTTACGACTATGGTCAACAGACATGAAAACGACCGGTGTCGTAATTTAGGATTATTTTGTGTGTAGCGAAGTATAGAATCGGTGTGTAGTATCGGTGAAAATTCTTCGATTTTCAAAATAATATATTAGGATTTATGGGACACATTTCCTATTTCATAGTTGGTGCTGATTTGTTTTTGTTCATATATTATACCGTTGGAAAGAAGTTTTTACCATGTTAGAAACCATACCAAATGTTTCAAACTGCATCTCATAAATTCGTCGTTCAATACCCTTTGCAACAGTGTTTCACCTTCAGGCAATCAGAAAACGTTTCTTCAACTCGTAATGTTAGTGATGATTGGGGGAATTTTCTTATTGTCAAGATTGTACAAACATCTTCCACACAATGCAGAGGAATTATTTCTATATCGTAATATCTGCCCTGTCTCTTCAGGACTTGGGAGATCGTTGCTCTCCACAACATTTTGACCTTTGTAGCTCGTTGTAAAGCATGCCATTTTGCTATTTCTTCTGACCCTGTTCTATCAAGCCCCTTAGGTGTGTTATTCGATGCTTTCTTTTTGCCTTCAATATATCCATTGGTCTTCAAAGGCTCTAGACCCACTTTCTTCATTATGTGCCCGAGAAATTTCAACTGTCTCTTTCTAATTTTAATTAATATTGTCCATTAACATCCATTTCCCCTAAAACGTTTTCATTGTTCACAAATTCAAGATTTTTTTAAGCTTTTCACCCCAAGCAAGGCTGGAAGCCACTAGCACGCAAAGGGTAAACAGAAGGTTGGAGGAAGAGCAGATAGGAGTGGTAAAGGAGAGGATGTGGAGAAAGATAGTGGATCGATCAAGGCAGCTTGAGATGTCGATTGACGTTACATTTAAATAGTTGGAGATTATATTTGTCAGGGAAACAGGAATAAGGAAGGGAGTTCCACAGGCGAGATGTTCGAGACATGAAGCTATTGGAGTAGAAGAGACGTCTACATCTAACATTTTCAACGGTGAAGGGGTGGGAACGGGATGCCAGCCTCGTAGGGCGCTTAAATTCATGAGGCTTGGGAACCAGCGAAAGCAGCTCATCGGAGCAATTACCGTGAAAGTACTTGTAAAAAAGACAGAGCGAGGCAACGGCGCGTCTGTGAGAGAGCGACTGCAGACGAGATGCCAGATCAGGGCCAATTACATTGCATATCCGTCTCTATCTGTAGAATCATATTTCTGCTGGCTCAAATCTCATTTTCATCTCTGATGTTATTGTCAGACATTCATTGCCATATAGATAAAAACCCAGTAGTACATAACAATTCAATACTTCGAAAATGTCCTGTTTCGTAATACTTTGCTTAACCTTTAGAAGGCAACTATCACTATTCCAATACGTTTTCTGATTTCGGTATTGC
The DNA here is from genome assembly GCA_964036315.1 of Acanthosepion esculentum. Lineage (NCBI taxonomy): Eukaryota > Metazoa > Mollusca > Cephalopoda > Sepiida > Sepiidae > Acanthosepion > Acanthosepion esculentum. Next base: position 150,135,575 of record OZ038476.1, on the reverse strand, counting down.
CTTTTCTGTCTTCTGTTAAAACACTTCTTAGATGTTTATACTTTTTCTAGTTGCTTGGTTTTAGTCTCTCCAATTGGTTGTTCGCATTTTGGGTTATTCCTTTTGCCGACAAACACAGGCTTTGTCTACCGAAAATCGATGTTTAATTCTTTTGTCTCGCTTTTCTTAATTACCTACTGTGGTAGTTCTTATAGTATGTGTTATATTCCGTGTCTGCTAACAGTGTGGCCTCGGCATATATTATGTTGTAAAGATTGTGGCCGACACTAGTGAAACCCGGTAGAATTTCTATTATTCTTAGAATCACTTTAAAGATTGAATAAATCCGTTTAGAATATATACAGTGTAACCCGGATATAAGAGAGCAGTCGGGACCGGAGAAGAAGTATCTTATATCCGGGTTTGGTCTATTATATATACATTAACACAGGCTCTAATTTGGGACCAGAAAAATCTCTCTTATATCCAGGTTTCTCTTATATCCGGGTCTCTTATATCCGGGTTACACTGTACTTTTGTCTTACGCCATTTCTATCTTATGTCGTATTACTACTGTAGTATATTTCATTATTATGTCTTTATTTCTTATTATTGTCGTAAGAGCCAGTTACGTTCTTTACTGTCATGAGCATACTGGCTTATTCAAGATAAGTAGTCCTTGGTAATTGACAAAGTGACTTTTCTAGTTGAGTATTGAATACTATTATCACGTCTGACTCTGTCGGGTTAAGTCTCGTGTCTTGCTAGACAGCATATCACAACAGTAGGTGGCAAGAAAGAAACGCAGTGTATTATAATAGTGGTGGATAAAAATTCAGTTTTATCAAATTGTGAAATCAGTACATTGATTAAAAAATAAAATCTTAGGCCGGATACAAAGGAAGATTAAAACATCTGAAACATATCTTGAAAGTGAATTTTCAAGTCAAACATTTAAAAATGGAGGACTTGAAAGCAGTAATGTTGATATTAATAAAAACGACCACAAGGACAACAAAAATAATAGCATCAACAGCAACAACAATTCCGGGAAACATTTTTGAGACAACTGGAACAACAGTAAAAATTACTAGAACTTTTTATTATGAGTAAAAGTAACGAAAACATGTCTGCCTTTTTTTTTATAATACTCTGTAGAAAATGCAATCAGCAAATTTAAATATAATCCTGAAGAAGAGGCTACATTTGCAGCATACTACAGGAAATCTTTAAAAACGATTGTATCAGCTCGTCGGACGAGAAAAAAGTGCCCATGTTACTAGGAAACGTAGGGCCCACGAAACACGAAAAATATGTGAATTACATTCTGCTGGAAAAAAAACGAGTGAATTGCTGTTTGAAGAAACTATGATATAGTTAAGTAGAATTTTCAATGAACCAAGTTCATTGTTCAATAGACATTGGCAATGCGTAAATATTGTATAAATCCACAGAATATGAAGCTTATACGACTTGTGCTAGTATCGTAAGCAGGGAATGAGAACAGTTCAAGTTAAGCGAACGAACATCCGACATGTTTAAACACTTGATCTTTGGACAATGGCTGACATCAAATAGCGATGCGGAAATCCGTTCTAGAATTTTGACTCAGCTTGAACAGGACTCAAAATTGACCTTGCAAGCTGAAGATGAAGAGTGTCAAAGAATAGGGAACTTAGAATTGAGGAAAGAGATGTATTTTATATAAATGTTGTTGGTCCCAAAGCATATGGAAAAACAAAATACTTTACAAAACCAAATCCCTATTACGGATACGGTGAACTACATTTCCAGAGGAACTGACCTTTTAAGAAAAAGAAAATGATTCAGATGTGGAAATCACCTGAGTTCGCATTGTAATTCTTAAAAAAAGAATGAAAATTCAAATTTCAGGAGTACTGTAAATTGACATCACAGATTGCAGACAAGAATCAAAAAAGAAAATTTACAACCGTAAAAATAAATAGAATAAATATAATGTTTCAACTAGACACAGGCTTTAGATTCGACTATTATAAGCAAAGAAACATGGGAAGGAATCGGTAAACCAATATTAACATGCTCGTGGCATTACTTGGCAGATATTAAAATTTAAATGTAAGTTCACTTTAGATGTATCGTTTTTGGGAAAACAGTGAAGGCTAAAGCATTTGTGATGGAAATAATTCATAAAATGGTATGAACAGAATGAATGCATCTGTTCAATTTATGGGATTTGCACATGAACTATTTTTGTAATAAAATGGATGGCTCTTCTAGTAAATCTCAACAGCTAAAAAGGCCTACATTATTCGTTCACTTGAAGCTATCTTTACCAATCGATCAGCGAAACCGGTTGTATCCAGATGACAATTTGGGTATTTCTGAATACGTTTTGCACTTTGAATGGCATCCATATCAATGTCTGCATGTGATGAGCCTAAATAAACACATGACTTAGACTTTTAGATTAATCTTTTGATTTTGTAGCAATTAGTTATTTTGTGTGAAACTACCTCTATCGCGGCCTATTCTATGTTCAATTTCCTTACCTCATACACTAAATTTGTGATAACTGATCCATAAACTGATTGAAATGTTTTACTAATTCCACATCCTAAATGTTTATGAATGAATTCAATTTAGCTGCTATACTTGCATTTATTCCAGTTTCAGATCATAATTTCTGTTTTGGAAAGGTTCCTATTTCTTGGTACACTTGACCGAGGATATTGATTTTGTTATGGTCCAGGTTACTTGTACCACGGTGATGGTCCAAGGTAGAACCAATGAATCAATCCAGGTATGCAATTGTGTACTCTCGTCCGGCAAGCATCGTATCCATTGTCTGTTAGAATATAGCCGGCGCGACCTTAATTCCAAAAGGTAATCTTTGGTATCTGTACAGTCCTTTGTGTCTGTTTATGCATAGAAGTTTTGAACTTTGTTCATCGATTGGAATTTGCAGGTACGCCTCACTTAAATCAATTTTTTTTTTAAATTTCCGCCATTTAATTTGGTGAATACTTCTTCTGGACTGGGTAGAGGTTTATTGCTGCGTTCAAATATGTAGAAAAATCAGCGCAAACTCGAATTTCGCCTGATTTCTCTTTGAGGTAGACCATCGATGCGGCCCATTTACTGTATTCTACATTTGTCAGTATGCCAGTGTTTTCAAGTCTGTTTAATTCTTGATCATTTTTTTTCAATTGACGCAAACGGTACGCTCCTTTTTTTCTTGAAAATAGGCTGAACGTTTTCCTCAATTTCGATATTTGCTGCAATTTTCATATATCTTCCGAGACCTGCTGAAAATACTTTGGGGAAACTCGTTTTTAGTTTCTCTTTTATTTTGTCTGCCTCGGTTGATAAGCTTTTTACATTTTGGCAGTACGTACTGATAGGTAGATCCCACAATTCGAATGTTTGCATCCAGTCCGTTCCGAATAGGTTTTCGGTATTTCTTAAGACGTACAATTTTTAGTTTTTTCGTCATTCCATTAAATGTTACATTTGTAATTACTTCACCTTCAAATTTTATCGTTCTCCCCGTAATTGATCTAGCAATTCTATCCGTTTTTAACATGGTCGGTTGTTCTGTTTTCTTCATATTTGTAGATTTATAATAGTTAAGTCTGAGCCAGAATCCAGCTGTAGCCTGACTTTTCTGTTTTGCATTTAAACTTGTACGTATTTTCTTATATTAGTCCCATCTACTTGGTCAGTCCTCGTAATTCTTATTCTGCTTTTGCTTTCTCTTCTATACCAGCAACGAGAACTTTTGTGGCCTATTTTTTTACATGATAGACAGGTTTTAAAACGATATGTACAGTCTTTAAACTAATGTCAAGTCCCACAGCGATAACATGGACTGGGTGGTAATTTTTTTTATATTGATTTTTAGAGTTAGAAAAATTTGTTTTACCTATTCTTGAGGGTGGAAAATCGGTTTGGTTTGTTTGTGAGGAGGGTAAGTTGGTTTGTGTTCGTACTTAATGTATGTGTGCTATGACAGCTTCTTCTATGTCTTTTGAGTCTTTCTTCACACTGATGCATCTCTGGCAGTCTTCGGCTAGCTTTTGAAGTGTCAAATCAGTTTCCCTCTCCAATTTAGTATGGATTCTGCGTCTCATTTCCGCGTCTTTGGTTGAGACCAGACCTTGGACGTAAATTAAGCATTTGAAATTGTCCGCGCTGAGTTCTGATAATTTGAAGTCGTCACAATATTTGTTGACAATGGACGCGAAAGTTATGTAATCTTCGTTGACCTTTTGTTAATGTTCATTTCCATCTTTTGTGGAATAGTGAGGTATTATGGCTGAAAAGTTCCGTTAGCAGTTTTTATGGCTTCTTTGAACGTTAACTCATTTGTTTTTTCTGGGAAGGATATATTCTACGAATTTGGTATATTCGCATGTGCATAATTTTCTTACTAATAGTCGTACTTTACGTGCGTCTGACCAATCTTTGCAGTCAAATTCATATAGTTCTTCGTACTTTCGGAAGTAGTTTGCAAAAGTTTTATCTTCGTCGGGTGCGTACTTGAAATCTTCGATAGTTCTCCAAATAGCGTCTTGTGAGGGAATTGTTTTGTTCTCGGATTTTTGCTCCTTATTTGACATTACACGAAGCAATAATTCTTGCAATTCCAGATGTTTCTGTTCGTACTTTTGCTGCTGTTCAAATTGAATTTTGATAAGCTCCATAATGGTTGACTTCAAATCTTCCATGTTAACTTAATTTTTGTGTAACCTGATATTCTGTAACCTGTGTATGTAAAAAGAAAATTCCTTTGTTGCCAGTGAAATTTGATTTCCAAAAAGAAAATTCTTTTGTGTGTGTGTGTGTGTGTGTGTGTGTGTGTGTGTGTGTGTGTGTGTGTGTGTGTGTGTGTGTGTGTGTGTGTGTTCGCGCAGAACTATTTTTTTAGAATGTCGCGTAGAATTGGTATTTTTTTTACCCGTCGACCACTGTTATGTGTGACGGATAGCAAAAAAGGTATGTCCTCCGCGTAAAGAATTTTTTTTTCTTTTGGGGTTTTCCAGGTCACCACTTGTTATGTGCAACGTATAGCAAAAAGAATATGTCCTCGGCGTATAGAGTTTGTTTGTCCTTGGGGATTTCCTCGTCGCCACTGTTATGTGCGACGGATAGCAAAAAAGTATGTCCTCCGCGTATAGAGTTCGTATTTCCTTGGGAGTTTCCTCGTCGCCACTGTTATGGTCCAGGTTCCTTGTACCACGGTGATGGTCCAAGGTAGAACCAATGAAGAATAACTCGAACAGAGGTATGGAATAACACAGATATATTATAAACAGAATATATTCCATAGAAGTAGAAGTGTTAGTAATAACAATCAGGTTAGGTAAGAGAGAACTATGTTGTCTCGACCAGTATCACTATTCCAATGTCTTACAGGAATCGTCTGACGCGACTCTGTCTCTGACTGACGCACTCACTCTGTGACTCACACTACTACTTCCTCTTGAGGCGCAGTATTTGTGGTGAACGGGATAGTCCATTACTATTATGAGTAAGTTCCCATAACAGATTTGGTTTTTGTTCAAGATTATTCTCATCTCAATTATGAATACCTATGTCATCAGCATTTCCCCATCATCATCAGTACATTAGCATCGAGAGGAGAAGCCAGAAGGCAGTTTTCTAATAGTACATTTGTTTGGGATGTGGCATGTAATTTTTAAATGACCAGTACCAATTCTCTCACATCTGTGCTTGTATATTCCCAGACAATAGTTAAAGAAGGCATTAAATATATCGGAGCTCTCATTGTCTTCTTGACCTACACCTGATTAGGCTTAAAATTGTTTTGTATTGAGGCTAGACATTAATTTCCAGCAATCAGAAAAGTTTCGTTACTGAATGGAAATGTAATCAAATTAAAACAATCAAATGAAAAGATTACAAGTTCGAGAAAAGCTTGTTTCATTTTTATTTCATCCTTTTTTCGAAATTGTAAATCTCTTAGCGTCAAATCAAAATATACAAGTCAATTCTAAGGAAGTGGTTTTTATTTGCTTGCTCCATGAATACATAACTATACTTTTAATATGAGCCAGAAAAATAATGTTGTTCGAAGAAAAAAATCAGCCCACGCGGTTTCAGGTGAGAATAGATCGATAAAATAAAAAAACAAAGCGAATTTAAATGTTGAAGTCTAGATTATCTTTGATTTTGCACCCATTTATTTTTTTTTAAACAGAGATATTCATAACCTGAAATTCCAAATGATTAGTCAGCGATACAGAGGAGAGTTTCTCTCTCCCCATATGGAAAGATCTACTCAGTCAGGTGAGTTATCTACACAGATAAGTAAGGATGGTTTAACAATAGTGTAATTATGTCACACGAAATAGGTAGACATGATCTAACACTGAACATTGCATGATTATCCAGGCCAGAAGGATGAGACTGACTATTTCCAAGTGCTTCTGTTTTCCTCGGGCAAAATTAACAAGTGTATCATGATAATTCCACTCAGATATAAGCAGTTCAAGGTGATGTCAGAGCTAGATATTCAGTTTAAATTATAGCACAAAACCCATCGAATAGGTGCCTTGTATCATTCACTAATTTTTAATACTAATTCACCGTCGCTGTAACTTAACCCATCAGTCCACGCATTGTACAGAGTACACTACATTTCAATGCCCTAACCCCAGAAGAGAACTATTACTAAAACTCCGGCATCGTTTAGTATGCGTTTTCTGGACCAGGAAACATCACTGCCTGAACGCGAAATATTAGCACCTTTTCACCTGTCGAAATTTATCGTGTTACCATCTATTTCACCGAGATGTTCGAATTTGTATGTAGAGGAGACTGCATAAAGTTATGGAAATAATTTGTATGAAAGTCCCTATTTCTTCTCAAATCAATAATCAAAACGTCTTTAAACAAATATAAAGCATGAATAAGTAAATGATTGACTTTTAAACCCTATAAACTGGCGCTATTAAATCGAGGACGAAGACCTTTACAAAATAACAAAAACAATATCACCTGTACTACTTCAACAATTGAAATGAGTAGTGAAGTTAATTATATAAACACGCTGTTAACTGTACACTTTACCATAAAATAAACATTATGGAAGAGAACTTCTCTAATTATAGAAAAAGTGACACTAGTCAATGATCTTGAGAACGCTAATTTGCCGGAAAAAAAAACCTGTTTTAGTGAGAATTATATAGAATTATCAAGTGGGAACAACACTAAATATTCGGTCAATGAATGCCGATTATTGTCTGTATGGAAAAAGCTAATTTCGCATTACATGCTTTGAAGAGAATAAAAACCCTATTACGTGTTCCAACAATTCATATTAAGACATGAAGACGATTATCGCTTTCATATACAGAAGCCCGCCAGTCTATTTGAGTTCAGCAGCACGCCAAGCTTTTTTATATGCTTGCCATAATTGAATATGCAGGTAGGGTAAAGGCTATCTGACCGAAACAACAAATCGGCGAATTCGAATAGCGGTCGAGTCATTTACATTCTATTTCGTAGAAATACCGTAGGGGAATGTATCAAATCAATACTTCTCCCCACCAGCTATGATTTAAATAGTCGTAGTTGGTGACCTGTCTCGGAGAAGGAAAATTCTGAATTCAAAATCTACCTGATGCTGTACAAAGATTCTTAGACATGGGGTGCAGATACTATGTGAAACAAATATGATAGATTTCAACAGCTTGGAGGATCCTACTGTAGTCTGATTATCCAGAATGTTGTCGACACCAACACAATAAAGAAGGTGTCATTACCAGCCAATAATACAATGGAAATATAGTAATCAAAAGATATAATTTAATGAAATAAAACGTCGAGCCAAATTCGAGACAAAGGGTTACGCGAATTTTGGCAGTAATTAATTTCAATTTTTGAAGAATATTTTAAGAGGAATTTTTTTTATCATGTTTTTAACCATGCCGTATTGTCTTATTAAATATGAGGTAAAGAATTTTAAAATTAAAAAAATATTTTAGCAGCTAGATTTATATATATATATATATATATATTTGCCTACGTGTCGAGTTTAAATTCCGAGCTAGTCTGTTGCCTTTATTTTCTCACAAATTCCCTTGAGATCTTTATTATTAGGATGATGTTTGCCCACCGTCCATGGGCTACATGGCAGGGTAGACTGTTTTTTTTTCGCTTGAAGTAAAAGCTATGAATCTATTTTTGGGTATCAGTGCTTAACACATCAAACCCCAACTTTCTCACCGAGTGTAATGTTGATTTTCTAAAAAAGGTGAAAAATCAACTTTCCCTACTATGGTGCCACTATTATGCTAATGGCATTATACTTTTGATGAATTTTGTCATATAAATATTTTACTTACACGATTATGGTTATCGCGTTTTAGACGAGCGTGCCGTAGCACTGTTAGATTGCTTGGGTTGCATAAGACGTATTACCAAAATATGAAAACAGTAAAGCATGCAAATACCCTGGGCTGGGAACTCTAACTAAGCAAAGAATTTCGGAAAATATGGACCTCCGTGCCCGCAAAAAAAAAAACTTGAAATATTATTTGTACTTTTGATTGCTTTTATTTTTCCAAGGTTACTTTTGCATTAAGAATAATTTCCCTAACTACATAATTGATAAACAAATGTGTCTCAACATAGAAAGATTAAAGGCGAACAGTAATTGCAATAACTATACCACAAAATCTTCAATTAACATATTCTATCGAAACCAATTACCAAAAATAATTTCTAGTACATAGGATTATTCGATTTGATTCTTTATTACTTACCCAGTATATACTTCTAATATCTCGATCTCTGGTTAAATATTATCTTAAAACTATTTGCTATTAAGCGAGACACATGGATTTAAATGTGGTCTATCTTATTAGAAAAATATCATTCACTGACCTTTGAGCCGTCAAATCAGATGCAAGCAGTGTTTTGTCATAAACTGACTTCGCGGGCGATTTAGACATTAACAAAAGTGAATATCACTTTTTAACGTTATTCTTATTTCCTTACTATTTTTTTTATTTTCCTTTTTTGCCTTGAAAGATAATTTTCAGTTAATTAAGAGTTCACTTACACTGCTGCAAGTTCTGGCACATTTATTCAACCTTAGGTTTTTCTCATCTAACCTTTCCTTCTTGTTTAATAGAAGCATTAACATGTATTTGGAATTCAAATCATATCTGCTTCTGACAGGAAAATTTCCAGCATTCAACGTAGCTCCACACAACTTGGAATAAGGATGATGAAATGTAATATTATATTTGAAGATGACTTTTGGCCTGATTTAGTTAAATATTCTAAAAAGCATCTTTATCTGTAAAGATAATTTTATTTTTAGTAACCCATCACATAAGGGGCGTGAAAAAAACCGCCAAATTTACGTTTCGCTAAAACGACGTACAACAAACTGTCAGGCCATATCACATGATAGACCAAGTAGCCTACTGTCAATCGTCAATCCAAATGAATTAATATAACGAGAATATATTTTGCAAGACGATGGGTGCATATTAGAGCTCGGAAATTTTCTTTATGTGCCTATAGATGTTTGGTTAGCACAATCTCAGTTAAAAACAGCCTAACATTGCAACTAGTGCAATCGGCCATTTATAATAAATGCCTATCAAGCTGCAACCGATGGTTGTCGCAACTTATGTAAACATCGAAGTGTCAGAGATTATTCGTTCTTTGCTAACAGGGGGTTACCACTAAAGTAACTGATCTGTTGCTGTAGTCGCAACATGACGCAGATGACATTTAGCACGAAGCGTTGCTTACGTCGCATTTTCACGAATTCGTGTCGTGTCAGCGGTACAAGAGCAGTCCAATGTTTTCTGCATTTAGTTACAGAGTAGTCCTCCATTAACCGTTGTAATTGTAATAAATGTATATACCTTTTTCCTAATTTTCCTCAACGACCATCTTGATCTTATTAGTTCTAGACTCGGTATTTTCTCAACTTGTTGCCTTCTATCCGAATGGATGATGGTAACCTCTAGAAGAATGACTAACATCTGGGACTAATGTTTTTGCTGACAGCAAGTGGAAAGATGATATTGAATCAATTCCTATGCCTGCTGCAAAGAAAGTTTGTTTACTCTGCTAGACAATTTTTCTCGTTAGAATGTATCTTACATATTTACAATTCTACCATTCGTCCTCGTATTGAATACTTCTCTTAGATCTGGTCTGGTGCTGCTGATATATATTTAGAAATCTTTATAAAATTCAAAGAAGAATCTGCAGCGTTATTAGTTCTGATCTGGCATCGCACTTTCAGTCACTTTTCATAACCGCCGTAACGTAGTTTCAATATACCTTTTGTATAAATATTTCATGGTAATCTTTCCGATGAATATTCCGCTATGACACTGAGATTTTACGAATTTAAAAACAGTACTCGATTGGCGGCAAGTTCTTACCATTTTACAGATGGATACTTATAACCGTAAGTTCTATGCTATCAGTTTCTTCTCTCACATTTCTCGCTTGAGGCATTCGCTTCCGGCTTCTTGCTTGACGGTCAATTTTGATCTTAAAAATGTAAATGTAATGTTAATCATTATCTTCTGTCTTCATGTTTTTGCTATTGTTTTCTCTCATTAATAATGTTTTTATTTTTTCATATTGTCTAAAACTCAATAACGCCTTGCGTCATAATGGTATGATTGCCTTGGTTGATCTGAAAAGATTAAAAAAGCAATAGAAAAAATAAACATAAATAATTGAAATCATTTAAATGTTGTATTGTTTAAGAAACAACATTTTTAAGCAACAAAATCGACTTGCGATTTTGCTTCATGCACATCCTAAACTTTCAAATCTGACGTCGAAAGCAATCAATAAAGTAGTGTACGACATTTTCCAGCTGCAGATTATTATACAGATATGTTTTATTTTGGATTATATCTTTTGACTCCTCATACATCATCATTTGATCAGCGGTTTCATGAGGCTAAAGATATCGAAGATTCTTCAATGACTGTTTCGAATCAAAACCAGATTCATTCATTGACTCTGGAATATTTAACCTGCATAATGACAATCACAATTGTAATGGTAATATTATCCGTTCCCTCATAAGTAAACATTCGGTATTCATTGGCCAAGCAGCGGTGCTGCCGTCGGTTGAAATATATAAAAGCTTTGTCTTAAAACAATTTGTCAGCAAAATATCTTTCTCAATTCCCGTATTTTGTATCGCTTTTTCCAGCACTAAAGAGTGATTCCTTCATGACCTTTTCTTTAAAGTCATATATTGCGCCAACATCTTCATGATATTATTATTCTGTCTTGGGAATTAAATGTAATATCCATTTTAAAAGTTACCGTGGTTGAAATTGACATTCCTCACGTGATGTGGTTTCTGCTACTTGGTACAAATCTTTGGGATTCTGCAGCGCCAGTACACGAGGTTCGAAGAATGTCGGTCTTCAATCACACCCACATGCTTCAATCAATCAATCAATCAATCAATCCCTTTTTAAGGAGATAAACCAGAAAAAATCCTTTGATGAATGAATCAAGAAGCGATGAATATGATGAATAAATCAATTGTCCGAAAAATCCTGAAAACATTTGCATGAAAATAATCGTGCGTGTATATGTGTGTCCCCAAACGCACGTGATTGTGTATGTAAAGGCGCTTGATATACAAAATAAATTACGAGCAACAACAATGTCATGATCACAATAATGGGATCAGATATTCAATGAAAAATAAATGTCTTCTTTTAATAAAAGAACATTTCCTTCATAAGAAAACAGATTTGCTTGCCATTGTTATGGTCATTGGCTTAACAAGATAGAACTGATTCTAGTAAATGTTCTTGGAATCGGGTTAAATTATCTAAGAAAGCATAAATATGCCGGCCATGGCGCATATAGAGTATCGAACTTCGAATTAAATTAAACACATAATTTAATTATTTCAATTGAAATAATCCAGTAGATATAATTTACATAATATTACGTCATATATTTGCTAGGAAATTAAAATAGTTTTGTTGCCTAACTTAATCAAACGATTTGATCTGCCATTGTGTCAAACTGGGTAAAGATACACTTTCAGTTACATATTCCTATGGGAATTCTCTTGATATAAATCAGTCAGTCATTTAAGTCCCATACGTGATACATGAATGGCTATCATGTATCTTTCGATTGATAATAATCTAGGCTAATTTTTCCGTAGTAGGTTGCCGTTTCTTTCTGCAAGAGACTCTTTGCAAAACAAGGCTATATGATCCGATCTGTTCTTCAAATTCAGCCCATAACTTGGCGTATTTGCTCGTAACTGAATGTAATGGACGTTTTGAATCTGCCCATTTAACCCAGGGGTGAAAGAAAAAAGTAAAGAATTTATTCAATAAAATCTCAGGTTTAATCTCTGTAGCTGTTAAGAGACGAATTATTTGCAAAACGCGAACACATACAATGTTTATATATATTGTATGTACCCGTTTTCCAGGCTTTCGCACATAACTTTGTCGGTTGGAGCCAACAAAGCAGCGAATGTACCCTCATGAAGAGCGGTAAGACCATCTCCTGAATGGAGCACATGTTTACTGTGGGTGGTGATTTGCGATACCTGAAAACGGCACAGTGATGGCTGAACCGTCCATGACTTGTGTGCATATCTGGTCATGTTTCTAGAAACACCCAACTCTGCACTCCACTTTGCACCCAACTTTATTTAAACGTTCTTTAGGAGAGATTCAATCCGATCAATCGATTTGTTATGTCAATCCATAATTCAGATTTTCCCTATTCAGAAATTTGAATTCAAAAGCGATGGCTGTAGTTCAATTTGATCGAGAAACGAGGGATTTTGAAATATCTGTATCTTCATTCAATTGACTAGTGTTTTGGTTACTGCAAATTATGGACTACTGTTGTTGAAATATCTCTATTCTTATCAAGTGTGTAGCACTGTTATACCAAGAAGAAGGATTCTTCCATTCGATGTAATCTATGTGTTGTACTTTGGTGTGTGTGTAGAACAGTGATGATCAGAATAGCAAAGAAAAAAAAAATATGGCATCTGAAGAGAAGTTCCCAAGAGATTACACGCAGATATAGACGTTGATAGTGACAGAGGAAAAATAAACCCCTTCCCCAGGTTTATTTTTGCTTGAAAAGAACCCATTAAAGAAAACGTCACCTTTTGTCATAGTGAAGGTGTTATCACCGTTCCCACCAGGGACAGTTACAAAACAGCTAAAACTAGCATGGTAGAAATAACAAGGTCGATGTACTTTGAAAAACTTTTTTTTTAAAAGGAAGCATTTCTTTGATATAGAAATACAAAATAAAAGACGCATCCACACGAATATCTAAATTCGGCTAAGCGAGAACTGTAAATACAACGTTATCACTATATATCGTGGTTACAACCTGACTAAAGTAAAATGAAATCTTAGAATAATTTGCTTCTGTTGTAGATAGAATTACGGTAACGAAAGGATGACATGAACATTTTTATTTTCGGACACGAACTTGAAAGTGCCAAAACTGTCGACAAATTTAAAAGCTACATTCCAAACATTTCAAATCTGGGGAAGCTATAAATATATAAGCACAAAATTAACAAAATATAAGACAGGTGGAGAGAGTAGAACAGACCACTACGAAAACAAATATGACATATTATTAAAATAGCAAGGAAACCACTCGCCTGATACGAGATTATGTTAAATGGAAAAGGATATATTTTTATACGAAATATTGCCCAATATAAGGCTTAAGAGATCCAGAAAAGTGTTCCGCTCCGCATCGGCACGGACTTCTTTCAATCGCCAACGTTACTTCTTAGACTTTATCAACGGAATACGATTGTTTTTCTCATTCGTTTTATTATACTAGAGCTACTAGCGTAGTGTCATTGATTCTAGGAGATCTTCAGAGGTTGTGTTCCGGGAAGAATCCACTGGGGATGCATTTTTACTAAAGGAATACGAAGAGAATAAAGATGGTGCGCCTCAGTGGATACTGCATGGTGAGGCTTAGTTGGCATGGTTACAGATGAAGAAACTACGGAATGTAGCTCGTTTGAATATTACAAGGTAACCAAAAAAGTTCTCTCCGTTTTTTGATTATTCATAAAATGAAGTTGAAATATATACGAAATGAGTGTAGCAATTGTTTTCAAATTCGGACAGCCGGAAGTAGGAACATCAGACGTTATAAAAAACATGCTCACCTTGCCCGGCCATCAGTTATAAGCCGGACAGCTGTGAGAAGTATGGAAATGTCTAGAGATCTCGTTCGGGGCTGTTTGTTTTCCGACTTCAAAGTTGGCTTATCTGCAGCTGCATCAAGTCGCCGCATATGTCAAGCGTTTGGGTATAGTACTATGGATGAACGTACTGCAAGGCGTTGGTTTCAAAAACTTAAGTCGGGAGATTTGTCTCTCCATGATGAGCCTTGCAGTGGACGACCACAGGTCTTGATTGACGGTGTCCTGAAGGCGGCCATTGAAGAGAACAGTAGTCTAACGTGTGGTGAACTTGCAAGACAGTTCAATGTTTCCGATGAAACAGTTAGACTTCACCTGTCCCACCTAGGTAAGACGTCCAAACTGAGAAAGTGGGTTCCGCAAAAGCTGTTGGAGGTCCACAAGACTCAACGAGTGGCAGCCTTCGTATCGCTGCTTTCTCGCCACCGTACCGCATCTTTATTCAATCGAGTGCTTACCAGTGATGAAAAGTGGGTTCTGTACGAAACTCCCAAGCGTTCCAGACGTTGGTTGTCTCCTCAGGATACTGTCCCTCACACCGCAAGACCGCCTATGCACCCACGCAAGATTATGCTTCGTCAAGTGTTTCATTATGAACTGCTACCAACGGGCCAAACGGTCACTGGAGACCTATACTCGCAGCATTTGAAACGTGTGCAACAGGCATTGCGCCAGAAGGAGCCAGCACTGGTGAATCGCAAAAGTGTGCTTTTCCTCCATGTCAACGCCAGGCCGCATGTCGCGCGAGTGGTCAGGGATACCATACAGCAACTTGGGTGGCAGACTTTGTGCCAGCCATCTCATTCACCTGACCTTGCGCCATCCGATTACCACCTCTTTCACTCCCTGGATAATTATCTTCGTGGGAAATCCTTCACCAATGAAGCAGACTTGCGCAAAGGCCTCGCGGACTTCTTTGATTCAAAACCCCCCGAGTTCTACCGCAAGGGCACTGAACAGCTGGAGACACGTTGACAGAAAGTACTGGATGCCGATGGCGATTACTTCGAAGACTAAATATCAGTTACACATATTGTGAAGCGTTTTCGTTTTTTCCTTTAAAAACGGACATAACTTTTTTGGTTACCTTGTATTAATGGAAATCATTATAAAGTAGCGAGAGGAATTCAACGTATTGATATTTGATTTTACGATGACAGTATCAAACAATCTCATCTAATCTCATTATTCACAAACGGAAAACGACTTCATGAAACAAAATAATATGCTGCACAGAATCTATTGGACGAGAGTTGCTTATTATGGCAGCCACTTCCTTAACAGAAAGATCGGTTTTTATTTTTTAACCTTTTGCTAATCTACACATTAGATATTGGGTAGATCTAAGATAAAGCTATTTTATACTAACATAAAAGTAGCCTACTATGGGAAATAGTACCTTAGTTACGTTTAAAGCAATTACGTTAGAATTTGTCACTTTCATCACAGCACAGTTTCTACTTTTCGAAATAATCTATGAAGTCCTCGCTAGAAATTGTTATAAAAGCTCGCCTTAATATTATCCGCGCTCTGTAATTACTTATTTTAATCTCTTAACCTAAGGAAATTAAACAGAAATTATAAAATGCATCATCTGGAATATAGGCGGGATTTATATGAACGATACGACAGTTTGCCGAAAATCACCGCAAGAAACGTGAAGAAGGATAGTCGATATATTCAATATGGTTGCTTACTTTCTTGGGTTGGTGGCATAAAAGATTGGTTCATTATGAAATATCACCAATATTCGTAGAATATCATTATTTTTATTTCTGACTTGATGTACACCGTTCAAGGAATTTATAGTGTGGATCATTCAGACATCTGAACCTCTGTACTGCAGTAGAAATGAAGGCTTAACCGGAATATTTCTTTTCAAATCTGTCACTGGGCGGCGCCTTGTATTTAATGTGGCTTATTTCTTATTGATCCCTGTCCCTTGATACGGCAAACATGTTTCTTCTTTTCTACTGATTCATAATTGCTTTTAAAGGAATTGATTTTTGAGAATCAATGAAGGCAACATATATATATATATATATATATATATATATATATATATATATATATATATATATATATATATATATATATATATATATATCGATTTTAACCAGCAAGTAATTCTAGTCAGAGAAAAAAAATTTCAGCATTCTGTGGTTTCTTCAACTTTTAGAAAGCATCAAAGGGAAAGATTGTAGACTTGATGACTTTTTCTGTAAATTTATTACTGTGCTAAATGCGTTACAGCAATTAAATCAGCTGAGACACCCGGCAAATGGAACTTTTTTACTGTAGTATTCACTTCACTCCTAAATTCAGTTGGTTTTACTTTTCTTCCTTTATTCTAAATCTTTCTGATTTGCAGAAGACGTTTTAGTAACCATTGATTTAAATATTTGGCATTTCTTATGGAACACTAGGATTTATCATGTGTGTCCATGAATAATAGAATATTTACCCTAACCATCCTACTCCTGATGTCTGGCAACTTGCAATTCTTTTCAAGCTTGACAAATTTACCGATAAATGTCATAAGTATGATTGTTATAGATGAAGATACAATGTCTTTACATATATTTGTATACACAGCATTAGTCGTTTAGTTGTCGAATTAGTCCTTCGCTTAAATTCATCAAGTCTAGATGCTAAATTTTGAACTGAACCATTAATTTCGTCTGCCGTGGTACGTTAGGCACTGTCACAGCTTCATAACAACACAGTTTTCACTTTTCGATATAGTCTGTGAAGGCCTCGCTAGAGATTATTATGAAAGCTCTCGTCGTGTGTTCCTTAGTATTATCCGCAGGCTTTAATTAGTTAATTTAATCTTTTAACTTTAGGACATTAAACAGAAATTATAGAATGCATCATCTAGAATGTAGAGGTGGATTTATATGGACGATACGACAATTTGCCTAAAATCACCGAAGTGAGCGTGGAGAAGGATAGTCGATATATTCAATATTTTACCCCGGTGGACGAAATAAAGAGGTCAGTTCCAAGTTCCAATCATCTGAAGAAGGCCGGAGATTACAATAGCTGAAACATCGTGAATATAACAATAAAGATGGGGACAACATTTCGAACTGTGTAAATAATGTAAATACTTAAAATACTTCATTTCAGAAGTATAGACAAATATTGAAGGATCGGTACGGACGAGACATACCAAAAATATGGAGACAATTAGAAAAGCCCCACCAGAATCTGGCACGAATATCAAACCATCTGACATTCCTACACCGATGCAGAGACTTACGAATCATCCCTTCATGTTTGTCTTCACGTTAATTTAAGGAGAGTCCGTCTGGTCGCAGAAAAAGTGGAAAACGCCCTTGTCCGAGAAAGAATCCAGTACAACAGTTGGATAAAAAAGAAACTGAAATCTGATATCTCTTAGTGGCTCGATGCCTGCTTCAACAGATTTACCGATGAAGAAGACAAAAGAGGAACGACTAGGACCTGGATAAATCATTCAGACACGAATTCGATGTAGTCAAGGCTCACCAAGTACAAAAATTAAACAGATTGAAAGATCGGAAGGTGGCGCAAAAGTTCCGTCACCTACCATCCATCACAGTAATCAATATCAGTCAACATACCAGCTGATTGCCTCTGAGGTGTCAGTACCAAACAAGGGTCTCAACTTCACCACAACCAGCAAACAAATTCCATACTTGGATATCATTGCCCGAATCGTGGAAATAGCCATGACCATCCCTCTGGCCCAGGAAGATGAGCTAAGATGGAAAGTGAGACAGATGCAGGAAAAAAGCAAGCCACCCAATCGAACATGACGAAACGGGGTTGGCATTCAGAATACTACAGAGAGATAAAATCAATGTGACTGTAGTTATGGAAACATCGGAATATGCAGGAAAACTGGAAGATCTCATTAGAAATGATAGCTACAGTAAAGTAAAGAAATATCCAACAATGAGAACTGTCGCAGATCCAAATGAAATATAAGGACCACTTCCCACCTAAGACATACAGGCAGTTGTCGCAGCGTTATTACCAAGTTACCTCACATATACGGTCTCCGCAAAATTCACAAAGACGGTATTCCGCTCAGACTGACTGTTAGCTGCCAAAGCTGTGTGCCACCCTGTGAGCCACCCTGTGAGTCGCTTCCTTGTAGATATAATTGACCCATTAATAGGAAAGTCACTTTCATATATCCGAGACCCCGGCCACTTCGTTGAAATAATCAAAGTCGCTCCCATCCAATCCATCCAGATGGTGAACCTGGACATGGTGAGTTTGTTCCCCAAGTACCCTTTGAGGAGACACTCTCGGAAGTCATGAACAGAGTGACCGGAGACTCATCCCTAGGAGAACGAATAAGTATGCCAATAGATAACCTGATGGAGATGCTGACTTTCTGTACACAAACAATAGCAATGGCAACTATATACATGAAATACTTCGAATAATATATGGCATTAGAATCCACATCACTAAAGCCAAACTTATGGCTGAGATACGTAGTTGATACCTTCATACTCTGGCCATATCAGGAAGAAGCGTAAGGCTAGAACAGTGTACGCCGGTGGACGCCAGTTCGAAATTCCAATCACCTAAAGATGTCCGAAGCGTACAACAGTCGAAACGTCGTGAATATGGCAATAAAGATGAGGTCAACCGTTCGAAGAATGTCAATGATCATGAAGCCTACTTGTCAAATTAGTCCGTCGAGGTAGCAAAGAGGAAAGTTCCTCAGAACATTTGACATAGTCTGAACATATTACTAAGCTCTAAACGGCTGATTTCTTTTCATTTTTTATATCGTCCTATCGGACATTAATTTTGTCAGGATTTGACAATCAGCGACAAATCAATTTTTACATAAATAATAAACGTCCTATAAACAAATCTTTCTCTTCGGTTGCATTTGAGATCATGTCTTTTATTTATTTATTTATTTGTCATCCGCGCTAATTATTTGATTCTCGAGGGAGAACGTGTGAGTGTTACAATAGAAAAGCGGCGGAAATTATAGGGTAAGTCTGCAACCTCTTTCATGCAGCCGCATTATTGCAACGTTATCGTTTGCATCGAGCAATTCCAGGAGTAATATGATGATACCTCACTGCCCATCTAGTACTGCGCTTATATTCATGAAGTCGCAATACCAAACAGGAAAACTGATGTAATGGAATAACCTGTCACCCCATGAGTGACTACACTATAGGTAGTAACTACTTATAAGTATGTATAAGTCAACGGACTACAGAGTCTAACTGGAATCTGTCCCATCGGGGACGGTCGGCCTCTCTGCCTTCGGGCAGAGATGATCCCGGACGGGGCTCCGCCGAGGGGTAGGGTCTCGTTCGGGGAGGTGGACTGGCCCTGAACCCGTTTATACGCGTTCAAAAGGGAATATTTTTGGCCGAGCCTACGGGCTCGGATTACCCCACATTAAAGGTAGTGGGTAGCTAAATAAACTAGCTGGGATCTGTTACTCAGATCTTAGCTGTTCTCGAACTCTTTACCCTCGGGCAGAGAGAAAACTGAACGAGGCTATGCCGAGGGGCAGAGCCTCATCCGAGTAGGTAGACAGACCCGAACCTGTTTATGCGTGGTTCCGGGGAATTTTTGGCCGAGCCTACGGGCTCAGTATGTCCAACATTAAATTCAGCCTTGTGTCACATCCTATTACGTGGGGAGGCTGTTAAATATTGTCTAGCTGGTGTCTGTTACTAAGATCTTAGCTGTTGTTGAATTCTCTCCCTTCCGGCAGAGAGAAACCCGAAGGAAGCTATGCCGAGGGGCAGACTCTCGTCGGATTGGGTAGAAAGACCCGAACCCGTTTATGCGTGATTACGGGTAATTTTTGGCCGAGCCTAGGGGCTCGGATTGCCCCACATTAAAGTCGGCCTTGTGCCATATCCTACCTCGTTGTGAGTCTGGTGAATACTGTCCAGCTGGGATCTGTTTGAGTACGACTCAGACTTAAGCGAGAACTACCGACCTTCCAATAGTAGCACTCACGAATTGATTGACTGGCGACGACCTTGTGCATAACTCTTACCATTATTCTTATTGTACTGGTTTTTACAATAAACCTTTACTTATTTTATCCACCTTGGTTTGGAAGTACATATTTCTGTTAGCACGGAATATAACAAAAACTTATCAGAATAATGGCCATGAAAATATTTATAGAAACATGTACAGGAAATCTAGGCTATTTAGGTGGGAAAATAACTGAAGCTGTGCTGCCAGGTAAAGACCGTTAATTTTGCTGATTCGTGTTTGGATTTTGATACCAATCTCGAGATATATCGCAGGATCACACGGTAAATTGATGCTTTATAATTATTGGTTACATTGTTATATTTACACTTGGCCTTTTATTATTAAATCATCCTCTCGTTTCTTTTCTTTTGTTATCTGTTTCTATTTTGTTTTATTATTTTTTCCTACAATAATTTTTAATGTCAAATGAAAATAGTAAGGCTCACTTCACGAATGTCAACCCAAGTGACTTCCCTACATAGTAAACCCACAGGTAATAACACGTAAATCATTACCATAACGAATTAAGTAGTTGAGTTGTTAAATTCCTCAGATACATACTCACCAAGGCTCCGAGTGATCAAATTTATACCTACGGGACTTTATTACCAAGAAGCACTTTTCTATTACATATAACGCAACATGCATGGTACTTCGAAAATATTCATTTCTGATCTGATGATGATGTTAGTCATAAAGAAATGTGTAAGAAGCAGCTTCTCTTGTAAGCATTTGTAGTCGTCTCAATAATTATAACTTATTCCCTTAAATGCTATTATTGTGATTAGGCGAGAAACGCATTCAAAACAAAAGGTTATTTTTCCTGATAACTGCAGGTTAATTATAGCATTCATTTTGTCTTTCTTCCCTTTATTTTAATTTTATTAGCTTTTGATTCTTTCCACCCCGTAT
Source organism: Acanthosepion esculentum (assembly GCA_964036315.1). Lineage (NCBI taxonomy): Eukaryota > Metazoa > Mollusca > Cephalopoda > Sepiida > Sepiidae > Acanthosepion > Acanthosepion esculentum. The sequence continues at coordinate 150,114,424 of OZ038476.1, read as the reverse complement.
TACATTAGTTCTATCTTCAGGATGTCTTTATTTTTACATTAGTTCTGTCTTCAGAAAATCTCTTAATTTTGACAAGTCGAAAATAAAACGTGATGTTCTGTTGAGAAACGTTGATTGAATAGGAGCGACCAGAGAATCACGTGGATTTGATTTGAATATAATGGTCGGGTTAAATCCATGGCATCAAAGAAATTTGCAAATAAGGCTAGCCGCCTTAGATAAGAACATTCAAATAAAGAAGAGCGAATTGGGAAGGAGAGAACATCTATTATCAAGTAAATGGATAAATAAGAGATAAGTAAAAGCTACAAATGTCAACGGTTCAAGATTTTGCGGAGATAAGATAAATACGATTTATAAAGGATCACGAAATTCTTTAGGGATAATCAACTTGAAAGGGAATTTAAAATGTGGGGTGTATACAATTGGAAATGCGATAAAATGCCAATTTTCAAGACGGGAATAAATTTTACATGCTTAGTACATTTATTAAAATATTTTGAATCAGTCAATTTTATGGAGATTGATTTCGAATATTACGAAAATTGATTTTAAAAATTTCTTTTGTAACCCGAATATTGAAATCGATATTTAGCTCTTAAGTAATGATTACATATAGACAAGATATTTATAGTGTAACAGAAAATGCTGGTACACGAAATGCCATGCGATAATTCGTGAGGTTCAAATCCAAAAGGTTAGATGGAAACAGATTAAAAAAGAATATATAATTCTTATTACTGTAAACGTTATTTTCAGCGGATACGCGTGTTTGAGTTGCTATCCCACTGTTTTTAATTTATTAAACCGTGAATCAATAACAATCTGCCTAAACGGAGGCTTTCTATGGAAGAACAAATGTGCCTCTAACAGCAATCGAACCGGCATCCGTTTTTTTAAGTGTTGATTTAAGATTTTATTATTATGTTTTTAATATTTTCTAAGATTATCTGTACAACTGTAACTTAATTTAAGTGAGTTTTTTTTTAATTAAAAGTGCATTTTTATTCAAAATCTTGCTTAGAGGATTATTAATAACTTTTCCAGTGAAGATGTATTTTATAAACATAGCAATTTTGACAACAATGCCTTAAAAACAGTCTCTATGAATGCCCTGACATTAAATACAGAAAACATAACACTTATATCAGGAAAATAATAGAAAACAAAAACTTATTTGGTAAACAACCCCATTTAATCAAATGGCTAGCACTAAGCTAGGGCAGAAGATTCTCCAGTAATAATCATCTAAACAAGATTTTTAATAAAAAATACACGTAAATGAAGTTAAAGTCGTACAGATAATCTGAAAAAATATTAGAAAAATATTAGAAAAACATAATAATAAAATATTAAATCAAGACTTAAAGTAACAGTAAACAATAACGATACTAACTTGACTAATTTTAGAAATCCTAACGAATGTCCATTACAAAATAGGTGTCTTACTGATTCTATTGTTTACCTATGTACGATTTCATAGAGTAACAAATTTTATATTGGCAGTACCGAAAATTCATTTAAAATGATGTGGTATCAACACATATATTTTTCAAAAACAATGCCTACAGTAAGAAACATGCCTTTCTAAATATTTTGACATTTAAAATAAATTAATGAAACTCCTACGGTAAAATAGAAAAAATTCCTTATATGACACATGTCCCCTGTGTTTACAAGAAAAGCTGCATATTATAAAGTTCCCTAACAATAAAGTTCTGCTAAACCAAAGAAATGAATTTCATAAATAATTTACGCATTACAATTAAATAGCCATTATTTTATTAGTAGATAATGCTCCACAAAATATTTATTTGATTTCTTTTCAACTTTAATATTGCCATGTTTTACAGTCCATTCAATATAATCACCATCGTATATGAATGTTCAATTTTTTTTACTGTACCTAATATATATATATATATATATATATATATATATATATATATATATATATATATATATATATATATCATGAAATGCTGGTTTTAATAAAATAGTGCACGAAGCAATATAAAATACCTATAAACTATGTATTAAATTATATATCAGTCTTCACCCGGTATTTGAAGATTGCGTTGTGCATGAGACACAAGAGATGTGCATGAGACACATCGTGCTAGCGATGAGAAAAATATGTATATTTATTAATATATACATATATATATATATATATATATATATAGAGAGAGAGAGAGAGAGAGAGAGAGAGAGAGAGGGGGAGGGAGAGGGAGAAAGACAGACAGGCAGAGACAGAGAGAGTTGGAGAATGGATGAACACTGATATTCAATATGTCAAGAAATGAAAGACTATATACGTTAACTATATGACTGCATGAAGGATATGCTTATCAACTTTTCAAAAGAATGAACGAATATACGTATCAACGATTTTAACACAACGTTAAAACCTGATATGCATTTGTAAAAAAAAAAACATTGCAGTAGATTAACACATCTGCACAAAAAAACAATGCTCTCAACGATCGCAAATCTGCTGGTGGCGCTTAGGGGTGGCAGTACTGCCTTAGCCACCGAAGCTGTGTTACCTTACCTGTTTAGTGGTATAGCGATTGCAGCTGATTAAGCAAGTACGTAAAAAAAATATAGGAATAAACTATAAGTTCTTAAAGAATATACATATCAACTATATCAAGAAATCAACGCATATGCATTTCAACTATATGAAGGCATCCGACTATACTTATCAACTATATTTGCGGAGATGTGGATCAGCCAGAATTTTTCAAGGAATCACACCTTTTGACAAAAATCAATTCTAAATTTAAAAACCCGATTTATAATCAGAGCAAAAATTTCTCCCTAATGCTAAAATATTCTTTCAATTGAAATAACTTTTTGAAATAACAATTGGAAAGAACTATGAACAAAAGAAATACTTGTTGTTTTGTCAATCTCAATAAATCTCATTTTTCTAGGGGAAAACTAGAAGAAAAGATACAATAAAATCTTTTATTCTATACGGCATGTAATGACGATTTAAAAATATTTAAATATGATATTGCGTCTAATGTCAATGAGAGGTTCACAGTTAAGGATTTACCCGGAGAACTCGGGATAATCACGAATCGAATCTGTAGTATTGCAAACAAATCCCTGATGAATGTGATTCTTCAGTGTTAGGAAATTTTCACATAAACGGGTTAAAAGGCGCTACTGATAGAATTTCGTTATATCACCATTTTTAATCAGAATGTGCTCTTCGAAGAAGGGATGATTTTGGAGCTTTCAGTAAGAATCTTGATCACTACCAATGACTTGCAAGACAGTCATAAACTCTAAATTAGATGAAATCTTGTTATTAATACTGTTTCATAAGTTTGTTTAAAGAAGGAAGCGCAGTAATAATGTCTTCAGTTTTATATATGGAGATATACACTTATTTGAATATGAAACGGACCCTAAAATAAATGCCATTTGCTATGACATTCTCCTTATTTTCAATTTCAAATCTAATGCACTTGTTCCAAGTGCTCCGATTACTATGGGCTCTACTATAACATTTATGTTCTATGTTTTCAGTAACTGGGTGAAGATGACATTTTCCAAATGGTTCCCTTTCTTTCATCTACATGATATGTTCCGCCAGCTTATTCCCACCCATCATCGAACAGCGCTTTTCTTTATGGGTGACTATCTCATCCGACATTTGCTTGGAAGGAGCATTCGGCCTTGAGCCTCTGGTTTTTGCTGATACCATTTTCTTAAAAGATAATAATTAAATCATTTATAATATTTTCATACTGGGTCTGTCCTGTATTTGTGTTCTTTTGCTTTCACAGTTTCTGTCATTTTCCCAGCAAAGAGGAAAATTTCAGTTTCCTTTTTTCTCATTGTCGTTTAATTTTTGGTTTAATTGATTCTCATGCATTTATTATGGAATGAAATTATAATAGATTTTGTTTTGCTTCTTAGATATCCTTTTCCTCTCTATGACAATGGCGTCTGAGATTGTTATTTTCTTTTTTAAATTCTCTTTGAATATTTTTCTTTCCAATTCAATGTTCCTTCTTTTGTTATTGTGTTTTTCTTCCTTTTATTGCCGACGACAATGCTTGCAGCCGTTTTGATGATTGTGTTTTCCATTCTCTGTTGTGCCTATTTTTCAAAACGTATTTTGGTCTTTTGAAAAGTCCCTGCTTCTTTCCTTTGTGTCCTTCCTGTTGATGTTATCCTTGCAGTGTAAATACTTCGATAGAACCATTATCTTCCAAATCCTTCAGCCCGTGTTTTCTCTCTCCCATTATCTCAACACTTTTTAAACATTTACTGTTTTTTTTGTTTCTGATATTTCTTTGATTGTCCTAACGTATCTCTTTCTTACTTTTAGTCCATTTTGTATTACTTTACGGAGTTGTATTCATACACTGCAAGGTATTATCAGTTTTGCACTGCTTTGTTGTGTAACTAATACAATTCCACCTGTGGTTATCAATCTCTGATGTTGCAATTCTAATACTGCACATTTATCTCTAGCCTACATCCTTTCCATATTATCGATATTAATATCAGTGGATTTCGATGTTCATAACTGTTCTCATAGGAGAGCAGTTACAAAAATAGTTTTCAAAATACTCAGCACTCTTATGAAAATTCATTGCATTCGACTCGCCTCGGGGGATTTTGGATGATGTCCATTCTAACATTTCTCATCCTTTCCATATTATCGCTATTAATATCAGTGGGTTTGGATGTTCTGTTAAGGGGTCTCCCCTTTTCACATAAATGGACTCACCCAAGGTATACATATACTACTACCAGTGAATACCCGGACAGACTGTAATAGAGGAGAGTAGAACAAGATTCACAGTTAGAGAGCACGTAGACTCAGTAAGGAGTCATACCGCGATACTTCAATACCAGTACTGTATATATATATATATATATATATATATATATATATATATATATATATATATATATATATATATATTATTGCTACTAACCGGCATTCCTGCATCTACTAACCCGTATTACTAGTTTGTATTATTACGTTAATACATTTATTTCCCTTATCCATTCCTCGCGTTTGTTATTCATTGATATCGGATTCATCCCGGAATCCACAACAAGTTGGAGACGAGGAATTCGAACTCACACGGGAAGGAAACAAAAACAATTCTCTCTCGTCCACAACAAATTGGCGACGAGGATATCAAACTCACACGGGAATAAAAAAAAATATTCTCCCTCGTTGTCCACAACAAATTGGCGACGAGGAATTCGAACTCGAACCGGAAGGAAATCGAAACAAAGTCTCCCTCGTTGTCCAGAACAAGTTGACGACGAGGTTATTCGAACTCACACAGAAAACAAAACAAAAAAAAAGTTTCGTTTGCCGTTTTTTGCCAGTGTCCACAACAACTTGGCGACAAAAGATCTACGAGTACTAAAAAGCGAGTTTTTCGTAAGACTTTTATCATGGAGGGTTTTAAAAATATTTTAGTAGAACTTGTAAAATATCAATATGAACAACAAACACAACTCCAGGAAAGAATGGAAGAAAAATGGCAGTAACAAACAACAAAATATCGAAGAAGAGGCGACTTTTTCCCAAGACGCAGTGTGAAATACGATGGAAACTTTCAAATACTCTCTAGAAAAGGATAAACATTTCGGGGATTATTTCAGACGTTATGAAGACATCTACAACATCGATTGTCAAAACTGGACAGAAGCAAAGAAGCTACGTCTGTTGCTCAGAAAATTAGGAACTGAGGAATAAACAAAATTTCTGGATTACATTTTGCCAAAAAAGGCGAACGAATTAACGTTTGACGAAGCAGTTACATGTCTTACAGAGCTTTTCAGTCCAAAAACGTCACTCTTTCACAAGAGGTGGAAATGTCTTAACCTGGTAAATGGCGAAAATGAGGACTATTCTACGTTTGCCGCAATCGTGAATAAACATTGCGACGACTTCAAGTTGGCAGAATTAACCCCGGACAATTTCAAGTGTCTCATCTTTGTTCAAGGATTAGTCTCAGCAAAAGATAGTGAAATGCGCAAAAGAATGCTTTCAAAACTACAAAATGAACCAGGTCTAACACTACAACAATTATCAGAAGATTGCCAAAAATGCCTGAGTATAAAGAAAGACGCGAAGAACATTCAGGACTCAGGAGTGTCACAAAAAAAGTTAAAGTTAAAAAAAAGTTTACGTTCTTCACCCTCTCCGGAAAGAAAACAAAAATTCTATAATAAGGGAAACGGTACAACATATAGGGCAAATTATGACGGAAACCGAAGCAAATATAAGCCCCCCACCCCACCTCCATCTGCATGTTATCGATGTAGAGGACTACATTGGAATAAGGACTGCCGTTTTAAATATAAAAACTGTCTTGTGTGTGGAAAAATGGGACACAAGGCATCCCAATGTAGGAACATAAAAACTAATAGTAGGATAATAGCTACTAGGATGCATGACGAAGACAATACCAACATAAGGAAATATGTGAAACTTTAAATCTTAAAGAAAAAGATAAAATTGCAACTAGACTCGGGTTCCGATCTAACGATAATTAACCTACAGACATGGAAAAAGCTTAACAGAACAAGTATGTTACATACACAAAAATTGCTAAGTCGATGACAGGAAAGCGTATAAAATTCGAAGGAGAAATAATCGTAAATGTTAAATTTCACGGGAAAACAAAAAAACTCAAGATATACGTAATGAAAGATACAGAAAATCTAGTGGGTACAGACTGTATGCAAAATTCGACGTATGGGATTCACCTATCAGCTCGTTTTGTAAGGGTGCAGCTAGAATTGAATTGAAAGAAAATGTCCAACCAGTATGTAAAAAGAAGCGAAACGCGCCATTTGCTAGCACAGATGAAAACAGTAAAGAGTTATACAAGGCAGTAAAGGAACTACCTGTGACCTTGCGAGAGATAAGAAAAGAAGCGAAAAAGGATGAATTTATTCAGAGGACGAAGGAAAAAATAAATAAAAACCAGTATACACCTACTGTACTCAAGAGATCATTCAAACAAGAATGGGTCTATTTCAGTAACAATATGGCTTATGAGGAACCAAATACAATAATTAACAAACTAGGAAACGTGATGTACACAAAAGACACAGAAATTAGAAGGACTAGCAGAAAGAGAAAATTTATATTACCTCTAATTGTCGACCATAAGAGAAAGGAAAAGATACTAACTCCCTATCTAAGGAGGGCGTGTTAAGGGGTCTCCCCTTTTCACACAAATGGACCCACTCAAGGTATACATATATTACTACCAGTGAATACCCGGACAGTCTGTAATAGAGGAGGGTAGCACAAGAGTCACAGTTAGCGAGCACGTAGACTCAGTAAGGATTCATACCGCAATACCTCAATACCAAGACTGTATATATATTATTGCTACTAACCCGCATTCCTGGATCTACTAACCCGTATTACCAGCTTGTATTATTACGTTAATACATTTATTTCACTTATCCATTCCTGGCGTTTGTTATTCATTGATATCGGATTCAACCCCGAAATCCACAACATGTTCATAACTGTTCTTATAGCTGAGCAGTTAGAAAAATAGTTTTCAAATATCCAGCACTCTTATGAAAATTCATTGCATTCGACTCGCGTCGAGGGATTTTAGATGATGTCCATTCTAACATTTCTCATTATCGAAGCTTTCTTCTTCATGTTCTTCTCAGTTCTCGAATAATGTTTTGGATAGAGACAATATTTAGTAATATATTTAAATACGACGTTATTATATCTTCATTTATGTGACAATTGCTTCTGTTATTTCTTAGATTTCCGTTCAATTGCTTATTCAACTTTTATGTAATTAAGTGCAACAAAAGACATTAAAGGCAAATCTGATATTTTCTATGACTATCGTACAACAAGATGTTACTAATGATTCTGTTCATGTGTGTATTTACCCAGATAGATTATTCTCATATCTGGGGAGTAGTTATTTAGGGCACACTACAAGTGATTCTTCCAACACTGCGTAACTTGCGAGAGGCCAATCCTACAAACTAGTTGCTATTCAGGTGTGACTACGTTTTGATTTTCTGGTAATTTCCAGCAAGACGACTGACAATGCCAGCCTATGGCTGGTGAACATATCATCTGTAACTCACCCGTTCCCAAAACACCCTGTGTTCTATAAACCAATACTAATTTGCAGAAAGTTATCATGAAATATTTTTTAGATATTTGCAATCACATTGGAATAAAATCCTGCAGATCTCTTGTAAAATTGTCATCGTTTAAGATTCCAGAAATATATATTTGCTGCATTTTATTCTTTACGTTGATATGTTAGTGTATTGAATCCGAATTATATTTTGGTAAAATTTATCAATTATTTTAAAAATAAATTGTCAAAGTCATAAATATGTTTTGTTTTTCAATTTTATATATTTTCCTGATATCTTATTATGGTCTGATAGCAGAACTGATGTGTTGACGTCATTGGACAAAAATACTTAAAAATAATTTCTAAATTTTAATTATTCATATTTTAATAATAATTTAATTTTAAAAATATCACACAATTTTCGATTATTTTTAGGATTTGTTTATAAATTAATTTTAGGAAGCTGCATAGAGAAGGTTGTTATTAAGTGCCTAGAGTAGACATTGTATTTCTCACTGTCCGCTTTAATATCATAATATTTTTTGTGAATAATCTGAGATTACAAAAAACAACTAAAAACGTAATGTTAAAAATTTAATTTGGGATCATTTAATTATTCTGATATTCACAATTACCAAACTCATATCACTGATCACCGAAGAATATTTCTATGATTTTTACTTTTCATCTTAAAAAAGTATCGTTATTAATATCATTTTCTAGTGTAAGAAACTATGAGAAATTGTTGAAATTGACTTTCATTCTTTCTTGTTGGACTCATTGTTTCGCATTTTTGGAATGTTTTTGCAGGTCGATTTGAAAGTTTTTCAAGAATTTGCTGCCAAATAATTGCGTTTAAGAACTTGGCCATTTCTCATGTCTTAAAGCCAGTATCTGGATGAATTTAATTTTGGAATAGATTTTGAACTGTCGCTTCTCGTCGGATTCATTCGTAAATATTTTCAGACTAATCGCCAAAAATGATGATAGCCAAAAATGACATGTAATGATGAGATACATAGGTGTGGTTAGTTTGTTTAACGGCATATTAACTCCTTATGGGTCATTTAATGCCGAAATTTAGTTTCCTAGGAAGCTTTCTACTATATTTTACTATTAAAATCTATCGCGAGAAATGTCTACTATATATAAGAATGTATTTTATATTTTCATAGTGTTTTGACCACAGTTTGGAGGTTTACTCTTTGCTCATAGTAGGGACCCTAACAGGTGCTACCACCGGGGGCAGGAGGGAACAACAACAATTACGAAGTAATTCCACGCTTCTCAAAATCTCTCCATCATAATCCTAACTGACGGATGTAGTTTATCGTCATACCCAGGACTCGAGATAAATGAGACGTTGAGCAGAGAACCATGCTTAATTTAACTGCATCCGTCACCGCCAACCGTTGAAGTGTGCTTGAAATCAGCTCTTTTTATCGACACATGTGGTAATACTTCGAAATTTAGAAGGAAAAAGTGAATTTCCAAAGGTAAGAACGTGATTATGCTATAGCAGAAACTATTCACCTTTTTTTCTCCGAGCAGACAATAATTAGATTAATTTGCCCTTATCCTATTATCTGATCTGCGTGTAATGTTAATTGCGTCCACCTTGTGTGAGTTTAAAATTGCTACAAATATAATTAAATAGTTCATAATTATGTTATATTTTGATACAATCTATGATTATTTGATTGCTGGGAAGCGCATTCAAAACTTTTGACCTTTTATTGACTAACTGAAAAACATGGAAATATATTTATTATACAAATATCATTGATTCGCGTATCAACCATATTCGATTTACTGAATACGTAACTATCTCAGCCACTAGACATGTCCTTTGTGTTCATTCTTTTGTATGTAGATATTTACTATCGTTTCAGGCGCTAAAGATCTACGCATCAAAAAATCTTCCATTTATTGGTCCGATATTCTTATTTTCGTTTTTTCGATACCAACGTTCACCCAGTAAAAGGTCCAACAGTCACTTAAGCTAGATTTTATACTGTGTGGTGTTTTATAAGTTTAAGAAGAAGAAGTAAGTGAAGTTCACTCAATTATGCACGACAGATAACGATTAATTCTAGATTTGAAGATGTCAAGATTGTCGTGATGGAGAAAACATCCTCGCTGGAATCTTTTCCATCAAGCAACAATTCTTGAGAAGAAATGTTCCGAGGAGAACTTACTCTTTACTAATAGAATAGGAAGAGATTGAGGGTGTTTAGTTATTGTGTATGCGGCATGGCGTGTCCGAGTTGCAAACGTTAGGGCTAATGAAATCAGGGAATGCAGCTCGTCACAACAGATGCGATGGAAATATAGACAGGGAAGCAAGAGGATTGCAATGTTTCTTGCAGGCTGAAAAAATATTTCACCATCCCGTAGATGCTTTTCAACTCCATCAAGACAGGCAAATAATGACTGGGCCACTCCAATACTCCATTTCTATCTTTTAAAGATAGAATACAGCAAAGGGTGTCGGGTAATTGCAGGTGCGGTCCAATGAACCAGCATGTGAAACAAGAGGTCGTATATACGACTACCGCTTGAGTTCTGAGGTGAGCTTGAGTCCCTGTAGACGTTCATGGTAAGGAGACTCCTTGAGATAGCATGATAAGTGAAATGTAAAGGGTTTGTTCATTAGTAGTGGAATGTCAATAGTTTGGTTTTGGACATTGGATCTTTCAATCCAGTCCTACCCTCATTGAGTCAGTTGGGTAAGATGAATAAAGAGATACCAGTAGGTACATGTCTTTTTGAAGGTGCACCTATAAAAAATATTGTATCAAAGACCATAAAATATAAAAGCATTTTACTTTTCTTGGTCCAATTTTCTTTCATTTTCTGGCGCTGACCAACGTTTTGTTTCTTTTAAAAGACATTATTTGTGGCAAGTTTTTCATTTCCATAATTATATATAATAATGATTTCAAAACAGTGAAATAATAATTGGCCTGTCGTTATCGAGTATGACCATTGCAAAATATCATTGCTAGAAAAATTTGTGACTTGCGGCATCAAGCAATGTCTATGTAAGACATTTTAAGGTGAAAAAATATTACACTGCGTCAATACCATACTGTAATCGAGAAGAGTATGTAAAAAAGTGGAACCAGACAACAGCATTGGATGCTTTCTACCACTACATGTTAATGTTACTACAAGTTAATTTTCTTCTGCACAATCGTTATTTCCATGGGAAATGTTCAGATGAACGACACTCCTTAGTTCGATCAATCGTAACCTTTGTAGTAACGACCCACCATAGCATGTACATTGTAGCAAACCAACTTCATTCCCTTTGTATTGTACTAAAATCTAAAACTTGTTCAAGTCTACGGTTAATATTTTATCTTCCACACATATACGCATAAGCTGTGTTTCGTACTCTGTAAGCCTCTACCTCAAGTGACCATCGGGCTTTGCAAGGTTGGACATCATTTTTAAAAATGAATATATTAATGAAGGCTAAGGGTTCCAACACTTCAAGTGAGCGTACCGCGTGCCTGGACGCGAAAACAGGTATTTCTACGTCCCCGAGCCTAAGATTGATGGCTGTTGATCTCATGAAAGGATTCAGCCGCCCAAATAGGTTAGCGAACAGGGATCGAACCTGGTTCTCCCTTTGTGGGAAAGCGACTGTTTTATCCGATATGCTTTACCGCTCAGGCATGAAGAACTTTAAGCAAAGCTCTCTTATAAAGTGAAAATAGTGCCTTGCTTTCTGTGACGTTCTATACGTAGTGGGGGACATATTTTCGTTACTACGATGTTCTCAAATCGGTAGGGCGATAAACGTTATACACATTATTTAATAAAAATAAATAAAGCGTAACATCCACTGTATAACGTTTGAAGCAACACGCCCTCATATATATATATATATATATATATATATATATATATATATATATATATTTAGTTAGATTGAGGTGAGTTAATGACCCTGGGTTTTATGCTATTTGCGATCGTCAGACAAACTGATTAATATTTAAATTTTGGAATTATGTATGGTTGCGTATATCGGCGTTTTTATGGAAATGTGAGGAAAAAATGTCGTCGGAACGCCACTCATAATTACACAAACATACATACACGCACCTACATTCATTGACGTACGCAGGCACACACACGCACGCTCACTCACACAAACATAAACATATGTGAACAGTGTGGTATTGCGTATATATGCACATATATGTGTTGTTGCGCACATACGTACACATTTGGTCGCTGTATACAATGTTGGATTGTGTAGAGAATACTTCTTGTTTTTTGCGCTGCCAACGATATCTCTATATATATATATATATATATATATATATATATATATATATATATATATATATATATATATATATATGTGTGTGTGTGTGTGTGTGTGTATGTATCTGTGTGTGTGCGTGAGGAAAAATATTCGTACACATAGAATTTTTTATTTATTTTATTTCCAACTAATGTATAAACATACATTTCATATAGTTAACTTTACGCATATGCATAATAACTAAATAAGCATCGAAAACAGAAAAATTGATTTAATGGAAAAAGTTCATTTATCTATTTTAATGGCTGAAAAAAATATCCGTACAATACAAAAAAGAATCTGTCTATATTTCTGAGATGAGGTATTATGTACAGTATTTACATTAGTCGGACTATTGTTCTCATCTTTGTCGCCATTTTTGTCACAACGTTTCGGCCGTTGTACGCTCCGGCCTTCTTCAGGTGGTTGGAATTTCGAACCGAACCCTTTATTTCGATCACTGGGGTAGACTGTTCTAGTTCCACGAGCCATGTTTGATGGATGTCAGTTATCAGTTATCTCCTGCTAATTTTCCCTCTGAAAGTTCTCCACCAAAGTTCTCAACCAACGCCTTTATCCACTGTGCCATGTGTCCTTGAGGACACATGGCACAGTGGATAAAGGCGTTGGTTAGATTCAGTGACAGACCCAAAGAGTGTGAGTTCAATACCGATTCAGGCAGTGGAGAACTTTCAGAGGGAAAATTAGCAGGAGATAAAGAAGGCCGGAGCGTACAACGGCCGAAACGTTGTGACAAAAATGGCGACAAAGATGAGGACAATAGTCCGACTAATGTAAATACTGTACAAAAAAGAATACATAATCTTCATTTAATTCTTTGTAGAATAGCCATTATTCACTTCTACAGCAACCAACCTTTTCTTGTAGTTCTCAATTAATAATTTGCAAATTTTAGTTGGTATTTTGATCCATTCCTTTTCACATATGGTCATCAGATTCGGGATGTATTTAGAGCTCTCGATTGCATTTGAATTTTAAAATACGGCCACAGGTCTCTGTTGGGTTTAAATCTGATCTCTGACTTGCCAATTTCTGGATATTTACATTATTTTTCGCAAGCCATTTCTTCACAGATTTTGAAGACCCAATCAGGGAGAAGTTCAAGATTTTCAAAGGGAATCATTAAATTTGTTTTCAAAGTATTTTTTGCTTCCAAAATATTTTGATATGCCTCGGCATTAATTCTACCATCTATTACTGATATATTGCCAGCGTCTTTTTCAGAAAAAAAACTCATCCCAAAACCATGAAGCTGTCACCACCAAATTCCACTGTCAGAACTGTGTTCTTTTGTTTGACGGTATCGCCATCTTTCCTCCATGCATGATTTCTAGAATTACGACCAAACAACTCAATTTTGGTATCGTCTGTACATAATACACTTTCCCAATACGATTTTCCTTATGCTAATGTTTACAAACGAATTTCAGACTGGCATCTTCTGTCTTTTCAATAGCAATGGAGTTTTCCGAGGGGAGCGTCACTTTAGATTGTTCTTATGGATTTCATTTCTTATTGTCCGTTTACTGGCACAGATTTCTGATGAAAGCAAATCATTCTGCAACTCTTGAGTAACCATTGAATTTTGTTTCATTTGACGCATTAATTTGCTCGAAGATCTTGAAGAAATTATCCGTGGTGCACCTGTTATTTTTTGATTTTCAGCAGTTTTGAGTTTTTTATACAAAGCAATGGATGAACTAATGGCAGTCCATGGAATCTACAGGTTGTTTGACTGAGATGTTCCTGTAAATTTTAACTTCTTTCCAGAGCTTAACGATCAGTTCTTTTTGCGAATTTGTCAGTTATTTACCTCTTGCAATGATGAAAAGCTTTTTTCCCGAATATCAATTACAGAATGTTATGTTTGCACTTTTTAGGCTAAAGTAACTGCAGATAACATTATTGAAACATTCTTGAACATTCCACTTGAATAATCTAGAGTATTAAAGCAATTTAAATGATTTAAAATCTAAAATTTGCATTGGACGAATACTTTTTTACACACTGAAATGGATAAATGGGATATATTTCTATAAAATCATTTTGTATTCTGTTTTCTATGCATATTTAATTATTATGCATCTGTGTACAGGTAAATATATGAAAAGTATGTTTATCCATTTGTTGTAAATACAATAAATTAAAAATTTGTATGTGCACGAATATTTGTTTACCCCATTTTGTGTGTATATATATATATATATATATTACCGTTAATTTTAATATCAAATTTACTTATTGGTTAGAATAAATTCTATTTTAGTAAAACCCTAACTTTAAAGCTTTTAATACCTATTATAATCTTACTTCGTTGTCAAGTTTTTTGAATTCCCGTATACTTGTATTTTGATTGGTCATTCCTGCTTATGTAACAGCGTTTCCCCTTATGAAGGATCGTTAATTAATTTGAAACTTTTAAAACCCTTTATTCTACATTCAACATCATCACTTGATAAGACACCGGAGGTGTTGAAACAAAATGTCTATTTTTGTAGTGATTTTATAATATATTTATGTTATAAATTTTAAATAAACAATTATATATATATATATATATATATATATATATATATATATATATATATATATATATATATATATATAGGCTAAGAAGAATTTGGTAATCTGTATAGGTAGTCCCAAAAAAGGATGAAGTCCTGAGAGTTCAATGTAAATCCAGAGTTAATAATTTAAAGGAAAACCAGACCACTTTAAGGCTCCGTGTAATAATTTATTTCGCCAAGCCCTTTATTAAAGGACACTAGCTCATCAGACTCCACTTCATAACGGTGAAAGGAAAAATGATAAATGGAAATTGAAATGAACCTATACACTTTTGACGGGTAGTATTAAGTTTATGTAATTTAATAGAGAGGGAAATGAGGTGTAGTGTGAGCGACATGATCGAATTTAGAGAGGGTTTACTTTAATATTTCTATCTATCATACTTAGTATTAGGGGAGGAGGGGGGCCAGACATTGACCTATTTAATCGGTTAACTCCACTGAAGTGATATATTGAGAGGGAAGGGGGAAAAGAGAGAAACAAAGAAGGGAGAAGGAAATAGAGAGAAAGAAGCTGTCAATAAGTTTTGCTAAGCGACAGTAGAAGAGATAACTTTAGCAATTTATGTAAAAAATATTTTAATGCTTGATAGTAATTTAATTTTTAAAATCACCGAAGAAATTAAATTGATATTTGCTAGCAATTTAAAATTCTAACTGTTTTATATATATATATGATTATTCTGCTTTTTTATAAAATGTATATAAGCATATCCACATGCAAAGAGAGACCATTGGACATAGCTCACATCACGTAATTCTGGTGTTACGCTTTGTATCTAAAACACTTTTGAAAAAAGTATAAATTGCTCAAGGATACAGTATGAAAATGATAAAAATATGTTAGGTTAAATTTAAGTTTAATAGATTTAAATTTCCCCAACGTTTAAGTAGCACCTGGAAATGAAGCCACCATTTTGAATATATAATGTAGTGCACGTTTGTCCTTTATTTTCATTTCCTTGCATATTTAGTTTTGTGTTGGTATCCATTGAGGATAATAGCATTTTATACACTCCCTGTTTTAAGGCGACCTGTCTAGCTCTTACGAAATTTCATTTTATTTCGATATAGCGGAAAATGAAAAAGCTTACAACAATGTCCCTAAATTATTTAGCGCATTCAATTCCTTTTACTGGTAGGCGGTTTGTCGCAAATGAAAGGCAAATCAATTTCTTTTTCTTACATTTGGGAATTCGATACTTCTGCCTTAATGGGATTATTTCAGTTATTTTCTCTTATGAAACCTCGTATTTTCAATAAATGTGGCATGCAATTCGGAAACAATATCCATTGAATGATTCGTCAAAACTTTTCCCAAGTTTTTATGCTTATGTTCGTTTCTGTTTTGCTTTATAGTTCTATCCTTTTTATATTTTAATCTATTCTTTATCTATTTCTCTCTCTCTCTCTCTCTCTCTCTCTCTATCTATCTATCTATCTATCTATCTCTTTATATGTATATATGTATATAACCTGTTTGTATTGCATATAGACTTTAAATACTAATGACTGGAAAATTATTCAAATCCCTCAGTCACCCCGAAGGCTAAATGACAACTTTTGTTATTTTTCGTCCTTTTGTTTTTGTCTCTTAAATACTGTTCTGGAAAGAATATCAAATTTCTGCTTTTGGAATTCGCCCTATTTCCTTTTTCATTTTTTTCTGCTGTTGTTTTAAACCCAATTTCTTCTTCCTTGATTAATTCGTAATTATTTTCTTGTTGTTTTTTTGTAAAGTAATTATTACTTTTAGATTTACTGTTGAATGAAGGCAGAACAATTATCTAAGCTTTCTCCAACTGATTAAAGTCGTTTAATTTCTTCAATTTGCATGACTTTCTTTCTTCAACATGATTAGCTAATGTTGCAGATATTTCATCCGTTCGAAAAGAATCACACTGGGCTTTTGATACTAATTAATCCCTAGAGATAATGATAAGGTCTTTTCTGTATTTTTAACAGCCATTATCAATTCCTAAGCAGAAACACAAAATCCGAATTTCCGTTTCTTTTTATATAAAGAAGACAATTCTCAGTTCATTTTATTTGTAAACTTCACAATTATGAGATTTTTTTTCTTACTTCATTAGATAATTACTTATGTAATATAGCGATTGTTGCAAGATATTTTTACTTTTGGGCTTTTTTCTATCTTCTAATTTTTATTTATACCCTCTTTTCTATAAGTTTATGCGATATTTAAATGCTGATTGATTTAAGGAGAATACATTTAAACGTATTTATTGTAAATATTTAATTTTTTTTTTTTTTCACATTTCATATTTGGAATATAGCTTACATTCGTTCTTAAATAAATAGTTGCCAGCCATGCAATAAAAGGACAATAAAAATTTGATAATACCTGGAAAATTTCTTGTGTGTATCAAAAACACGCTAAATATATGACTTAATGACAAGTCGTCTAAAGACAGATAAAGATATATACAATAGAGCTTCGTCTCTAAATAATTCAATTTGATTGCATTATTTTTCAGTCTGGAAAGAAATGCCATATTTTCTATTACCACCGTTTTCACCGTTTCTTTGTGTTTGATGTGTTTACTTGGTGGAATCTTTGACCAAATCTGAAGAAATACAGCTAGAATATCCTATTCGACGCTCTAGAGTTGGATTTTAATTTCTGGGTAGGGCAAGATCCACTTCTCACTACCACGGCGGTGTTGTATGCTAGCTCTTCGTTTCTTCTCTTTCACTGAGATCCGAAGACATAATGGGATGGTCAAAGATGAATTCCAAAACCTAAGCTAAGAATTAAGAGACAGAAAAATTTCGTTGCAAACAAAGAAATAGTACTGGACAATTGCGTGATACATGTCCTCCTATATAACAGCGAATGCTTGACAACTTCTTTAATGATGAAGAAAAGACTTGAAACGTATACTTAACACCAGGAAGTGGCAGTTTAAATTTCGGGGGCATGTAATGAGAAAGGAGTGCTTGGAAACCCTGATACTCCAAGGAAAGAAAGACAGAGGAAATCAATGAGCAACGCCCTTGATGAGCTCGATCAAATAGACGGTATTACAGGGTTTGGGAGAAATAACAAAAAAGACAAAGCTTATTAAGAGCTAAAAGTGACAGGAAGATGTGGCGGACCATGATCGCCTACATCCTGAAGGGACACGAAACATAAAAGAAGAAGAATGATAACATTATTTAAAGCTGATATACACATCGTTTTACTCTAACATATTCTGCTACAGTATCTGTCTATATTTCTGAGATGAGGTATTATGTACACTATTTACATTATTCGGACCATTGTACTCATATTTGTCGCCATATTTATTACAACGTTCGGCCTTTGTACGCTCCAGCCTTCTTCAGGTGGTTGGAATGTCGAACTGAACCCTTTATTTCGCTCACTGGGGTAGACTGTTCTAGTTCCACGTGCCATGTCTAATGGATGTCAGTTATAAGTTATCTCCTGCTTAATTCCCTCTGCAAGTTCTCCACTGTGTTAACCAGGTATTGTACTTTTTGGGTCCTGTCACTGGATCTAACTAACGCCATTACGGCCGAAACGTTATAATAAATACGGCTAAAAAGATGAGGACAATAGTCCGAATAACGTAAATAGTGTATATTCTGCTACTTTTAAAGAAGTTATAATTTGTACTCTTTCGCTAAATACTCAGCAAAATATATTATTTCCTTTGATGTTTTAACTTCTTATTCATATACATCGGTTTTTCAAATATTTGTCTCAATAAATGTAAGGCGATTTCTAATTTATTATTTAGTAAAATACTTATACTGAAAATAGCCTAATAAATATTTGTTTAGAAACTGCTGTTCGTAGCTTGTCAATTTTAAGTTTCAATTACTGGTGTAAATTCAAATTCATGTTTTAGTTCTTGTTGGTTGTTTTTTTATGACTGGTCAAAGATTATCAAAAGTTTTCCTTGACAGAAATACAAACATACATACACAGGCATATGCACACACATGCACACACATACGTGTGTGTGTGTGTATGTGTATGATAAAATATAGTTTTAAGTATCTGTCTATATTTCTGAGATGAGGTATTATGTACATTATTTACATTATTCGGACTATTATCCTCATGTCGACGTATTTATTACAAGGACACATGGCACAGTGGATAAAAGCGTTAGTTAGATCCAGTGACAGGAGCCAAAGAGTGTGAGTTCAATACCCGGTTAAGGCAGTGGAGAATTTTCAGAGGGAAATTAACAGACATAACTGACATCCATTAAACATGGCACGTAGAACTACTACTCCAGTGAGCGAAATAAAGGGTTCCGTTCGATATTCCAACCACTTGAAGAAGGCCGGAGCGTACAACGGCCGAAACGTTGTGATAAACACGGCGACAAAGATGAGGACAATAGTCCGAATAATGTAAATAATGTATAATTTTAAGGTTTGCTATATTTATGGATTAAAGTGCTCAATATCAGGACAGAGCGTATTCAAATATGGAAGTCGACACCCAGAGGCGACAGTCTGTTTCGTGCTAAACGCAATCGTCAGGAGAGCTAAGATATCAAATGCACACGGCCATGATCATCAAGGCATCATGTTCGCTTACTAACTCGATCAAAAGCTTAATGACTATCAGCACGATGATATTCACTCTTAGGTTAGATGAAGTTCGCTGGCATTGTATGGCTCCTGTTGCTCACCGTCCCTGGTAGTTTAATAAAATATGAATTTGGAGTGCATTATCCCTTCATCTTCCTGGATACTATGAAGAAGTAGACTATCTCCGAGTCGATGTTGCTGGCGGTTTGTGGCCCAATTATGCTGTGATTTTTAATTTCTAGTATCGAACTGAATTTTGCAAGAATAATTCTCCCGAAAAATAACAGAGAATTCTAAGATGTGTCATAGGTACCGTATGTTATGTTACGCCCTTTTCTAATTATGACTTGCTAAATCTGCGTTCTCAAAAATATGGTGGACACTTTAGTGAGAAATGAATGAGTTCTTATAAGAATTTCAGTTTATCGATAAATTTACATTATTAAAGTATGTTCCACATTTTTGTAAATTTGTATAGACAATAAAAAATGCTCCATCAGGAAGCACTACACAACGAGATAAAATAGTTTTGAAGATATTCAGATTTCGACACTTTAAAACATTTGACTTGCACACAATGTTAATATTGTCATCTTCATACAGATGATTTGGGCTTGTTTTTATTTCCTCTAAAATCTTGTTAGAAAACATTTACCTGTTGCTTTTTTCAATTTCGATATATTTATCATATGCACTTCCCGAGTGCGTTTAATGTAGCTACGTCCCTTCTACACGTATTCCCCGCTATAATCGCCGATGCATAACAGTTTTATGTTGAATGATTTTTAAACCATAACTGGAGGCAAAAAATGTACGTATATGTATATATGTATGTATATATATATATATATATATATATATATATATATATATATATATATATATATATATATATATATATATATGGGCCTGTATGTGGATGAGCACTATGAGGGAAGTGACTTTTAACAGTGGCTGCTCCTGCTTATAACGCAACGCTCTTCACATGAATTGAGCGCTCTGGCTGCTGATTTGGCATTTATATACATCACGTCAAAAATTCTCAGAATTAACCTAGAGAAAAAGACAATAATATAAAGGAAAAAATTAATATAAAAACTCTGTAGTTTTAGCCGACGCGTTTCATCCAATGTGGAGGTTTTCCCAATGTCACCTTTTCTTAACAGAATCACTAAACTTGCAAGCCAACGTCCATAATAAATATATTAAGAAATCAAAAGAAAAAAACGGTTGAATCCGTCAACTCATCAATGCAAAAAATATGTCTACGTGTGAAAATATTTTCTTCAAACATAAACGTAATTTTTGACGTACTTTTTCTGTTGACAATATGAATTATAAACCGACAATTATTTTCAGACAGTTTTATGTTTATATCTATAAAAAAAAGAATGCATAAACATAAAAATGTCTTAAAAATAATTGTCGGACTTTGTCAATTTAATAATGTGTGACGTCATTTGTTTACATTTGGATACGCATTGTGCAGATATGAATGTACGTGAGAGAATCTTGGAAGATTGTACTTTAAAAACAGTAAAATCGACATTGCTAACCGGACGATCCTCTGTGGATCAATCGGTAAAAGGACGTCAAGCTATATGACGGTTCCGTATAGGATATAGGTTCGATTCCTGCCGGAGGACGAATATTTTCTATGAAAATTTCACGGACATTCAGGCCGGTAAATGCTGTTAATGATGTTTATTATAAACAGAGCATTTACTTAAATATTTGGATCTATAAAAAGAATGTATAAAAATGTCTGAATATATGAATTATACAATATCGTTCCGAAATTCTTCTAGTTGAAAACGGCATTTTTGTTGTTGTTTATAGATACTTTATTTCAATAAATTCATTTCGCTTTTTTGCATTGAAACACATCTGCTAAATCTACACACTTTTCCTATTGTCATTTTCCTTCATATATATATATATATATATATATATATATATATATATATATATATATATATATATATTGTCTTAATTTTTACGTATCAGAGAAAAAAGACATCTAATGGATTCTCGTAATATTTTTATTTTCGACAAGAGTTTTGCTGTCGGCCCTTATAAGGCCAAAATCATTGAGAGAATATCGGATAATGTAAATATTTGCAAAGAATACATTTTGTGTTTTTTCACTGATTGATTATTTATTGTTTATCAAAATCCTCCGAAGATATTACCAGAATTTCATATTTCTTTTAATTGAAAATTATCACGAAAAAAATTTCTGGAGCTTAATTAATGATTTTGTTATTTTTTGCTCATGTAAACGCATTCCTTTCAACTTAAAATAATATATTATCTAATATTGAGTCATTCAGATTTAAGGCTACTGTATAGCCTAGATATTCGGTTTTTGCTCTTTTTTTTTGTAGGGCAAACCTGAACCCTGAGAGGTACTGCGTCATCAAGTCATTTTGTTAAACGAAACTAAAAAGTAAAATTGGTTCGGAAATTAATGTAAGAAGAGTGATATGTGGAAAATATCTGCTTTAGCAGAAATTGTAACTTATTTGTCTAGAGCGAGATCTCATTCGCGTCATTGTTAATTTGTCGAGTAAAATATCAGAAACAATAAAAACAAGACATTTGTTTCATAATTACATACAAAGACACATACACTGACACATTGGATTGTTATTTGTAGCAGTGACCATTGCTATATACATTTTATTTACACGCACATACACACAGAGACACAGACCCCCCATATATATATATATATATATATATATATATATATATATATATATATATATATATATATACTAATCAGGCGCAGGTGATTATTGAGAGTGAAATAAAACGAAAAAACGTCAGGAAAAAGAACTGTGAATGACAAAATAGTGTTCAAGATAACAGAATATGGCGATTGATGTTGTAATTATTCTTTTTAAATCGCAGGTGATAGGGAAACAAGTGCAAGGAAAAGACAAATGCGAGAAAAGAAATTATTAGAATATAACTGATGATTACACCAAGCCATTCTAACAGTAAAACAATGAAACCGAGTTACAATCTACTACTAGGTTAAAGACACTGAAATCCATGTACATAAACATATATATATATATATATATATATATATATATATATATATATATATATATATATATATATATATATATATATACACACATATATATATATATATATATATATATAATTGATTTGGGGATTTAGGCTAATTTTATAGTAATTCGTCGAGCTTAGAATCCTCAACAGAATGCAGAAATCACTGGACGGCTGTTTCGTCCTATCTGGGACTCATCAGCAGTGCGCATCTACTACCGAGAATCGAACCCGGATCGCTTCGATACAACGCGAATGTCATACCAACTATGGGACTCGGTGACGAAGAAGACATAAACTAGACTCAATATAACGCCGCTACTCACTCAGTTCCCTTCACCGATACTCATCCAAGTATACAGATTTATCCATAGTCCCCGAATAACATCGAATACACACACACACACACACACACACACACACACACACACACACACATACATATATATATATATATATATATATATATATATTTATATATATATATATATATATATATATATATATATTTATGTATATGAATATATATATATATGTGTGTGCGTGTGTATGTATGTGCGTGTATGAATAAAGACCAAAGGAAAACATGCTAGCCGACGTGTTTCGTCCTCTGACAAAGTTTAACAAGAAAAACGTAAGGAATTTATTTTACAAAATAAAAATTTGTTCGTTTGTCAAAAGTTTTAAAGTTAAGATACGCTCATAAATATTCATAAGGTTAAGTCTAGATAAATTATGGAGGATGTTAAGTGACGTAATTTAACGTCTAAAAAACTCAGTCAATGTTGTTGTTGATCTGTTTTATGCAAATAATATCTGCTCCGCTGATAAAGTCATTACGTTCTTTATATTCCTTAATTTTACACATTATCAAGAAATTCCTGGCTATTTATGCAGTTCTATACTCTGGTTCACTTCCACTCACTGCTCTCTTGGAAACAGCGGCATTTACTAACTTGTTTTCGCGGTTATTTTCGACGATCTAATAATCAAGCATCTGCGTTCTAATCATTCAATATACGATCATTTCTCAACTATTTCTCCAGGCGAGCTGCTTTGAATGACTCTTAATTTAGTTCGTGTTCATTCCTTTTTCGGAGCTGTTATTAGTCGTGAATATTTTTTTTTTCATTTTTTATATATCCTTTTTTACAAGCACAGATTCGTCTTTTGGGTTTTCACATTTTAATTTTACATTTTATATTTGATGACCCATCTCCATTCGGTCTCTTGTCAGGATTATTGGTTTTTATGACTGTCATGAGTGTTTTCATTACACATTCATGCGTGTCATCCACTAGCTTAGTCCCATCTCAGCTTTGATAGTTTTTTAATACAGTTTAACGCTTCTTATAAAATTTAGTGACATCACTTTCTGAGTCTAATAATTTATACATGATCACTGATTTTCAATTTTTTTTATTCCCCAAATTACAGTTTTTCTTGTGCCTACTTTCAGTAATTACCACCGATTAGTACGATTGATTGATAATAAACTAGATTTTATGTATTTTATAGGGGACAGGGTGTAGTGGAGCGACATAATGCCCCACGTCCAGAAGGGACACGGCACATAAAAAAGAAACATAAAATTCTTGTTCTAAGAGTTTTTCCTACACTTTTTATGTTGATTGAATCGTCATATGTTCCGAGACGTGTAGCGTTCTTCTGCTTTCTATGTCTACTTCGCCCAGTCGTGTTACGTTTCTGCGTGAAAAGAAGTGAATCATACAAAAAGTCTAGTTGAAGTAAAATTTCCAAATATGTTACACCTTTTTCTCTAATGTATTACTGATATTGCTATTACCTATGTGACAGCATTTCCAAAACAGTCTCTGTACTTCTAAAACTAAGTAGGATAAGGCGGTTTATTAAGTTATCTATTAGGTTGTGCCATAAGTAATTTCCATTTTTAGGGAATAATTTCAATGAATAATGTATCGTCCTAACAATACGTGGCATTTAAGAGTGAATTTGGAGTGCACTAAGAAACATTAGTGTTTATACGATAGTGGCAGCGTACACAGCGGATGAAAAGAAAGTTTTGTTTTCCTCCATGACAATGCAATCCTACATAAAACAAGAATGACGCAAGAAGTTATTGAAACTTGCTTTTTCTATACTTCTCCACCTACCATATTAACCAATTAATTATTACGGTTTTTGTTCTCTGTAAAACGTTTTAATAGCCGAAACTTTCCTTTTAAAGATCTGCTTGCCCAGCGGCAACAAGTCCTCATTGGAAATTGATGAATTTTACATTGAATACAACGTAATTCTCCTTGAAAAACACAAATGGACATTATGAATCAAACATAATATAACTGGTTCAGTTTCATCAAAACATTTCTGTTACACTGATCATATATTGACCTTGTTCCAGACTATGATAAGATAAGTAAATAGAATTGTATCTACTAAGTTTCTACTTGCTAATCATAATCATTTGGAAAAAAGTTCCTAATTATGGGTCACATGTGAGAATCGAACTTTGAAGTAAGTGTTAATGTCCAATCAGATTAGATCTCACACAATTACCCGACGCCAAAGCACCATTTAGACTTGTTGTTTTGACTAGGAGAGACGTAAATTTCCTATCAATGATCAACTTTTGGGGTTAGGTGAATTAGAATTTTAAATATTAACAAAATACAAAAAAATGATTAAGAACTGAAACCGAAACAAAAGTTTGAAGTTAATATGCAGAATTTTTTGACAAGATGATTATGCCATAATTCTCTGAGAGTAGAACGGTTATTCTTAGATCTTAATCACAAAGAATTATTGAATAATAATAGCATAAAAGTATCATTATGATCTTATTTGGTTTTTCCTTTTTCGTATTATTCCTATTATCGTTAATTTTCGCATCAGGTAAAAATATTTTATATGTTTTGACTGGAATTCTATTTTATTCGAAAGAATAACACGTTTATCTATATAGTTAACAGACATATATGCATATTTATCTGCGTAAACATATATTTGAAAGTTGGGCGCTTCAATGTGTAATAATGGTTAGCAAGTTTGTCTCGCTAACTCAATTACGACTGAATAATGAATTTGATCTTCACTGGTTGTCTCTTAATTAAGGCCTGTGCTATATCTAAGCTAAGCCTAGAAAATTAACTCATATATATATATATATATATATATATATATATATATATATATATATATATATATATATATATATATATATATATATATATATATATGAAACTTCTGAAATTAACGAACTGACAAGGAAGAGGCTCCTATTAAAGCCAAAAGTTTATAAAATCTCACTGCGAGGATGGGGTAGTTTTTTTCTATGTAAAACAATATTTAATGCAATGTGTAATGCAGAAGATTATTTAACATCGTAGATTTTAATAGTAATATTAAATGTTTGCAAAACGTTTTGTCGCTAAATTTCAGCGTTTCTTTAACATTTTCTTGTCGAGCAAAAAACTCATCTAAAATTTTGGTGACCCATTTTTTTACAATTAAAATTCATAATAAATAACTTGAAAAAATTGTGTTTATTCTAAAAGAAGAATAATTTATTGACTTTTCTATATTGTATATATAAATAAAATATAAGCCGATAAAGCTCGATCAATACATAAACTGTTACATCATGTTTAACGGTAGATTAATTCATAAAAAAAAGGTTTAGATCTAGTTTCTGATATAATATTTTATATATATTTTAAGTTTATTTTATCACAATTTGTTAAATATACTCTACGGCCTCCCTGATGTGTTTGTTACATACAGTAACGTTTACAAGATTTTTTCTAGTGATTCTCCTCTGCAATGCATTTCTAGGAATTTCAGGATTGGAAATATTCAAAATTATTTCTGTAATTCTGATGTTCTGCTTTATCGATTGAGTCGTTGTGCCCCGGGGTTAATTAACCCGTAATTTGAGCTCTCATGTTCGAGAAAAAAAACAAAAAAACAACAATAACAAAATGTATCCATAAGACAAGAGTGCCAGTCAGAGAGGATAATACAGAGTTTGAGAACAGATATTTACGTATGAACCTTTGCATCGGTTTAAAAGGCGCATTTAGGGGAACTGAAAACTTTTATTTACCTAAACATTAACAGGTGGACATTAACATCGCAAATATTTTCAGGGCTTGATTGTATCTTTTAAACAATTTAAATATACCCTGCGTCGTCTACAATTGTCTGTTTTTATGTAATCTTTTCAATTGTTTGTTTAATAAACTCAAATTCTCTACTTGACCGGGGAACAGAGATTTTACAGAGATAAATTCCCATGCAGAAAATTTGCAAAGTAGTTTTTATATGTTTGAACATTCACTGTGTTTTTTCTTTAAACAGTCTAAATATAATATTTTAATTTTCCTTAGAAAAAAGCCTCAGTAAGCCGACAATGTGATTATTTTCGACCAGCTTCAAACTTAGCCTCAATAAAAAATAATCTCCGAATTTTGAAAAGTCTTTAAATACACAGTGCCATTAAAATAGATTCAAAGAAGATTTTTTAAAATGAAACTGAAATACAAAATCCTAATCCTTTCTTTGTCAAAAGAATGTTGGCATTCCTTTGATTTTGTTATCGGCGTAGAAATTGAACCCATCACCGTTGCGTTTGTTTTCCAACAAATATGTCCGTATCTTGAAAGTACTCCCGGTAGATTTGTCTCTCTACCTTTGTTTGACAATCAGTTTAGGTATCAGAAAAAGTGGAATCCAAAACAAGCGTGTGGCTAGCAACTCTTCCTCACTCCCGGTAAAAGCATACTTACTCGGGAAAATGATGACGTTGTGGCTCTGTACTCCTAGGGGGATATGCAAGATTAAAAATTAGGATCAATGTTTATATACAAACAATAACTGAACCAAATTCATTTCCCATTAGCTCCAGTTATCGATTTTCAGAGACCCATAAAAAACAGATTATGATATTGATTTTGCAATGTAGTTGTTCTCCTCCCCCCCAAACAGTGTTCATATGAATAATGCAAAAAAAAACAAACCCAACAAACTCTGACTTACTAAGCTCACCTTATAAATTTATTTCCTAGTATCGTCACTTTGCACTTTATTCGTTGTACCCTTGTGCCTAGCTACACATAATTTACTTATTTTAATGTTCATTTAAAAGAAATCGTTCTTCTTATGACTAAAATAAATTGTTATTTTTTCAAAGAATATTTATTTTTTTATTCGACTCGGGTTTTTTTGCTGCAATTACATCGCTCGAATAAAATAGTTCTAGCATTAAAAGTGAAATTGATGGCTACAAGTTAGCCAAGGTGAAAGAAGACATATTCGTACAATTAGGTGTAGACAAGAGACGGCCGGCCATAATTACTGTAGCTTTTCAGTAAACAATTTATCTGATTAGTGACTTTCCCATTGGTAGGACAAAATAAAAAGTAATGACAACCTTACATTCAAAACCTTTTATTACTTTTTTCAAATGTAGTTGACGGTAATGTTTTCCCTATAATTCTTTAAGCTTCACATATAATCAATATTTATCTCTTTCTTACTGGATGTTTTGAAAATGATTCAAAACAAATCATTTTTTGAAGGTTACTGAATCTGTTGCAGCTGCAAAATAATTAGGAGTTGTTAGGATAATTGCAGATTAGATTTTCTTATTCCGATCGAGAATAAGAATGAAGAAATTATCGGATTGCCAAATAATGTTTACAACTGGAAATGCATTGGACAAAACATTGCAAGAGAAAACAAATTGTAGGGTTCTATGCTTTTAAGAAGCAAAAGTTCTATCGAATTCTTTTACATTTGGAAGCAGGTTTAATTCAGTTCGAACACAACGTCTATCTTGGCGAATGCGTGTTTTAATTGTGCAATGTTCGAATGTATAAGCACCAAACGAACTGTATGTACCAATGTGTTTTTAAAATTATTTCGTATTTTTACAAAACAGAAGAATCATTAAATTTGTATGATAGATAAGAAAGAACAGGGAAACATACGTACATACATACATATATATATATATATATATATATATATATATATATATATATATATATATATATATATATATATATATTATAATTTTATCAAATAGACAAAAACAGTTTACTCACTAGAAAGATACAACTTCGTTTCGGTGCATTTCAATTGCACATCGACGGGGGAGAACAAAAATGGTTATGAACAATTCTGCTTGGTTTGTAAACAAGACGTAATGTTAGAATTTATATATTATTTTCGTTCTCATTGCATCGGATATATATATATATATATATATATATATATATATATATATATATATATATGAATACATATGTAAATATATATACATAAACGTGCATACATACGTACATATACACAAACGCACACACACACATATATATATATATGTGTGTGTGTATGTGTAATTTATTTTCAATTAAAGCAAATGAAGAAAATGAATGAAAATACCTGAGGAAAACTATACTTAGTCGCTGTATTTCGTTATCTGAGGGGATTTTTCAAGGCATATATATATATATATATATATATATATATATATATATATATTTATATGTGTGTGTATATATATATATATATATATATAGAGAGAGAGAGAGAGAGAGAGAGAAAGAGAGAGAGAGAGAGAGGGAGTGAGAGAGATATATAGATATAGATAGATATAGATATAGATATAGATATATAGAGATATAGATATAGATATATAACAAATTTATTTTCTAAAAGTAAACAAAACATTTATTTAACAGTATCCAAATATCTACCAGTAATAAAACTCATAATAATAAAACTCTTTAACATAACTTCAGATAATTCATTTTCATTGATAATAATCTGCCGATGTCATATTCCCAGCAATAAATGACGAAACATAATAAACAGTTTCTAGAGAACAAAGGCAATCTAATAGTTTTATTAAACAAAGAATAGTAATGCTTCCATCTACTATCATAATTCCAGGTTTCAGTTTCCTGGGTAATATCATTTATAAATATCCAGTTTCGATTACAATTACAAAAGATTGTTATCTATGTAAACGAAAGTAGGTTCAACCTAGTTTAGCAACAATGGCTTGTGACATTGTGAAAAATGCTAATCCTCATGATGTTACATATATATGATTAAAGTGAGTGCATTTGAAAAGCAGTCATAAATTAAATTTAAGTTCAACAAATGTTGATGAAATTTGAGACGATAATTTTTATCATTGCTCCACAAAGCAGTCTCCGAGGAACACACAAAAATGTCATGCTTGTCGTAATCAAAGATGCAACAGCTGAAGAGATAAATGATTATGGTGAAATTAAATTCATCCCCATTCCGGTTTAAGTAAGAAAGCCAAAAAGTTGCAGTTGGTTTTATGAGTCTGCAATATTAAATATCCGCGATTTTAAATGGTCGTTTTTTTCTTTTCTCTGGAAATGTGAAATCCGAAATCGAGAATGACATTTTGCGAGAATAAACATCACAGACCTGTGAAATTAGATGAATCTGTTATTTATTGAATGAATGAATAAATACGACGGCCAGATATACTTTTTAGTTTTTACTTGAATGAAGTTTAAATCAAAGACAATAAGAATTTTCAAAAAATGCGATTAAGATAACAATGTCAAAGAAATTTTTCACATTTGAAACAAACATGAAAGTATAATATTATTTCCTTTAAGATATATAAATAAAAGTAAATTGTTTATAGATTTAAGATTACATTATCCTTAGTTATTAAAGTGAAATATTTACAAACCTTTATAAATTCAGATTATGCCAAATAAAACATTAGACATATTCTAATTCTAGGTGATATATTAATGTAATATATTCTATTAATTGAGCATTTTCTGAAAAAAAAAAACAAATTTATGAAAACTTAAGATAGGATATTATTACTGAGTGGATACAAACTTAAAATAAAATTTTTAAAAAATTATAATTTATGGAGACATAACATTTAGTCAGAATTTAAAACATCCATCACCTTATAAAAAGTTTTCACCTTTTAAGCATTTATAGTTACTAATTTTTTAGACATTTTATTCTCTTTAAGTAACAGACATTCAAATGATTTTTTTTGTTTTGTTAAATATCTGCGTGTTTTCTCGTATTCACTAGTCCGTCTTGTGCCAAATATAAAGAAACCTAAAGCGTAACATATTTACTCGGAGTGACAGTAAGAGTCCGAGTAGAAGTAGTAAGATGAGCCACTATGAAATCTTCCTATGTTTAATCTATATCCTGCTTTATGAATACTGACTTCTCACGAAGAAATTTCATTAAAAAAAATATAAAGAATTCTATGTAACCTGAAAAATAACATTTTGAATGGACTCTTCTTTTCTTATACGTTTCCTTTGTGGACGGGCTGAATATTTCTACAAGGCAAAATTTTGTCCCCCATCAATTTCCCCTAAGATTATAGAACTTACTTCAATGCAGTAAAGTGATTGAGCTTTACATGGTTCCTTAAGAATCATTTTGAATAAGAATGTAACTTGATTTTCACAAACGATGGAGAAAAAAAGGATCGAAGGGTTTCACATCTTTATCGATAGAATGTAATGGTAAAAAGGCAAAGAAAGGGTAAATAACTTCAATGCTCGAAAGACAACACTGTTTACATTGCAATCATTCCATGTTATATCATTTGAGATCAGTTCAACAATCTACAGACATAACCACTAATATCTCATTAAATGTATTTTTTCAAAAAAAGCAGATGTTTCTGTTATTCTTTGACTTTCTTACTTTCAATCACAATCCTATGTTGTAGTTTCTTTTCCTTTTATTTCTTTTGCAATTAGCTAATTACATTTTCTCTTCCGAGTCATCTTTGGAGAAGACACGCACGAAAAATCACATCGATACGCTCAAATGCGTCACTTCAAACGTACAAATACACATTAATTCATTTGCTGTATGACAGAAATTATTTTGCAATCTTTATTATTGAAAAAGCTACACACATTCCAGACGAAACAATAGTCGATGCGATAACTTTAGTCTTGCTATGAAACTTTACGGGAGGCGCTGAATGTTTCTCGTGGTGACGAGCCCTTTTCAAACATGAGAATTGATTTTAGAAGACTTTCATGGTCAGTTCGAAAATAATTCTCTTTAGCTTATCCTCCTAAATAGGGTCTGCCCTCTTCTCTTCCTCTCTCTTTCATTCTCAATATATATATTTTTAAGTGTTGTCTGCTCAGTCTAAGCAATCTAGGCTTTGAACACTTTATTTTACTGAGTAGGTAAGTTTGCCTTAGGCATTTTTTCTCTTTCTTTTTTTAGTATTGTTGATTTATTCGAAACTGTAACTGGATAAGAGTTTAAGTTTTGTCAAGTTAGCTCAATCAATGGTTTTGTTTTTCTTTAATATACATACATTCGACATAAACTAAAAATTATAAGAATTATATAGAAAAGATGCAGAATAAATATTAACGGCTTCTTTAAAAGTCACTCATCTTTTTCTTCTTTATTCACAAGAAACGCCAGCTTAGGGAAAAGGTACTTCAGAAGGGAAAAGGTGATTAATTAATTTAAGAATGCACACAAATACACGAACACAACAATTCTTTCTTTGATTGTTGCATCAGATAAAGCCTTGAAAGATGAAACGTTCAAACAAATCTAGTTTCAATGAAACGTTTTATAGTTTAAAATGTCTTAAAAACTTTGTCGAAATTCTGCATCCTAATTTAAACACACACACACACACACACACACACACACACACACACACACACACACACATATATATATATATATATATATATATATATATATATATATATATATATATATATATATGACAAATTGTAAACAGTTTATGTGACGCATTTCGTCTTTCAGGAATTCATCGGACTTTTGCACTTTGCCATACAATTTCCCAAATACTGCTCTTGATATATAAAATATATATCGTTCTCTCATATATATATATATATATATATATATATATATATATATATATATATATATATATATATATATTCAGAAATATAGATTTAAGGTGGGCTATATTTATGGCATTAAGTGCTCAATATCAGATATAGACCGTATGTAAATGCAAAATCGAACATTGAATTCAACACTAAGAGGCGACAGGCTGTCGCCTCTGTGTGTTGAATGTTCACTTTTATATATATGTGTGTTCAATGTTAACTTATATATATATATATATATATATATATATATATATATATATATAGTGTTCAAATATTTTTATTGTATATATATATATATATATATATATATATATATATATATACAATAAAAATATTTCAAAAAATAGTGTTCAAATATTTTTATTGTATATATATATATATATATATATATATATATATATATATATATATATATATATATATACAATAAAAATATTTGAACACTAATATTCCATGGTCATAATTTATTCCATTGGAATCGTAAATACGATCCAATTCATCAGACCTACAGATTCAAGTCTGATTAATTGGATCGTTTTTACGCTTCCAATGGAATACATTATGACCATGGAATATCAGTGTTTAAGTCTTTTTATTATATCCTTACTCTGTCCTGGACATTGAGATCTACCTGGATCATATCCTCTTGGAATTATTTTTATACATATATGTATGTGTATATATAATTGCATATGTATGTGTATATTTACAACTAATATTGTTATATATATATATACATATATATATATATATATATATATATATATATATATATATATATATATATATATATATACATATATATATATATATATATATATATATATATATATATATATATATATATATAATATATATATATATATAGAGAGAGAGATAGATAGATAGATAGATAGATAGATAGATAGATAGATAGATAGTATAATTAAGTATGTATACATTCTAATTGGGCAAATAGTTAACACCCAATCTGGGGTCAAAACACTACGAATATATAAAAATATATTTCATATTAAGATACCATATATAATTAAATAAATGTTTGTGAAAAAAATTACCAGCAAAATAAAAAAAAAAAAAACATTTAAAAAAAAACAACAATGCATATGATTTTCGACAATAAATCCCCTTTACAAAAATACGTCAATAAAACCTGATCTACAAACTGATTTCTTACAAAGAATACATGTTCTATTCCTATGAAACAATCCTAAATATCTTGTCGGCATTAAATAATCCATTGATATGCCGTAAATTGAATAAACCAAAACCTTAAACAAGCCTCAAAAATACTCCCAAAATACATTATTTAAATATTACGTTATGTTAAGAGGAGATTATTTAAACATAAAGTTAGATATACAACGAACTCACATTCAGTTTACACATGGGAAACGCCGTTAAATTATAAAAAATAAATATAATTTATTCAAATGGGAAACATTAAAAATGACACAATCTAAGGATCTCATGCGATTTTTATTTTAATATATTCATATTCTTATTAATTTGTACTGAAAAATATTTTTTGCTTATCCCTACTCGATCA
This sequence comes from Acanthosepion esculentum, assembly GCA_964036315.1. Lineage (NCBI taxonomy): Eukaryota > Metazoa > Mollusca > Cephalopoda > Sepiida > Sepiidae > Acanthosepion > Acanthosepion esculentum. The sequence continues at coordinate 150,080,264 of OZ038476.1, read as the reverse complement.
AAGACTGGAACAGATGCCGTCACTGAGAGAGACTGCCCTATCTTTCTGATCGATACAGTATTTCTGCGGTCATACATTTCCCATATAGGAAACACCGCAAACCTCTAGCGATTCAACGGCTATTTCCATGGTAAATCTTCAGTCGTACTGCATTCTTTGTTACCATCTTTTCAGACTATTAAATTTAGAACATGCCATGCCACGTACACAGAAGCGAATCATCCTCATTCCCCTCGTATTTCAATGGTAAGAAGCAAGCTCTACTGAGACAGTTTATTCCCGAAAAATATTACAAAACTCCCTGAGCATTTTCAGGATCTCTACAAACTTAAGCCCTTCATGTCTATGGCCAATCCTAGTTATATTTAGAATCTGCATTTACTACCTTTTCTTACACCATACAACAGCCTCACTCGATAACAACTGTGTGGCTCTTGGACTTCGAACTGTGTGAAAATTCATAAAAGTTCGCGTAGCCTTATTCCAGCTGTTACGTAGCATATCCAAGGAGTTCATATCGACAAGCAGAACGCGGTCGAAATCACCCAAGGTACTGTTGTTTCCGTATTAAATACTTAAGGATATCAATTAATTTGGACATTTAAAAATATAGATCTAATCCACAAAGCGAAAAATTAGCCTGATTCTTGATAAATGTTTTAGTGGATTTTCAGTATATGATGTTATATCACAAATAAGAAGTCGTGGTCGAGCAATAGTTAAAATTACAAAGTTTCAAATCATTGATAATAAATAAGTCTTCCTTGGGAGTCAAACACTCGTGACTTAAGTTCATGAAATTCTTTACTTCATGGCTAGTGCGTGTTTTGTCTTTCCCATTCAAAACTGCTTCTCCTTTATAAGCGATGTGAGACAACCATAATCACCCAAAAGGAAACGTGAGTTTTTTCAAATCCATTAGCAAAAACATGATACAAGGTCATTTATATGTTAGCGGGGGATCTCTTATCATATATAACGCCACAAGTTAGGTACACCAAATAAAGATTGAATTAAGTACAGTTGTACTGGTCTGTATGCCGTGTTAAAAAATCACTATTCTACGGTGATGTGCCGATGAGGCGTCCGAAAAACGTCTAGTTGAAAGTCATATATTCCTAAACTTTTCAAGTACATATGATCAATATTTCATTTTCTTCTCTCTGAAAAACCTCTAGGACATCCCCCCCCAAAAAAAATACATCGACGCCTATGAACTATATGGTAGGCAAGTAATAAACTTGTTCTTTGTTTTTGCTTCGTCTTGATCCTATTATAATATTTAACAGTTAAATTTTTAGCAAAGTCCTTAAACATTAAAACTATTAAAGTTTTACATCTATCATACTTCATTACACGATCTTCTGAATATATAAATGAAATTAGAGGGGAGAAAGAACTTGGCTTCATGGAAATATAAAAAATGATATTTAATCAGTAAAACAATCATATAAGTATTAGGTTGAACACCTACAGGATATAATTGAAAGCCTGTTTATTATTATTATTATTATTATTATTATTATTATTATTATTATTATTATCATTATTATTGTTGTTTTTCTTCTTCTTCATCTTCTTCTTCTTCTGGAAATCCATATAAATCTAGGTGTATTTTAGAATTTTAAGAACTAGTTTTAACGCGTGAACATTTCACGGTTTTCATATTGTAATATTCTGATGACATATAATTCTTAAGTTTATGAATGACTAAGCCGATAGAAAGTTCTATGACATTAATGAAATATCCGTAGAAATACCCCAATCACATTGTTAAATATTTGATCCTAACAGACTTAACAAAATATTGCAATAACAATTCTGAATATGAATGCAGGTCATTATGTTATGAAGTGGGTACAAATGAAAAGATTTGAAATTGAAATTTTTTTTACAGTTCACTTAAACGGCTATTAAAAACTTCTTTCTTCCTTCTTTCTATGCGTATTTTTTCATTCATCAAGTAATGTATTTTTCTTCTTCATCCCAAGCGATCAAAACGGAATAGTCCATTATTTATGAAGTAGTGGCAGGTGACATTAAACACCTATGTCTCCTCTTCTTTCTTTCTTTCTTTCTTTCATTCATTTCGTCAGTAAAACCAAGTAGTGAATTCCCCCTCTTTCCTCGCTATCAAAACGGAATAGTCTATTATTTATTAGGTATTGACATATAAATAAAGAATAATAAATAAGTATAATAAATATACTCTTAAGGTGTGCTATATTTATGTGATAAAGTGCTCACTATCAGAGATAGAGCGTGTGTAAATATATTATATTTACTATAAGCACACACACATACACACACACACACACATATATATATATATATATATATATATATATATATATATATATATATATATATTAATATATATATAAATATATATATACATAATTTATTTATTATAATTTTATCATATAGACAAAACCATTTTACTCACTATGAAGATGCATGGTATAATCATTTTCGATTCTCACCCGTCGAATTGCAGTTGAAATGCACTGAAACCAAGTTGCATCTTTGTCGTGAGTAAAATGGTTTTGTCTATATGATAAAATTCTAATAAATAAGTAATTATCGCTCTACTATCGGTATCGAGCTCCTTTTGAATTAACACTGCGAACGTTGGAATTTATATATTACTTTCGTTCTCATCGCATCGGATATATATATATATATATATATATATATATATATATATATATATATATATATAAAATAAAAACAGACCACTTTAAGGCTCCATGTAATAAATTATTTCACCACACCCCTTAAATTACATCTGACTCAACCATGTCTCTCCCCACTCACTTCCTCACTTCGTTAATTTACATATGCTTAAAAGTGTGTAAATTTCTTTTCATTTTTCCTTTCAACCTTTGGATGTAAAGTCTGATGATCCGCGGTCCATTAAAAAGGCTGTGGTGAAATCATTTATTACATGGAACCTTAAAGTGGTTTGTTTTTATTTAAATTATTAGCTCTGATTTACACTGAGCTCTCTGGATTTTATCCTCCTTGGGTCTACCCATACGGATTAACTAGTTTTTCATAAACTATATATATATATATATATATATATATATATATATATATATATATATATATATATATATATATATATATATATATAAATGTATAATTATTGAAAACAATACATTCTCCGACAACAACGATTGTTATCATTTCTTTCTATATCCTGACGACAATTGGCCCGCGATCGGTTACTTATTTAAAACAATATTTTATTTTTCCGATGAGAAACGCTGCGTTTATAAATGATTTCTATGTGCTTGACGTCAAGGAATTTATTTTGTTGCCGATTTTCCAATATGACACATAATTTTCCGTCCATTTTGCATGTTTACAAAACGACACTTCGCGGTATTTACATCACCAGCTTTGCAAATTCTAACAATTTCATTTGTCTTTCAGCTATCCTACATTCCTGTTTACAAGAAAGAAAAAAGAATCACTTTTATTTCTCGCCTCATATTTTAATATGAATATAAATATATATATATATATATATATATATATATATATATATATATATATATATGTGTGTGTGTGTGTGTGTGTGTGTGTGTGTATATATATATAAGTTGTTCGCTTATATATATATATATGTAAGAAATATACACACACACATATATATAAGGAATATAAACACATATACACACACACAGATATATATATATATGTGAGTTAAGTTCGCTTATATATATATATATATATATATATATATATATATATATATATATATATATATATATATATATATATATGTATGTATAATAAAAAGATTTGAACACTAATATTCCATGGTCATAATTTATTCCATTGGAATCGTAAAAACGATCCAATTCATCAGACCTACAAATTCAAAAACAAAACAGAAATGCCCCCTCCATCTTTGAACCTCCCTGCCTCTCTCGTCTGTTACCCCTCTATATAGATCTTATGTCCCCCCTACACTCACACACATATACTCTAATTTTTTTCCGGAGTTGCTTTTTCTGTTTTTTTTTTATCTGTAGGTCTGATGAATTGGATCGTTTTTATGTTTCCAATGGAATAAATTATGACCATGGAATATTAGTGTTTAAGTCTTTTTAATATATCCTTACTCTGTCATAGACATTGAGTTCTATCTGGATTCTATCCTCTTGGAATTATTTTTATACATATATGTATGCGTATATATAATTGCATATGTATGTGTATATTTACCACTAATATTGTCTATATATGTATATATATATATATATATATATATATATATATATATATATATATATATATATATATATATATATATATATAGATAGATAGATAGATAGATAATTAAATTGCAGGACTCGTTTGGAAATTCTTAGTAGGTGTAGACATAGGAAACGCTGGTTATTAGAGTATGTTTTTTTTTTATTTTCGTTGTTGAATAAAGAACGTAACCACTAACCCCCTATTGTTGAGTTTTTACTATTTTACTATTTTACATTCCTTTTTGTTGTCACGTGGTCATGGTTGTTTTTGGTTTAAGCTATATATTCGGTTCCATTTTTCCTTTTTGGCCAGCATTACCCTGACGATTCGTTTAGGTAAAACCTAGGTATGTTTGCCTGGCTCTTTAGGTTTATATATATATATATATATATATATATATATATATATATATATATATATATATATATATATATATATATATACTGTCATCCACTGTCAGACTGTTTCGCTGCATGCTCGCTCATCAGTGCTGGTAGAGGTCCTGTTGTTGTTAGCTAGGATCGAAACCAGGCTGATGTTGCGTCAGTCGATGATTTTATCCCCAAGCCGTTGGTGCACGGCGGGGATGCAGGTGAATTTCAGCATATTTGTTTTCAGATAAGCACACAGTGACGGCAAGAACTCGATTTGCTTTACCGATATTTGAGTGCGTCTCTGCATGTTTGCTCTTGTTTTTATGTGTTTTAATTAAAACTGTTTTTATCCTCATAATTTACTTTTAGGATCTTGAGCAAATTAGTTGCGTGATTGAGTCACCAATTTTATTTGTCTTCCCATTTTTATTTAAGAGGGTATGCAATGAGGGAATTCTGCAAGACATCTATACTATCCTCCAAATTAATCTCTGTTGTGAACTAAGCTTATCTTCGTATTTAGTCATAAAAGAATCTCTTCACATTTTAGGTTTGCTGTACAAAAGCATTCTATTTTCAAACGGCAAATTTAGTGCATCGAAGGGTTATTTTATTTTTAAGAAAATGTCTGTGTAGATAATTTTTTGACTGTCAGTCGGTAACGAATTGACCTATCGCTTTATTTTGTGATTTTCTTTAAGATAATAAAATACATCAATCGATTTTATTCCAGTTGGCAGCTTTTCCTGAAAAATATTTTAAGTCACGCAAAAACAAAAAAAAGAAAATATTTAAATTTTTATTTTGGAATGGGTTATTCAAATATGGGTGTGGTGCTGAAAAGTACTCGGCCGTGTCCACTTCCAAAATCTGACCTTTCTTGATCATGTCAATAATTTGCCATCACCCACTCGCAGTGCAGGTAAATATATTTCCACCTTGGAGTTGTCTGTAAAGTTTATTGCTTTTTCCTAAGCATGAGGATAGAATCTTGTTTTTATTAACGTTAGTTTATGAGACATCTACTTCAAGTGACACAGCTTGACAAATACACCTTCCTTTATTGGCTTTCGTCGTTGCCTCTAAATTTTTAGAACTGTATAAATTCTTAATAGTGGCTATTGATTTTCAGATCTTTTTTGTCTTTGCAATGTTCTTATATAAACTTTCGCTTGGTATTTAAATTTCTTCTGATTTTTAAAAAAAATTTCTTTAATATTATCTTTTGAGAGTTCTGATTGGCTGAAGACGCACAATAACGATTTTCATATCGTTTATTAACATTTCCGGACCATTTATTATTGAAAACCATATTTATCATTGTATTTTTATTTAAAGTAAAGCATAAAAAACACAAAATAATCACAATCGGATTCCAATTTTAAAATAATTGATTAATAGGTTTCAGATATAGTCGATATTATTATATCAAATCTTATACTTTTGATATTCATGACAGTGTTTTTATAACAAATAAAGGCGCATACTGTAGAGAAAAATTTTCTCCTGCTCGTTTGGCCGGACATTAAGTGTGTCATCCAAAACTATTACTCACGAAGCACAATTATAATCGGAGTAATTATTATTATTATTAGTTGTATTAGTAGTAGTAACATCATTTACCGAACATATTTTGTTCGTCGTCGTACTTTCCAAGATGTTTCACTTGATAGTTTTTCTTTAATTGCCCTCACTTATCTGTTGTTCCTTGACGTGCTTTTCTTTTCAGAAATGATGAAATTCATGAGAAAAAACAATAGAATAATGCCAGTATTTCATGTATTAATAGAAGTGTATATTGCAATGTCGATTGAAAGACGGGACTGAAATATGTAAAAGAGGAAAAACAAAACAGTTCCAATTTTAGAAAGAAAAATACTCGATGAGAGACGAAGAAGAAAGACAGAAATCAAAATAATATAGTAAATAAGAAAACGAAGAAGAAATGCCAGACATATAATCGTTTGTAATGTAAGAAATAAAAAAATGAACGTTGAAAGAGAAGAAAGCAGAAATAGAAAAGGAAAATGACGAAATATGTTTTGATTAAATGCGTTCAAAATTAAGACAGATACAAAAAATATTACTGCAAACTTATTTCTTATTTTATTCTTTACTATTATTTATTTTAAACACAAAGCATATGCAGTAATGATTAGGTTGAAAAACAAGTTTGTACCCGTTGCTCTTAGGATGTAAAAAATATGTTTGTTGCATAATGAGCTTTTTAAACTCTAAAATTTGAATAAAACGAAAATAAAATAAAAACCCATACAAAAAAAACTGAATATTCGAAAAAAAAAAAATGAAATCGTAAAACAATAATATAACAATAATTCAAATAAGCGATTTTATTTTACGTGAATTCGTTTGCTTATAAATAAGAAGTATGTTTTGTCATCTTCTATGTTAAGTCAGTTGTGTATTTTCCCACAACGTCACTCGTCGGGTTTGAATATAACCTACTATTCCCAATCAGATTTTCAAGGCAAGTTAATGAAAGAGATAAATATTTGTTTTATTCCTATATTTGAACTCCCTACCCATAAATGTTTAGTTCTGTGCCTAATCGATAGAAAACTGTCCCTTGTTTATTCATAAATCCGTTGGTAGTAGTTTTCTCTTTTTATATTTGTAATTTCAGATCGCTTTAGTTGTATAAGAACACTTCCAAACAGTAAAACCTATTAGATAAGACGACCTGTTTTGTAAATGAATACTGATCGTTTATTGTCTAGAATGTGTGAAGCAAGTTTTAAACAGGACTTGGTTTTTAGTATCGATTGTATAAATCAGTTATCAAATTCTCTTAATGGATGGCTCAACAGGCTGGTGGGGGGTAGTAAAAAGACAAACGTTGTCAAGAAAGGAAGTTGTGGCCCAACATGGTCGCCTTATTCCGGAACAGACACGGAACATAGAAATAGTTCTGAATTTACCACTTTAAAACTATAATTCATTGAATAATGAGTTTTAACTTAAATGCGTTTGGAAAATTTATGCAATACATTATTTCACTCCTTATTCCGCCTAACTAAACTCTTGCTCGAGTTTTAAAATACCTAAATAAGGATTTCTAAGCTGATAATTTAATTCAAAATCCTTTGTGGCTAATCAAATTTCCTTTCATTATTTCAGATTTTTATCTTGGATTTTAATGCATCAGCAGTAACAGGCGGGGGAAATGTTCCAAAGAAATCAGAAATCGCATAGGAAAAGCGAAAAATTCCTTCCAAAAATTAGGAAAAGTCATATGAGATTGGAAAATATTGTTAGAAAAAATAGATTTCTGAAATGCTATGTAATGTCTACTCTTCTATATAGCAGGAAATTTCCTCCGGGCAAAAAAGAGACTTGAAAAATATGAACAACGAGTAAATATTAAAGAAAATAATAACAAGGAAACTTTTGTGTACAATCAGAAAGACAGAAGTAAAATTCCTGGAATACGTGACGAGGAAATAACGCCTAGAGAATTTAACGCACTGAACATAGCGAAATTAAGATAAGCGGGAGAAATAGCGGGTAACTTGTGCGATGCGTGAATGAATGGTCCAAGAATGAAAAAAAATCGACGTTAAAGTGGCAAAATTATTTCGCCCAACAAAAGAGAATATGATTCGGAGTTCAGCATGCCCTACCCTCTGAAAGAACTAGCAAGAAAAATACAACAGTCATTTGTAGAATTTGTAAAGGAGACTATAGGAAAATAAGGTCAAGCTATTTTTAAAATTTATAGCTTATCTATAGAGTGTCCAGTAAAAAAGCAGTAAGTGTTGAAAACTGATGACGATGCATATAGCTGAAAAGTCCAGGAAGAATTTCTGCAATTTTCGTCAATCTCCACGTCGGATGTTCTTCATTGAAAAGTACAATAACTTGACGCTCAAAATCAATGGGTTGTTTAGCCATACGAAAAGGGCAGAACGAAAGACGAAATTTGTCAGCAAATAACCTTTAAATGTCGAGTTAGAAGATCGAGCAGCGATTAATCATTCATAAATGAACCAATCAGAATTAAGTAATTACGCGAGTCGAATGGTCATTAAAGGTCATGAATATTCAAGATATTTATTCAAGGTTATTCAAGGCCAATTATTCCTGAAACATAAAGCAGTAACTATAAATCTTAAGCTGTTTTACTGGACACCTTGTTTATAAATTGTATAGTGGTAATGGAACTTTTGACTTTCAATTAAACTCGAAAAGCTCCCAGTGAGAAATAAATATTTCTCTCACACAAAAACATCGAGATTTTTCTGTCGGTATGCAATCTTCTATCAGGCGTTTTCTGCTTTTCTCTACCAACAACCTCAAACTGATTCTGTCTAAAAATAATTAAAGTAAAAAAAATGTTCATAGCGATCTTGATTATTGAAAAATTTCAAGAACAATAAAACAAAATAAAACCAATTTTCGAAATTAATACCAGTTATAAATATTTTATTTCAATCAAAATTGAAGAAATTATTTTCAGCGGAATCACTGTTGGCATCAATTTCAAAATATTTACAGTCTGAAGATTCAACAAACAGTCGCGTAGATTATTTTATTTAGTACAGTACGTCCGATCCTTAATGATTATCTCACTCCTCTAGACTTGTGCCGAAATAATAGGGGGTTTAATATGTAATATCTTAAAGTCAGCTGAAATAGTGTTGAAATGGAGCTCTAAAAGTTCCACATTTCGACCTCAAGTTTAAGAAAACCTTGAATTTTACAAACGATGGAACAATGTAACAAAACTGGGCATTTTTTCTTGTCAACAAAAATAATCTAAGTTTTCTTTCAAAAAATGATTTCTGCTTCTTTAACGCACGACATCGGTGTATTTTGCTTTAAACAAAAATATTATGTTTACTGCCATGATCTGCAAGGGGTAGGAATATAGGGATATGACACAATAGGCGCCGCTTCCTGTGTAACCTCTGGAAATGAAGATCGTTATAAAGAGTAGGGAAAAGAGAATATGTGTGTGTATGTGTGTGTGAGAGAGAGAGAGAGAGAGAACAAAAGAAAGAAAGAAAGTAAATGGGGGAGAGGATTTAAAATAACGCACGAATTTTTCTGTTTTGCTGTTTGTTTGTGGCAATCAAAGGTAATTGTGTAATTTGCCGTTTTCCCAGTCGCATAAGAGAATTCTTTTACGTACGTTGTATTGACGTGATTTCAAAGGCTTTTTTCAAGTTTGGAATTAACAGTGTCAGGCGAAAAAACATATGAGGAGTTTGAGAAAAAAGACAAAGAGATATATATACGAGTGCGAGAAGCAGATAAAGCAAAAGGGAGAGAAATAGAGATAGTAAGATATGAAGCAAAAAGAGAAAACAAAAAATAAGGAGAAAGAAAGAAAAAATGAATGAACGAATGAAGAAAGAAGCAAAAACAATGAAGAAAAGAAAGAAAGAAAGAAAGAAAAGAAAAAATGAATGAATGAAGAAAGAAGCGAAAAGAAAGAAGAAAGAAAGCAAGAAAGAAAGAAAGAAAAAAAGAAAGAAAGAAAGAAAAATGAATGAATGAATGAAGAAAGAAGCAAAAAGAATGTATAAAAGAAAGAAGAAAGATAGCAAGAAAAATTTAATGTATGAAGAAACAAAAAGAATGAATAAAAGAAAGAAGAAAGAAAGAAAGGAAAAAGGAAAAATGAACGAATGAATGAAGAAAGAAGCAAGAAGAATGAATAAAAGAAAGAAGAAAGAAAGAAAAGAAAAAAGAAAGAAAGAAAGAAAGAAAAGAAAAAATGAATGAATGAATGAATGAGGAAAGAAGCAAAAAGAATGAATAAAAGAAAAAAGAAAGAAAGCAAGAAAAAATTAATGAATGAAGAAACAAAAAGAATGAATAAAAGAAAGAAGAAAGAAAGAAAGGAAAAAGGAAAAATGAACGAATGAATGAATGAATGAAGAAAGAAGCAAGAAGAATGAATAAAAGAAAGAAGAAAGAAAGCAAGAAAAAAGAAAGAAAGAAAGAAAGAAAAGTAAAAATGAACGAATGAGGAAAGAAGGAAAAAGAATGAATAAAAGAAAAAAGAAAGGAAGAAAGAAAAACTGAGATAAGAATAAAGAGATGGATATGAAGAAATGGGGAGAGAAAATGAATAGAGGTAAAGAGACAGAAAGAAAGATAGAGAAATAGAAAGGTAAAGAGAAAGACAGAGAAAGACGAATATAGCAAGAGAGAGACAATATAGCGACGCAGAAAATATAGTGATAGAGAGAGAGATAAAGAAATACAGAAAAAAGATAGAGATGCAGAAAAAGGAAAGAGAGAAAAAGAGTATCAAGAGAAAGCGAGAGATTAGGCAAGATAGAGAAAAAGAAAGACAGAAAGAGGGGAAAGAACATGAGACAGAGAGAGAAAGAAACGGGAAAGGAAAGAGATGCGTCTAGAGATAGAAAGTAATATATAAAGGAAGATACAGAAGAAAGAGAGAAAGAAAGTGGTTAAAATAACGGAAGTGAAAGAATGAAAAAGAGGGACAGAAAAAAAAATTGTGTGTGTGAGTGTCATGTGTTTGTGTGTGTGAGTGTCATGTGTTTGTGTGTGTGGGTGTCATGTGTTGTGTGTGTGAGTGTCATGTGTTTGTGTGTCGAAGGGGGGTGAGAGAGATAATGGTTGTTTATGAATCGTAGTTTTGTTTTTGTTCATCTAAATAAAAATGGTAAATCGCGTGTACATAAAGATCACAATAGTTGCATTGCATGAAAAATAAAAGTCGGTCTTTTTAGTAATAAAACAGCAGCAGCATCGCGTCTTCGAGACGGAAGGGTAATCAATAAACGAGAAACGGTATGTCTCAGTCTCTCTCTCTTCTACCAACTTGTCACTCCCTAATGAATCAAACATCAGACATTAGACTATTTTTTTCACTTTTTTGCTGATGGTCTTTGTAAACGTTACATTAACCTTCTCTCGCCTACATTATTATAGTCACCTTTAGTTACCTCTTGTCAGTCTTATTAAAATATGGATTGAGAAACTCATCTAAAAAGACAAAAAATACCAACACTTGCAGAGGACTCCAGCTGCGTGGAACGTATTTATACGTCTTGAGAAATTTATGTCGTTTACGTAGATATATTCATTCAAAATACCGTGGAATATTGGTATTTAACATGTGTTTAAAATTACCGAGTACTTTATAAACCATTGTAGATATATAGTAGCCTACAATATGACCTGTTTTATAACGTTTTTTTTTTTATTATATTGTGCGTTGGCTATATAGTTTAAGTTTCTATTACAGGTTAACCGATTCTAACCCAAACGACGGCGCCCATGAGAAATCATCGGGAGCGTCTTTAGAATTATTTATTTCCAGTAAATGATAATTTCCTATTTTCCTAGCACGGGTCTGCAGAGCCAGGTAAGAATTTATTCGGAATGAAGCAGTAAAAATATTAACATAAACACATTTCCCAGAAAGCAAATATATTTATTGGCTGACTCGTAAGAATTATTTTCTGAATTTATTGAAAAATAACGGCATTGTACTTAGAAAATATATTAATGTGAATGCATGTCTCTATTTAAGTTCAACCAACTCTACCGGGAATTGATTGTATACATACATATCTGCTATCTATATTTCTCATGTTGTCTGTCTGTGTGTCTGTTGTGGGCGTTTTTTACCTCGCCCAGGCCGCATTTCCCACCCGATTTCGATGCGGTTTTCACCACAAGTTTGCAAATGGCTGCCGTAAGGACATGACTCAGGTTCCGAAAAAATCTGCTTACAGAAGGAATGATCGCATTTCAACCAAATTTGACACCCTCATAAAGTCTACCATTCGAAGTGTTGTCCAGAAGTTTCATGACCACGGACCCCTAAACAGCGCGGAAAATCGATAAAACCCCCAAACCGATACGCCCAGATTGCGCCTGAACCGCATGTCGGTTTTTAGCGAAAACCGACCGGATTTATGAGGAGGTCATTGGGATTCACCATGTGAAGTTTCAATCCTGAGCGCCTCCCAAACAGAGTGCAAATCGACAATCGGTCAACCCTTAAAAATGTTTTTCCGGTTGGGAATTTCCTAAATGCAGATTAATTTAATGTTACGTTATGCGCGAGAAGAAACAGGTCAGTGCGTGCAGTGAAGTGGAAGAAAACATTTTACCTCAAATTCTGGAATGGGTGCAGGGCCATTGAAATTCGGCTTTTCTATCCCTGCTACCAGGTTTAACTTTGAGCCACAAATGACATATTCGACCTGACGAGGATTTTTTGCGCTAAAACAGCAGGGCTTCCTCCTAATCCATTTCAAAGCTAATGCCGGCAAACAGTTAGCAGCTTTTCATTGTCGCACAAACCAAACGAGCAAACGCTTCATTGGAGCTCCTTGCATTCTCATCGCCGACATCACGTGCGTTAGAGCCAAGCTGCATATGCTGCAGACAGCTGAACCCCGTTTACGGCCAAGCCTTGCGCTTGCCAAATCAGGCGCGCGTGCGTGAATGCGCGCTAGCATCTTCCATTTTGCGTGAGCTCATTCATTGGTCTAAGTCATGACCACTGTCCAGGCTACACCAATCAATGACAAGTCACGCTCCCTTTAAATACTTTCAACGCGGCTGCATCCGAACTCACGTCTTGATTTGATCGCCATTAACGCATCTGTCCTTGGATTAATTGACAGCTTCCTGCTAACGCAAGTTACCTATTTGCTTAAAGGTTTGCATTACCCATTTTATCTCTGCGTGCTGCCTTTACTGCGCAGCCCAGTCCATCTTAGCGGTCCATACCTATTTCTACCTTTTCGTAGTTCAGTTTTGCTATTAGACAGTTAACTGCTGTCGCAAGTTACTTCTTTTCTGCCTTTACTACGCGGCCCAGTACACCTCAGTGTTTCACTACTTTTTAACCTTCAATGCTTCAACGTTTTGTTTGCGTAAACTCTTCCTACAGCGACGTTTTCGTGCTGCCAGAAAGCACGGCCCATAGCTAGAAGCTTTTTCCATACCGCTCCACTGCATTTTTAGTTTTCGTATACAACGAGGTTGCACCGCTTCAGCTTCGGCATCAACTTCTATTCGCATTCTTACACAGCATTTCTACAACCCTTCAAATGGCTCCTACACGACGAACATCCGCACGTCAGCAACTGAAGACCCCTAACACCGTTAACGTTACACATGCAGAACAGGCGATTGCGGAGGAGCACATAATAACTTCGGTTACGGATGATCATATAGCGTCTACTTCAACCTCTGCTTTGCACTCTTCTGCGTGCCGTGGCGATGACCAACTTGGCAGCTCTGCAAAGGCTGCAAAAACACCCAGGTGAGGCAACCTTAGCAGGCGTTCTAAAAAAGCCTCACCGGCTAAGGGGAAACGGGAGCAGGATTCCATTGAGTGCATCTCCTTGGAGGAGAAGTGACTGGCGTCTACTTCAACCTCTGCTTTGCACTCTTCTGAGTGCCGTGGCGATGACCGACCCGGCAGCTTTACTAAGCGTGCCAAAATACCATGGCGAGGCAACCTTAGCAGGCCTTCCAAAAGAGCCTCTGAGGCAAGAGGAAAGCGGGAGGAGGAAACCGAGGTAGAAACCTCTTTGAGGCTTTCCAGTCAATGTCAACGGAGGCAGTATGTTTTGTCACATGAAACGCTTGGTGAGCGTAACTACCGTTTGTACTGCAAATCAGTTTACACATATTCGTTGAAAAGTAAGAGGAAACTATCTAAACGTACGATTTTTTAATCAAGCACGGGCAATGCCGGGCCATGCTGCTAGTATATATATATATATATATATGAGTGTGTGTGTGTATGTGTAAAATGAGAACGAATAGAGTCCAATTGCGACATTCATAACATTCAGTTTAAAAGATGGCTCAATAAAAAAGTAGAACAATATTCTTTGTTTTAGGATATTACATCAAAAACATGTAAAAACGCTACCCGAATGCAATAATGAGAAAAGGAAAAAATCATTAAGAAAGTAAAACACAAGATACATCCTATTTTTTATTTTTTTTAAATTCTGCAAACGTGTTTTATTAATACACTAGCAGAGGTACCTGGTTTCGCTTGGGAACTAATTTTGTCTAAATAAAGAGAGACAAACATTTTATTTATATAGATTATTAAAATAACTAAGGGAAGTAACCATGCATTAATTTAATAACAAAAAGTTGATAAAATTCTTGAGAAAAGGAAGAATAAGATAAAGAATAAGAAAGTGAAGTGAAGGGATAGTATCAGGTTTTGTTTTCAGATCAACCAATCGGGATGGCCTACGCAAAGTTCAAAGTAAGGGGAAAAACGAAAAAAGTAATCATATGCCATGACCCACAGATTTTGAATCGTAGACGCCATCTAAACGACATATTCGGTACGGATATAAATTTGTTACAAAGTTATACATGAGACAAGTGTCATTTCCTGTGAGATATGAAACGTAATTTAACAATATACTCAACAAACTACATACCCTGTGAGTTAAGAATTTAAAGTTTCACATGCTTGGTAAATAAACCAGCTCTTTAAGAAATAAAAGGAAATTTTAAACAAATAAATCTAACAAAATTATTAAAGCACATTGATCTAATATTATTTAAACACATAAATCAAACGAAATTATTTAAACATATAGATCTAAGAAAATTATTTAAATATATAGACCATGCAAAAATAGAACGCGACTGTTAATTAAAGGCACTTTATATAAGTTGTTAATAGAACCAATAAATGCAAAATCTCAAAATGTCAGCCGAACGCCATATAACTGAACTAAATATTCTTAGCACTAATAGAAGATTAATGTAAAAATTATAGTACGTCGAAATTGATCATTACTAACAGACAGATAAGCTTTATAAAGTTCAACAAGGTTTCACTAAAATATAAGAAGAAGCAAATATCAAATTTCAAAGTCTAGAAAGATTGTAGAGTCAAATGTATGATATGTTTACAATTAACCGTTAATTCAAATTTTTGATTTAATAACACACCTGATAATCTGCACGTTTCCTATACACACAGAAAACAACAAGGTTCATATAAAGATCAACAAGTCCTTGCCAGTGTTAAAATTTTCCATTTAACTTTAGGAGTTTTATTTTCATCTTTCATCCTCCAAAAATATTTTAAAAGTGAAGTATTATTTCTATAAGTATTATTAGTAAAAGACGATATGTGTTGATACCACCGGGTTTGGAATGAAATGTTAGTATTACTAATCTAGAATTTTTCAACCCTCGGATTTTCCTTTGTTGAGATAGAACAAAGAAGCCCAAGGATTTGGGTAAACATTTGTTTGACAATGGGCATTGGTTAGGATTCCTACAATTACTACAATTGGTCACTATACTTAACAATATTTTCATTGATACTTGTATTATGATTCAGATCATTAAATAGTTTTAGAGTTCAATTGAAATGCAACTTTATATTTTTCTTGAGATTATTTGTGCCTTTCTTTCTTAATCTTTTTCTTTTCTCCCGTTTTTCATGTAAAGTGTGGGTACGTTGTTTTTAAATCTCAATAAATTAACTACTCTCCAGTCATTTACTAACGCCTGATCAGATGTGTTAATACACATCGAAACATGATTAAATTTGTGTAGCGTTTTTACATGTTTTTGATGTAATATCTTCAAATAAAGTATATATATATATATATATATATATATATATATATATATATATATATATATATATATATAATTTTTTTAATTTGCAACTTTTCAGTTGTTTTATATATATATATATATATATATATATATATATATATAGTTGGATTGATGTGAGTTTCACGCTATTTGCGATAGTCAGTCAAACTGACTCACATCACTTCGACTAAATATGTTAGCTCTGTTCATGCTATTGAGCGCTTTCCAATAAGTACTGCGCATATATAATATATAAATACTATATATAAAAACTGGACACACACACACACATATATATATATATATATATATTTATATATATACATACATGCACATTTTACATATCCTCCCCCCCCATATATATATATATATAAAAGTGGACATGGAAGTCAGCACTTAGAGGCGACAGTCTGTTTCATGCTAGTGCAATCGTCAGGCTAGTGCAGTCGCCTGACGATTGCACTAGCATGAAACAGACTGTCGCCTCTAAGTGCTGACTTCCATGTCCACTTTTATATTTACACACGCTCTATCTCTGATATTGAGCACTTTACCCCATAAATATAGCACACTTTAAGACTATATCTCTGCATATATATATATATATATATATATATATATATATATATATATATATATATATATATATATATATAAATTTAATTTAAAGAAAAACATACCACTTTAAGGCTCCATTGTAATAGTTTATTTCACCAAGGAGTTTTAACTGTCCGTAGATCTTCAGACATCACTTTCAAAATAAAATTTACACTTTTGACGGGCAGTATTAAGCTTATAATGTTAACATAGAAGGAATCGAGGACTGGTGTGTGAGACATGGTCGAGTTTAGAGAGGGAAGGGAGAAGTTTAATATTTATTTTTATATTTCTTTATAATACTTAATATTGAGGAAGGAAGGGGTGTAACGATCAGACATTGACCTATTTAATCGGTCAACTCAACGGAAATGATATATGGTAGAGGAGGAGAAAAAAGGAAAAAAGAAAAAAGAGAGAGGTAAAGAGAAAAAGGTTTTTCGGAAGAAGAGGGGTGGTATAGCTTTCGCAAATTAGATAAAAAACAGATTTTAACGTTTCATAGTAATTTAAATGTTTAAGAACTCCATGAAGAAATTAATTTAATGTTTGTTAGCAATTTAAATATTCAATTTCTCTACAAATAAATTAGGGATCTAATATGAGTTGAATGCTATATTAAGAAACGACAATAATAAAAAATATAAGGGTTTACTAAAACTAATATTTTAATATTGTGAAAGACTGTTAAGGTAACATCTTTATCAATTTGAGTCTAATTCATGAATGAAATTTGTAGCTATTTTTAGATGGGTAATATTTTTTACTCAAAGTTTAGGTTTCAAATCAAGATGGAGTAAGATTTGAAGGTAATAGTAAAAAAAATTCGTTTCTTCATATGTATACCACATACATATTTATGCAAGAATCACATATACATACATTCATGTACATGTGCAATTACACACATAAGCACACACACATGTATCGATATACACCGGCATATATGCACATTCATATACAAATACCTACACGTACATTTACAAATTTCCACACGCATTCATATTTATACCTATTTATGCACATATTCATATTTATACTTATTTAAATTTTTTCCTTAAATTTTACATTTAACGTTAGGTGGTGAATTAAGTATTTAAATTTCAATATATATATATATATATATATATATATATATATATATATATATATATATATATATATGTATGTATCGGAGCATTTATCTGATTCAGTGTAATATCTATCCGCTCAGTAAAATGAACTCTATTATCGCAAGTTATTTTATAATCGAAAGGAATTCGGATTTTTAAACTATTGAATTAAAATAACCAAAGAATGCTAACAAAGTCAAATAAAATCACAAGTAATGCATTCAAGTTTTTTTTTCTTATGGTAACTTTGCTTGAAATGAATCTGGGATACCTCACAAAAATGGAGTATTTGATTTTCTTATATATGCGAAGTTAAGTGCGTGACCATACATAGACATGTTCACTTTGGGTTTTCTATTTTAGCACAAATTCACTTTTTACATTCGAGAATGCAAAGAAAGCTGAAGATATACGACTCTCCGGTAAGCAACACTTTGATGAAATATGACCTTGCAATCACAGCTTGTCAAGGAATGGACATCAGAAGTTGTTTCTGAACTCGGCAAATTTGGATATGGAATTGAATCAAACCATTCTTTGTTACTTTGTAAACATCTCGAGGCATTGGCAAAATTACAATATAAAGAAGAGGAGATCTTATTTTAAGAGCCATTCGCATATTCTTCTAAAACGGCGTACATAGATTGAAAGTGATGACTTCAAAAAGAGATCCAATTAAAGAAAATGAGCACATCAGCAACCTCTGATTTTATAAGCTTATTTATTTGTTTCTAAACCTTTTTATGATTATAGGTATTTACTAATTTTACAATAGGCTGGCAGAAATGGGAGTATGCAGTAGGTATAGAACACATTAAATACGAGTATTCATCTGAAAAACTCCCCTGATGTTAGCCACCACGGAATTGCTAATGGTGTGGTTTGGTTTGTTTTACGGCATATCGACCTCAGTGGGTTATTAAAGCCGATTTTTTTTTATTTCTGGTAATATTTTTCTTCACGAATGTATAGCTGGTAACTTCTTTTTCTCTCAAAAATGTATAGCTGGTAATATCATTTTTCAAAAACGTATAGTTGGTAATATTATTTTTTTCAAAACGTATAGTTGGTAATATTATTTTTTTCAAAAACGTATAGCTGGTAATATTATTTTTTTCAAAACGTATAGCTGGTAATATTATTTTTTTCAAAACGTATAGCTGGTAATATTATTTTTTTCAAAACGTATAGTTGGTAATATTATTTTCCCAAAACATACAGCTGGTAATATTATTTTTCCAAAACGCATAGGTGCTAATATTATTTTTTTCAAAAACGTATAGCTGGTAATATTTTTCAAAAACGCATAGTACTAATATTATATATTTCAAAAACGTATAGCTGGTAATATTATTTTTTTCAAAAACGTATAGCTGGTAATATTATTTTTTTCAAAAACCTATAGCTGGTAATATTTTTCCCAAAACATATAGTTGGTAATATTATTTTTTTCAAAAAACGTATAGCTGGTAATATTTTTCAAAAACATATAGCCGGCAACACTATTCTTTCAAAAAAAATACAGCCGGCAATATTTTTTCAAAATTGTACAGCTGACAACATTATTTTCAGAGGCCTTGCTGTTGGACGTAGTTTATCGTCATACCCAGGACGCAGATGTAGATAATCGTCATACCCAGGACGCAGGAGTAGTTTATCATCATATCCAGGACGTGGATATAGCCTGGGAGTTAACTATTTGGCCATAGCTGGGACCCTAACAGGTGTTACCACCCCGGGTCAGGGTGGACCTGGGAACTGCAGCAATTACGATATGGTTCCACGCTCCTCGAAACCTCCTGATCAGAGGCCTTGCTGTTGGATGCAGTTTATCGTCTTGCCCAGGATTCGGATTCAGTTTAACGCCATACCCAGGACTGGCCGAATTACTAAATTTTGTGAGTTATGTTCATAATATATGTCCCACAAACGTGGCTTATTCTACCCGCACTCGACCATACACCGACACGCACATGGCACCTCGACGTGGTGTAATGGTTATCAAACTTGTCTCGCTAGAATAATTACGACTTAGCAATGAACATGATCCTCACTAGGTGCCTCATACTTTCGGCTTTGTTCCACATCTGAGCTTATAAAATTACCATTTACTCAAATCCACAAATTCATACTCATGCATGTATCGATACAGGGTGAATCGGGCAAATGAAAAACTAAACTTAATTATTAATATCAAATTAGTATATTAAAAAATTATATATCTGTTCATCTTAAAAGAAATTTGATAATTTTAGAATACTGTCATAAAGATGGTTTCGCAAACTACGGAATCAACAGTAATTTTGACTCAGCCGATTCTTGTTCATTTTAACCACCAGGTCAACGTGTTCTTGATACCGTCGGGTAGCTGAACTCTGTCCCCCTAAGTATAGTAGTCTAATCGATTCAAATCAAGAGAGCAAGGAGGCTACACGTTAGGATGGGGAGGTGATCATTAAAATTGCCGGGTGAACCTTTTTGGAAGAAGAATAGTTGTAACATCTACCGCTTATTTATCATCACGCCTCGAACATCAGCTAAACGGAATCGACCTGGTCATTTGTATAAGCGCGGACAATATTCAGCAAGTGCATCTATCAGATCACATACTTAAGGAAAACCTGTCGGGCGTAAACTGGACTATCCTTATCATATTTGGCTTAGATACGGCTTCGGGCACCACTTGAGCTGTAAGCAATAGCCTTCCATAATTGATCGGGTCTGAGATTGATGATTTCTTCCGACTTATGGCTGATATCATCCGTACTTTCACAGAATTTCCTGGCCACATATAATGTTTCTTTTGCTTGACCATCGATTACATTTTCCTGGCAGAAAAGTTCAGATCGTTTATGACCGTAAAAACGAAAACGTCTGACAACTTCCAAGAAATTGTCGATTTCCGTGCCTATGTGTATTTTATTTATTTTGTGTATCTGATTTTCATCCTGTCGTTACCTCGAAAGCACAGGAGATTTGAAGCATTTTGCACATCCTGGCATATTGTTATCTTCTTTATACTTCTATGTATATACTGACAAAAGCCTGGCTTCAAATACCGCGTTAACCATATAGGTGAGTAAAAGAAAGCGAAGGAGAGAGATAGAAGGAAAGAGTGAGAGAAAGAAAAACAGAAGGAGAGATTGGAAACAATGTAAATGTTTCTTATAAAATTTAAAGTTTTATTTTTTTTTCAAGTGAATTAATTGATACTTATTCATTGCAATATTTTATAACACTTCCCTTATATTATTTCACCAAATAATTTCAGCCGTTTTGATCTAATTCCTGGGATAGATTTGTTTTTACTATAGGAGTATATTTTCTTTGTTTTTGTTTTTTTTATATTTTCAATTTGGACAGTTGCAAAATCATGTGCTTGTTCGAGTTTGCAGTTTTATTAAAAGTTCGAAAATTCAAAGAGAATGTTTATTCTATGATGAATTTATTAGAAGATATGTAAAATGCTGTTCTTTGCTCATAAAATACTGCTTTATGTATTGAATTAAATTTTTACTATTGTGTATTTGACTTTATAATTATTGCTTCTAATATTTCTAATCTTGTTAACAGTTAATGAGTCATACTAACGATGTTTTTGTATAAGTACCTACGTTTTCTTAAGTAAGATTTTTATTTCCTTGTAGTGGTGGTTAAAAAGTGTTTGTTTTTATAGAGTAACCATCTGATAGGAAGTATATTTGTTGACGTTATAGTGCTGTAATCGTTTGATCAGTGTAGAGAATACATGTGTTTTTATATGCAGAAATAGACTATTAATATAATAAAAGAGAATTAGTTAACAATATATAAGTGTTTTCCTTTCTCTCTTTCTCTTTCTCAAAATATCGGTTAAATAAAAGTGAACGCCTCCACCCATTTGCTGAATATCGGGTTACGACTAGGTCTATACTCTCGTTGAAATTAACGTCGTCAAGGGCTTTTGATCTGACTACGTAAACATGGCATTGGGAACATTATTTTACTGAGTAGGTATGTGTTTGCATTTAGAGCTTTTTTTCCTACTCTTTTTATTGATGTCGTAGATTGAGATTTTACATGGTTTAAGGGAATTTATTCATATATATATATCTATATCTATCTATATATATATACATATATATATATATATATATATCTATATCTATATATATATATATATATATATATATATATATATATATATATATATATATATATATATATGAACACATAATTATTTTTTAAAAACATGTCTTCATCGCGACACAGAAATTAATGTTTCGAAATCGAAACTTAAATTCTAAAAATTAACTTTAAATGTTAAACTTAAAATTCGTAGTTCGGTTTCATTCTCAAGCAATGTGAAGAATAACTTACGTAAACATTAATATACTCTATTTATAAGTTAAGTCTGTGCTGTTAAGAGAAAATGCGATTTTTAAAGCGGTTTTTATCTAATTTTCGAATGAGGGAAACGATTGTATCTTTGTGCAACAAAATGTAAAGTCGGTTAAGCCTGAGTCGGTGTTTAAGATCTCTATTTGGCTACACAGATATAATTTTAAGCTGTCACGTTATTAATGTCTGGCTTATTTTGTTCTATTTAAGGTTTACGTAACACAATATTTGGTATTTATATTTATTTTCTTTTTTAAAACTATATCGAGATTTTATTAAAGGGCTATTCAAATGTAATTAACCATATTTTTATATTATTTAATCTTATATTATTTAATATACATACATATATATATATATATATATATATATATATATATATATATATTAAATAATATAAGATTAAATAATATATGAATATATATGTTTATACATATATGAATATATACATGTATATGTATATATATATATGTATATATATGAATATTTATATATACATATGAATACACACACACACACATATATATATATATATATGTATATGAGTATATATATATATATATATATATATAAATACGCATGAATATATACATGCATCGATGTGAATATGTATGTGGGAGGAAACAGTTATTCGTACACACACAAATTTTAATCTATTTTACTTCCTAATGAATAAACACACTTTCCATACAATGATGCATAATAACTAAATATGCATGGAAAACAGTAAAATTTGATTTAACAGAAATAAATCCCATTTATCCATTTTAATGAATGTAAAAAATATTCGTACAATACAAAAAGTATACATTATCTTCATCTAATACTTTGTAGAATAGACATTATTCATTTCTTTAGTAAACAGCCTCTTGTAGTTCTCAAGGATTTTCAAATTTTAGTTGCTATTTGTTGCATTCTTCGCATATGGCTATCAGATCCGGGATGTTATTTGGGGTTTTTGATTGGATTTTAATTTTCAAGTAACACAACGCATTCACTATTGTGTCTGACTTGGAAATTCCAGGATATTTACATTACTTTCAGCAAGCCACTACATCGCAGATTGCAGTGTGCTTAGGATCATTATCTTGTTGACAGATCCAATCAGGAGGAAGGTCAAGATTTTCAACCGAAATCATTAAATTTGCTTCCAAAATATTTTGATATGCAGTGAAATTAATTCTACAATCTATTACTGATATGTTGCCAGTACCTTTTGCAGAAAAAAACATCTCGAAACCATGATGCTGCCACCATCAAATGTCACAGTTGGAACTGTGTTCATTTGTTTGAATGCATCCTCCATACACGATTTCTAGAATTCCATCCAAGCAACTCAATTTTGAATTCGTCTGTCAGTACTACTCTTTCCCTATACGATTTTTCCTTAAGCATTTGTTCAAAAACGAATTTCAACTTGGCATCTCTGTGTCATTTCAGTAGCAGTGGAGTTTTCCGAGGGGAGATTTACTTTAGTTTGTTCCTATGAATTTCATTGCTTATTGTCCGTTTAGTGACACACATTCCTGATGAATGCAAATCAGCCTGCAATTCTTGACGAGTAACGATTTGATTTTGTTGAATACGACGCATTAATTTTATCGAAGATTTTGAAGAAATCTTCCTTGAAGTACCTGTTCTTTCGAGTTTTTTTCTTCCTTGCAATAAATGAACTGATGGTAGTAAATAGAATATTCAGGTTGTCTGAGATTTTCCTGTAACTTTTACCTTCTTTCCAGAGCTTAGCAATCAGTTCTTTTTGCGAATTTCTCAATTCTATACCTCAATATTAAGGTAAGCTATAGGTGTACAAAAAACATCGATATTTATATAGCCAACATATCAATAAGGTATTAAGCACGCACACAAACAAAACATTAAATAATTATCCTACTAAAAGCCAACGCAACTGACGGTAAAACGTAATATATATATTGTCATCCACAGACAGACTGTTCCGCCGTATCACAGCTCATTAGCGCGATTAGACGTCCGGTTGACTCTAGCTAGGATCGAAACCTGACTGAATTGACGTCAGTCGGGGGGATTCTACCACTAAGCCGTTGGCGCACGGTAAGGACAAAGGTGAATTTAAGCGTATTTATTTTTAGATAAACACACTCTGATTGAGAGAACTCAATGCGATTTACCGAAGAGACTTGCATATTTAGCCGTAATAGTCACTGTTTACAAACCCAAACTTCCTCCCCAGGGAGCTCAACAGAAATAATTTTTTTTCAGGAGCATATATATATATATATATATATATATATATATATATATATATATATATATATATATATATATTGTTTCATGCGTTATATTTTCTAATTCGCGCATGGGTCAAGGGTGTGGCTGCTTGAAGACTCTGTTTCTGGCAACTGAACTTTGTACCATGCCACAGAAGCAAGAGAACCCAGTCATGACTGTCAAACAATTTCTGCAACTACATCACATGGATAATTTTGTTATTATTGTTGCGATAGTGCATTTTTGTTGTAACCCCCAATAACTATCCAAAGAAGAGACACGCATAGAAACGCATTCAAAATCTCCAAAATTCTTCTCACTTCATCTATAACCGCAAAGACACTATAAACTACCCCAACAACAATATCAACATTATCGACAACAATAAATTAAACAAAATCTGATATATAACACTAGATATCAACTCCATAACATCCACTATACAGAATACCTTACAAAATCAGTTTTTTTTAAATATTATATTCGGGAAGCTTCTTAAAATGCCTGTAGCTAAAATTGAAAAATTTGGAACATCTATATAAGATATTAATAAATCTAGCTTTACGGCAATACATAGCAATATTTAATCTGAATATACAAAATAAGGTAAATTACCCGTAGAGTTATATACTAATAAATTATGGTTATAAGAAATGGTAATATGTATTTAAAAGAATTAACTATATTTTAAGGTAAATTTAAACTGTGTCGGCAATTTACAGTTAATTACCTCCTTTGATTTGATTATCTTTAATCTTTCATGTAAACATAAGAAACACGGTTCATTTAAAGATTTACAAATTATATTTTATTTTTTTATTTTCCATTTTAACTTAGGGATTTTATTAACTTCTTTTAAGTTCGAAAATATTTAAAAATGGACGTCCTATTTCTGTACGTGGTATTGTAGAAAGATAATGTATGCTGGTACTACCTAATTCTAAAGGAATTCTTCGTACTCCCGATATATTTTTTTAAATTCTATCTACAGGCCTCTTTTAAGAAGCTTCCTGAATATAATTTTTTAAATGTTTCTGTTAACTTTACGTCTGATTAACCCACCACTCCCTTCAACGCCATTTAAAAACTTGAACATGTCATATTTGTCTACAATCACGATATATTTATCGCTGGCATATTTTCTGCAATGATCAATAGTGGACTGTTTATGTCCCATGAAAGATTAACTCACCTACCTCCACCCTTTGGGCTTACTTTTCTATTTAGCGTAGATATGATATTTAATTGGTTAATGAAGACATACTCACAAGTCTGACCTTATGTCCCCTTTAAATTTTGAAGAAGAGATTTGTTATTAAATTTCCTTTAAAATTATTTTAATCACAAGTTACTTACCATCCCCAGAAGAAATACAATCATAGTATTGAAACATGAAAGCTTTTGTGTAGCGATTTCAACATGTTTTTATAATCTCTTATAATATATATATATATATATATATATATATATATATATTACATGAAACATTCATACAAAAAGCAAATAGTGAAGTTAATTATATAAATGGCAGGAATCACTCTCGCAAACAATTTTTAATAAAATACATTAACCTCGAACCTGTAGATGAATGTTATGATCCCTATTTATAAATTCCAGTTGTATAAGGTCTTTTTTTACTACAATATTTGATATATATATATATATATATATATATATATATATATATATATATATATATATATATATATATATATATATATATATAATTCATTGAGTCTGAAAGAAACCTCACCAGAATGCAGAAAGCACTGGCCGTTTCGTCCTATATTTGGGACTCATCAGTATATATATATACACACATTCCCACATACACGCACTCACACACACACATATATGCATGACTGTGAGTGTAAATAGATCAATTTATAGATATATGTATCCATTCTGTCGATGTATGAAAGAACAAATGTCATACGCTATTAACTTATCTAGGCTTCTCACCAACAGAACCTATATATTTAAAACAGACAATCTGAAAAAGGAAAAATTGTTGTCTCCTTTATATTATTTTATTTTTGCAACCATCAGCAGTGTGAACGTGATTCTCAAGGGGTTCGTGTCTTTAATCGTGGGTAAGATTTTCCTTCACACTCGTCATCTCTCTCTCTCTCTCTCTCTCTCTCTCTCTCTCTCTCTCTCTTACTCTCTCTCTCTCTCTCCCAGAAACGCTACGTTGATATTTTTATTAGTCTCTGCCAGAAGAAAGCAACGGTCATTTTTTTCAGATTTTTAAATGTGCCTTTAATATTCGTTTTAACTTTTCCGGCTGTTCCATCACATTCTTTGAATATATAAAAATATACGAATATTTTCATATTTGCCAACACTTACAAGTATCCATATCCGTATGTATACTATATGACGTGATCGTCGTATATCGCTGATGGGAACATGAAACTGAATTACGCATGTAACATTACGGTTTATTAAACTGGACACTTCGTCAATCACCGTCAGATAATGGGTGTGTTACTTTAGTGCATTCTCCAAACGTGGATTCTGAATTCTTGCGAGGATGCATGAGACATGACTTTAATGCGTCTCTGGTCGATGTTTCCTTGGCACTAAGAAGGCTACCGCTCCAGAACAAATCCTGGTGGTTTGTTCTAGAATATTAGCCCAGAGTTATATCTGATCTTGGTAAAATAGTTTTACTGCTGCCTGTAGGAGAAATCTTTCCCAAGTCTATAGAAAGCGTCAAGTGTATGCTTTGTTTTCAAGAGAGCGGATGAGCATTCATTCCCTTGGCCATATCGGACTATCAGCCTCCTTACTGTCATCAGCAAACAGGTTGAGGCTTTCCTAAGGTTTTTGTATATTCTCAATATGGACCACCTGATGAGAGAGAACAATATTGATTTCACTCTACTTGATTCACTCCTGATATTCTTACTATAATTACCCACTTGAGGTATAATACAATAAATACACCACAAGAACTATCGCCTTAGATATAGGAAAGACTTTTGACAAAGTGTGTCACAGGGGTTTGCTAGATATGCTCTTCAGCGATGGAATCACTGGAATTACTCTATTATCAAATAATAAAGTTAATTGTTAATGGCCAATTTTCCGAGTCCCCTGAGAGCAAGGAAGGCATTTCTAAAGACTTACTTCCTGGTTTTACACACTTTCTGATTTATATTAATAATCTTCCGAAGAGAATACACCGAATTTAGTGAATATCTATACAGATGACACAACGGTGTAAGTGTGCACCTCCAAATATCTACATGTTTAGAGACTGGCAGCTGATCTATGCTCTGACCTAGCACTAATGGATCTTAAAATGACAACTGATTCTTAATATTCAATACATCAATAACCCAACCACTAACTTTCATCATTACCGAGAATGTCCTGAATTTCCTCCATTTTGATGAACGATTTTTCCCTCAAAGAAGCAGTTAACTTGAACGTCAGATATTGTGAAAATCCACAGATAACACCCGCCATGCCAGGCCATTTTTTAGCGTTTTAAGTAATGGAAATATGTCGGATTATTTTTTTAAATCCATTAATACTTCAGAAAATATATATTTATGTCTATCTGTATATACATTAAAGCAGTGATTTACAATTTGCCGCAATCGGAGAACATTTAATAAATGTACATGTTGATTGATACCAAATGAATTAGAAGAAACATTTTTTTTTAATTTTCTGTAATGGATTTGTTTTTATTCCCGGAGACAATGCAGAAGTGATATTGAATGGTGTTGACAGAAAATAGGGATCGTAATTTCCTTTAATATTCTTACACAAGAAAAATATCAAGGAGAGAAAACAATAAAAGGACAGGAACTAAGAAGACTGAAGACAACGACTGACTGGAAAGTAAGAAGCCGGAAGAGATTTCCAGAAGGAGGAAGTCATGGAAAAAAACTATTAGCAGAGAAATTATAGTTAAATCTAGCCATTTCAATGCGACCTAGCTGCCCATCTAGTACTGCGTTTAAATTGGTAAATTTGAAGTCCAAAGAGGAATTCTCATCAGAACAATCACCATTAAAATAATCATAGAAAATTTATATGGATGCTACGTCACGACAGTAGGAAAATAACTGATGTTAAAATGACGATAACATTAAAGATCCTTCTTTGGATTTTTTAAAGAATCTCGAAATGTAACAGCAATACTCAATACTTGAACCAATGACAGATTTATCAATCTGTAAGATAAATTCTGGGAAGAAAAAAATTGTCTGTCACATCTCAGTCAACCAGTTTTTTCCAGCAGCAGACCTTGTAAATATAAGCATTCCACTTCATGTCAGTGGAAAACGTTGGTGCGAGAAGAAACAATGACGCATTCTTCTAGAAGTTAGCATTAGCCATACTGATAGAAGACAGAGTTATCTGAGACGGTTAAAAGAGAACAGTGTCGTTTTATATACGTCAAAATTAACAAGCCATTTCTTGCCCCAGTTAGCAACAGACTCTCAATTTCACTTTCTTGAACCGATCATATTTACCATTAAGGAAGCGGTAAATAGTTGTGTGATCTATGGAAACCACAGCACCAACAATAGGCGTATTGAAGCCGTGCCCTTATAATCTACAGGGGAGTATGCAGCTTTTGCCTGAGTAAGTCTTGTCGAAGATAAATGATATCATTTTACAGTCTGAACTAAAAATATCTTTGACTGAGATCAACATTAATAATACAACTACTAATGTCACAAGAATGAAGCAATTTATTGTCTGCAAAAATTTTAACATTTAATAATGTAATAGTCGTCGAATCGATAGCTGTTAAGGACTCAATACGATAACGGAGCATGAAATCATTCTTCTATTTTTGGTGAGGGTCAGACAGCGGTTAGAGCGAGTTAGTATAGGTAGACGAAAACTGGTTGAAATCTCTCTCTCTCTCTCTCTCTCACTCTCTCTCTCTCTCTTTCTCTCTCTCCCTCTCTCCCTCCCTCTTTGGCCAACTGCACATTTTCAAACATGATTTCATGAACATGCAACATCATCTCTATTTTATCTCTCTTTTTTAATATTAAAGAAGAATTACGATACCTTATTTTCTATCAACAACATTCGATGTCACTTCTGCATTATTCTACTCCGAAAATATAAACAAATCCATTTCAGAAAATAAAAAACCTGTTTCTTTTAATTCTTTTTGTAACAGTCAATATTGACAAATACAACATGTTTTCCGATTGTGGCGAATACATACATATATACAAAAATGTACATTTTTTAAAGTATTAAGTTTTTTTTAGTTTTTTTAAATCCCATATATTCTAATAAGTTCAAACGCTAAAAAGGGACATTTGAAGTTTTTAAAAAATGTATATCTGTCTATATCTCTGAGATGAGGTATTATGATTACTTACATTATTTACATTATTTAGACTGATATACTTATTTTCATTGTCATATTCACAACATTTCGGTCGTTGTACGCTCCGACCTTCGTCAGAGCACATGGCCCAATGGTTAAAGACGTTGGTTAGATCCAGTGGATAGACCCAAAGAGATGTGAGTTCAGTACCAGGCTACAGCACTGGTAAACTGGTAACATTGGAGAGTTGAGTGAAAGGGAAATAACCGTGACGTTTGAAAGATGCATGACGCGTGGAACTAGGATATTCTACCCCGGTGGATGAAGTAAAGGGTTCGATTCGAAATTTCAATCACCTGAAGAAGGCCAGAGTGTACAATGGCCGAAACATTGTGAACATGGCAATGAAGATGAGGATAACAGTCCGAATAATGTAAACAATGCAAGTAAAAAAAAATATGGTTCATTTTTTTTTTAAATCCATTATTTTAGAAACTGCTTTTTTACGTTTCCGATACAAACTGAATAGATATACATTCGATGAAATCTGAACGACTAAATCGGCTTAAAAATGCAATTATAACTTTCATTCTGAAAATCTTCGTAGTTGAGTGATCGAAGTACTCTGGATAAATCGGTGGTCTTTCCTAAAACGCAAGTCCTGCTGAAGGACACAAATTCCTCGAGTGTACAGGCCGGTAGACTACATAAACGAAGCGTAGATTCAAATACGTGTATCCACTAACGTTTGAAATTATGAGTTGTGAAAAATGAATTACTGTAATCGCTATGTCGTCAGGCAAACGAACTCACGGTAACCATCCAGATATGTAAAACTTCCGCTTTCTTGAGATGCGAACCTAATGATTTGTACGTCACCGAACAGTAGAAAATAATGTGCGTTTTCATGTTATACCGTCGACCCGAAAACGAGTGAAACGAATCTGGAGCAGAAAATTAATAGCCATTTGTGTAAAAGCATTATGGCTTATGTTGAACATGTCATGTTGAAATAGCGTGTGTTGTTGAGCGACACAGATGATTTATTGGGGGGTGAGGAGTTATGTATGATGAGGCAAGAGGTGAACAGACATAAACGCAAAGAATAGAGGGAAATTTGGGCAGAATGAAAAAATTGCTTTGCTATAACTGAAGAGGAAATTTGAGACTAAATGCAAGAGAACTGAGGTTTGAATAGGGAAGCAGTGCAGCAGTATCTGGGAAATGATTTAAGAATGAGAAAAAAAGAAAATGGTGCCAGAAGGCATTTTAATTCTCGGAATATCCCAGTGAAAGCAGAATTTGCTTACCTGGACATTTTTAGAGTCTAACACTTTCAATATACTCCCGATACGAAGCTAGCGATGATAGCAGCCAGTTAAGCAAACTTAACATGCAATACTAAGTATTAGATCAGTACAATTCGGATGTGCCCACTCTTCAGTAAGTATTTTGCAACGTAATTTTACTGACATATATATATATATATATATATATATATATATATATATATATATATATATATATATATATATATATATATATAAATATAAAAGTGAACATAGAAGTCAACACTTAGAGGCGACAGTCTGTTTCATGCTAGATGCAATCATCGGGCCCGATGATTGCATCTAGCATGAAACAGACTGTCGCCTCTAAGTGTTGACTTCAATGTTCACTTTTATATTTACACACGCTCTATCTCTGATATTGAGCACTTTATCCCATAATATAGCACACTTTAAGACTATATTTCTTCATATATATATATATATATATATATATATATATATATATATATATATATATATATATATATATATATGCATATGTGTGTGTGTGTGTGTGTGTGTGTTTGTTTCAAAATTTCAAATAGAGTATATTTGTAAAATGACAATATCAATAAATACAAAAGGAAAAAACTATCTTAGCCGACATGCATCGTCCTATGAGACACTGTCTCAAGGCAAATGCAAATAAAATCCTTGCATTCACCTTGATAAGTACCTCAGAGTATATAACGCGTCGGGATGACTAAAATAATTTTCCTTTTATCTTTATTCTCAAATACACTCCCACAAATATATATATATATATATATATATATATATATATATATATATATTTTGTCATCCACATATATATATATATTTTTGTCATCCACATATATATATATATATTTTTGTCATCCATATATATATATATATATATATATATATATATATATATATATATATATATATATATATATATACAATCACTTACCTCCCTTGTGCATACTCGATCCTGATTAAAATCCATGATTTCGAAAGTTGATTTTCAAGTCATGCAGACAGTCCTCGCTTAAAATATTTTTATTTTCGTTTCCTTGGCCATGTTGTCATTTAACGAAAGATTGCTAATTTGTATTTTTTTCTGGACTAAAGTACACTTCTTTCAAAAATGGTATACCTTAACATGCGGACCAGTGTCCATATCTTGGTTGCTAAACTAACAACGCTTTTCCCGTGTGTGACATCGCACTCGTTAATCTCATTACTTTGTAGTGAATCCTTTACTCAACTATTCTGATTTCCGTTTTCCACGCTGAGGTAATAGTATTTTATTATCCAGCGGCTTTCATCTTCTTTAGACTGCTTCTCCGTTTCACCTGCCGAACCATTTTATGTATTTTGAAGCACAAGTATAGAAAATGGAAGACAACAAACTATATCTTATCAGAAATTAAACCAATTCAGGCTGAAGGAATTATACCTTAAAACGTTTTCAAAAAACAAGGAAAGTGAAGATCATCATCTGAAAATATGTACATTTTATGCATGTTTTTAATCACAAATATATTATTGTATCTATTTTCTCTTTGAATTTAATTATAACTATTCGAATCATATATTTCAATACACATCACGTAGCTTACTAAAGATAAAGTTAAAATGTTTTCAGAAAACACCTGTAGCAAACGAAGAAATTAATAAAAATAAGAAAAAATATTTAAAATAATTTTTAAATTGTTACGAAAAACATAATCCTCACAACTGAAATTCCACATGTTTAGATTCATTTAAAAATAGTGTTTTGGGGAGAAAACTTCCATCTGAGATATTGAAGTTTAAAAGTATATGCCTTGTTCTCATGAGTGCAGATAAGCGCTCATCAACATATCCTCCTCCTTACTCTCATCAGCGAAAGATTTGAAGATATCTGCAAGAAGGTTTTTGATAACCTCAATAGGGAAAATCTCATGAGCTTTCCATTTGAGATTTGATAGACAGAACAATAAACAAACCAGGAACCAAAGAATTAAAAGACTTAATCGCATAAAATCCTCATTGTTTATGTTTGAAAGTTGATATTTTAAGTGGCCACTCCATTCGTTTTTTACTAATCCTGAAACTCATATTCATTAAATCTTTCTTAATTCTCACTCTATAATACAAATAATAGGGATCTATATATTGCAGTGAGTTTATCCTCCTTGTTTCTTATCAATAAAGAAATTGAAATGGGAGAAAAAAGCAACAGTTATTGGAGCATTCGTAAGAGTTCACCAGTTATCTATCAGAAATTAAATAAAAAGAAAATCAATCCGTTCAAATCTTAAACTAAACCACTTGTAGATAATTGCTAATAGTAATGGTTAAATAGATTTTCATATTCGACATTCTTCCCGTTATTTTTCTGTGTACAAATTTTCGAGTTGTTCTCCCGGATTTTTGTATTTTCTTAAACAGTAAATTAATATCAACCTGCCTAGACTAAGAAGTCTTACTAAGGAACAATGTGCATCTCGAGTGGGATCTTACCCGTGTACCTTGTTCCAGTCAGTATCGAATCGGATAAAAAAAGCTGAAATACCAATTATCTCTAGTTCGATATATATATATATATATATATATATATATATATATATATATATACACTTATATATATATATATATATATATATATATATATATATATATATATATATATATATATATATATATATAAACAAATATGTGGATATAGATCCGATATTATGAGGAAAAATATGGAAAAACAAAAAATCCGAATATGCAAGTTTACTGTTTTTAATGTTGTTTCAATGTCGACGTCAGACGTTTCGGTCTAGTAGACCTTCTTCAGGACATAGTTATTAAAACATAATTAAAATTAGACGATATTCAAGTCAACATGAAAAGACGATAGACATAAAAATAATCAAAACAAAATGACTGAATTTTAAGATCAGCGTTCCGTTTTGAAATGCGATCACGTCGGCGTCACGTGGGCAATGTTGTGAAAACGTATTCCTAAAATAGAGTTCATTATTAATGAAAAAGAAGAATTTTACTAGAATTTAAAGTTTATAAGTACGTTTGTCCAGCATTAATCTTGCCAGAAAAGGGGAAATATTAAAGAAGCCGGGTCTATTATATATATATATATATATATATATATATATATATATATATATATATATATATATATATATATATATATATCAAATAGAACAAATATTATTTACGAATTTAAATACCCATTTAACAATTGTGTTCCTGGTCAATCAAAATTCGTAAACAGTTACATTGGCCACACCACAACATGTTTAACAAGAAGGCTCATGCTACGTATTTCTGACTATAGCTCAAGCTGAATTAGATCCCATTTAAATACTCATGGAGACCTACCGGTTCCTATACGCAACAGAGTTGTTGACAATACAAATCTAATAGCATCGTCTACATGTAAATAAAGGCTAAACATAATGGATTCCATATTAATAAAAACAAAAACAAACACTCAGTCATATCAACTATGAGCATGGACATAATATATTGATTCTGTTT
Organism: Acanthosepion esculentum; assembly: GCA_964036315.1. Taxonomy (NCBI): domain Eukaryota; kingdom Metazoa; phylum Mollusca; class Cephalopoda; order Sepiida; family Sepiidae; genus Acanthosepion; species Acanthosepion esculentum. The sequence continues at coordinate 150,045,520 of OZ038476.1, read as the reverse complement.
TGAAAATAAAACATTCTGTAATAGTAAATTTCATACATACATAGACCAATCCATTTCCAGTTAATAGTGAATATGTTTCACCCTGGAAAATAGCTAAATGTACAACCGAAAGCACTCGTAAAATAAAACATTTGGACAGTTTATGTATAATTTTATCTATTGAAAAGAAATAAATAATATCATAGGAGAAATTATATAAAAAACTTGTATAAAATTCACCTTCTCTGTCATTAATGAAGTTTGCATAAAATAAGGTTTGCTGCCTATCTATCTATCTATCTATCTATCTATATACATATATATATATATATATATATATATATATATATATATATATATATATATATGAAGAAATATAGTCTTAAGATGTGCTATATTTATGGGATAAAGTGCTCAATATCAGAGATAGAGCGTGTGTAAATATAAAAGTGAACATAGACGTCAACACTTAGCGGCTATAACTGTTATATAATGATAAAAAAATGAATAAAAAATAATATACTGCGATACTTAAAAAATGAAAACCAATAAGAGAAAATATACAGTGTAATAAATAAATAACGACAAGTATAATAAATTGATCTAAATACATCCAAATATAAAAATAAACTAACAACCGATACCGATAAACTAGCCGTTTAGAAAAAACAAATAAAGATAATCAATCCAAATAAATAAATTAAAAACTGTTCCCGCCAAAAAATAAGAGTCAGAACAAATCACAACAATTAACCCCAAAATTCAACAAATAGCTTTACCTTCCCAAACAAAAACAAAACTGTTAAATAAGCTATATAAACAAATTTTTATTACGTTAATAAAATCACCGATCAAAATAAAAATAATAAATAAATAATATATAAGATAAAAAATAAAAACAAAAATAAATAAAAACAAGCAAAATAATTTGACCCAAATAAATAAATGAACGACATTCAGTAAAATAGCCGCCATAATAGACCACCCACAATAAGCTATATAAACAGATTTTTATTACGTTAATAAAAACACCGATCAAAATAAATAAAAAAATAAATAAATAAAAATAAAATAAATATAAAGGATAAAAAACAAAAATAAAATTAAATAAAAACAAGCAAAATAATTTGACACAAATAAATAAATAAACAAATAAACGACTTCCGGTAAAACATCTGCCAAAAATGACTACCCACAATGCACCACTGACCCGTATATATAAATAGCCGAGAAAAATAACAGCACTCATGCCCGATGATTGAATCTAGCATGAAACAGACAGTCGCTTCTAACTGTTGACTTCTATGTTCACTTTTATACTTATATATATATATATATATATATATATATATATATATATATATATATATATATATATATGTATATGTGTGTGTGTGTGTGTGTGCGCGCGCGCGCGTTTGTATGCGTGTGTGTTTGTGTGTGTGTGCCTGTGTGTATGTTCACGTGTATTTGTTTTTTTAACGGGATATCAATCCTTATTGGTCATAAGGAAGGAACTTAACTGAGACTTAAAAAATCTTTTCCGATATAATATTGTTTTCTATAAGATATAAAAAGCATCTGGAAAATGGTACGATCTGCCGAGATCACAGAAAAACGGAAATAGAAAGGATTATTAATATATGTAATCTATAGAACATCAGGTAAAGATTCAAAGCCAGTGTTACGCTTTGACGACATTTCACCAGCGGAAGTATCTGTCAGATATGAAAACGGCCAAGAAATACCATAGCCCGTTATAGAATCGAAAGCAAATGCTTACCTAACAATGCTGAATTTAAATCCGGCATGAACAAAACCAAGAAATATGTGCATTTTATTTTTTATGTTCGATTGTGGCGACGGAAAGAAATGATTCCCAATACCGAACATCGCACAAGCGCCAAAGCACAACCAAGTTTTAACTGACCAAGAATTCTCTGTATTCAATTTTATACTTTGTTCTGACATGTAAAGTAAAAACGGTTTAGCAGGAATCGCATTAATGCCACGCTTCTATGACATATAAAGATGATCCATATATTAATTCTAGTATTACCTGAGTTGTTCAATCATTGGGAAACTCCTCGATAAGGGGACTCCCCCCATCGGATACTAACATAAATTCTGTGTATTCCATTTCAATTCTTTTGAAAATATGAAAATTCTGTGTATTCTATACCATTTTTTACAAAAATAAAATCTCTTCCACTATTTGCCAAACTTCCATCTCTTGTGAATATGAAAAATAATTGTGTGTATTTTAACCTAAACCATATATGATAGGAATAAAAACTTCTGTCCCATATGTCGCCATTTTAACAATGCCTAGCTGACTTCACGTATAACCAGTGATTTTGCATAATCATTTCTATGATTGTTTGTAACAGAAAAAGCAAAAGTAGTCCAATGCTTGCGAAAGTGTGAAAGCAAACAAAATTGTATGCACTTCTTTGGATTCTTCATTGTCGTAAGGGAAACAAAAGCTATTCCGACATTTGCGGACACTTTATCAATGTCAGGTATACATCTGATATGGTCGTGATCAAGAATCGTTTCTTTGGCATGCTATGATATTTTAGAAGAGAAATGCAAAACTCAAGATCAGCTTTTATTTCTTTCTTCCTTCATTGATTGAAGCGATTCAGAAATTCTTTAATTTAATATGTAATGATCAACAAAAAGTAAATATTCTGAATTCTCATTGACAAACAAAAGAAATCGTTTTGCTCAAAGGCATCGTGAAATGTTTCAATATAGAAATAACATAAATAAAAATCACAGATTTACACGAAAAAGTACATTAGAACCACTCATATCCGGAATCCCTACTATCCGGAGTACCTCGTATCCGGAGTATCTTATATCCGGAAACCCTCATATCCGGAGTGCCTCATATCCAGATTACCGCATATCCGGACATGATTTTGATGTGTATATTTGAACTATTTGGACATATATGTAACTGATTTGAAATGTCTCTTTTTCGGTAAATTTACTTTGGATAATTTCTTATGCTTATTTCACCCTAATGGCTTGTACTGGTTCAAAAGATGATGGGAGTAAGAGGAAATGAACATATTTTCCTTTTTACTTAAAATTAATTCCGTTATATTTCACTCACCATTAGCTTATTTTGTTTACTATAAAACATTCAAAATAAATGTTAAACCTGATTTTAATTCTTTTATTTTAATACAAATATGACCCCTCATATCCGGACTTTATGACCTATTCCTTATTTCCGGAAGGCCTTCTTAGTCCGGTTGTCAGGGGTTCTACTCTAGTACTCATTAATATTCTAACATATTTGGTTGAAAAATATCAACAAGTTGCCAAAGTTAGTTTTTATTTTTTGTTATAATTTTCTCTGAGAACATTCCATGGTTACTACATTCGTTTTCAATGATAATTTTTATATATTTAAAATAGGCGATCGTATATTGAAGTGTGTATAAGAAAAAAGAAAGTATACGTAAATATTGTGTTTGACCATTATAAATAACGTCACAGAGACTTGAAATTGATATTAAATATCGAAGGAATTGGCAGAAAACATTTAGATAACCAGACAAAAACTAAAGCAAATATAGTAACGTTCGAAAGTACTCTGGGGGAAAAACAAAAAATAAAAATAAATATTGGTAAATGTTGGGATTATATATAAAAAAAATATTTAAAGAAGTTAAATAAAAAAATATGGAGGTGAGAATTTGTTGATATCATTTGCCCAAACATGTTTGAAATAATTCTTGCTGCTACTATACGCACGCATATATATATATATATATATATATATATATATATATATATAATACAGGTAATAAGTCTGTTGGTATATAATACAAGTGGATGCTAATAATATAAAATATTACAACTGATCCACACAAAGAGCTCAATGTATTTATTATTACAGAGCATATAAATTACATAATAGAGAAATCCAAAAGGACCTCATGAGAGTAGCTATTGCAACTAGCGTTAAGGCACTAGCATCTTTGGCCTCAAATGACAAATTGAGTCGAAAATGCTAATACCTTGACGCTAGTTGAAACAGTCCATTTTCATGACGTAATTTGGGATTTGTTAATTATATATATATATATATATATATACATATATATATATATATATATATATATATATATATATATATATATATATATATATATATATATATATATATATATATATATATATATATACTGACAGTGGATTTTATTGCATTTTGTATGGTTTGATCAGAACAATGACTTAATATTCGCTGATGGTCTAACTAATTTTCTTTCAAGCAATATTCTTTAATTCATTAAATCTATTATTTTTCTTTCTTTTTACATATTGGAATTATCTCCGTCCAATTCGCTCAAAGACGGATTAAATATGACTGCGTTTTATATATAAAACAGTTCTTTACTTATTTAAAACCAAAAGAAAGTATACCTTTAAATAAATTTAACATGCAGATTTGTAAAAGTATTTTGCGAGTAAAATTGTTTGTTTCGTCCACGTAAAAAGATTCAATTTTCCCGACACCAAAATGGTAAAAAGGGAATAATTAACGTCAATTCACCAACAGGGAAATTTGCGTCGCACTTAATCTAATTTGCAAGAATTTATTTTTCTTATGTTTGTTTACCAGAAGGCAATAAAGATTTTGAATCTTTCATTCATTTTTTAGTAAAAGGAAAGTTTGCGTCAAGAAGTAAGTAAAGAACATTATGACATTTTTATTAGTTTTTTGTTATCTTTTTACATTTAGAAAAGCTTTGAAAAGTTAATTCTGTTGAAATTAGATATTTAAATTTCGTTAAGCAAGACTTTAGACTAGAAATCATGGTCTTTACAGCGTTGGACAGTTTTCCGCCTACAGTAGCGCACTATTTATCTAGAGTCTCTTGAGGATCAAATTCTGAGGTTTAATGAGTTTCTTTTTGTCTTTCTTTAAGCATTACACCCCAAGCAAGGCGGGAGTGCCACTAGTACGCAAGGGGTTACAGAGAGTGGGAGCAAGAGTAAAGATAGAAAGAAAGGGTGTCGGAGGAATTGAGGAAATGACAAAAAGAAGAACTGGAATCAAGGCATCAGAAGATGACGATTGACGTTGTATTAAAATCTTTGAAGAATTTAATTATCAGGGAAGCAATTAAGAGGAAGGGAGTTCCACTGTCGGGAAGCGCAAGAAAAGAAACTGTTGGAGTAGAAGTGGCGGTTCAGAATTAAAAAGGTAGGACCTAGATGCCAATCTTGTAAGACAGTTGAATTCATGTAGTCGACGCATCAGGAAAGAGAGCCCATCAGAACAGTTACCATGATAATATTTGTAGAAAAGACAGAGGGAAACCACCGCACGCCTTTGAGAGACTGACTGATGTCAAGATGGGAAATCAAGACCGATTACATTGCAGATCCTTCTCTGGATTTTGTCGAGAATGTCGAGATGAACAGCAGAGGAAACAGACCATATATATCAACAATATTCAATGCATGAATGAATTGTAGATTTATAGATGACACGAGACAGAGAACCAACTTTCCTTCCGGTAGATGCAGTTATTGATTCAATGTAGTTGTTCCACCGCAAGAAAGTTGAAAACGTGAGTCTACCTAGCTCAAAATAAGGTAAGATTAACCTGCATGGTGTATAAGATGACCTGTATTATAGTACTAGAGCAGTTTCTTCTTTCCAGCTCCAAATAAAAGGGAGTTGTCTATTTTAAAACAATACCCTTACCCACTATGTGTTTCCATTAAAACTGTTTCGTTCTACAAATAGACTATAGAATGTCTAGAAATCGACTTAATGCTTATAGTGAGAAATCGGACTCAAGTGTAACTTAACTGAAGTTTTATTCAACTTAAAATGGAGGATGTCCTACTAGACTAATACAGAATACGTGTAAGGGGAGATAATCCATATCACAATGCTCTACTAAATTTCTTTGCCGGATACTTTGACGTCTGTGATCATGGCTCTCAATAACTTTCTATTCTTTGTAGCTCTATCCAATACATGCCTCCTTCCACTCACTTTTATTTCCCGGTTAATCAAGCATTCGCAGATGCACATGCTTTTTGGCTGTTTAACCGCTATTAAATTCTGCTTCTCCTGTCTACAATATGTCTTGTGAGAGTCAATTTTTCGAAAGCTTCTTTCATAATTATGCCGGCTCGAAATTACAACTGTTTCCCACATAAGAGTGACTTTTTTGCTGCTATTTTCGATAAAACATTGCTCAAGTGCTCTGTCTATGGTATCATCAGTCTCTTTCTCTAGAACGATACGTCGATTATTTTTTTCTCCTCATCTATGAAGAAATTGTCCAAAATTCACTGCCATTCATTGAAAGAGGACATTAAAATTAAGGGCCCTTTTGATAATAACGATTTCCTGTCACTTAATACGTTTTTTTTTAGTTTTGGAAAGCATCTTCCTCTGTTAAAATGTAACTTCAATTTTTGTGTTACACTTTCTATCGTCTGGTAATACGCATCACGGAATCTCTGACACTTGATTCTGGTGCTTCCATTTTTAGCTTTATCTTGCAGCGTCTCTCTTTTCTTTTCTGACAATCATACATTCTTTCTTCTTACAATTGCTTGTTTATCATTTCTTTCCGTGTTCCTATATAACTTGTCTCGGAATCAGTTCATTATCCTTTCTGTTTCTGCCATCAACAGAATTCCATTAAGTTGTTAAGATTGTTCCCGTCAATAACAAATCTTGGTAGGATTTTAGTTCTCTTCCGACCACCCCACTGCATAAGTAGAATACCCCCCCCCTGAGAAAAAGAATTATTTTTCTAACACAGCTTCCACTTTTAGTATAATTGTTCAATTTATGTTCTATCCATTCTCAGGTTGAGTATATATTCCAGTAGGTAGTGTTGTTAGTACGTAACTTTGGTAGATAATTTGACATACAAATTGAAATAAGCAATATTTTTTCAATAAGTCAATTAGTTTGCAACAGAAGGATGCACTTATTTCCAAAATGACTGTTTCCCATTTTTCTGCTTCCAACATTGACAACTGGGAGTAGAACAAAGTTGAGAATTTAGCATATTTACTTCTTGACGCTCTCGGCGCTTGGAGAGATTCTCGGAAACTAACGCTGACAATATTGATGGTAGTGAATCTCTAAAAATACAGGAATTCAAAAAATATCAGTAATTTTGATTCATTTCATTCATTAGCCATTTGTCTTCAAGTGCTAAGAGATAAAATAAATAAAAGTATTTCTTTTTAAAATACTCAGACTTTTCATATCATAAATCGGAATGAGTTTTATTTGCGATGAGGTGTCATTAAAATATTTCAACGCAAAAACGAATGCAGTATTCGGATTAACAGAACCATTTTAAACTTTTATTTTTCCCTTTCAGGTTCAATATTTCTCCTCTAATTTGAGTCAAGCGAATCTTAATGAATGGCAACGATTACGCATGCAACATACTTAATTTTCGCAGTAGCAGTAACGCCTTTTATCTGGATTGATAGATGTTTTCATTTGTTTTTACGGATTTATTTTTAGATTGTAAAGATTCTTCGATATAATAATTATTTACTGATACAAGTCCTACTAATTAACCCATATCTGGGAGGGAGAAGAGTGCATGCATAAATTCCCCATGGTAAATGAATACAACGAACCCAACTGGAATTGGACCCTGGCACTCTATTTCCATTTTCGAGCAGTCATCTACTACACCATCGAAAATCCAAGCTTACAGCAACTGGCATTCGCATGCAGTCACCCATCCAGATAATAATCAGGTTTGATGTTGCTTGAATTCAATGATCGTGCGAGAATCAATATTTCAACGTGATATGGGCATGAGCTAGTGTTTTTTTATCAAGACAATGAGCACTGTCACCCAGACAATTTGAAATATAGTGTAACCCGGATATAAGAGAGTTGTCGGGACCGGAGAAGTATCTTATATCCGGGTTTCTCTTATATCGGAGTTTGATCTATTTTGTTTTATTAACACAGGCTCTAATTTGGGACCAGATAAAATCTCTCTTATATCCGGGTTTCTCCTATATCCGTGTCTCTTATATCCGGGATACACTGTACTATATTTTTAAAAACCTAAAACAACTTTATTGTGTTGTACTGTCTAAGGAATGCCACCAGATCTCCATCCCACTGAGGATTTTTTAAAAATTTTAACGGTTATAGGATAGGTTCCTTAAATCCTGCCGTGATATCTCAGAGAAAAAATTAAACGTCTATATGATTTGCGGACATATGGAAGGCCATAAGTGCTCATAACGTCTTCGTTCATTCATATCTGTGTGTACGGATAACTGTTATATGCTTTATGTGTCTTTCCTTCAAAGACTTTTGCTTAAATTAATGTGGACAGTTTAATTCATATTATATCATATTTATTGTCATTATTTTCACCGATTTACATATGCTATCTATTCTAGTTGTTGCTGCTGTGGAAAACTTTAAAGTGATATGTTTTTTTCTAATTTCTTTGTTCGTGATTCAGTAACACTAGACTGAGAGATTGAGCGAAGGAGAGCTTTTTTCAACACCCACAATGTTCCTTCGCTTCAAACTATTTTGATTTATTGATCGAAAAATATCGATTATATATCAGCTGATACTTTCAATATGTCTGAACGCCTTGAATACCATGAATGACATTCATATGACAGTCTAGATATTTCCAGATTAGCTACAAGCAGAAACGTTCTTAGGTCAATGGACCTTGGAGCCTCTGGGAGAGTTGGGCAAAACTACATCCAGAGAAGATGATTATATATTATACGAAATATTTCTCGTTCAATTCACAAAATATATTTGAAAGATCTGCTTGGTGTATTAGTTTAGGGTTAGAAAATGAATGCCTATGTGTATAAAATCTATGTTTCCTTTCCCCCGCAGAAATACCAATATTTTTTTCATATTTTCTTTGGGGGAAATGATCGCTTGATATATGTATGTATGCATGCATGTATGTATTTCTATTAGAGCTGATTGGGTCTGTAGGTGTTTAGGTCTAAATCTGGCTGGAAGTATATCTTTTTTCATTATTAGCTTCTATTCTCATTGTGTTATTATTGTTTTTGCAGTGATTGGGGATATAATGTATGATCTTAGACTTAGATTTATTGTTGAGCACTGCGAGATTAGCAAACTCTTAAAAATATTCCCTTCTCAGTGAAACATGTTCTCTTTTGATCAGACTGGCATTTTAGGTCAAACCTCTGGTCATATGTATTACGCTGCGGTGTCCATATAATATTTGTTGTTATGTTTCTGGATGTTTCACTGATGTAAATTAATGGGCAGTATATGATAGTATATGTTGTATATTCTTGCCACCGTTCTGTTGTTGCTGCTATGTCATTTTATGCTAACTATATCTTGTATTTTCCAAGACGTAGTCCTGATGAATATTATAACAAGGATGAACAAATCTCTTTCGATGTTGGCTGTTATGGAATTTGATGGATAGGATTCTGTGCTTAATTGTTATGGTCGTTGGTATTATTATTATTATTTGTGGATTTCGTATTTTCTGTACTTTTCTTCTAGGGATTTAGTAGGCTTTTCCTTTAGCATAGCTAAAATATAGGTGTATTGGAAAGTGGTTGAAGGTGTCCTTGATGTACGGTGTTCTTGTGTCTACGGACAGGAATTGAGGGGTACATAATCTAAAGGCGATATATGAAGTAAGTGTCGTTAATATATATATATATATATATATATATATATATATATATATATATATATATATATATATATATATATATATATATATATGTATGTATATGTATATATATATATATATAATGACGATATTAGGTCTCGATAAAATAATTTAATCGGTTTAGACTGTAGGAATTACTGGAGGAACTAAAGAGGGAATTCGTAAATAATTATTATTAAAGCTGAAATGCATGACTCTCCAAGCTTAATGAGTTATATAAGTGACTTGTGTGTACATGTAAAAATAAATACGGAAAAGTTCGCGTGTGTGTGTGTGTGTGTGCGTGCGTGCGTGCGTGCGTGCGTGCGTGCGTGTGTGTGTGTGTGTGTGCAGAAAAATAGGAAAGAACACGTTAGGTAAATAATCCGGAGTTCTTTAGTATTTTTGCTTTTATTTTTAAAAAGACAGTGCTCCATACAGAAGTAGAGCTGATATTATAATATTTGTTTTTAAATTCCGAAATTCTCGCTTGACGATGAAGCGAGACCAGACACCTTAATTCAACATAATTTCAAAAATTATATTGAGGGTCTCGGCTCTCGCTTTTGAAACATGAGAACATTTATGTAGCGTAGGAATCATTTTCTTTTTAAATATTATAATAAATATATATATATATATATATATATATATATATATATATATATATATATATATATATATATATATATATATATATATATATATACACTAGTGTAACGCGCATCGTGGGACTCGAAAATTTTCACATATAAAAATGATTTTATCATATATCTCGTGTATAATACGTGTTCCTTTTTTTAGAGAAATAATTACAAGAGTAACCTATCTTCCTGTATCTGATTATATCTTCCATTTAAATAAGTTTGTTTTTTTTAAAGTGAAAGATAATCATAAATATATCGATAATAAATCTATACTCGTTGCGTAAACGCGTACAGCCATAAGCAAATGAGCCAGAAACGACCCTCTTAAAATTAGCTTCAAAATTAGGTCTTCAAATGTCGCATGATACTCGTACAGCCATAAGCACATAAGCCAGAAACAGCTCCACAAATTCAACCCAGATATTAACCTTCAGACCCCAAATTGGGGTTATAAGACTGATGAAGTGAATCTAAAGAAAGACCGAAAAAGGAGTTTCATAAAGGGAATTCTTTAATTATTAATTATATAAAAATTTTCCTACTATAAAATACTAAAATATGTTTACAAATGAGATAAAAAACAATATTAACAATAAATCGTATTTAGATAGAATTAAAAATTATATTATTAAGGAATAAAAATAAAAATTATTTAACGATAAAAATATCCATTTAAAATTTTAAAGTCAAATTATAAAGCCTACAAACCATACCCAGTAATATATAAAAAACAAAAATAAAACTTTTAAAAATAAAATTAAAAATATAAGGATAAAGAATTAAGTAATGTAAAAAAATGACGTTCTTAAAGTAATAAATAGGTATAAGATAGGATTGATATGGAGAAGACAAAATATAGAAATAACTATATTAAAATATTTAACATTACAAGGGTTAGATAATTTTAAAAAAATATCAGGATTAATAATATTGTAGAAGTTTAAACCAACCTTTATAATATTTTAAAACTAATTCATTCCTTTGATTTAATAGTTTGGTTTGATTATTGAATTTGAAGTATCCAAGAGTGTGGCATGAAATCAAAGACTTTACGGTAGCCTATCCATGCTGTGCTGAGATTTCTACCTCTTTTAAGGCTGTTTCCAGGATAATTTTGTTCATCAGCAGTTGATCTTTGCAACCATACGAACCTCTCCTGCATCCCTTCTGTTCCAGGGGAAAAACGTTGTTTTCATCGAGGAAAGAGTAACTACACTTCCTCAGGACAGGTTTTATAACTTTATACTTGGCAGACAGATACGTTATTGACCCATACTTTTTCGGATAATCTATTTCACATGGTTTAAGCAGGAGATATGTCTTGGCTTCTGTGATGCACTCTGGGACTTCATTGGAAGTATTAATTATCATTTATAAAGTTTGTGCAAGCATCATATGGATCATTATGATTATTATTAATATTAATATTTTTCGACCATCAATTTACAGTGAATAATTATTATACATGTTAGCTCGTCTTCAACATGTTTTCATATTTTTGTACATATATACATACAGTTTTACAATGTTCGATTTAACAACTAATATTTGAATACGATATATATATATATATATATATATATATATATATATATATATATATATATATATATATGTATGTATGTGTATGTATATATATATACATATATATATACATATGTAAACATATATATATACAAATATATACATATAAATATATATACATATATATATACATATACATATATACATATATATATATATATATATACATATATATATATATACACACACACACACACACACATATATATATATATTTTTTTTTCACGCTGTCACATGATAAAAATCTACGCCATGCACGTGATATAACATCATCGCGTCTTTTGAATTTAAAAGGATTTTAACGTTTTTAGTTTGTAAAAAAGTAGCAACATGATTACGCTACGAGATAATTGGCAAATGTTTGTATAAAAAAAATTAAAAAAAAAAAAAAAAAATTTTGACTAAAATATTGACCCTGAAGATGAACAATGATGTTCGAAAGCGCTAGGTCATCGTATGGAAAATACATATTTCGAAACTATTTTCAAATAAAAAGTCTCATTAGAGAATATGAGAAAATTCAAAAGAAAATATGTAAGACTATGTTGTCTTTAACATTCAACACTACATGTTTGAAAGAAAAGTTGCTGCCAAATTACACACACACATATATATATATATATATTGCTGTAATAGGAAAGAACAGTTAGATTAATGATCTAAAGTTCTTTGGTATTTACGTTTTTTTTTTTAAAAAAAAACAATGCTCGATAGACAAGTAGAACTTAAAATTTTAATTATTTTAAAAATAATATGATTCCATCGCGACAGGGAAATTACTATGCTTCGAAAGTGACTCAAGTCCTATCGAAAGTGACTCAAGTCCTAAAGTTCAATTTCCATAGTAAACTTAAAATTTAGAGCATAGTTTAATTCTCATGAGATGTTTAAACACCGCTTGAGAATGAAACTGTACTTTAAATTCTAAGTTTAATCTTGACATTAAACGTTATGACTTGAGTCAGTTTCGAAACATAGTAATTTCTGTGTCGAGATAGAATCATATTTTGAAAAAAATAATCATAATTTATATATATATATATATATATAGATAGATAGAGATAGATAGATAGATAGATAGATAGATAGATAGATAGATAGACAGACAGAATTTATAACTGAATGCATATATATATATATATATATATATATATATATATATATATATATATATATATATATATATATATGTGAGGGGAAGTTTTATTTATTCCTTGAATGTTACCAATATTTTTTCCTTTTAGTCGTTATCATTCGTCAATATTTGTATATTCCAGTTTGCCAATAGATTTTTAAAATCCTCCGGTTTTATGACTTAATTAAGGTTATTTCCATCCTTCATCTTATATACATTTAAATATATGTTTGCCAACTTGTGTCTAATGGAACGCAATTAGATGAGTGTCTCTTGAACGTTATATTGGGTGAGATTCACTTTACAAAAGCAAAACGGCAAAATCCCAGCAGATCTCGATACCTGATCTGATTTTGATCAATCAGTAAATAAAGACGATTACCGGAAGAGACAAGTAGAAAGACTGGCAGAAGATTCATTTCAGTAGACTCAAATGGAAGTGTGATTTTCACAATAATACTTCATCTTAAGTGTTACAAATTAAACCTGATCGATTTAATAAATAACCCGGTAGATTCTATTGGATGATACTCATAGCGAGAGAAAAGTGCGGAAGCTGGATTATAAATCTTTGAAATTTATGACGAAGCAGAACAGTTTTCACTGAAGACATGACGTCAATCGACTCTAAGTGAGAATGAAAGCAAAAGAAATAAAACTCAACAGCATTAAACTCTGCGTCGATTTCGCTATCAAAGGATCTATTATTCAGAGAAAGCAAAATACAGGGTGTCCTTAAAGTCTAGACACATCGGAAATCTCATTAACTATATTTTTTTACCTCCACATATTGAACATAGTTTTGTCGGAAGAAGAAAGAACTAACTTATTTTTTTCTGGGGTGTGCTAAAGGAGAAGTTATATTCAATGAAAATCACAGATTTGACGCACTTGATTGAACACATAAAGAGTGAATGTACTAAAAATGACGGCAATGTCGAGTTATTGTATCGAGTTTACGTGAATCTTGCAACCTGCATAAAAAAAGTATGAAAATCGTACTGACGATGTTATTTGTTAATATTCCAAGTCAGTAAAATGGTGTTGAAAATGTCATTTCTTGTAAATATGCATTTTTGAGCCCAGACTTTAAGGACACCCTTTAGTTAATAACTAACTACAACAACTGCGTCGAAATCATTTTTTTGACGATGTCTTCTTATTATTTTTTGTAATACGAAAGTAGTGGAAAATTTATTTTAGTCATTTCACCCCAAGGAAGGCAATAAAGACACTAAGCAAAATCAGAATAAATTTAAAAGGAAACTCTATTAAGGGAAGAGAAGAATACAAGTACAGGAATTAATAAGACAGAAGATAATGGTTTAAATTGCTTTTACATTTTTGAAGATTAAAGTTGATACAAAGAAAGAAGCCGGAAGAGCGTTGAACAATCGGGATGTAGAGTAGAACTATTAGCCTAGAACTTACGGTTACATCTATCTATTTCAACTGCAAAATGATGAGACCTTATCGTCAATCTAATACTACGCTTAAATTCATACAGTCTAGGTACCATAAATGAAAGTATATCAGAAACATAACTATGAAACTATTTATAAAAACATGCGCAGGGAACTACGTTAAGGTGGGGAGAAAGTGACTGAAGCCGAGATATCAGGTCAAAACCAATAACATTGCATTGAATGGTAGACTTACATACGTAAAATAGATTTTGGAAAGAAGTAATTGTCTCGCAATATAAAGTGAACCAACATTCCCAGCAGAAGACCTAGCAATTGATTTAATATAATCTTTCTACTTCATGTGAGCAGAAGACGTTAGTTCGAGAAGGCGCAATGGATCTGTCTATTGGAGGTTAGCATCAGCCATATCGTTGGAAGGCAAAAGCGTTTCTCTCAAGCGATTAAAAGTGAGTAGTTTCATTTTGGTTAATTAGGTTTATTTTCCTTGAAATTATAAGGATAACAAAGAATTTTGTAAAGAGAAGATTGGTGTATATGGCATAGTTATTCAGAATAAAATGGGCAATAGATCCCAGGAATCATGGCTATAAGTTAGTGAAGTCTCAAAAGGTGTTCATCTAGGTTATCAATTCTAGCCGAGTATAATAGAATATTAAGAACTGAGAGATTGATCAATGTTTGATTACTTAGAGTGTCAAACGGGAAATAAGATGTAACGGAATTTGCCTGGTGAAAAGTAATTTTTGAATATTCGGGTTTTTAAGCAGTGAATTGTACACATCTGGAAAAAAATCGCCCCTCGGTCACTGGCTATAATTCGTGGTCTGGAGAGTAGCTGTATTTAAGGAGATAATGTTTTCCTCGGATTGTCGAGATGATTAACATGTCTAGCCGTAGCAAAGGACTGGAAAAGTGTCCCTAAAATTCATCGTAAAGTATTCCGTGATAATGTCTCTTCCGCAATGGTGCGAAGTACATTTCTGATCGGTGGTCTCTCGGGTTTCTTTCTTTACGATATTACCATCGAAGTCTGTATCTACACTGATCACGCCAAGATGAAGAGTAACCGCCATGGATGTGATATAACTCTACAAGAGACAAAGAATGTACGGATTGAGAGGTTAAGGCTCTCAAACCAAGTCCCGACAAGCACACTGAAACGATCTATAACGATTTAGGGCCATTTAGATGAAAATACCACCCAAGAAATAACGACGGAGTTATTTCGAAGAAAAGAAGAAGCTAACAACTGCACGACAACTAAAATATGTCAACAAAATATTATTAGGCAGACTAATACTACAATAGATCTAAGAGTCGGGTAGATAGTACAGTAAACTACTGTTACGTTCTGTGTCGTCTCAGGATCACCACGCTACGAAATAGAACGGTATCAGTGAAAACGATCATTTACTTTTGGTATTTGTTTTTATTAAGAATGACAGCTTGGATTCTAAAAGGCAGTAGGTGGACTGATGTCACGGGAACGCACGTCGCACGTTAGCTCAGCGTCCGTTCGCGGATGATATAAGCCGGGCCAAAACCTGGTTGTGAGAGGCGTATTGACGCTTCAGAATTCTTGCGACTCTCTGTTGAATTCCTGCCGTTTGGGACTTATATTCAACACCCAGACAAAGGCAATCCACCACTCTCAGAATACCCCGCCCACGAAGCACTCTGGCCAATCTATGACCATTCAGGTGTTGGCCTTCGCAATCCTGTAACACTACAAAATGAGAAGCTAAAATTGAGAAAAACATAAAAAAGGAATAGCAGCTGAAAGAATAAGTGAATGGTTGTGAAGAGGACAGCTGAAGAATAAAAATGAATAATTATAAATGATGGATCAGAACACGGCGATAAGAAAATACCAAGAACTTTTATTAAAGTTAAGAAAATTCTAAATCATGAGGTTTAGGATGGTGTTACAATTGTTGACTCGCAGAAAGAAATGAGAAATTATAAAATGGTGTCACCAAGATATTGTTTTCTAGGATATGAGAAAGGTTTTGATATTTTTGTTTTAAAAATGTACCATCAGCCACATTCAACTATCTAAGTATCCGCTTTCTAAAATTCGGTAAATGTTTGAGATTCGATTTCATAATTTAAAATCTGCAAGAATCTATTTGAAAGAATAACTCCATTTTTCCTCTTATTTTTATCTAGTTGGTTGTACCAGATATAGTATCTGTTGCGAAGCACTTGCTTTATGATGTCCTTATATTTTCCTTAGATCTGTTAATCAGATTAATTTTGAGTGAAATTTTTGCAAAAAAAGTTGCGGTGTAAAATTTATGGTTAAACTTAATTATTAGAAGTTATTTCTAAAATTAAATTACATTTTCCGAAGTAATTTTAAAAAAAAAACAATTATGTCCATTTAGGATGTATGTGTCATTTTTCTGCACCGGTTCCCGTTTCTACATACGGACTTCTATGTACACAATATTTTAATCTTTAAATGTAAATTGAAAAATGAATTTCCATGATCAAATTAACTGATACTTTTATACCACTAATTAATTCTAAACTTGTATTGATTAAATTTCAAATTGCAAAGGATTTTGAAACGTTTTCGTATGAATCACAACGTTCGTCATAGTTGCTAATAAAATGTCGATTTATTTTTTTATTTGTATAAAGATTTAAAATATATAACCAATTTAGTTTGCTTGCCTTTTTTTCATGAGTGTTTTTTTTTTGCCAAAAAAGGATAGATACTTTAACAGTTAATTAAGAGATCATCCTATTAGCCTTTTACTTTAATTTTGGCAAAGGACTTTCAGATAAGCAATATGGCGTTTGCTTCTCTCGGTCAACTGAAGATACATTAACGATTATAGCTGAAAAAATCTACAAGCTTTAAATAAGAATGTTGAAGCTTGAGCTGTTGCTTTTGGTATCTCGAAAGCATTTCACATGGTTTGACACGGTAGTTTTTTTTCACACGTTGAAAGGTTACGGTATTTCTGGACGATACAATCTTTTTTATCACATCGTGAAATGATGGTTGCATTGAACGGCCACTATTCTAGATCTTTTTTGCATTAATAAAGGTTTCCCCCGGGTTTCTATGCTTGGAGCTATGTTCTTCAGAATTTTCATCAACGGTATTACTTATGCCATGTTCTCAACTCGGTATCTATGCTGATGACACAAGTATTTTCTCATGCGTTAATTGTAAGTCTTCTGAGGTAATTTCAAATTGGCAGCTGTTCCCAAAAGTGACCTAAAATCCGTTGTTAACTGGGGCAATAAATGGCTTGTTAACGATAAGGTCCAGGAGAGTGACAGATTATCACATTTCAGAATAATGTTTTCCGCTAACATGAAGTAGAAAGATTATATTGAATCCATTGCTTGGTCTCCTGCTAGTAAGGTTGATTCGTGTTGTCGTTCTACAATCTATCTGACACATTTATAAGTCTATAATTCGTCTATGCATTGAATATTGCTATCACGTCCGGTATGTTGCTTCTGCTATGTAATTAGAGATTCTTGATGAAGTCCAAAGGGGATTCTGCGATATTATTGGTCCTAACCTGGCATCGCGGCTCCAGTCATTTTCTCACTGCTGTAACGTAGCTTCCTTGTGACTTTTCTATAAATACGTTCATGGTAATTCTTGTTTTGAACTTTTCTCTTTGGCAGCTGAACTTTATGAATTGAAGCGTATTGCTAGATTGGTGGATAGGTCTCATCATCTTACAATTTTAATGCCTCGAAGTAACTGTAAGTTCTATGTTAAGAGTTCCTTCTTTCACACTTCTCGCTGTGGAAATCTCTTTAGTCTTCCTGCTTTCCAGAAAAATTTGACTGAGAAACATAAGGAAAAAAATTATGAAATTTGTATGTAAAACAGCACACACACGCGTCCCCAAAAATTATTTACTTCAAGGTGCAAAGGTGGAATTTTATCTAAATATAAATAAGTATTTAAAAAATATGAATAACATAGTACACCTACACATGTAAATTAATATAGATAGGCATACATAAATATAGATTTATATGTGTAACCATATAAGAAAAATGTTAATTTATAACCACAATTATGTAAAATACTAAAAAGTTACTATCGCATTCTATATTAAGCTATTTACAGGAAAAACAAATGTGTAAATATAATCGAAATAAAATAACATCTGCTGATACGCGTGTGTGTGTGTTTTTAAATACAATATTCATATTTTTACTTATATTAAGAAGTATGTTTATTTTAAATTAAATATTAAAAAAAAACAACAATAATCCCCGTTTATTTTAAAATACAAAATTTAAATCCCCGTTTATTTTAAATACAAAATTTAAATCCCCGTTTATTTTAAAATACAAAATTTAAATCCTCGTTTATTTTAAATACAAAATTTAAATCCCCGTTTATTTTAAAATACAAAATTTAAATCCTCGTTTATTTTAAATACAAAATTTAAATCCCCGTTTATTTTAAATACAAAATTTAAATCCTCGTTTATTTTAAATACAAAATTTAAATCCCCGTTTATTTTAAATACAAAATTTAAATCCCCGTTTATTTTACATATAAAATTTAAATCCTCGTTTATTTTAAATACAAAATTTAAATCCTCGTTTATTTTAAATACAAAATTTAAATCCCCGTTTATTTTAAATACAAAATTTAAATCCTCGTTTATTTTAAATACAAAATTTAAATCCTCGTTTATTTTAAATACAAAATTTAAATCCCCGTTTATTTTAAATACAAAATTTAAATCCTCGTTTATTTTAAATACAAAATTTAAATCCCCGTTTATTTTAAATACAAAATTTAAATCCCCGTTTATTTTAAATACAAAATAAAAATTATCCCTTTATAAATATGAACTGCTCCATCATTGCGATAACCCGATATATTTAATAAAATTTAAATTATTTAATTACCAGTTTCAATTCAGCACATGAAGATTGCGTTGTGCATGAAACTCTTAGCCATGTTCCCGATGAGGCAAAAAAGTATATTTATTTATATATTTGTTGTATCTATGTTAGAGCATATCGAGCACTATTTTAACACCTGCACTCAATCTGTGATATCACATACATACATACATACATACATATATATATATATATATATATATATATATATATATATATATATATATATATATAGTCAAGCCTAATGACCCAGACAAACCTACCAAGGTTTCACTTAGGCAAATCGTCAGTGTCAGCTGGCCCTGACGATCTGCCTAAATGAAACCTTGGTAGGTTTGTCTGGCTCATTCGGTTTGACTAGGTTTGCTCTACGTTTGTATCGAGCTCTTTAGTTAGTTGTTTACTCGTATCGGGGTTTTTTCTTTGGGCCTTGAACCTGTATCTGTGCGATTATTTTCGACAGACTTTCATGTTCCTGGCTCTTTCATTTTTAAAATCTTTTTTTTCCCTTCGAGATCGATTTGGCTATTATCAAATCAAGAATTCGAAGGTTTTTCGACACGAGTATAGTTACCTATATATATATATATATATATATATATATATATATATATATATATATATATATATATATATATATATAGTATTTGGTACCTGAATTGCTGGTACTTTTCCGGCCGGTGAGAGAGAGAGAAAGAGAGAGAGAGGGAGAGAGAGAGAGAGAGAATTAATTTGGAGGAGTTTATCTCTTAGCTGAAAGGTGTTTGTTCAGTTTTGCTTACTACGTAGTTTTGTGAGTACATTAAGAAACTACATCGTAGGCATGACAGTATCAACAGCACTCACCTAAGTGATAAAGTTCTCCAAATTATTTCTCTCTCCATCACTCACCAGATATATATCATTCTACTTTAAACAAGGCGGTAATATTGCTAGAACTCAGAGGTTTACAGGAAATGAAAGCGGAATAGAAAGCTGAGAATATGAAGGATTGCGGAAAGGACAATATATGAAAAGGGTACAAGTAGACAGAAGATGGCGATTGACCTTACATTTATATTTTAAAAGATTGCAGTCATCAGAGAAGTATGGAAACGGCAATTAGATCCACTAGTGGGAAGTGCGAGAAAGAAGCTGTTAGATTAGAATACACACACACACACACACACACACACACACACACACACATATATATATATATATATATATATATATATATATATATATATAGATATAGATATGTGTGAGAGAGAGAGAGAGAGAAAGAGAGATAGGAGATTATTTTTTAACAGCAAGGTTCATCCTTTACAAACCCCAGAGTCCACTCAAGTTAGTGAGTTACGTTTGGGGGCCATTTGTGTGTATAGGAGTAAAAGATAACGGTTAATTCTAGCCTTGAACAGGTTAAGATTGTAGTGATCGGGGAAGTATCCTGTTGGAATTCGGTTCCATACGGCAGTGATTCACAGGAAGAAGCTACTCCAGTAGAACTTACTTCTCACCGATGGAATACGAGGGTGCTTTGTAAGTGGAATAGCGTGTGCTTGCTAATGTAGTTTGTCCGAGAACTTCCTGTGGGAGCAGCGGTAGACCAGTGAGAGGCTTGCCACATCCCGCCTGTTGGGTAGAGAGGTTGGAGGGTGGATAATAATTCGTCACACATAAGGGCTCGGGGACGATTTCGTACTTTATCAAGTCTAGAGTGTGATGTCTGGCCAGCTCCCGCGCAGAATAGCAGGAGGGGGACAGGTACTTACTGGAGCGATACAGAGAGCCGATCATTTTACCTGCATCCTTAACAATGGATCGTATCTACGAGCTCTAGTTGAGGTCAGATGTGAGTTTGAGGCCCGACAGTCTGCCGAGACACGGTGCTTCCCTGAGTGAATCTCCGTTCATCCTGATTGGTGGTAGTTTTGGTTCAGATCGTCGATGATATAATGTAATTAGTTTTCTCTTCGAGGCATTGAATGTAACCACACAGTTTTTACTCGATTGAGTAGATTGTGCAAGATCGGAAGAGAGGTCAGTCGCTAATCTTTAATCATCGAGGGTTTCAGAGCTTCACTCATATATAGCCGTATCATCGACATAGATGTTTACAAATGATCTGAGTATATTATTAGGCAGATCATTTATTTAGATCAAAAAGAGGCTTAGTCCGAGGAGTGAGTTCTAGGGCTCCAGAGGACTGGTCATTGATATTTACCTTCAGGCACCGACATAGAAGAATTTTATGATCGACAAGACCCTTCCAGTGATTCCATAGCAGTAGAGCTTGTGTAATAAGCCTTTTTTGTCACACCTGGTCAACAGCCTTTGAGATATACGTCGTGGTATGGTCCTCGAAGTGTGTTTGTCGTAAAGAGCCTCACTGACTCTGTGAGTGAGGGTAGTTAGGACGTCAGCAGTGGATCGGGCCGACCGAAACTCATACTGCTCGTCGCTGAAGAGGTTGTTCTTTCTTAGGTGCTCGACAAGATTCTTATTGATTATGGCCTAACTAAAGATACTGAGGAGTCTGATGGTTCTGTACTGGAAGGAGAAATATCGCACG
>OZ038476.1:150013579-150018579 GCA_964036315.1 Acanthosepion esculentum | reverse complement strand
AAAAAATTAAATAAAAACATGCAAAATAATTTGACACAAATAAACAAATAAACGACGTCCGGTAAAATATCTGCCAAAATAGACTACCGACAATGCACCACTGACCCGTATATATAAATAGCCAAGTAAAATAACAGCACTCGTGGCCTGAGGATTGCATCTAGCATGAAACAGACTGTCGCCTCTTTTTATATTTTATATTTACACACGCTCTATCTCTGATATTGAGCACTTTATCCCATAAATATAGCACATCTTAAGACTATATATATATATATATATATATATATATATATATATATATATATATATATGTATGTACGTATATGTGCGCGCTATATAAAAACATAAATATATATATATATATATATATGTGTGTGTGTGTGTGTGTGTGTGTGTGTGTGTGTGTGTGTGTGTGTGTTGAAATATTTAAAACAAACAGAACTAACTCAATGAAAGAGAAAAAGAAACATCATATGGTTTAAACCATGTTTAAAGAAATATATGCAAAACAATTATAGGTAAAATATCCATGGACGTATTTTTCTAAATTCATACTACCTCCAAAAAAAACTAATCTAAATCTTCAATCACACCGAATTCAAGCTGCAAATTCTAAAAAAATGATAAGAAATAAAAGTCACCAGTACACTGCAAAACACACAAGACAACGGCTTCGAACTCTAGAACTGCCTATAAGCCAACTTAGCATACCAAGATAAACACACTCGCACACATGCGAGCGTGCGCGCGCACACACACACACATATATTTATATATATGTTTCTGGGAAATTAAAGTAAACTGAGACAGAATGCTTTCTAAAATCAGAAATCAGTAGATATTTAAAAAAGATGATAAAGTTTAATAAATAATATAAAAATATAAAGTAAACTGAATCCTTATAATATGATTACTCATACGATGATTAAATATTAATTGATATGATATCAATGTTTGATTATTAATATTTCGTTTGCGTAGGTTTTAGTGTTAACCAAATGCATTGATGATT
Source organism: Acanthosepion esculentum (assembly GCA_964036315.1). Classification (NCBI taxonomy): domain Eukaryota; kingdom Metazoa; phylum Mollusca; class Cephalopoda; order Sepiida; family Sepiidae; genus Acanthosepion; species Acanthosepion esculentum. The sequence goes on along the minus strand of OZ038476.1, from coordinate 150,017,564 downwards.
GTTGATAATAAGAAGAGGGAATATAAGCGTTTACGGACGAATTTGAACTTCAACTCTTCTACAGAAAAATAGCAAAGGAAAATGGCAATAGATTTGCGTTTAATAAAGAGTGAGTTGTTCGCGGAAATTACTACGTTCTCATCCTTCTAAAGATTAGCACACAGTTGCCATATTTTATAAACGTCTTTATCCAGGGGACACTTATAAACATCACCAAGTTTCGAAGAGTTGTCCCTATAACGTCACCATCAGTAACTAACCACGAAAACGTGTCTTATCATGTCCATATTTTGTAATTGTCAAACAGTTTTTTAAAATATCATTGCTCAGATCGGAGCAAATTTACAACCCTATATTTTATTTCATATTTATATTTTTTTTGTTTATAAAAGACAAACCAACTGATCGAAAGTATTAGCATTTTCAAAGGAATTTTCTGTCATTCCATGATTTATATATATTTTACTAATTTTAAGTAAGCAAAGACTTCTTAATAACATAAACGGTTTATCTATACAATTCTAAAACTGTACATATGCAAACACACATAGAGAATAAACTTTTCTTCGATTTTGTTTTCTTCAAAATAGAATCCCCAAACCTCTTAATGATGTTGATTTTCTTCTTGGCCACAATAAAACTGTGAATGGATGGGAAAATTGTGACAAATACATTTTTTTCCTAATGGAAACTATACTTCCAATATGGCAAATATAAGCATTACTTATAAGGAATAAAAAACGGACGGACATCTCTGAAAGAGATAACTGGTTCTTGTATGAAATTATATCTTATCATTTTCTCTTCTTTGTTGACGTGCATCAAAATATTTTTTTCGAAGACCCATTAGTCCAGCATAAAGATGGTGATATAATCTATTATTTTTTCTGGTATTATTCTAAGCAAATGTCTATATTTCTGAGATGAGGTATTATGTACAATATTTACATTATTCGGGCTTTTGCAATATGAGCACTGGTAAAAAATGATTACTAAGACATTACGTTTATAATACCCATAAATTCATATACAGATGTCCTCAAGGACACATGGCACAATGCATAAAGTCGTTAGTTAGATCCAGTGAGAGGACCCAAAGAGTGTGAGTTCAATACCCGGCTAAGGCAGGGAAATTAACAGGAGATAACTGATAACTGACATCTATTAAACATGGCATGTGGATCTAGAACAGTCTACCCCAGTGAGCGAAATAAAGGGTTCAGTTCGACATTCCAACCACCTGAAGAAGGCCGCGGCGTACAACGGCCGAAACGTTGTAATAAATATGGCGACAAAGATGAGAACAATAGTCTGAATAATATAAATAATGTATTCTAAGCAAATATAAATGTTTATAACTAAAAAAAGGAAATGATGAGTTAATGTCGAAACATATTTTCTTACGATATTTTTCTCATCATTTTTCTGGTACATTACACCAGATAATATTTGAAAGAGTTTTCTCTATTTCTTGGAATATCAATGGTAGGAATACACGAAATATAGCTTCGAAAATATATGATTTATATATACTGACGCAGTGACGTTAATTTTTAAAATACTTAATGATGCGACTAGAAGTTACCGATTTCATTTGCTGTGACTAATTGGAACAGACGTCTAGCGCACTAGCTCATTAAATAAATCGCAACACCGAGATATTCACTTGCATACATATATATATATATATATATATATATATATATATATATATATGTGTGTGTGTGTGTGTGTGTGTGTGTGTGTGTGTGTGTGTGTGTGTGTGTGTGTGTGTTCTTAGAAGCCAGTGGCAATTTCGGGCTATGAAATATAGACGCGTTGGAATATCATACTTTACAAATATTCTCCTACAGCTGTAAAATTATCACCGAAATAAACAAGACTTTAATTACCGCCTCTATCTCTTTCACTCGCTCTTTCTCTATTAGAAGAAACACTTTCCAGAAGAGATGGAGGCTTCTTCTTGAACGTTTTATTTAAAAAATAGTGGAAAGTTACTATCTTCATTATATCATTATTTTCTCTTCGATTTACATGTGATATACATTTTAGTTGTTTTCCCTATTAAAAATCAAGAACTGCTATGGTTTATGTCATCGGGTATAGTTATTTATTTCTAATTTTCTGTCTGCTTATCTCTCTCTATATCTCTCTCTCTCTCTCTTTATGCATATATATATATATATATATATATATATATATATATATATATATATATATATATATATATATATATAATATTATATGAAAAGATTACTTAACATTTAAATGTCAATTTTATCCCGCCCGACATCGATGTTTCTTGGTAAAATTTCCAGTCTTCAGGTGTTGTCGGTTGTGTCCTTGACACACCTTCCCCCAAGACAAAACTGGCGCGATCAATCTCAAAATTTGATCAACTGACCATAATAGTACCAACTAATGTGAGAAACGCAAAGATATATAATGTCAAAAGTTAAATTGGACTTTGATAACGAGACGCTTCCCCGTGGCTAAATAGTATAGCACGTCAGATCTAATGATGGTTTCCGTATAGAAATACAGGTTTAATTCTTGTCGGAGAACGCATATTTTCTACGAAACATTCAGGCCGTGAAATATAATTAATACTGGTTAATTAAAAACGGAGCATTTACTTATATAAATTATAATGTAAGAAGCAGTTATGACAGTTATTTTAAATATAACTGCTTCAGAAATTTTATTGTTAAGAACAGGTTTTGTTTTGGTCATGTCCATAATAGTTTTGAATGTGGTTGTAATTATTTTGATACCGATATGACTAACAAGACCGCCAAGCGTTTAAATTTTATTCTGCTCGTGTCTTTACTGATATCTTAGCCCTGTTGATATGACACTAACACACACACAAATTGATATATATATATATATATATATATATATATATATATATATATATATATATATATATATATATATATATATATATGATGGAATCTCCTATCGTGAACGATAAATGAGGGTCAGAAATGTTAACATTGAGAAATTTTCACATTTGTCGACATGGAAAACGAAAACATACACACAGATCACCAATTAATGTTTTCCTATTGTCATTTATATATATATATATATATATATATATATATATATATATATATATATATATATATATATATATATATATATATATATTCAGCATATATTCCTTCATCCATGTTTGGTTGAATAATTTTAACATATGTCTATTTATTTCATTTTAATCCACTCGAATTCCCGGATCAAACATCTTTTTTTGCTAATAAATTCCTTTAGGAACCCGCCGTAATTTTATTTTTATTTGTAATTACTTTTATCTTCCCAATTATTTTCAAGGTCAACTTCAGGGGTGAATTGCCACGACAAAAAAAGTATTGTAATTTATAGTTTTGATTTTGTAATGAAACGCAATCTATTATAATTATAAAGAGGTATGAACGAGCTTCGTTATAATTAATTTAAAAATTAACCGTTAAAGCTATTATATTTATTTAATGGGAGTAACTTTAATTTTAAAATAAATCGTTGTATTTTGGAAATTACAATTTAAGTGTTTTAAAACATTCTGTTATAGACATTTTAAAACATTATTGTTATAATCATAATTAAACTTATTTAATATTGGTTACATTTTTATTATATAGTGGGCCTCAAGAATTTGAAGTTTTTGTTTTTATTTTCATAGTGGAGTATATATGTATTGTCAATTAATATTTCTCTAAATCATGAATGTAGACAGAAATCTTTCTTTAAATTTTGTGCAATAAACCTATGTAATGTAAGTCTCCTAGACAGTATTATTGTCGTGAAACTAACATATATATTTAATTTTCGTAAGAGATACAATCTACCAAAGGACATTTATATTGATATAAACTGCTAGCTAAAATAGTTATTGTGAATGATTAGGTTTGCTGTATTAAGTTTAGTATAGTACATAATTAGTTTTATTTTTTACTTGCATCAGTAGGGGATATATTAGTAC
>OZ038476.1:149981079-150003579 GCA_964036315.1 Acanthosepion esculentum | reverse complement strand
TGTTGGACTGACTTTGCTTGCAGATAACCACAGATTTCTGTCTTGCTACTAGCACCATCCTTTGTCGCCGCTTTCCTTGACTACCGTCTACAGAGGTCCCTGGAGTTAGTTACAGTTCTTTGTCTGCTATCAACACAATAACATCTGCGTATCTTATGTTCCTGGGGAATATGCTAGAAATCATAAGAATACAACAGCGAAATTTACAGCACACCACATTCGCCAACATTCCCCACATAGAACTTCAAAACAGAAAAAGAATGCTTACTAAACGGTAACGGACTAGAAGATAACGCAATATTCGAAGTTACTGAGATGTAAAGGAAGCCCAGAAGACACACACACACATACACATAAACACTTACACACACACACACACACACACACACACACACACACACACACACACACATATATATATATATATATATATATATATATATATATATATATAAAGTGAACAATCACGTCAAAACTTAGAGGCGACAGGCTGTTTCATGTTAGTTGCAATCGTCAGGCCCGACGATTGCGTCTAGCATGAAACAGCCTGTCGCCTCTAAGTGTTGATTTCAATGTTCACTTTTATAATCACACACGCTCTATCTCTGATATTGAGCACTTTATCCCATAAATATAGCACACCATAAGAGTATATTTCTTCATATATATATATATATATATATATATATATGTGTGTGTGTGTGTGTGTGTGTCTGTGTGTGTGTGTGTGTGCGTGTGTGTGCGCGCGCGTGTGTGTGTGTGTGTATTAGGGGAAAGAAAGTGACAAAATGGAAAAGTTTATCGTATGTAAAATAACATTTAATTGCTTCATTTATAGATTTTTATGTATACATACAGTAATTATATGAAATTAAATCAAAATAAAAATTAAACAGAGTACAGTGACAGTGACCAGTTTTTTAAAATTACTTGGAAATGTCGCTAGTTCATCGAACATCTCAGTTTCCGGAACTCCTTTGATGTAATATCGGATGACACGTTGACTATTTCCTGTCATAAGTCATCCTTGCTTCTAAATTGGTGTCCATTCTCATAAACACCTCGCTTCAGAATGCTTCATATGCTTTCAATTGGCTTTAAGCCATAAGAATTGACCGACCAGTTCTTCATCTGATAACCAAAGAATCCTAATTTCTGCAAGAATTCCGTAGTTTTATGCACTGTAACTTAATTTTAGTCTATATTTATTGAAAATGGTACTTAATCTATTTTCTCTATGAAAGTGTTTGACTATTAATGCGAGGAATTTTTCTCCCAATTTGTTCTTTACCATTTTGGTTGTATGGGGGTGTATACCAAATTATTTTCTTCTTCTGTTTTTTCTATGCTTTCCATTCTCATTTTTTATATAAGTAGGTTTTTGGTTTTCGTAGCCACTATCTTTTAGAGTTTTATTATATAAATTAATATGTTCATCGAAAATATTTTCATTTACTGAATTTGTACTAATTCTTTTTCGGATAGATAAAGGTATATGCTTAATTATAGAAGGGGGTGATTTGATTTAGGGTGTATATATAAAAGATTGGTATTGGGTTTTTATAAGGTGTGTATGTATTTTTCTTTAGATCAAATGTAATATCAAGGAAGTTAACTTTTTTTAAAGTTAGTGCTAACCGTAATTTTTAAGTTCATGTTTTTAAATTCTTTGTATAATGTCTTTCTAATTCTATCTATTTTAAAGTTACTAGAGTTTTTAATAACCATAAGTCCATCGTCTCTGTGTAAACCAATGTCAGTTATATTAATATCACAGTGCGATGTAAGATTGTATAAAATAAAAAGACCTATGAGATCAGAAGACACAGCTGAGTCTAGTGATTCCATTGTGATGTCAAAGTGGTCATATGAATGTTTAATCCATTGCTCACCTTTATGTATCAGTACCGATTGTTTCGCATTTATATAAAGTATTCTAAGGGAAGGACTTGAAGTTCTTTTATTAAAGTTTTATCTTATTTTCTCTTTTAATATTCTCTAATTAGAATTGTGAGATTGAATATTTTATCATCTGGAGGTAATTTCATTTTAAATTGATAATTTAATTTAAATTTAAATATGTTATTCTTTACCTATCAATATTGATAGTTGGTATTTAAACACTTAAGTCATCACCTAACGTTAAACATTAACTGTGAAATTTAAGGAAAAATTTAAATAGATATAAATATGTGTAAATATTTGAAAATATATGTGTAAGTATTGATATATGAATATACATACGTACCTGTGTATATCGATACATGTGTATGTGCTTATGTGTGTAATCGCACATGTAAATGAACGTATGTATATGTGATATTTACATAAGTGTATGTGTGGTATATATATATATATATATGATAAAACAAAATCTTAAAATATTGCCTTCAAATATTACTCCATCTTAATTTAAAAACTAAACTTTAAGTAAAAAAGATTACTCATCTAAAAATAGTCACAAATTACATTCATGAATTAGATTCAAACTGATAGAGATGTTACCTTAACAATCATTTACAATATGAAAAGATTACTATCAGTAAACTGTTATATTTTAAATAAATTTCTTTTAATGTACTTTCTATGAATGTGTTTTTAAATATACTATTTAACTCATATTAAATCCATAAATTATTTGTAGAAGAGTCAAATATTTAAATTGCTAGCAAACATCAAATTAATTTCTTCGTGGATTTTTTAAACATTTAAATTACTATCAAACATTAAAATCTGGGTTTTTTTTACATAAATTGCTATAAATTACCACTCCTCCTCCCTCATCGGACAGCCTAATTACAGCTTCTTTCTCTTTACTTCCCCCTTCTTTCTTTCTATTCTTATTTTTATTTTTCTCTCTTCTCCCCCTTCCCTTTCAATATATCACTTCCGTTAAGTTAACCGATTAAATAGGCCAATGTCTGGTCCCTCCTCCCCTAATACTAAGTATGATAGATAGAAATATTAAAATACACCCTCTCTAAACTCGATCATGTCTCTCACACCATTTCTCACTACCCTCTCTGTTAAATTACATAAACTTAATACTACCCATCAAAAGTGTAAATTTTAATTTCATTTATCGTTTCACCTTTTGGAAGTGATGTCTGAAGATCCAGTTTCTTTTAAAAGGGCTATGGTGAAATAAATTATTACATGGAGCCTTAAAGTTGTCTGTTTTTCTTTAAATTACACACACACACACACACACACACACACACATACACACACACACACACACACACACACACACACACACACACACACATATATATATATATATATATATATATATATATGTGTGTGTGTGTGTGTGTGAGAGAGAGAGAGTGTGTGTGTGTGTGTATAACTGTGCTGTGCAAATGTAAGTGATCTAAGATAATATTAAATGAAAGTTTCTCTTTTTACCAGATAATCAACAGATCTTTATTAAACTATATATTCATTAAGAAAAACTTGTATTAAAGGAATTACAAGCACTTTCCTAAAAGCTGGAAGAAAAATATTAATTAAAAATTAACATGTCCAAATGTAAGTCAACACTTCCATTTAATATTTGCTGACTCCTCTTTTTGAGATTATGAAGTCGACCATTTTTTCTATACATTTCAAGAAGTTGCTGTGAGTAGTGAGCGTCAATTGTTCACCTTTCTTCTCGGTAAATCTCCTACAATTGCTTGATATTACCTGGGTTTCATTCCAGTACTGCCTTCTTTAAATTGAAACACTGATTTTCAATTGGGTTTAGATCAGAACTTTGAATAGGTCATTCCAAACGTGAAATGCCTTTTTTCGAACCCATTCTTTTGTAGCTTTGTGGATATACATATATATTTTTTTTTTAACCAAGGCGGCTTTCGGACAACTCTTCTTCAGGGTCCAATGTTGGCAAGAATATTGTATCAAGATTTGTATGACTAGAAAAGAAAAATAATATATATATATATATATATATTAATAGATTTAAAATATGTATTTTTCGCTACACAGTGATAAACATGTTTCAGAAATGGAAGCTAAAGCCCTTGAATTTAATTTTGTTATTAAACCAAAGACATTAGTTCCATTTCCTCGTCAAGCGAATTTTGGAGTAACTTATTTTTAAAATTTACGGTTGTTAAAGGCACGGCAAAGATTCATAATTGAGGCTTTCCAAGGATACCGAGAAATCCATTCATCTAGACAAGGGGTGGTAGGGGGTTCAAATCTTAATTTTCGTAGTAGCAGTTAATAGTTACATTCGAAAGAGGGATTATGTTTAGGAATGGGTAGGGATGTATCTTTCAACAAATTCTGACATCCGCTAATTTCAGGTCGTCTGGGTTTTTTTTCTTCTATTTTATATTGTGTAAAAATAAAAATATCTATAAGAACACCGGATTTTATATCTTACTGTTCTTTCTTTTTATTTATATATACATAACTTGACTTAAAATATTTTTGCCCTTCCTTGCCTTTAAAGTAGTGCCCTTTGCCGTGCTGATGTTGCTACATGCCTTACTTCTTGCCTATCTCACACTGCGAATGTTTCTAAGCTCTATACTAAACATTAAATCTGTTACGAAAAAAGAACTAAACAAAATGAAGACAAAACGATCAGCTTTAAAAAAGAACTCGTAACTGGAAAAACCGAATGAAAAAAGAATGTTAACAACAAATACTTTTTCACACCCAACCCAGTTCTGCGGAATCAGAATCAACGTTGAGTTTAAGCAAGCGAATGAGCCAATTGGAGTAAAGTACCACGCAGATTTAATTTATTCCCACTTGTGACGAATGCAGCTATTGATTTTTTTTTGCACGCTAGCATGCTAGTTAATATTCGTGTCAGTCAGCTGTTGGCTCTCACGCTGGGCCAGTAGAATTTTCCTGCATATTCGTGGCAGCCAGCTATAGGCTCTCACTCTGGCCAGTAGAAAATTGCCGCAAACTACATGAAAACTACCGAAGAAGCATAAGAAAATCGATTATTTCCACTATCGATGGGAGTTGGGAAATGCAAAGTCGGTCTTGGCCTTTCCACTAACTTGGAGTGCATGTAAATTTTGGTGCAAATCCGTCGAAAATTGCGGCTGTGCATTCGTTACAAACACACACACAATCACACACACACACACACACACACACACATACACACACACACACACACACACACACATACACACACACACACACATATCCTGCCTTTTATATATATATATATATATATATATATATATATATATATATATATATATATATATATATATATATATATAATTGTGTGTGTATGCGGCTATGTGTGTGTTCGTGTGTACTTAAGTATAATTTATCAATGCAAAACAGACTTGAATATCTGGATGATATCAAGGATATAACTAATTCCGTAATGAAATGGCATTTGCGTTTATCATTCCTACCGTAAAAGCTTCTATTGGACATTTGAGAGAATATCACAAGCCATTCATGTACGAAACGAAATGGAGGACAAAACGTACACAGATGAAAAAAGATAAAAGGATAAAGTTGAAAAGATCAGTTCTCTGGATGATATTTATTGGCTTAGTTACAGTTTAAATTGTATGTAAACTGAAACACCTCCAAGATCAACCGGTAAATAATGGTCGTCTTAGTGCAGATGAGATATAAGTATAAACTAGAGAAAAAGAAAATATTGAAACTATGAGAATGTAAGTGTTTCTCCTATATACAATTCACTGAACCACACAATCACGTTCATTCTGACACCGGTCACTTGGATAATAAATGTAATAAAAGGGATAGGTGTTATATATCTGCTTTAATAAGAACCAAAAACAACAAAGTGTATCCCAAGGAGCTACATCAGTTCAGCAAGAATTAAAATTAAAATATTGCTTGCACGACTTATTTCGTCCCAAACACAAAATTAATTGAGGTCATTAGCTCCAAATATTGGATTGTTGTTGTTATTAGATCGTTCGGAAATTAATGTCTGATTTTAGAATAAATATATTAATTCTATTTTAATATATTACTATTATTGTAATAATGATTTAGCGTTATCTTATTCATTATTATATCAATCTGTTTCACAATGCAATATATAGCGCATGAAAAACAATAGATATGTTTACTTTATGTGCCTCGGTTCAGGCTTGGTGACCATGCTTCTGAAAACGCTGCCAAAATGAATATAGCATGCGGTGAAGGATCCAATTGAAGTGGGACAATGTGACACTGGATTCTGAGAATTTGCTTTGTGGATACGAGGCTTGATGAGCAAGATCGTAGTGCACCTCCTTCTGCAACTTAAAATCGACATCTGAAGACACTTGTCGGACCGAACCCACATCCAAGTGTCAGAGAAATATCTCCGAAATTTTCAGCATTTCAATAATACCCCACCATCTATCTAAAGAGAATTGACAAGGTGAAGAAACTCGATAAAAGGTTTCCATATAAACTCGGTGAAATTGAAGATTTTGTCGTTGTTAAGTGTGTTCAATGCAGCACCTACGAACTTCGAATGATTCATTTCTTGATTCTGATGACCAGTGGATCCTTGTACCAGTCATCAACGATCGACTGAATGTCTTGATCATGGCGAAGCAAACAACTACTTTTAAAAACCTAAATATCATCAATAGAAGATTGAAATAACTGTCTAATACCCCGCCATAGTTATTCATCACTAGTTTTCGGAATCTAACCAGAGCATCGCTGTCGATGTTTACTGTCACAAATAGGATGAAATACACATTTAGTTAAGCAAAGTCTAGTGGCACTCGTTAGTCGACGAGATTTCATGACAATGCGCGGCAGGTTTAGAGTTAGCAAGCATGACACTGCAAAAGCTCACCGACTTGGGATACGAAACTTTGCCACACCCATCATATTCCCCCCGCGTCTCTCGCCCCCAGGGTACAACATTTTCAAGTATATTGACAATAATTTAAGCCAAAAGACATTCGGTTGAATAGGAGACGAAGAAACAGCTTTCAAAGATTTATTGACGTTCAAACATTTAGATTTTTATCGTAAAACGTTCATAATGTTAAGGAATACGCACATACGCATCGACACACACGCATACATACATACACATACATATAGTGTGTGCGTGTATGTGTGTGACAAAGTAGAAAACCTTTTTCTATATTGTCATACATCTAGCCTCCAAAACAGTTCATTATATATACAAGTTGATATATCGTTATTCAGTATATAAAGAAAAAAGAAAATTAAGGTCAGAGGGTGGGTAGGTTATTTTTTCATGTCACGATAAACTAGCTTATTTTTCTTTTTTAGCGTAAATCTGACATTTAATTGGTTAATCTTGATATACCCACAAGTATATTTTAAATTCTGACCTTATGCCCCCTTTAACTTCTCAAAAGAGGGAAGAACTTGTTTTAAATTTCCCAAATAAATCATTTTTTATCAAAAGTTATATACCATGGCCTGACGAAGTACAGTCATAGTAGAAGGCTTTTGTGTAGCGATGTAAAATGTTTTTATTATAATCTATTATAATAAAAATATTATATATATATATATATATATATATATATATATATATATATATCGTGATCCCGACTTCCATGGCACATTAGAATCCTTAAATTCAAGTATGAAATCAATACTAATAATAAAATTCCCTTCCTTGACATATTGATAAACACAAATAATAACAACTTTGATATTTCGCCATACAAAAATCCTACCAGCATAAATTCATGTACACTTAACTAAAAGAGCGAATGCCCATATTACTACAAAATAGTAACTAATTCATCCACAAAACAGATTTTTTACAGTGAACTAAAGAATACAAAACAAACACTTAGCATTCCAAACTATATAGTTGTAGAACAAATAATGTGTTGTGGGATATTCTTCTCAGCTCGGAGCAGGAAGCGAAACAGCTATCAGGGAGTATCCTATCCATATCTACATTGTGACTCCAGACGGAATACATGGGAACAAGAAAGACGAGAATTACGGTACGTGGCGTACCGGTAGACATTTCCGAGGACCGAATCGGAGCCTTCTTTGCCAAGTTCGGACAATTTGTCGAGGTCAGCGCAGCCAGAAGCAAATCTGGGATTGCAACAGGAGATATTATATTGCAAGTGGTCCTTACGCGACAGAGCTTTCGGGACATCCCCAATGTGTTAACTTGCCGGGACAAAAGGATGTTACTTGTGTTTGAAGGAAGGAAGCCATGTTGTTGGGCATGTGGTGCATTGGGGCACATGGCGAAGGAAAAAAAGTCGAACAACCGACAAAAGAGACACCACCAGAAGCAGCAGAAGTTACACCAACAAAAGAAAAGGCCCCCAGGGTGCCTGGATTGAGGTGAAGACGGGGGAGTAACAAACCCACCCTCTCCTCCAGCGCGGCAGGAGTGGCAGCAACAACAAGAGAAATCTCCCAAACCTGAAAATAAACAGCAAAACCAGGAAGAAAGAGATAAAAAAAGCAGCAGCAGAGAAGAGGTGGAGGACGCTGAAGAACCAGTAGAGAAGCGTGTTGGACGAAGCAGGGCAGAAAAAAGTCTACCAAAATACAGATATCGTGGTCTGTACCGGTCAAGCCAGGACAAGTTAGACAAGAACTGGCAAAAACCAGGAGCCTCCCCACTTCACCCACTCGAGCTCCGTCTCCCTCCACCTCCCCTGCTAGTTCAATATCCCCTCCCACTCACTCTTCCACTTCTTCCCCTCCCCACCGTGTCAGGGAAAAAAAAGAAAAAAAGAATTTTCCCTGACATAGAGAAGATTTGCAGAGTGGAGATAGAGCAAATTAAAAAAAAGGCTTGTCAAGCCATAAAAAAAGCGTTATTCCGCTTGCTGATGAAAATGTCATGCGTGGATGGGAAATCCAGTGAAGACCCCAAGAACTTTCCAGATGCTCCCGGGGTAGTCACCTGTGTAAGGGATAAGGGTAGCTACCTAAAAGTTTGGACGCACCTGGAGGTAGTGCAGGAAGCATTTCCAAAAATTAAGATGATTAAAACAGAGGATTACGATTTGAGGAAATTAAGGAAATATTGTTTCGGGAGGGTCCTCGTCTTACTCCATCCCTCCCTATATAGGTGTGTTAAATTAACCTATCCCACGGACGTCGGCGAGATCGTCCTAGAAGGACAAATGACGTCAGAGCCAGGGGTGGGGAGCCTAGGACATTCCGTCGGTGTCCTAACTGATGCAGATTTCCGGCCTGTATGTGAGTAGGTCTTTTCTTTTTTCTCTTTTTCTTTTTCAGACCTAGAAGATGTCAATTACGATAGGCACTCTGAATGTGACTAGATTGAGGGATCGGGGTAAGGCGGCCCGCCTGCTCCGTGATCTCTTGTCTTTCGGCGTGGATGTCGCCGCGAACGAAGAGACCCACTTTGTTTGCAACGTCGTTGCGTGTGTGCTGGAAAACGACTTTGTCGTTTATTCAGCATATGGGACCGACATGCCAGAGGAGTTTCTTTGCTGGTTAGACGTACTCTTGATGCGAACGTAGACCTTGTGCATACCGATGCCGAGAGCCGGTTGATCGTGGCCGATATTGCCGTGAAAACTTGTTCGTTCCGAGCCGTTGCTATTTATGCGCCAATGACCAGGAGGAGTGGGTCTCGTTTTTTGGAGGGTTGGGGCTGTTCCTAGTGGATTCAACGCACCTAATGTTAATGGGGGACTGGAATGTCATCCTGGACCCCAAGTTAGACAGAGGGCGGGGAGCTAATGGCAGGAGGGAAAATCGTAGCCATGTTAATCTGATCAACGAATTTGGGCTCGTTGATAGATACCGGGTCGATCACCCCGGCAGAAAATGTGGACGCGGGCTCTTAATTGGCTTTTTGACTGGGTGCTTAGCTACCTGGTCAGAATGTTAGTTAGAGGAGCCGATGTAGACTCGTTAGATTGTCCCACGTTCCACTGGGTAGGCTATTCGGATCACAAATTCGTTTGTGCCCGGATGGCGTAAGATCGTATGTCCAGAATGGCTCGTTACTGGAAGTTTAATCTGCCCTTACTGGAGCAGTTAACTAGCTTAGTTCAGCGGGAGCTAGTGGGGGCGGTTATCAGGAATAAGTGGTTTGTTCGAGTTAAGGATAGGATTAGGTGCTTCACCACTGATTTAAGCAAACGGCTCGCCCTAGATAGAGCTGAAAAGGTGAAGATACTTAAGGCTAGTTTTATCCGGGCGGTGGCTGGGGGAATCCACTAGAGATAGCCTTAGCTAGGGAGGCGCTGGAGCTGTTGAGTAGCGAGCGCTACATGGGCCAAGTAATTAGACATATGTTAAGCAAGATGTATTCCGAAGCTGTGAACAGTGGTCGCAGAACTGCGCAAGGAAGTGATTCGTTAAGGTTCCGATCGTTACATTCGTGAGGTCAATTCCCCGGAGGGGCAAACTCTTCGAGCCACTGATATGTGCGAGGCGTTTCGGCGGCATTTCGAGAGCCGGTTTACAAAGGAGCCTGCTTTCTGTGAGGACGAGTTTTGCAGCTATTTGGCTGACTTTCCTCGGCTTACGCCGACTGAAGCGGCTAGCTGTGAGGGACAGATCACGGAGGGCGAAGTCTACGCGGCATTGAAGAAGGTCGGCAGAGGCAATCGCCCGGTCTGGATGGTTTGCCCTATGAATTGTACTTGAGGCTGTCGCACATCTTTTTCCCGATTTGGACAGTGGTGTTCAACAACTGGATCCGGTCGAGGTCCATCCCTAACCGGATTTCTAGGGGTGTTATCACTCTGTTGAAAAAGGACAAGGGCAGGATTTAGATTATTATAGGCCCATAACTCTGTTAAACACAGTTAAAGATTTTGGCCAAGATCCTGCAGGAGTATTTGCAGTCAGTTGCCGAGTCTCTGTTGGGTCCGGAGCAGACTTGTACTGTGAGGGGCCGAACAATTCAGAGGAACATTCATCTGATCTGCATGATCATAGAGGGCGTAAAAGACGACGATGAGGCCGCGCTGATGAATTTAGATCAGTCCAAGGCATTTGATAGGGTTGACCATCGCTACTTTGCGGCTGTCCTGCAGGCCGGCGGATTCGAACCCGACTTCTGGCACTGGATTAGCGTCCTGCATCGCCCCCCAGGGCTGTGGTACAGGTTAACGGGAAGCTGTCGTGCGCTTTTGTGCTTTTGTGCTTTCTAGATCGGTTCGTCAGGGTTGTCCACTGTCGCCCTTACTTTATGCTTTGGCGTTGGAGCCTCTCCTACGCCGGCTGAAGGGCAGGGCGTGCAATCCGACCATACGTGGAATCGCGGATCCTGGAGGGGATCGAGCCAGGGTTTCTGCGTACACCGATGACGTATCTGCTTTTGTGTCGTCCTGTAGCGACATTGAAGCGGCACTGAAGGCGCTTGATCGGTACGAAAAGGTAACAGGGGCCAAGATAAACCGCGACAAGTCATCCGGCTTGAGGTTAGGTGCCTGGAAAGGGGTCGATCTTCTGGGCCGCTTCGGTTGGACAGACGGTCATGTCCGCATTCTTGGAGTGTGGTTTGGACCCGACCTCCAGCTGGAGAAAAATTGGTCTGAAGTACGAGCAAAGTTCGATGCTGCCGTTCAGACTTGTCATCGCCGGAGGTTGTCCGTGAAGGGCAGAGCGGAGGTGTGTGCTACATACATTTTCTCGGTTGTTCTTTATCGATTGTCCGTACGTCCTCTATATGACGACCATAGGATGCCGCTCGTGCGCTCGTTAACCTCCATTTTATGGAGGAGACGCGGGAATCGGGTCGACAGACGAGTCTGTGCACAACGTCAGTGTCATGGGGGGCTGGGAATGCCACACTTGGCGAGCCACAAACTCGCCTCGAGGCTGGCTTTCCTTCGCTGCGCATTGACTCGAGATTCGATTATGGCGGGGATTGTTAGGGACGCGTTCCCTTCCTTTACTATCAATCCTCCCATCTCGCGGGTTGAGAGCCGTCGTAAGCCCCGGGATCAATCGGATTTCCTTCGCGAGTGTCGGTACGCTTTGACTATCATTCCTCGGTCCAGTGACCTTTCACAACCTAGGAAGTTCTTCTATCGTTATTTATTGGAGGGGTCGCGAAGGATTCCCTATGTGAGCAGCTCGACGTCTCGGAGTATGAGTTTCGCTCTTACTGGTTTTGGGCGCCAGCGGCGCATTACCTCGTTAAACCTAAGTTTTAGCTTACCTGACGATTGGCTCGGGATTGGCTGCCTCTCAATGAAAAGGCCTTCATACGGGGCTTGGCGGATTTGCCAGACTGTGAACACTGTGGCCTTGGTTTAGAGGAAACGGCTTCGCACGAACTTCTACCATTGTTTCCGGGTCTGCCCCTTATGGGACCATTGATCGCGCATTGTGTGTGACAATGTGTCGCCCCTGTATTCTGGGGTGAAACGAATGGTGTTTCTGACGCTGCTGGCCACGGCCGGAATGGTGATTTGGACGACGCGACAGGTGGAAGTCTTGCGAGGCAACCGTCTTTCTTAGGATCTAATCCGATTCTTGGAGCATCAGCTCAAGATGAAGATTACCACTGATAGAAAACAATTGCATTCGACAGTCTTCAGCGAAAGGTGGGTGAAAGAGGCGAGCTCGGTTCGTTTGAACGAAGCTAGCCTTGATTTTCTCTTCTGGGTCTACCTACGTCACATCGGGGTTGTTTCCTGCCGAGCCCTCCCCTTGGTTAGGTTAGACAAGCTTTTGTGCACCTAGTTAATGTGAGTAAGTGTTGTCCCTGGCCTGTTCCCGGCTATCTCTTTGGTTATGATCCAAGTCGAGATTCCCAACCTCCACATTGTGTTGGCCCCCCTTTTCATGTCGACTGTGTCAACTTTTATATTTCCCATGTCCGTCAATATTTTCTCCTTTCCCACTCCCTTAGCGAGAGAGCTTCTTGATTTTCTCCCCTGGGCAGAATACAGCGGCCTCTCTGTTTTCAGGGTTGGAGCGGCCCTACTAACATCAGATATGTTTAATTTGATTTGTGTTAATATTTTAGTTTGTTATTGGGTTCATCTCCCTCCCTTCTCATTTTTTCATCATAGATTTTTATATGTATTTTAGTATCATTAAATTTTTATGGCATGGGGCGCGTTTTGTAGGTCCCCCTAGAGAGGATGTGGTAT
The DNA here is from genome assembly GCA_964036315.1 of Acanthosepion esculentum. NCBI lineage: Eukaryota > Metazoa > Mollusca > Cephalopoda > Sepiida > Sepiidae > Acanthosepion > Acanthosepion esculentum. The sequence goes on along the minus strand of OZ038476.1, from coordinate 149,990,503 downwards.
TATGGTGCATGGAAGATTGATTGGTGATGGACAAGTTCTTGTAGTGAATGCGTAATTTATAATGAGTGAATGGGCCGTGAATCCGATTAGCTAGGTATAAGATAGTTAGTGTGGACCAGCCTCAAGCCCTCCACTTTTTTGGCCTTTTGTCACAATTATGTAATTTTACCTAATAAATATTGAGTCCAAGTCTATAACGACGCCCATTGGACTGCGCCATTGGCTATCCTATTGGTCTACGACTATTGCCTACATCTGTTGACTACGACGCGTACCAGTCGATTACTGCTACCTGTTATACATTGTACTACTCAGTTACACTAGCCAAAACCACTTAGCTACTTCGATCAAATTTATCCCTTTCCGCGACATATCAATATGTCAGAAAATATTAGCAAGAAAAAATGTAATTGTAACAATTTGAATATAAATAAAATATATCTGTAAAAATTCAAAATGCATATAATATTTTTATATGTACAATTTCTTATATATATATATATATATATATATATATATATATATATATATATATATATATATTGTTAGTATTATTAATGAGAAATTGTAAAAAGCATTTTGCGTGAATCGTTTAGCCGATGAAATCCTAAAGGATGACATGCGTCACACGAATATATTTCTTAATATATATATATATATATATATATATATATATATATATATATATATATATATATATATATATATATATAAATTTATGTATGTATGTATGTATATGTGTGTGTGTCTATAAATATATCCATATATATGTTTGCGTGTGTGTTTTTTTATACAGAGATCGGATTTCAATCAGGTAGTACCAAATATCCAGTGCCAAGCTATATTCACGTGGGCCGCTATCTTATACAATTTTCACAGAGGTATCTTACCTCATTTTGATGAAACAATTACATTTATAATTTCCCCGATGATATACTTTTTATTACACCTGCCTCTTTGCTGTAAAATTGTGTGTAAAACGAAAACAAAATTGCTTATTGACTTTTGCGTGATGAGGCTTTTTGTTGCTTTTCGTGAAGGGACAGTGAGAATATTTGTTCGAAAGGAGACAGAAAATCAAGTAATATTTTAAATTATTGAACTTTTATATCATGGCTGGAAAGAATATATTCATCCACAAGAGAATCATTTTCAGCTCGAGAAAAAAGTACGAATATAAAGTAAATTAAATTTATAATAGAAAAAGTTTCTCAGCGGCGTACACAAAGGAGAAATAAATCTAGGACTGAAAACGGAAAACCCTTTCATCAAATATTACGATTTCACTAGCGCACAAAATTAATGGAAGAAAAGAATATTACACCCACACAAAATGGTGGCATTTATGTGTCAAATGAGCTGATATAAAACTCAAGTCGACCAATTTCTCATAGTTTGATATGCACTGGAACTATTTCGATTGGAATCTTGACACTCGGAATTTCTTTCTCAGTAGATTTCTTGCTGGAATAGTTTCATTGAATATTCACACATACGCACCGCCACACACATACACAGAGATAATTATTGGTCTACTCTCGGTATTGAGCTCCCTTTCGGTGATGCTGTGAACGTTAGAATTTATATATTATTTTCGTTCTCATTACTTTCGGTTATATATATATATATATATATATATATATATATATGTAGAAATATAGTTTTAAGGTGTGCTACATTTATAGGATAAAGTGCTCAATATCAGAGATCGAGCGTATGTAAATATAAATATAAAAGTGAATATTGAGGTCAACACTCAGAGGCGACAGGCTGTTTCATGCTAGACGCAATGAAACGGCCTTTCACCTCTGAGTGTTGACTTCAATGTTCACTTTTACACACACACACACATATATATATATATATATATATATATATATATATATATATATATATATATATATATATAGATAGATAGATAGATAGATAGAGAGAGAGAGAGAGATACACTGGGTGTCCATAAAGTTCGTGCGCAATTTTAAAAATTAAAACTTTATTTGTATTTGCGATAGAAATAATTTGTAAAAACGATTAGAAATAAGTAAATCTATATTTTGTAAGGTTTTATTGAAATGTTATTTAAGTTTCCACATGTCCTCCATCATTAGCAATACAAAGGGTAATACGATTTTGCAGTTCACGGAAAACATTTGCCAACTGATTTACAGGAATGCCTGAAATCACATTAGTTATTTTAGCTATACTTAAAACTAGGTACATTAAGCTTTATAAGATTTTTTTACAGATTATTACTATCGCAAATGCAAATAAAGTTTATTAATTTTTTAAAGTGCACACGAACTTTATGGACACCATCTCTCTCTCTCTCTCGCTATATATATATATATATATATATATATATATATATATATATATATATATATATGTATGTATGTATGTATGTATATAAAATGAACATTTAAGTCATTACTCAGAGGCGACAGACTAGTTAATGTTAGACGCAATTGTCATTCACAATATAGCACAACTTAAAATTATATTCCTTCATTTGTGTGTGTCCGTGTGAGGGAGAATATTGAGTGAAACTATTATAATATTGTATGTATGTGGGTGTGTGTTTCTTGGAGATCACACATAGTCAGAGTGCTGCTCTACGTCAGCGAGACTTGGGACATCAACTCCAATCAGGAACGACGCATCTACGCATTTCATCTTCGCTGCTGAGGCGCATTCTCAGTATCAGCTGCTCCGACCGGATTACCAATACCGTAGTTCTTACCCCTGCCTAGTTATCCAGCCTATACGCGCCTCATCAACAACGCCCGGTTCGCTGGCTTGGACATGTACACCGTATGTCAGATGAGAGGATTCCGAAAGTCCTTCTGGCTACCAGGAAAGAAAACACAAGTGCGACCTCATCTTGGGCTTCGGGGACGTCCGCATAAAAGAGACCGGGCTGATGGACATGCATATCGAGAGCTGGGAAGACATCGCCAACAATCTATCCCGCTGGAGACGCGAGTTACATCGACGGCTGTAGATAGGAGAGGATAACCGGAGGGAGAAGCGTACTCGACGGAAAGAAAACGACACGACGGAATCGGCAGAGAGCGTCTTCACATGCATTTGTTGCAATCGAGACTGTCATTCTTATGTGTCCATGTACAGTCAAAGCAGATTCTGCATCGCCATCAACAGATAAATTATAACACTTTGGCGCAGAGCTATGAGCTCCGTGGTTTTACCTTTCACTATAGTCATTTTTACTTTTTTCTTATATTTACACTTTTTTATGTGAAAGACATATCGCATATATAAGAAATATGCCAAAATCTTACAATGTAGCAATAGTAATATCATCAGATTCCTTATAAGGAAACATTCCGCTTTCATTGACAGAAAAAAAGCATCGTTTGAAATTTATCAAATCTTCCTGTTGAAACAGTTTTTCGGGGAAATAGCTTTCTCAAGTACAGTAGCAGTTACCACCGTTTCCAGTATTGAATGGTGTTTCCTTCCTAACCTTTTGCTTGAAATAGTGTGGAACGTCATTATCATAATTATATCATTATTTTGTCTTCGACTTAGATGTGATATCCATATTAGCCGTTGCTGTTCTTTAAATTCCTCAAGTGAAGTGTTATTTAGTATAGATCATCGTTTTTGATTTTGTACCACTAGTCTAAAAGATTCGAAGACATACAGGATTCATAGATCCAGTCCATGAAGTGCCGATGAGGTCTCCCGGACTGAAGCCTGTGGCGACCAGGAACACTGGATCTATACCATTAGTTGGACCGTTTTCCCAGTATATTTGTGATCAGATATATTTACTTAAATTTCTCATGGAGCGCCTTTTAGTTGTTACTGAAAACTATGAGTCAGTATACATTTCTCTACTAACTGACGAATCATGAATATGCCAATGACCGAAGACAAGTTAATACAAATATATGTAATAAATGCCACAATGAGGAACACATTAGACAAAAACATCATCAGCAAAGAGTAATAGTGGACGGAATCTAAAGTTGACCGAAGAGATTTAAAACGAACTGTGGCAGATTATCCTGAAACTACTGCAGCAAAATTGACATCAGAACTCATTAGTCAACTAATCATATATATTTTATATATTCACATTACGTCGGGGAGCTTCACAAAGTTGGTATCTACGGAAGGGGTGAGATTCCTAAACCTCTGATTTCAAAGTCGAGGTTCAAGTTGTATAAACAAATGGTGTGATGATCACAAAAATTGGTCATTCGAATATTTGATGAGTCTTCTTTCACGTAATTTCCTACAAAAGGGCGGGTGTATATCTGGAGAACACCATTTGAGACCTAGGATCAAGCTTGTATACTCCCGATAGTCAAACATGGAGGTGGCTCAGTGTTGAGTCTTGACTCATTGTTGAGTCTTGACTCATTGTTGAATCTCGACTAATGCATGGAATAATAATGCAACACAAAATGTACTTAGAACAAGAATGTATTATAACAAGAAAGTGTACACAATATTTACATATAGTATTTCTGTATATTTCTGGGAAGACCGTTCCTGGAGAATGTGTTGACTAAGTCGCAGTCGGGCAGAGTCTCTAGCTGGATCTCTGTATTCGCTCCCTCGTCTTCCGGTACCAACCATTATTTATATAGTCGGTAGTCACCTATGCAGATTAGGTGGATCCTACCACAACACTCAGTAATGATTTGGACGGCAATTTCATGTTATTCTTCTGATCCTATATTAATGGTAGAATATCTCGATAGTCTTAATGATAATGTCCTTACAATCGCTATCATATTGTTGTAAGAATGGTCCTTATTGCAAGATGATATTTCACCCATACAAGTCATGGTTCATAACGCAATTAAACATCTTCCATGGTCAGCACAAGCACCTGATCTAAAGATAATGAAACCATTATGGGGAGTTCTAGAGCAAAGAAAGAGGAACAAATTTCCTCCTCCATCTTCGCTAAAGCAACTTTCCGAAATTTTGTTGAAGAATGGAATAAAATTCTACTGGAAACTATACAAAACTTGTTTGATTCCATTCTACGTAGAATCAAAGCAGTTTAAGAAGTTAATGGAGATCTAAAACCTTATTGGTCAATAAATAAATGTTTAAGCCAGGCGTTCACATTATTTAGTCCATGTGAATAGATAGATAGATAATGAACAAAAGGGCATAGATAGATAGATAGATAGATAGATAGATAGATAGATAGATAGATAGATAGAGAGATAGATAGAGATAGATAGATAGATAGATAGATAGATAGATAGATAGATATATAGATGTGCGTATGTGATTCGAACATATCCAAGTGTATACCCTTGTACGTGTGAATAATATATAATAGCTGGGTGCCTTTTTTCAGCACTGTAAATTGCTATAAAAACCAAACATTAACATTAGAACTCTAACCGTTCATATTGATTTCATACATGGCTCCTAACTTGTTCAAATATGTTTAAACATTCAGTTGTATACATTAATTTTCTCATATTAATGATTAAAAATATTTTCGTGCTAATGAGGCTTATACGTTTTGGTTTTTGTGGGGTGACTGTTCTTGGAATTTCACAAACAAATCTAAAAGAACTGCGTTTTCAAAAACAACCGGAACTAATATGGATAGCACATGTAACTCGAAGAGAAAATAAAAACATAACCAAGAGTTTTGACGGTCAACGCTAACTCAAGTTAGGAAGGAAGATAAAAGGAAAGATGTATAACAGTTACTGGACATGAAATATCTATTTTCCTGAAAATTGTTTTAATAGAAATATTTTATAAATTTAAGCTCGCAATAGCACTCACCATTCTGTCGAAGAATACGTAATACTTCCCTATATAGAAAAAGTTAGTATTACCATTTCTATATGTGTATGTGTGTGTATGTGCGTGTGTGTGTAAACAAACGAGAAAACTTGAATAGAAAGAAATTCCCATGAAAATCAGTTAAACATTCACTAAATTATTAAGCAAATATGGAAAATAGTTGCAGTACAGTTTCATCTCTACAGGGTAAGTCAAAATTCTGTTAGCACTAGTACGAGAGAAATCACTTATTCAGAGTTTACTAAACAGTTTCCATCTTTTCACCAGCACTATTTACGCACAAAAACTAGCGATCAACAGTCCAGTTTAGTGTTCTGGCACACATTTCATTTTGTTTGATATTACACCATTTATTCTGTCTTTGAGTTCTTCGATATCGCTAACTTATTTGCTATACACACGATCCTTTATCATACCTCATAACCAGAAGTCGCAGGGTGTCAAACCAGAGGAGTGTGGTAGCCATGCCAACGGTCCGCCGCGTCCTATCCAACGATTTGGGAAACTTTGATCGTGACAAGCGCGAATAGTACGATCAAAATGCGGCGGTTCAACATGTTGGAAATACCCTGCTTGTATGCTTTGAAGAGGTATATTATCAATGGCAGCATTTGTAAGCAATCATTTGCAATCACCTTTAGAGTTGTAAAGAAATATGGGCCAATTAAAACCTGACTTCTTGTTATGGGGTATGAGAAAGGTAATATCAAACTTTCCCGTCAAATGTTTGGCAAGGCACTAAACTGTACTCTTGATCACTGGTTTTTATGCATCAATCGTTCTGGTAGACAAGTGAAGACTGTTCAGTAAATTCTGAATAAATGAATCTTCTCATACTAGTGTTAACATAATTTTGACTCACTCTGTAAGTTTTTGTTTTAGGCGCACGTTTTTTTGTTCATTTTGGGACGATGTTTTTGATAAGTTGTCATGTTTTCTTTTCTTTTCTTTGTCGATGAGATATTCAAAAATGTCATATATATATACACTTGCACGGATTCGTCAATTCCAGTACACAAGGAAAAATGCATCAATCCTTTCTGGAGCCAAGATTATTGTAATGCTTGTAACTAAATATTCGACGGATGAATCTTTCACAAACAGAAAGCCAAATTTATGAGAAATTCTATAAAGAATCTATTCTATTAATGTCAACCTATCCAATTCTGTGTCCATATGAATGTATAGCAACTTCATTTTAAGCACTTCTTAAATCTGACTCTATTCTATATTGGTTTCAAATATTGATTTTTAAATCAGGCAAGATTTCTCTATTTAAATGATTAGCGGATCTCAATTTTCATACTAGTTACAGTTTCTTCTGTCTTTATGCATTTCGATGTTAAAATAAGTCATTTCTACTCGACGTAGACACTTTTTTAAAAAACCTATGCCAGATTTTTAACGATGAATTTTATCTTCTCTGACAACAGAAGTTTGAACTGAATCCTTTATTAAATTTATGTGAGCAGACTTATCACGTTCGGCTGCCCATATCTCGTCTAGTTCTTATTTAGTATTACTCAGTTATTTGTCGCCTCTTTTCCACTGAGTTTAAGTTTGCGCTAATTGGCTCACAGATTGAACTAACAATTACTATCTCATCAAATTCCCGATCGAACACTTCAAGTCAATCCTCATTGTAGAATATGAAACATTAAACTTTATCGGTTTCTTGATGCTGCTGCTTGTCACGCTATACTGCATTCAGTACGGCTTCTCTTTTTTATTGCTGCTGCTCTGCTTTTGAAGCCTTGCTGTCATTGCTTTCTTTATCTGTTAACGTCACCCATATCATGTTTATTTCTTTGCTAGACCTACTAAATCAGTTCACATTGCCTATTGGCAGCGGAGTGAACCTTATCTTTTTGTCGAAGCTCACCAATGGAGAAGTAAACCAACTCCTTTCCGCCATTAGGTTGGTGTGAGTCTTAGCCACCCATAATCTCTACGTTCCAGAGATACGGTGAAGCCAGAGATCAGCACTAGTTCCTTAAGCAGGTGAATGAGTTCTCCAATAAAACTAACGGTTTGTGATACCTATTACAAGACTGTGGGTCATTTATCAAATGAGTCCATGGTATTGCTTCAACTTCCCAAGAGATCAGGTCCTACTTAAAACAGGGAATGCTGCTGATGGCGCATGACGACACTTTTGGTATTACAATCCATTGTAGACAACGAAGGGCACAGTGAAAGAAGAGTCAAAGTTAAATTCAAAGTCAATAGTAACAATCGAAGCATCAATGCTGGTCAGTTACCAACGAACAACGGCTCGAAGACATGCCTCCCACTGCCGAACCTTGACAAATCTCCTTCTCCTGTCTTCGTCAAATATGACGACCTGCCGATAATGATACCCTAGCCTATGGGATGGTTCTTTCAGGATAAAATATAGACATTATCACCTTTTTTCACTTATTGTAATTAAGCTAATAATCCGTGAAATTACATTGTTAATATGCCATTTCTACATGTGAGCGAAGAACTATGACTTGGATAAATCTTTCCGAAAAAGATATGGAACTGGAATGAATGCTCTAATGTCACATACACTGAATCCATCATTAAAACTAAGAATGGTGATTTAATAAATAATAAACATGTTGTATTTGTCAGTTATAACATATTCACTCTATGAGATAAAGCTATCCTTCTAAATTATACGATAACCAAGGTTAAAGAGGCAGGTGATTCTGCTATTTACTCTATAGCGATAGTGCACTATAACGACATATATTAGCTGAGTTTCACACAATTTATAATGGTCATTATAGGGAGAATGTCTATCATTTGATTTATGAGCAAATATTCTCTAATATTATGATTATTAGTTTTGGCGCATTACATTTTTAGTTATTTTCTTTTCTTACGCGTCCATATTAACTTCTTTGAAACTGCATATTCACGACCTAGAAGGCGACACTCAAATATGAACTTACATGCAAACAGCTCAACTTCTTACGGTAGGGAACAATCAGAAAACTCCAGAGGCAAAAAAACACAGACAGGGGTTATTTATACCCCTGTGGCTGTTTTCAAATTAATCATATCTATAGAGATTTGTTCAAACAATATTTTAACGAAATTAAAGTAAACATATTTGAGATAGATTCAACTCTGGTCAATATAAACTCTCACGGCGTCCGAAGACTTTTAAGTAGTGCGAAAGCGATTAATTGCTGTCAACTTTTAACATGAAAGATTATTTTGAACTTTTTGATGTCCATCTCACTTAATGGAGATTTCTAGTCCCCTTCCGTTTACACATAATCTGATAAATAAATTCTCTAAAATTATGGAACGCATTTTGCTTTGAATCCATGACAAATATTAATTGAACACTTAGGGAAGATCACAAGACAAATTGATTTATCTGAACATTATGGAAGCATCTTTAGTTTTATATAAAATAATACGAATGGAAACAAGGAACACGTTCAGTTTTTTATATTGTTCAATTTATACTTACTTACACTTACTCCTTTATTCAGTTATTTCCAGCCTCGCTTTCAAAATAAAATTCAGCTTGTTAGATTTTAAACACAGAGAAATAAAGACATTGCTATGCATATTGATAGGAAAATAATAACAGGGCAGAAGCAACTTATAG
>OZ038476.1:149948579-149976079 GCA_964036315.1 Acanthosepion esculentum | reverse complement strand
TAACCCATTACTGCCTATAGTTTCCTTCATCTTTTAGCTCTTTCTGCCTAATCTATCTTGTCTAATGGTAATCTTAAATCTGGTGGATCTAAATTTATTTTAGGTGATTCACTATACCCCCCCCAAAAAAAAAACTGGAGTTTACATATTGGTGTATCAGACAGTTTCAGCATCGTAACATTAAAGGAATTAATTAAAGCAAAGAAGGTATGATAGTTGCTAACAAGCTGCTCGGACAATGAATGTCAAATTATAAGGAAAAGTTAATAATACCATTAAATTCAAATGACCTCAAACCTTTGGCCTGTAGTGTATGGTATTAACAAATTTTATCAGGCATAAGTTTTAAGGTTATTAAAAATTCTTCCTGCAACTGAGAAAATAATACTGAGAGGTGCCCAGCCCTGGGGAAAAGCTGCCCGAGATCGCGCCCTCTCGTTGCACAAGAGGGAGGGATCGGTGCTCGCGCCGAGGCCAGCGCAACCGACGGTTGCGGGGGCAGTGGGCAATTTTTGTCCCCGCCCGGGTGTACGCGCTCGGGTCCCCATTTTAAAAAGACCTTGTTTCACATCTCATTCTCGTGGGCGGAATGAGTAAACACCATTAAAAATTCTTCGTACAATCTGTCGACAGAATACTTCAATTAATGTTCTTTGAATTCACAAAAATGTAATGAATAAAAGATGTGGTAGAAATACTTCCCGCACACCCTACCCACTCATACCACCCACACATACTTCCCACATAATGGTAAGACATTAACTAGATGAAGACACGATTGCCCCCTATATTTGACAATTTTGGGAGGTATTGCTGGGAGGTACAGTCAGCAACGAAATTATTCGTAAAACCCATCAATTTTTAATATATTTATACATTTCTCAGAATCTAATGCCCGTATAATGCCAGTTTTTTATATGTTAATAAGCACAAAAATAATACAAAAAACAATTTTCAGAACAATAGGTTAAATGCAATAAATTCGGCAGGCGAATTATGCAAAATAGGAAAAAGACAAAGCTATACGTACAGTAAAATATATCGCTTGAAATTGATTGATTCGTATCAGTATAAGTAATTTACGTAATTATTTCATCGGTGAAGCCTTCTAGACTATTTATTCAGTAGAATATTTGTAATAATTCCAGTAAAGAACATCATGTAAGCATAGAGTTCTTCATTGTTCTTCTTACGTTAACAGCACGATGGGGAAGACAAAGGTATACTTAGCGTTGTATTCTTCTGAAAATCGAGTTTTATATTTCTTTCTTTGTGCTTATTAACATATAAAACAAATCTAGCATGCTACGGGCATTAGATTCTGAGAAATGGCTAAATATATTTAAAATTGATAGGTGTACAAATAATTTTGCCGTTGACTGTATATCTGAGAGGTATTTCGACCGCACCTTATTTAAGTAGAGAAACTGATTTACTATATGGGTAAATCCGTTAAGCTTTTCCTAACTGTCAGTGCGTGAGTTCCTTTAATAAACTGACGCAATACAATATTTCTAATCATTATTTATCTTATTGACGGAGCTAAGCTTAGTGAATATGTCAATAAATGTAATTAAACCATTTGATAAAATGCATGTAAAACACCCGGAAAAATAAAGAAAACCTGTTTCTGTATTTCAGGATTGATTCTTTATTATATTAAACAAAGAGAACGAAAACAAATATTCTTCCTAATGAGAAAAATGTTGGAATTCCCCTTGAAAAATGCGATTTCGTGTTTCGAGTCCATAAACCTTAGTTAGCTAAGCCTCTAGCTTTTCTTTCGTTATCATTGTTTCGAGGTGATTTTGTTTTTCAAATAGATGGTCTTTTACATTACTAGAGAATTTTACCAGGTTTAAGTCCATATCAAATTTTAAAAAAAAGGTTCTCATACGATCACCGAAGTTAAACAACGGCTGGCATGGTCAGAATCTAAATGGATGACGGAATTATAAGACGTTGTAAGCTTGGATGTGCAGGTGGTGTAATGGATAACGATTTGGAATTGGACGTCTGAGAGCCGAGTTCCAATTCCAGCCGGGTTCGTTATATTGACTTACGCGCAAATACCCTTGGGAAATGTAGGAATTCATCTATTTTTCTCTCACCAGTTATAGGTTACTTAATAGAACTTGCATCAGTGAATCATTAAACAAATTAAAGATAAATTCTGGCTTTAAATAACCTGCACAAGGTTGATAGGCCGAAAAAAAGAATCACACAGAGAATTTTACTTTCTGCAAACTTCTGTGCATAGATCGAATCTACTTTATATTTAAAACCCATTAAGCTTATATTACAATCCCATATTAAATATAAAACAATTTACAATTCCGCTATTAGTTATAGAATTAATAAACAACTTTTTTTAATTATAAATTCCTACTGAAAAGTGATGACTGCCGATTGCCTCATTTTAGGTGCAGTTGGCATGAATAGATGAAGCAGAGAAAATGGTTATTTGAACAGGAATTAATAATAGTAATTGTCAGGTAAGTGGTGAAGGGCTTGTGTGAGGAGATGACTAATTTTCAATACTGCAGCCTCGTTCCTACAGACGTAACACAGTAGGCGTATGCCTCTTTCCTTCAAACGCAACACTGTAAGGCTACGTCTTTCATACAGACGCAACATTGTAAGACTACGTCTTTCTTACAGACGCAACATTGTAAGACTACGTCTTTCATACAGACGCAACACTGTAAGGCTACGTCTTTCATACAGACGCAACATTGTAAGACTACGTCTTTCATACAGACGCAACATCGTAGTCCTACGCCTCTTTCCTTCAAACGCAGCATCGTAAGTCTGCGTCTTTCATGCAGACGCAACATCGTAAGTCTGCGTCTTTCGTAGCGACTCAACATAGTAGGTCTACTCCTCTTTCCTAAAACGTCTTATTCTCTGATACACTGAGCTCATTAAGTTTTCTAACAAAAGCCCTTATCATTCTTTCTTGTTATTATTTAGATTATCCAGTTCAATCAGTTGGTATTAAAAGAAGAATATGAAGAAAAAAATACCGCAATTATTCCTGCATAATACACGTTTTTCAGAATTTTTAAAACCTAACCTTTGCGTATTATATACGAAAATTGAATAGTGACATTTTCTGGCTGTCCTCAGATTGACACCAAAACACACTGAAATTTTCGCATTGGAGCTTCCGGCGCGAATGCCAAACAGAACAGCATGCCGTTTCCAAGATCTTTTTCTCACAAATGGTGCCCAACTGACCCTACTCTAATGTGCAGTCGAAAAATACAAAAACAAAGAACGAAATTAAAAATATAAAATGCCAACATTATAACCATCGCATCCTACCCCCTCTCTCTCACACACACAATGTGCATGCATGAAATTAAAAAATATAATATAGCGACAATTTATCAATCGCATCCTGTATATAGATATATATATGCCTAAAGTATCTATACATTCGATTAAAAGTAAATTAAAACATCCGCCGAAAGCTGTCGGATATACAGAAAATTCGGACAATTTCTACATCATTTATATCCAGAACAGAAAATTACAAGAAAACTACAAAAATTAAATAAAAACTTTGTCGAAATATGCTATCAGTCGTTTTTAAAGAAACTTGTATATATATACGTGTATATATGTATGTGCTTGTTCAGCAGGAAAGATACAACGAGATGAGTTCATGCATACAATGTATTGATAGGTTCTCGTAAAATTGATGCCGTTTCTATATATTATCGGGTAACCAAGTTCATGTAATGGTCCTCATTTTCTACATCTAGTAGGATTTACAAAGCGTTATGATGGAATGTCAAGATTTACTTTTCGGTTAAAATTAACAACGTGATCTTACTGGACGGGTTATTATAAGGAAGCACAAACAATCTCCGGGGAGAATATTAGAATAACAACTCCGCAGGATTTAAGTGGGAAGCAGACATTAGAAAATTGGAAAAAAATCCTGCGATAATCTAAACAATAGAAAATGAAACTAAATAATCATATGTCTAATGTCTCTGATGCTTTTCCAGTCAATGAAATGGTAAAAATTTGCAGTCGACATTTTATGCCGTGGGGAAACCTAAACAATTATGAGGGAAGGGACTAAATAAATGTTTTGATGTCAATAAATATATTCTCTATATTATATCAAAAACGTGTTTCTTCCAAACTTTTCTTATTAAAGTAAATATTGACAAGATATCTGATTTAGTAAACATCTTGTACAAGAGAAAGATGAGATTTTGTTTGCTTTAAAGGAAAGTTAATTTCTTCTTTTGATTTCACTATTTACTGAAATACGAATTTTGGTTCTACCAAAATTGCAAACCTGAGAAGATGATAAATTTAGAATACCACTCTGAAGAAGAGTGACATTTTTTTCCATAGAACACCAACATTCACATCGAATGTAATGCCTCCGATGTGACACAATATATGGAAGCGTCCGTAGAGTTATTACAATAATTTTAACCTTTCTGCTAATAACTGATGAATTTTGAACCTGTTACACAAAAAAAGCTACACGGCAGTATGGAAGAATGGCGTCTGACAAAAACGTCCCTACGGAGCATTTTTGTGTCACTGAATTCCTATGGAATAAAAAGTAGCAACTTTAGATATTTATTACTGAATGTTTACGGAAACCAATCAGTTCATGCGAGCACTGTTAGCGGGTAGTTAATTTCTTTCAGGAGTGGTAACTGCGATGTATGTGAGAAGTCATTTTATGAGCACATGTTGCATAGCCGGTGAAGATGCACAGCCAATTGTGGTAACTGTGTGCAAAAATAACACTATATAGCCGTATCGGTAAAGTCTTCATTTCATCACTGTACTTGTTGTCACTTTTGTGGAAATAAATAGGAGGTATTACATACGGAGCATCCTAGCATTTAGCAGTCACTAGCAGCATGGCCCGGCGTTGCCCGTGCTTGATTCAAAAATCGTACGACTCATACAGCAATTGCTATCACTTGACTTAAAATATTTTTGCCCTTCCTTGCCTTTAAAGGAGTGCCCTTTGCCGTGCTGATGTTGCTACATGCCTTACTTCTTGCCTATCTCACACTGCGAATTTTTCTAAGCTCTATACTAAACATTAAATCTGTTACGAAAAAAGAACTAAACAAAATGAACACAAAACGATCAGCTTTAAAAAAGGACACGTAACTGGAAAAAACGAATGAAAAAAGAATGTTAACAACAAATACTTTTCATGCCCAACCCAGTTCTGCGGAATCAGAATCAACGTTGAGTTTAAGCAAGCGAATGAGCCAATTGAAGTAAAGTGCCATGCAGATTTAAATTTTTCCCACTTGTGACGAATGCAGCTATCGATTTTTTTTCATGCTAGCATTCTAGTTAACATTCGTGTCAGTCAGCTGTTGGCTCTCACGCTGGTTAATAGAATTTTCGTGGCCAATTCGTGGCAGCCAGCTATAGGCTCTCACTCTGGCCAGTAGAAAATGGCCATAAACTACATGAAAACTGCCGTAGGAGCATGAATAAATCGATTATTTCCACTATCGATGGGAGTTGGGAAACGCAAAGTCGGTCTAGGGCTTTCCGCTAACTTGGAGCATGTGCATGTAAATTCTGATGCAAATCCGTCGAAAATTGCGGCCGTGCATTCGTTACACACACACACACACGCACACACACACACACACACACACACACACACACACACACACACACACACACACACACACACACATCTTGCCTTTTATAGAGAGAGATTTGTTTTTTTTTTATTTTCCATCTCAGCTCATCTGACTGAGCCTTCGGGATCTTCAAGTCAGTCTCTTCAAATGGACTTATTATGTTTGGATCCCACCTGATGACTCTTGTTTAATATCGATTCCTTAGAGGAAATTAACTGCCAATTACTGGTATTAACAACAGCTCTTAAAGAAACAATGTTGAGACTTTTTGCTGCTCAAAATATGTTCTTTCATTTGTGTTAGTTTCTGTATTAGGCGAGTTTTTTTTTAAACTTTCATATTCTTGATTGTACGATTTATCCAGGCTGGATTTGGTATTTGTCTGATTCATGTATGATTTTTGTAAGTAATTTTCGAAAAGTTAATGTTCTAGCTGATGTTTTCTCAAGCGGTTGTGGAGAATCATTTCCCTGTTCTTTCGACTCATCTTTGTGCTCTCCTGGAACTCACTGTTGTCTTCATTGTTAAGCCCTGTGTAACTAGCTTCCGATCTTTATATCTGTATAGGAATGTCAGGACAAGTTTTGATGGTGATTTTAACTTGGAGTATAGTATCTGCTCTGTAGTCAATCGATAAGATCTGTTTGTATTTCTGGGATCAGAAGTTATCTCATTTTACATTATTTACATGCTGACTAATATCCTCATCTTTGATGTTGTAATCACAACATTTTCTTTACTAACATTTGTCGAGCGCACAGACCGATAGACGCATTGTTTAAAATGAAGAAGGGTCGTCTCTTTCAAACACGGATATCCACTAAAAATAACGTTTGAAGTGATAAAAGTGTCTGATTAACAATAAATCCATTATTTGTAGATCTGGCTTTGTTTGCATTTCAGATACAAAACCGAGCAGATGTAAGGTTTCAAGAACAATCTTAAAGGAGGCAGTGTCTATTCGTTTAAAGAAATAGTAGAACATTGCTGGACAGTGAGACTCTCTGCGACCGAGTAATCCAAAGCACACTGGATGATACAGTGATGTTTTCATACAAAGGCTCAGCCTTTATAGAAAAAAACTGGTCCGGCATGCTTCGGCTGAAGTGAACATTAGAGCATACTTTCTTTATAACATTTCTCGAATATTCACACTAAAATAAGTAGTAAATACTGTGAAAAAACGTTGCGTTCATTTCAGACTGCAATGCGCTAAAAATAACTTAACGCAATATCTCTCTCTCTCTCTCTCTCTCTCTCTCTCTCTCTTCTGTAGACCAATCAGTTAAGGCACGTCTGTCTAGATGACGGTTCCGTATAGGATACAAGTTCGATTCCTGTCGGGGGACGAATATTTTCTATGAAGATTTCTCGGATATTCAGGCCGGTAAATGTTGATAATACTGTTTATTATAGACAGAGCATTTCCTTAAATATTCGCATCTATAAAAAGAACATATAAACATAAAAGAATGTCGTATATAGTTATAAGCTATGCTATATTTATTGATTAAAGTGCTTAATATCAGGGGTAAGGCGTATGTAAATATAAAATTGTACATTGTGGGCAACCATCTCTTTCATGTTTAAACACAATCTTCATGCCCTCATATATATATATATATATATATATATAGTGTAAGAAAAAACAGTGTCAATATTAAATAACAATCTTGAGAATCTCTTCGGAATGAAGCACTGAATTGTGCAATTAATATAAACTATTATGTGTATTTCTTTATATCTATCTATCTATATATCTATATCTATATATATATTTATATATGTATATATATATATATATATATATATATATATATATATATATATATATATATATATATATATATATATATATATATATATATAATGAATCCCTACGTACGAAACGCAACACACGAAACCTGTTTCATTTTGTCATTTTTCCACTAAATAGTTCTTGATATATACAAATTTATATACCATTTTTCCATATATATGTGTGTGTGTGTGTGTTTGTGTATGTGCGTGTGTGCGTGCTCGAGCGTGCACGCGCGTCTGTGTATTTTATGTATGTGTGCGTTTCTCTCTGCACATTATGCTATAGGGTGATAAAAACTGTTTCGAGGAAAAGAATTGCCTTAATGGCATTTACAGAAATTACTTTTTCTTGAAAAGCCATTATGAAGCTGATGTTATTAATTAACTACTCGAAAGTGTGCCTAATTTTTTAAATCCTTTGACGAAACGCATTTACAAATGTCGTTCCGTGATAAACGAGAAAATGGTGTTTCGTTTCGTGGCCAGATTTCATGATCAATGTTTTGCAATATTTTACTAAATGGCTTCCTTTTCCTTTCTGTTATGGAATGCCCATTTTGTTGATGATTCCTTTTAAAATTAGTCATCTTTTGTTTCTTTTGAAATTTTACGAGGATATTTTGATGGAAATTTAAGCAGTTGCACTTGTGTTTATTAAACAAACCTTAGAGGATTTTTTCTCCCGACCTCCCCACAAGAAATGACCAATTCACTTTGATGTATTTTAATATAAATATTTATGGCCAAATCAAAAACTAAAACAACTGCATTTTAAGTTCATAATAAATAGTTTTTAATTCACTTTTTCTATATTTTGTTAGAAGAAAAATGATAAGATTTTATGAATCTATATTAATATCAGTTATTTGAGAGAACGCGTATTGATTTTCGATATGGCGATGTGTTTATAAGTTTCCAAATTTATATGAATTTATTAATAAATTTTATAGAAGTAATTTAGTTTATGGATAGGAAGTTATCCTTAATATTTATAAATGCTTTTTTCCCAAGTTGAAAGAATATTGGTAATAATTTCAACTCTTTGAATAAAATAGAGTCAATATAAAATTGGAGAGTTACATTTTTATATTAATGTTTTAACCCTTGACTCAGTCGTCAGAGGAACCTGCGAACAAAAGAAACAGGAATTGATTCTTCTTTTTCATGATTCTTTCAGATTGCTTCGTGGCACATATCTCATCTCCAAATTCTTGACCCACAGTCGAAGACAACAGAAGATGGTGTTTATCGCCATCAGCCCGTACACCAGACCCTCATTTTTTAAAATTCAGTGTTGTCCTTCTATCCTTCTAGAATGATCCCCAGCCAAGGCTATATGACCTAGTCTGTTCTGTTGTGGGGGAGGAGGTCAATCAAAGGTATTAGCACGTAATTGGCTTTACAATTCCTCAATCTTAGCATCTATTTATTAGTCCACCGTGCCATTGGAAAATATGCATCTTCTAAAACCATTAATATCGCCCCGTCTACGTCAGAGACAATCAGAATATTCCATTTAGTGTGGACATCACTTTGGGCTAAATACCAAACAAACCATGATATTAGGAACATATTCACTGAAAATATACGAAAATAATTTTTGTTTAATTTGTTTCTCATATTTTCTAAGTAATTTCGGTTTTGCTTTGAAGGTTTAACAACAAAATTTAAAAAGTAAGATACACCTTGAAAAAGCATAAAAAGTAAATACGTTTCAATTGAAAAAGTCATTACCAAAAAATGGCTTATCATATATTTATTTCTGAAAGATTCGATTAGAGAAGCCGTCACCCGAGACATGATTCTGCGGCCATTTACCTGAATTTGAGATTTATTAGCAAATATTTGATGTGACGATATACTCGCCAGTAATTCGACAAAATACGAACATATCTAAGGACTCTTTTCTTTAAAAGGAATGTCTTTTGGTTCAATTTTTTCTTTGTCCATATTCATCGATGAGAATTAATTTGAGAAAGTGTGTTCACTCTTTATTTTGTGTAACTGGGTAGAACGACTAACAGAGTCGATTCTTTCCAGTGGCCTCAATAACAAACAGTGTATTATATATAGGAATAGCTCATTATTGAAGGAAATGTCTACTATCTTTCAAATCAATTTCCACAAAAATGCCTAACAAACCCCCAAAATTTACTGTATCTTTCTTCCAAGAGACAGAAATTGTACGTTCTGAATTGACTATCATCGTGCATTTAAGGTTTGATAATTTTGTACATTTCTTTAGAAAATTCTTATAAAAAGGTATTACGCCGTAAGACTAAAAAGGGAAAAGTGATGAAATCAAACAAATTATATAAAAGGGAACGCAATGCCAACGGCTTCGGTATTGTCGGTGGAGATTAGAACTAAGTAGATCTTGATTAAATTTACTTTCATGCCTCTATAAAAAAAGTAAGTCTTTTGAATCTTCATGAAATCAAATAATCATTAACCAGATTCTCGCTTCCTAAAATCAGTTCTGCCATCCAGCAACTTTTAATCAAATGCACCGATTCTTCCAAAGCGTTCTTTGAACGCAGCAGAAACCGTTTTATCGTTTTTCGATTAATGTTGGTCATTAGAAATAAAATTTATTTTGTATCAGCATAATATTCCACGAAGCATTACATATGTGGAAGCAAACGTTTGTAAATAAGATTCGCAAATTTACTAAGATTATATATTTTCGAGCAAACGGAATGAGACTCTCAAGTAATCCTACAAGTATTCGATAATGTTTTTCAGTATTAGGATCTGTAGATATTCTCGACTGTCATACAAATAGTAATTCACGTTAATACAGTTGGGCGAGCAAAAGAGTACTGAAGGCATCTTTATATATAAAAAAGGTATGAAAATATTTTGAACCAATTGAAACCCCCAGATTAAAGGACGAATGAAAATAAATAATCAAATACTGATTGCATAAAGGCCGGGGCCTTCAAAATTTCCTTTCAATGCAATTAAATAATTAATAATTAAATTGTTAGAAATGAAACCGGTTCATAATATTTTTTACTTCTAAAAGGGAGTAAATGTTTGACAGCTATTAGCAGCATCAACTTTTTTATTTTACCCACGCTATAAAATGCATTACTGATGCAACCATCTCGATATTCAAGTAGTACGCATGCGCACAAATACAGATACATCGACATATTGCGGTAATTGAGAAAATCACTTTTTCTTCTTATGATGGAAACATCATCGCCTGTAGAGTACGTAATTACTATTCTTTGAAAGGCTTGGTGAAAGTAAATTACGCTTTATTGAATTTTTAAATATCATTTACATACATTTATTTAATTCAAATAGCATTTACTGGAATAAAGTAATCAGATGTTAAGACACTTATTTAAATATAATCTTGTTAGAAATGCATCAATCTATCTTACATTTAAAGGGTATAATTAGTGATTCAGATCTGTGATATATGGCAGTTTTCTTATGTTTAGTTTTAGCTGCACATGACAAAAAGATCATTGATTTACATCCATGGGAAACAATGGACAGGTAAAATGTTATACGGAAAGGCTTTGCTAAAAAAATTACAATGACTGTATTATTGATTATATACGACAGAAAAGGCAATGGAATCCTTGGTGAATGATGTAATTACGTATTTAGCCATGCGCTAGGTCACTTTTGAAGTAAAGTTAAAAATTAGATTATTGTTATATAGGAATAAAGTGTCATTACCGACACTGGTATTTGAACACAGATCACCAGAGAG
This sequence comes from Acanthosepion esculentum, assembly GCA_964036315.1. Lineage (NCBI taxonomy): Eukaryota > Metazoa > Mollusca > Cephalopoda > Sepiida > Sepiidae > Acanthosepion > Acanthosepion esculentum. The sequence continues at coordinate 149,964,892 of OZ038476.1, read as the reverse complement.
CAAACATGTTTGATTCCATTTCTAATAAGTAGACCACGTAATTGCAAAGGAAATGTATATATGGGAATTAGCGTGGTGTCTAATTGATCACTATTTCTACATTATCCTCTATTACTATTCGGATCACCATTTCTATTCTATCTTCTATTACTATACAGAACGCTATTCTCTATACTATTCACTATACTATTATCTATACTGATCACTACACGGATCACTATTCGCTTGTTACTATTCGAGCGAGTATTATCCAGCAAGTACTATTAGTGCGAATGTTATTCGAAGGCGTCTGACACCAGTATTGTTCAACGATGTTACTATAATTGTATCTGCGATTACAAAGTCTCTACTACAACGAGCACTTCGAAAGTGACAACGAGTATTCGTTGACATTTAAAAAAGTCGTAACGAGTGTTCGTTGATATCACAAAAATTCTCAAATATTGATTTTCTATTTTCCATTAAGAAATTTGTCGTAACAGAGTCTGTTTGTCCGAAATAATGTTATACGTGATTCTTTGCAGAACATTAAAAGAAGTTTTCTAAGATTTTTATGTTAGGATATTTCAAATTGATTCCTCTTCTTATCATATGAGAAAGAATAATGTGCTACAATGGTCATATATGTGCATGCAGCTAAAAAGTATGTCATTCCTATCCACCTTTTAATTTCCTTGCATATTTTTTTTGCACAAATGTTCTCGCTTATCTGCCTTCTGCACATCAAACGAATGCTTTGGCCATTGTGTGTAAAACTGGTGCAATTTTATTACGTGCTCCTTAGAAATCCCAAATTACGTTCTTCGACAACGGAAGAAGAGGTAATTTAGAAGATATTTATCTTCTGCTGGGGTGCGTAGCTTGCAGCCAGCAAAAGTGTCTATGGATCGCAGAGTTGATCAGACGTCACGTTATCTGATTCCTTTACACAGAACCGATTAGTTTTGTTTACAGTTAATACGTTTATGCGTTTAAAGTTTTATATGGGAAAACGTTTATTACTAAACTATTCAAGTACTAAACACGCATAGCATAGAAAATTTCACGGCTGAATTTTACAGGCGTGCAAAAAGGAAACTAATATTACTGGTAATGGTAATAATAGACATTTCTTAATAAGAAAATCGACTTAAATTAGTTTGCAATTTATAAAATGTTTCTATTAAAACAAATATTCAGGAAAATATTTTCTCAATATTAGTAGCTGTTTCCCATGCTGATCGGGGTTTCCTACTTTGCCTTATGTTTAAAGTAGTGTATAAAGTCATCATGTTGATTATGCTAATATTCTATTTTCGAGTTACATATACTATCCATTCTCGTTGTTGCTACTATTGAAAGTCCTTAAGTGTTTTTTTTTCCTGTCATTTTTCACAGTTCTTTTTTGTAATTTAGTGGCGCCATTCGACGAGGTACGAACATTATGGTGGTCTCAGCCAGTTTAACTGCCTGAGAAAGTGTTTGTATTTAGCTGACAGTTGAGGAAGTTTTGAACGTGTTTGTACCATGCATAACATCCACATGGAAGCCTCGAGTTGACATGACTATTTGCGATGTTAGCCGAAACCACCCCGAGTGGAGTCTATTTTATGTTGAATCTTCTTATCTCCTGTACTAGATATTTTTAACGACTGCCCGCTACACTGAGTATTTGAAGTTTTAGCATTTAGTAATTACACATCCAGAATTTTTATTATGAATTCACTGTAGGTGCCTTCATCGTTTTCATTCCAATTCCACATCCTAGTTTCAGTTTTTGAAAAGTTTATCGTGAGTTTTATTTTTGGAACATTTTTAGATGATCTAATTCATTTTTTCTGAAAAAAAAGAAAAGAAAAGAACCCTTATTAGAGTTTAATTTTTTGCGCCCTCCATTGAATAGAGGAAAAGTTTGGCATGAAAAGTTTATTGTACTAACATTTCTACAATTTCTAGAAAGAATCATTAGAGTAATCCAGATCTTTCCGAATCCCCTGCAATCCCTTCAGATGACATCCAAACACTAAAATATTTGTATTGGAGCTTCCGGCGGGAATCCCAAGCAGTACAGCATGGGGTTTCCAAACTTCCGTTGCAGTGAACTGCGTCATGGTGCCCTTTTTTCTTACAGACAGTACATAACAGGCCGTACTATAATGTGTAGTATACATAATAAAAAAAGAAAGAATAACGCACATGCTTGGAATTAAAAATTTAAAATAGCGACAATTTACCCATCGCACTCTATCTCTTTCTCTTTCTCTTTCTCTTTCTCTTACTCTCTCTCTCTCTCTATATATATATATATATATATATATATATATATATATATATATAAAAGATATACAGTTTTTCGAAAATCAACCTTGTCTTGTTACCGCATTTTGGTATGGTCAATTAATATAACTTTATAAATGTTTTTACTGCATGATGATACCATATTGGTAGGAAAGTTGTTTTATCTAAAAAGAATATTAAATCTTAAATTGCTCTCTATTTTCATCTTTTGAAATCCTATTCAATGCTTTTGTATTAATTTGACTGGCGCCGGCATAATACTTACCACGACATGTGCTACTAAGGGAATCCATTTATCCATATACCGTTTATTCTCCCTCCCTTGCAAAGCTAATTCTCGGAATATAATTCGCCACAAAATATTTGAATTGAAAAAAATCATAATCATTACCACTCGCCACCTTTTCTCTAGCTTTCTCTCCATGTAGTGACTACAATTATCTATATATAAAAAGTTGTAGCCTCTGTCTATTTGTTATCGAACTCTTCATAGGGTTTTGGAGATAGATCCCCATAAACATATATGTCCTGAAACTACATTACATAGGGAATTTGGATAAATATTTCATTTTGATCAAATGTTGTCCGTGGGGAAAACCCAGTGTTTTCTTTTCCTTTGATGGGAAAAATCATTGAGTAATATTGAAATGCATCATTTTTCTCCACAAATCATAACAATGATTTAAAATCAATCATCATTTTCTTACAAAAAATGTTCGACAGGCACAAGGCGTGGGTAATTCGGCTAGTATGTTTTATAATTCATGGTACCTCATTTTTTAAAAATATTCTTCTGCTGTTCCTTTAAGTCACTGGTTAAGTCATGGGTGCAAATTGTACTATATAAAGCAATGACAAAGCCCAATCATAATAGCAAATACCCTGATGCTACACCAGCATGTCATGCCTTCTGATCATAAGTGATTAAACATATGAAACATGTATTCTTCTGTCTGGGTGAACAAAGATGGGCTACCGTAAATAATCCCGCTCAGTGCTAGGGATTTGCTTATTATTTGAATAACGTTAACCAGTCGGGTATGACGAACAGCACATATCTGCTCATGAGTGAATGTGGGTGGCGGTGAAGTATAACATGGGAGGATTAAGGTTAGGGTTAAAGACTGACGAAACCAATGCCTTTCGGGAAACAGATATCGATATTTGCGAATATCCTCTATCGGAAATCGTCTGAGCAAATTGGGTTAGCTGATTTGGATCTATGCCTAACTGAGAACCAACTGCAAGTTCATTCGCTGCTTTTTATCAAAACCTCTTACTATATCGTGAAAATTTGGCTGTGATGCATTTGTGAGGTATACATTAAAGAGGTTGGGTTTCATGATGGCAATACTTGGGTTTGTATATGTCTACCCCATATTGGCCTCTACTCTTCTCACTCAACAATAAATAATAATAATAATAATAATAATAATAATAATAATAATAATAATAATAACAATAATAATCTTCTTCTTCTTCTTCTTCTTCTTCTTCTTCTTCTTCTTCTTCTTATTATTATTATTATTATTATTATTATTTACGGAAAAATGGGACTATATACCAAAACAAGAGAAGAGAGCCAGGTCGATAGAAAAGAGATTAGACAGATGTATATAAATGGGGTTATTTTCCAGTGGATGATCATTGATATGCTCTATACTATTTACAAACTTTCGAGTTACAAACTTTCTGCTTGTCTTTAAATGAAACAATTGAACATGGCGCCAGTTCAGAAGTTTATAAACTGCATAATCCCGTAGAACAGCGACACCATGGAAGCAAAATAATAGTCATTGTGATCTCTTCGTGACGTTAGTTTTTTGGCAACAGTTTTCAAAACTACATAAGCTCTTAGTTTATTATCCTTATAAAGAATAAACCCTGCCCGTTTGACTTAAATATCTGCTACTTTTTCAGATTTTGTTTAATGTTTACATATCCATGATACAATAGTATACCTTCTATTATTAGGCAGATGTCGGCAGTGAGGGACATTGGACATAACGAATAACAACACGTCACAAGATATTATCGAGTGATAATGTCTATAAATGTTTTAAAAACAAACACTTTTTTACTGGAGAAAGAAAATACAAGTGACGAAATGTGGATATATATTTATAAGAAATCGTTTTATATAAACAGAAACAGGGAAAATAGAATCATGGATCAAGAAATATATTTTCCTTTAGATATTATGTTACAACTGTAACGCTAAGCAAGACAGTGATATAAATAATGTATGTACAGTAATATTAAAAAAGTAAATCTTTATTATTATGATACACAGACACACATTTACATTTGTATCCGTATCTCTCTCGCTCTCCCTCTCTCTCTTATCTATCTATCTATCTATCTATCTATCTATCTATATATATATATATATATATATATATATATATATATATATATATATATATATATATATATATTGTAGAATTAGGAAGCGATCTTTCTTTTATATATATTTTGTTAAAGAAGACTGAGTAGGTACCGGGCGTTTGCTTTTTATATACTTTTTCTTGTGTTAGTACAAGTATTTTGTTTCTATACATAAAGTGGGTAAATTTGTCCAATTGTTGTACATTTCGGAGCGCTTTCGGCTATATTTTTAGCCATTATCAAGAATCATTTCATTTTTACTTTCTAAGTCAATGTATGGATTGTATGCATATATTAAGAATCATAGGGCTCTTATATTTCCCAAACACGGTCAACACATTGTAGCCGTGTTTTTAGTTAATGTTATCGAGTGTTTTTCGTTTTTATTATTAGGACTTTCATTAATTTTAATCTTTTTTACGTGTGGATTAGGTATTTATGCATGTATTTTTTACTAGTATTTTTCGTATGGAATCTGGTAGGTTTGTGCGTAAATTTTCTAATGGAGAGATTATCGGAGAGTCGCAAAGTAAGTCGTCTACATAGGCATGTATTAGAGTGGCCGATGCCATTATTTATGAGTTTGGTTTGATTAAGAACTGTTCTTTAAGGTGCATTTGAACTCGTAAATAATGTTGGTTCATTGTAGTTTTGATTAGGCGTGTTGTTATTTTTGAGGATAAGGTTAGCTGTTTTAAATTTTTTGTAATAGATAATTATTTTTTTGTTCAGGTCAACTGGATTAGTGTAATTCATTTCGATATTTCTAATGAAGATTGATCTTCCTTATAGTTGACGTGCATTTGGCATTTGTAAGAAAATGTGTTATTTTCGTCTGCGTGTTCAGTATCGTTATTATTTACTTTGGAAAGAAATAGTCTAATCTGGTGGTAGATGAGCTGGTTCGGAAAACCATTGTTAACTAATGTCTGTTTTCTAGGAAAAGTAGACGAGTGTACGAATTTACGAGCGCTCTCTAGGAAATTTTTAACATTGACATTTTGTTTCTAAGGGGATTTTCGCTCTTAAAATTAAGGCGGCGAGAGTTTCTGCTCGTGTTCTTTTATACAATGAGGTATTGTAAGTATATATATATATATATATATATATATATATATATATATATATATATATATATATATATATATATATATATATATATTGTTATCACCTTATAGAAACTATCATTTTACTTCCATTTATTTGTCCCTTTTGTAGTTTTTAGACTGCTCACCGTTTTTGTCACTTAGCTTTTATATATCATCGAAATCTCTCACAAAAAGCATGACACCAAGCACGTAGTCGGTTGTTTTATCCTCCTCAGTTAACCCACAATATTAACCATCACCTGTTTGTAACTTTGATAATTGTTTTATCGTCGAGGTGAATGATACACAGAGAAGAATCAGTGCTTAATATATTTCTTCAGCACTAGTATCCGGTACTGACGGATACATACAAAAAACACAGAACAATACGTTATAAAACAATTAACAAGACAACTTAGAAGCAATAGAGGAGGTTCAAATGCTGTATAGCCAACGAAGTAAGATCAGTCCGAATATTAATCAGCTTAGTATCAACTTATTAATCAACTGTCCAAGTCCTTAATCGTAAATTATTTAAGGCCATGAGTCAGGCCATAAGGTAAAATGCTGAAAGTGTGCTAGCTACTCTACAACAATAACTTTGCTTCCTATATTTGACTATTTTAACTTTTAATATAGTTTCTCACTATAGTTCTCTATTTTATTTTCATATTATTATTTGAACATATGCTTAATTTTAGCCATATATTATATATTTGTATCTCTCTGTCTAGAATCCTTTCAACACTTCTCCACGTATACTGTTGAAAATGTAACCATGTTGTAACATCCCTTCCGTGATCTCACGGCAACAGTGAAATATATTTCTGTAGCAAACTTTATACATATTCATATGAACAATGTATTCAAGTATTCGCTACATTTCTTTACCGGTTTTTGACAAATGGTCTTAGTTTTATGTTCAACCCTCCCGCTGAATTTATCATATTTTTTCTTACCCTTATTTGTTTGTATTTTCAGACTAACTGGTCTTATTTATAAGTACTTATTTCCTTTTTCTAGTCTTACTATTATTGGTTATTAACAGACCTGCCGAAAAACGAGACTTCAACTTCAGTGTCATAATTGCATTAAGACGTTTATCTGGCTCTATTCGTGATTAAACACGCGTTTGAGACAGTCTCGTATACTCGGGGGCAGAGCACATACACACAGACAAACACAGACACACACAGATACCTATATTTGATAAAAATAGATTATATAAATATATATATATATATATATGCATGATTATATATACATATATATACAATGAGATATATGTATATATATATATATGCATATATATACATGAATATATATACATATATATACAAAGATATATATGTATATATAAATATATATATATACATAAATATATATATATATACATAAATATATATATATATATATACATAAATATATACGTAAATATGTATATACATACACACCTATATGTGCAAGCATACACAAAAACACACAAACACACACACATATATGTGCGTGTTTGTAGGATGTAAAATATTATGTGAAGTAAAGGTGCAGTCGACACGTTTCGCTGAAAGGTGACGTGTGTTAGGTTAGATTTCATGTCGGAAAGAAAGACAAATCCGTGTGTAAGGAAACTCCGTTGAGATTTCGTAGGGTAAGAAGGGCAATAATTTAAATTGCATAATCTGATTGAGGACAAGAGAGCGGAAAGTGTTTTCTTTTTCTTTTTTGTTTTCACTATTGACGCGTATACAGCATTATGCTACATTTGTTTTTTTTTTCTCGATCATCGGTAATACTGTGCATGGTCCTGGTCTTAGTCTTACTGTCGAGAATAGTCAGATTACTACACTTTCAATGCATTTTCCTCCTAGGGCATCCATGTTCAGATATATATTACGATGAAATAAAAGTGCGTTTAATATGCACTTTGGTGAATTTGGACGTTCGTGCAATCTCTTCTGTATATTCCCGCCTCTTTCCTGTTTTTGTTATTGTTTCAGAGATGGTATTAAACAACATCCCCTCTAAAACCGAGAATGTCTCATCAATCCTTCACACACACACACACACACACACACACACACACACACACACACACACACACATATATATATATATATATATATATATATATATATATATATATATATAAACGGCTCAAACAGTAATTTTCCATGGTTATAATTTATTAAATTTGAATCGTAATTAGGATCCAATTCATCAGACCTACAAATTAAAATAGCATTTTATATCTGATGAAATGGATCGTAATTACGATTCCAATATAATAAATTATAACCATGGAATATTAGTGATTGAATCTTTTATATTATATTCTTACTATGTCCTGAACATTGAGTTCTACCTGGATTCTATCCTGTTGGGAATTTATATATAATTATATATATATAGAGACCATTATATATATATATATATATATATATATATATATATATATATATATATATATATATATATATATATATAGACCACTAATATTATCAATATCTCTTTCTCTCTCTCTATCTCTCTATCTATCCATATATATAAATATATAAATATATATATATATATATATATATATATATATATATATATATATATATATATATGCTGTCCTGGTCTCCATTATTGGCGCACTTTCAATTTTTACTATATCATCAGAAATATGGGGAACAGAATCAATTTTATATAATCAGAATTTATTAATTGGCTGTCCAGAATAATTTGACCAAGAATATATTTTATTTTACATTAGAGGAAAAAGAAATATAATGACATTAACCATAATAAATGCAGTCCTCCATAATATTTCGTTCTGCCCCGCCTTTGGCAATGATGACTGTCTTCAAATGCTTCTCTTACACATATATAAGCTTCATATACTGCACTTTGAGCTGGTATCTTCTCTCACTCTTTCGTTACTCTTTATTCTCCCCAACCGCCTATTTAAACGGACCTCATAGATTTTCAATGGGATTGAGCTGATGGCTCGTTGCTGACAAGATTAAAATCCATTTATCCCTTTTCAACCATTCCTCTATGCTTTTGGATGCGAGATTTCGGTCGGTATCTTGCTGGCGAATCGTTATTCTTCGACTCAAACCTTGTTTTTTTTTTTAACCAGGGTAGCGTATTGTGCTCTTAAGTCCCTCGGTCATTCTGACATCCCATGGTTCCTGTGATACGTCCAAGGCATCCTACAACAGATTCACCAAAGCAACAAAACTTTATGGATCTTCCAGATTTTAAACACTTAGTAGGGTGTCTCTTTCTTTATAGGTTTCCTTTTACCGTTGTATTTTTGCTGTGCATTGCCAAATAGCTCCAGTTTCGTTTCCAGTGCCCGCAAAACATGTTCCCGTATGACTAGTTTGTCCAGACAATATCTGGCAGCATTCCATTATTCCTTTTAATGTATTTTCTTCACGAACGAAGTTTTAAAGACCTGCTAGTTTTAATATACACGATAAGGTACGGAATAAAACAATTACGCGTTATTGATTCAGGTTGTTTTTCTACGAACCTTCAAGGACAATTCTCATCAATTTCCATCTTACACCCACGTCCAATAAGGCTTCGTCAGTTCAATGCTTTGTAAATTCTTAATAATATTACGCACTTTAACTGTACTTCGCTTAATAATAATGAAACATCTGATGTTCCAGGTAGGTTCTTTGACTTCACCGTTTATTACAAAGGATAAGGGAATAACAGGAACCTTTTTAAAGTATTCATGTCAACATTAATTGGCTAATTTATATCATGTGGACAGTATGAGTCTATCAATAGTGATTCTAATTTCTGATTTATCGCATGTAAGTCAAACAGATTTTATTTACTTTTTCCATTCTTTTAGGGTGTCAGTTCCAGTTTTGAAGTAAACTATTTGATATTTGTCTCCCTATTGATATTTTGAAACTTGTTGTTTCATGATTTAATATTCTTTATCACCAATGAGTTATAGTCAAATAACAGTTTTGCTTATTTTGCTATGATACATTTAGTAGTGAAAAGTTGTGTGGCAGCAATTGTAACCAGAACTGTATATATATATATATATATATATATATATATATATATATATATATATATATATATATATATATCAATTATGTGGTGCGGGTTCAATTTACATTACGCGAATCATTCATACGAAAAGCGGATAATGAAGTTAATGATATGGCAAGAATCACTTTCGCAAACAATTTTTAATAATAAAATACATTAACCTCGAATCCGTTAATGAATGGTGTGATCCTTGTTTATAAATTCCGGTTTTATCATGGTTTTTCCTTTTAATAAAACCGGAATTTATATACAAGGATCATACCATTCATATATATTAGTATGGATATTAGTATAATATATTAGTGATGGATTGTTGTGCAAATACCCAACATTCTGTATATACTGATGCCATAGTGAAGGTATCCTGTATCATGTAGAAATATGTCATCGCTTCCTAAGGTGATCTCTGAAAAGATGCTGAGTTTCTTCCTTTTGGTCAGCTATCCATAGTATCCTTTTATTTGTTGGCGCAGGATTCTATATCGAAACGTAACTCTCAACCACGTTCTTTTGATATAGATTTGAGCATTAATTTTATATACTGCTACTCCATAACCCTCTCTCTATGTGTGTGTGTGTGTGTGTGTGTGTGTGTGTGTGAAGAGAAAAATATGATGAGTGAGTCTAATAGAAACAAAATAACGATCTCAGATCTGAGAATGATGAATGGTCAGGATTCAGGTAATTATATTGGCTAACTAATATTAGCAGCTGGTATCACGCCCCTATTCAGTCATGAAATTAATGTGGAATCCCATCAGATTATAAGCCAACGAATATATATGTTAAGTCAATCATTGATTAATAGAATTGTATTTCTAAAGATGCAAGTTTGGCTTTTGTCGTGCTTTCTCAGATGAAATATGGCTTGACGTCGAAAAATATAAATATTGATATCAGTAAAAAAGAAAAGGTTAATGGAATTCTGCCAAGATGATTACACCAGCAAAAAAGCAGTAGAAACTATGAACTAAGAAGCTAAAAAATCTTAATATTAATCTGACTACAACAACAAACAAACCCATAATAATGTTCAGGAAAAAATAATTACAACATTTGTTGTTGTTGTTGCTGTTATTATTATTATTATTATTGTTGTTGTTGTTGTTGTTGGTGGTGGTGGTGGTTTTCTGTGGCCGAGTGGTTAGAACGTCCGCTTTCTGACCATGAGACTCGGGTGCGAATCTCACCACGGTCGATTTGTCAGGAAAGAGATTATCAGGAGTTATCAAACTGGATCGAAGTCGATCTCAGCGTGAAGCACCTTAGATCCAAGTCTTGCGAGTGAATTCGGGCCGTCGATAGCTGTGCTAGCACGAAGTCACAAGTCATCTATCAGGGTCGTGCTGGCCTTGTTCAAATTGTTGATCAGGCTAGATAACAAGCTCTCCCCCAGAAACTGTAACTAAGGTCTGCTCAGTATAGTTGCAGTACAAACCACAGATGTGCCGTGTGGGTGTTGAGCAAAGACAAATATGCCTGAGTAAGTGTCTGCATTAGGCATTAGATTGCTGCCTTAGTAGACGGGTATCCTCGAGTACGAATTATTATTATTATTACTTATTTCTCTTCTGCTGCACATTCATTCCCTTCCTGATTCCAACTAGAGAACATAGGTCAGAAATGACATCATGCAATTTTCACTTAAGGTTTTTGAAAAAGGAGACACATAAGAATAAAAAGAAACCTAAGAGTACATATATTTTACACAGATAAAGCCCTTTCGTAAGGTCTAAGCTGTGCTTGTGAGAACATTCTTTTGTATTTCTTTAAGGCTTTATTACTATTATCACTGTTGTTGTTGCTGGGAGAGATAAAGGTGAATTTGGATGAATCGAGATAAGAATCCCACATTCATCCGAAAAATCCTATTATCTGATATGTATGGACGAGCTAAAATTATTTGGCAAAGGATGATTACTTATATAGATACATTATTTTAATTCATTTTTTTCCGATATATCTGAGTAAAGCGTAAGCCGTAATAACAAAATATCAAGCGTGAAATAACGAAGGGACACAACTGGAGGAAAAAGAAAAAACTTCATGAGAAGCAAACGCCTATAACATTTACAGTCAACGACGCCATTATTCGTACCCCGAACTATTTTGAATATTTTGTCCATTTCTCAGAAACTAATGCTCGTATGATGCCAGTTTTTTATATTAATAAGCACAAAACAAGAATATAAAACTCATGTGATTTAAAACGATATTTTCTACTGTACGAATAATTTTGTCATTTCATATTTTGCATAATTCTCCTGACAAATTTGTTGTATCAGGTCATCCCATAAGTTTTGTCCGAATTTTGAATAAAGAAAACAAGTGACCAAATGTTACATTTAATTACAGATTCGATCAACAAAGTATTTCCCTGATTATCTATGATTCCTTCCATCTATTAACAAGCTTACTAATTCCATTACTATAAAATTATTTTGGCTTTGATTCGAAGAACTCACAAATGTCAGTTTTAACCTCTTCCGTTGTTACAAAAGCTGTTTCTTCCAAATGATTCTGTAAGCTACGAAACAAATGGTATTCTGAAGGAGCAAGGTTGGAAGAATAAGCTGGATGAGGAATTTTCTCCCAACCAAGTTCTTCGATCTTTTGTGACGTGATTCTTGCTGTGTGTGGTCGCGCTTCGTCCTGATGAAACATCACCCGTTTTCGATTCACTAGAGCAGGTCTTTTCTACCTCAAAGCTTGGTTAAAACGCTCTAATTGCTGACAGTATATTTGAGCATTAATTGTTGCATTAGGTGGTAAGAATTCAAAGTGGATTATTCCTTGGCAATCCCACCAGATTGAAAGAAGAACCTTTTGCCCATGAAGTTCCCTACTCGGCTGTGGCTGGGGTCCTTCCCCTTTACCAAGCCACTGTCTACGACGCTTAACATTTCGATAAAAGATCCATTCTTTGTCGCCAGTCACAAGTCTATCCAAAAAAAGGTGAAACAAGTTGGCGAGAATGGAGAGAAGAGCAGATGTCAACTCGGGATTTGAGGTTGTTTTCAGACAATACATGAGGCACACATTTTCCAAGTTTAGGAACTTTTCCAAGTTGTTGAAGATGACGATGAACAGTTGTATGGTTTGAACTGAGAACCACTTCCAATTCCTCAACTGATAAAGCAGGATTTTCTTCAAGGGCTGCTTCAACAAGTTTTTCATCAAACTCAACTGGACGTCCGGTTCGATCTTCATCTTCAAGGGTGAAATCTCCACCTCTGAATTTTGCAAACCATCTTCTGCAAGGTCTTTCATTCACACATTCCTCTCCATAAACTGAGTAAATGTTTCTAGCCGCTTCGGCTGCTGAGTTTCCTTTCTTGAACTCATAAAGCATTATGTGCCTCAAATGATTCTTGGGTACTTACATGTTAGCAGAGTTTTAATCAAACAAAATTTAATTTTATTGTTCTCTGAAATAAAATTTGATCAGTTTAAATGCATCTAAACATAAAAATAAGACTTTATAAAATACTCTTTATATTTCGTTCATTTTAACAAAAATTTAAAATTCAGACAGAACTTATGGGATGACCTAATATTTAACATATTGTTCGGAAAATTGATTTTTATATTCCTCTTTCAGTGATTATTAACATATAGAAATCCTGGCATCATAAGGGCATTAGATTCTGAGAAATGTATAACAATATTACAAAATTGATGTCTGTACGAATAATTTCGTCGTTGACTGTATACTTGAAATATTACTAAATAAAATATGCTAAACCAACGAATCAGGAAGCATAATCTCTAATAAAAATGGAAACACATTCTTTCTCATTGATACTTTTTGTTTCCTTTTTAAAACTCCTCCATATATAGCAGAAATGATAAAGAATTCTTAGTTGCAAGATCTAACGAAAATAGTAGGAAGAGTTGAATTAGGTTTATTCTCGGTGCACGATCCAGTCTTCAACATGGATATTTTGACCATTTTTTATTTAAATTAACTACAATAGAACTCTAAAAGCAAATGACCATTGGGTCATATATGTCTCACAAACTGACATAAGCGTCTAACTGAAGCCTTGAAATAAAAAAAAGAATTATGTGTTAAATAAGTAAGATTGCAACCGTATCGGTAAAAAGTGTAAAAGAATTGATTAGAATATTGCAGCGAGATTGACTGGCTACAGAGAAACATAAAACAGGATCTCTTTAAAGTACATTCCGGAATATCAAATAGGGTTCAATATTAACGAACCTGAAGCACAATATAAATTCATTAAAACTGCAGAATGCAACTGACTGAAGATATGGAATGCTTAATAAGTAATTATCAAAGAGATTCATTTTTCATAGCCATGATAGTATGAAATCGAATATGAAAAAAGAAACTAAATTACAAATGTATACAGTGTAACGCGAATGGATCCGAAATATTTGCATGGCAAATGTGTCGTCAGTGCGTAGAGAGGTTCTGTGGGCGCCTTTAGAAAGTTCTACACCCCAGTAGCTTTCTGGCTATTAACGGGTGCTTAGTTATTGACATATGATCAGATCATCAAGCTTCTGTTGTGGAGTCTTCACACAGGTCACAAATACTCTAAAACCATGGTCTACGACCTTTGAAAGGCATATGGACCTTCAGGCGACAAGGACAATTTCATGCCAGAACACACTTCTCATAAGAAGCGCTCTGGTGCCAGTTGGACGCCCGAGTTCGTTGCCTAAGTTGACAATGAGATTTATAGCAAAACCATGAGGAGAATCGATAAGGAAATGGGTACTAGAAAGTGAACAAATAGACTTATTATCAAGGAGAAATTAAATTATAAATACTATGTTCTCAAGATGTGCCACTTACTCCCCGTATCACTGATTGTCCATATTATGCCCCCCCCCCTCATCGCTGCACTACAATCGTCTCGATTATTATATGTGGGGCGTCTTAGAAAAGGGAGTGAAAAGCAGGCGCTACAACACAAAGGAAGCTTTCAAGGCAGACAGCAGGTACGCCATGGCCAACGTGGTCAGAGACCTCGTCGCCAATGCCTGCTCCAGCTTTCGGTCATACCTGCAGAAAATGGTGGCCATCGATGTGGATTTTTGTACTTTATATATGTGCATAAAGGTGTATACATTTTCACTGAAATATATCAATTTGTTATATAAAAAATGTTGTATTGTATTATCCATTAACTTTTCCGGCTTTATCTGCGTCAAACTGGTGTACAATGGCCTACGGATCATATAGGGAAACACGATGCCATCGAATTGGTAATCGGTTGAATTAAACATATTTTTCCTGACGAAAAAAGAGAGCTCAGACTTATCATCAGCAGCAGGAGTGATTCCTTGATTTCTTCAATCGTTTGGGCAGTGAATGGCTAAGGACAAGAAACAGACAACCTCCTCCATGATGATTTGTTGGCGGTGACTCTCAGGTATTCCGGCATTGTCAGGTCGGTACATTCTTCGATGTTGTCTGATCAATCTTTTCGTTGCCGCCCCTGCTAGTGTTCGCCTTCAATAGTGCCTTGCATGATGGTCTTGCAGGGTCGTCCTGCCGCGTGAGTTCAGACGACGCAGACTATCAATTGTATTTGAACTGTGACATTACATTAAGCCCAAATGTTAAGTTCAAATGATCCGGGGTGACACAGTTAATCTAAAGGTGATGATGGAAAATAACAATAATACATCTCAGGAGAATAGCCACAATATCTAAAAATATCAATGAAGAAGTGCTGACTAACAAAAGTAATAAAAGTATCAACAGGGAAGCATAAAAAATCATTTATCGGCATCGACATGAGACGGACTGAGACTTTCGTATCAACAAATCAAAGATTTTCTGATGATAAAATGTATCAATACTCTAGAAATGACTGACAAACTCTCGGCAGAATCCATCTTGCACATTTATACAACTGCTATTCGTCCGTGCCTTGAATACTATTGCCATATCTTGACGGGTTCTCCTGTTATAAATCTCGAGATTATCAAAAAGAATCCAAAGTGTACATAATGTTACCGGTCCTGACCTGGCATCTCAGCATCTGTAACTTTACTATCAGCATGATGTACCTTGATTGTATGAATTTAAGTGTACTACTAGATTGGCAATTAGGTCTCATTGTTTTACTGTTGAATTAACTAAATATAACTACAAAATTCTCATCTAATAATTTCTTTCCTCATACTGTGGAAATCACTTCCGGTTTAATACTTCCGTGTCTCCTATAATCTAATTTTATTTTGAACCCCTGTTTGTTTATTGTCCTTTCTCCTCACTTAAGTCTTTTCATTCTCTTTCACTTCCGTTAACCTCCTGTCTTAGGGGTTAATATTGTGTTGCTTGGTGTGAAATGATAAAAAGGGAAAATAAAAGCAGATGAGGACGGAACAGCATCTGCAGAATTGTTCTCAAATCTCTAACCGTGAGATTTATTATCAGTACACAACAAGGAAGTGAAAGAATCACGGAAACTACCGGAAACAATGAGGCAAGCAATAAAAGGATGACAAACG
>OZ038476.1:149751079-149943579 GCA_964036315.1 Acanthosepion esculentum | reverse complement strand
TTGCAGATGGAAGTATGTATAACATTTGAGACAATTATCTTTCGTATCAACGTTGATACATTTTCGTATATCTCTATGGAGCTCTTGTCTGAGAGATGTAAGGTCAGCCATCTTGATAAGGAAATGTTTGCATGCCCCACATATTTATGAATTTATTTTCGTCAGGAGAGAGTTTTCTATGGTGGATATAAATTCATAAATAATCTTGTTTTTTTTTTTTAAATTTTGCCTGAAGGAATTGTTATTGCTGATGATAAGGTCTGTCATTTTAATTTTTTGTTATATATAATCAATTTGACCGTTTTAATTTTTTTCCAATGGTACAAATTTATAATATGCCTTAGAGCGAGAATAAGTACGTTTCCTAATTTCTGCGTATATGGTTTCGATAAAATATATTCTTTGTATTATCCTAACCATTTACATTATTTCTTAAGTTTGAAATGAAAATTAATTTGGTGGTCTATAATTCATTTGGAAAGTCGATATTGATAGGTGTTTGTTTTACGCTACTGAGTTCTTGAAGGTATAGATTAGGACCGGATGTGATGCTATGCCTTCTCATTAAACAGTTATTCTATTACCGCTAAGTTGTATCTCAGCGGACATTCGTTATCATATAATTTTGTTTATATGTTACTTTTATAATGAAATCGTACCTATATTGTTATTGGATAATACGGAAAAGGATGAATGGAATTGTGTTGTTATTGGTAAGTTCGTAAGTAAATTTTAGATGAGACATTGTTCGTCTAGTCTTCAATTTATATTCTAATGCTGTCTATAAGTCTATATTACCGGACATAAATTTTAGATTTTTCACATTGTTGTAACACTTTGTTTTCAGCATGAGACACATAGTAATTTGAAGAAAATTGTCCGATAAGCAACCCATACTAACGCCATGACTTTTTAAAGGAAATGTTACTATTGTGAGCGTAGAAAGCGAGATGGCTGTGCAAGCGAGCAGTAGTTTATGCAGAATATTATCCTTGATAGGTCAGGGTGGACTGGAAGACAAAATCTAAGATCATTTCATCTATTGGACGTTGTGAAAATATTTTGGCAGTCAAGAGAATTTAGAATGACTTCGTTTTGATTTGTTGTATTAAGAATCCACAATAATAGATGTGTAGACAGGAATATGAGGGTAGATGTTAAGAGAAAGCATAGCAGATGAAATTTGGTTGCTAAAAGTTCCTTATCAACAGTCTTCTTACGTTCCAGTCAACTTAGATATTCAAAAATGCAGTTGCAATGTGAATCGCCATCTTCAATCTTCTTAATACCTCCTATTTCATTATTCTCTTTCCTTCTCATATTCAATACCCTCGTGCGTCTTAGCGGCTTTATGTCCTTGCTTCGTGTGAAATGATTACAGAAAATTGGATTTGAAATCTGTGAACTGATTGGTTCTAGTGGGTGTTCAGGTTTATGTTTTTTAACATTCCCATAAATTTTAGGACAGTTTTATGTTTATACATTCTTTTTTTTTATAGATACAAATATTTAAGTAAATGCTCTGTTTATAATAAACAGTATTAACATTTACCGGCCTGAATGTCCTAGAAATTTTCATAGAAAATATGCGTCCTCCGACAGGAATTGAACCTGTATCCTATACGGAACCGCCACGCGCTTTTACCGATTTAGCCACAGAAAGCATTTCGGTTAGCATGGTCGATTTTAAAAATCGTAAAATTGTAGGTCAAAAATACTAAAATCGATCTTTCTGTTCACGTGTTTATATACAAGATCAATGTTGTCATTGGTTTATCAAGGCTTATAAGTTTGAGAAGCCTCATGAATATTAATCATGAAGTTCAGTCTAAACATGTGTAGGACAAAGCGTTGCCATAATTCAAACTTTGGTAAGCGATTAACATTCAATATTTTTTTTTAATAAATGAATAATGTTTAAATTGTGATCAGGTTTTTAGGATTTAGAATATACACATGTGATGTCCATCTTCAAAAAGATGAGGTCAGGGATTTAACCGTTTTCTTTTGAGTTTTCAGCATTTATGTGGTCATGTATATTGGCATGGAAATGTAGTAATTCTTTCAGGAAAGGTGATATTGGAAAGAAACCGGGGCGCGGATTTATATATTCGATTTATATAGATTCGACAACTGCACTGTCGTGAATTTTCTTTCTAATTTACTTTCTCTTTTGACAAGTGTGGGATTTTTTAGATCAAAATTGCCGTTGAATTTATTTTTGTATATGACTAGTGCATCTGATAAATTGTTACGTATATGGTCCCTTTCGTGTTCATATATGGTACATAGTTTTAAAATTTCTGCATGTTTTCCTAATGTCTTGTGATGAAAGATTTGGCAATTTATTTCATATCTGCCTGCTTCTAAATTATTATTTTATGTGTATTTTTAGTTCTAATCATTTCACGGTAATTGCTCCGAGGAGCTGCTTTCGCTGGTTCCTAGGCCTCATGAATTTAAACGTCCTACGAGGCTGGCATCCCGTTCACATCCCCTTCACCGTTGAAACTGTTAGATGTAGACGTCTCTTTTACTCCAATAGCTTCATGTCTCGCACATCTCGCCTGTGGAACTCCCTTCCTTATTCCTGTTTCTCTGACAAATACAATCTCCAACTATTTAAGTGTAACGTCAATCGACATCTCCAGTTGCCTTGATCTATCCACTTCCCTTCTCCACATCCTTTCACATTTCATTCCTATCTGCTCTCGCTCCAAATCTTCTATAGCCCCCTTGCCTTGATCGATCCACTATCTTTTTCCACATCCTCTCCTTTACCACTCCTATCTGCTCTTCCTCCAAACCTTCTGTAACCCCTTGCGTGCTAGTGGCTTCCAGCCTTGCTTGGGGTGATAAGCTTAAAAAAAAATATCCATAATGCTTTTGGAAGTGGTTGTGACTATTTGGATGCTGTGACTATTTGGAGTTGTTTGGGATAATTTGTTTTGAAGAGTGGGTGTTATGCAGTTGGTAGGTAGTATTATATCTTTGTTTTTACCTATTGTTGTCGATAATGTTGTTATTTTTGTTGCGGTCGTTTATTTTGCATGCTTTACTCTTTGCATTTTGGATGAAGTGATAAGTATATTGGATTTTTTAAAAATCTGTTTTCTATGTGTGTTTATCAAGATAAATTTGAAAGTGAATAAGTATTTAGTTTACACGCTTTCTTCCTTTTAATTTCATAGACAAATTTCTGTTGATATCCAGGAAACCTGCTAGTAAAATATTTTGCAATCTAAGATCCCCAGACATGTTTGCATAAATTCATTTGAGTCCTTGCAGCTTGTAATGTCGCTGACAAGAGTTATATGCCGAAATATTTGTTTTTGTTTCGTCACCAACCGCTATGTTACCTGCTTTTTTATATTCATTGTTTGCTTAAGTGAAATATTTGTAACAAAATTATTTCTGCTTAACAAATATTCTAAACCTACTTTCTTGCATCTTAGTCTAGTCAGCACTTTTATAGAATGGTAAACTGAACTGCTAAGTCTTTTATTTCTCATTATTGTCGTAATTACAAAGTTACTGTTGATAATGGCTGGCCTCAGATGTAGTATATTTCATTTTAATTCTATTTATTTTCATTTACTCTTAACCATTCGTGATAATAATTTAACTCCAATTAATCTAGATACTGCATCACACCTGATATATTAATCAATATCATCATCAGTTATGTGCCATGCACGATGAGGCGATCATGTACCTTTCGATACATGACTGACGAGGCAGATTTTTCCCGTTGTAAGTTGCCATTTCTTTCTGCGGTAGACTAGTTGCCATTCAAGGCTATAGAACCCGGTCTGTCCTGCTATTTACCTAGCGTGATGGGGGGAGAAAAGGAAGATTCACACCTTTCCCAAGGGTATTAACACGTAAGTGAATATAATGGATTCGACTGGAATTCGAACTCGGATCCATCATTAAGCAATATAGCAAACCTTATTCTCTAACTATATCCGTTTAATTCACCTCGAAGTAGTGTAATGATTAGAAATTACGAATAATGAGTTCGATCTTCACTGGGTGCCCCATACATTTGGCCTTGTGCCACATATAAGCTACACTTGGAAAGTCACTATAAGCTATGCTTATTAAATAGCTACTTATATCTGTTTATAGATTTGTGACGCAATCGTTTAGCGCGTTCGGCTGTTAAACGAATGGTTGGTGTTTCAAGCCCCACCCAGGGATGATTTCTGCGTTACTTTGGATGTGTGTCGCGGTGTAATGGGTATCAGCTCAGAATGATATATCGGAAAGCCGAGTTAGCATTCCAGTCAGACCTGTCCCGTTTACTTACTTACCCTTGGAAATGGTATAAATTCATCTCTTCTTCCCCATCTATGGGTACGAAAAGCAGGACAGACTGGGTTCTGTAGGCTTGGTTTGCAACCAGTCTACCACAGAAAGAAATGGCAACCCATTGAAGGGAAAATCGGCTTCCTAGTCAGTCATGAATCGGAAGAGACATGATCGCCCAAGCGTGTATCACGTATGGCACTTAACTGACTGACTACGGTCGTAAAATAAATATGCCTTTTATAGCTATTGTTGTTGTAACTGACAAACAGACATATTAATTAAATTATCCAGATCAGTCGGCTTTCGCACTCAAAAGGCCGAAAGATGGAAAAATGGTGTTAGACTTATGCAAAGGGTTGATACTTTTTTTTATTTGGTAATATTTGGTTTAACATTCCTTTTCGGAATGGTCAGTTTAAATACTTCGATGTGGTGTAATGGTTAACAAGCTTGTCCCGCTAGAACAATTAATGAGTTCGAACCGCACTGGGTGCTTCCTTTTTAAGGCTTTGTGCCACATACGCTTAGAAAATCATTATGGCTCTTCTGGATTCTTCCTGGCCACTTGAAATGAGCAATATGTCAATCGCGGTTGATCGATTTGTGTTTATACGGATTATCAATAATCTCTGGATTATTTAAAACTGAAATATATTTCAGATTGTAATATATTCCTTGGACTAACAGATGTTCCATGGAGTATCTGATGTTCCCAGGCGGGGTCCCACAGTTTTAGGTCTTAACCGGGATCAACGATGCTTAACATCGGTGTTTGAATGAGAACCGGAGTTTTCATCGTGACTTGAGCGCAAGATTTTCAATCGTGAAACTGAACCTTGTCAAGACCTAATACTCTATTAATAAGCACCAGTTTCTCAGGACGAAAAACTAAAAAGATTTTGCGATCAATCTTTGCTTATTATTGATTTGTTAACTATCGACAATGCTTTGTTGATGTTCATATATTTTTGTGCTTAACTAATTTATTATTCGGTTATTACACTTTACTCTGTGATATATTGCCAATTGCATAATTTGTAAATGTTCTCCCTTTTCTCATCTTAAGTCCTGTGAATTACGTTTGCATTACTGTCTTCCATATGACATAAATTTATGCGCTTAACTTGCTTCTGCATTATTTATTCACCCGATATTCACCGATACATTTTTTTAACGTTGCACTCCTTAACTGTTGTAAATACCAGATCATTGCGATATTTCGAAAACTGATATTTTCAAATTGGTACTTCATATTCTGTTCTAGAGAATTTTCCAGATTCTGAGGAAACAGTACATTCCGTATGCTTGCAAAATATAAGTCGCTGGTCTAACAGAAAATATATATTATTAATAAAACATACACACGCGTCTAATCTAATAAACATTAAAAACAAATTAGCCAACCTTCTTACAAAATTATCTTGAATCACTGTTAAAACCTTGGTTTGGTCTTACTTCGTAAATTATCTTTCAGGAAATAACTGTACAAAAAATTGGGCTTCGTTTTCTACGGCTTATCAACCCTTTGCAGGTTAGTTGAAGACAAACAATTTTAGATTAAAAGATTTTGTTTGATAATAATTGTTTAGTAATACAAGTCTTACTAGTTAATCCATAGCTTGGGGAGAAGAAATGGAGTCATGTCTTTCCCAAAGACATTTAAGCGTAAGGGAATATAAAGACCGCAACAGGAATTGTAACTCAACTGTCCGATTAAAAATACTCAGGCATTATCTATTACAACACTCGTACACCCACACTTTCAGCATCCGGTATTCTCAAGCAGTCACTCTTCTAGGTAGTAACAGGCTAGATGTTGCTTAACTACGGTGATCGTACAGGAACCTGCTTTTCAACGTGATGTGACCGTAAGCCTATAATATTTTCACTCAGTACAAAGCCCCAACACGACTCAATGTAGATGGTTATGTAAAAGTAGGGACTAAGAAGCGTAGATCAGGGCGTGGCATCCCTTGCGACGCGTGCCAGACATGTCTCGCCGATGATTTCTGACACTCGAGAATTATTCATTAGATTCCCTTTTGACATACTTTTATTCTTTATACACTTTTATGTGTATCATTATCGCGTGTATTTTAATTTTCAGCCCTTTACAGATTGTGCAGAACGTCTCGGTCATCAGCTATGATACGATGTCATTTACATGAAGACGATATTACATCATTTAAATACTGCAAAATTTGGCATGATTAAGAAAGACATTTTCAGCATTTTCTGTTCCGACAAAATCGTTTCTTTTGTAAAGAAACATTTTAAAAATTTTCAGAAAACGTAAGCAATAAAACCGATGGAAACAAATAGAAGCAATTTCTCATGAACTGAGAAACACAAGAAGAAAGAAGGGCTGATGATTTTATGAACTTTCAGGCCCAGTTCCAGATTAGTTGTTGCTAGTTTTGAGGTTTCAAAAATCGTTTGTCAGCGCGTTGGAAAATTTTGTCAGAGATTTGGCTGGTTTTGCCACACACTCTCAAAATGATTGCCCATTCTTGGTGTAGATGACCGGATTTCAAGGAAAGTATTGTGTGTGTGTGTGTGTGTGTGTGTGTGTGTGTGTGTGTGTGTGTGTGTGTGTGTGTGTGTGTGTTTATGAAATATTTTCCTATGAATGCTCATATTTAAATATCCGGTTATCACAACTGAATGATTTCCACAAATAGCCCTTAAAATTTACAGGAAAATTATTTGTTGATTAATAAGAGAGTATCCCATCAAGATCCGCACTTTACCCATCTAGAACCAGAAACCCATTTACTTGTGAGAGGGAATATGCAGGGTGTCCCTAAAGTCTATACGCATAGGGAAAATGCACATTTGCAAGAAATGAAATTTTCAAACACATTTTATTGAATTGCAGTATTAACAAATAACATCTTCAATATGATTTCCATCATTTGTGATGCAAATGTCGATGCGCTTTCCAAGATTTACGTGAACTCGATTCAACAACTGCACATTGTCGTTAGTTTTAGTACATTCACTTTGTATGCGTTCAGTCAAGTGCGTTGCATCTGTGATATTCATTGAGCAAACCCTCTCCTTTAGCATACCCCAGAAAAAGAAGTTTATTCTTTCTTCTTTTGACAAAACTATTAATATGCGGAGATACAAAATATAGTTAATAAGATTTCTTATGTGAACAGTCTTTAGCGACACCCTGTACAATATTCATTTCACATTTTGGATTTCTGTTTTTCAGTGTTTACGGAAATAAAAATAAACCATTTTAGTATGAAAAACTCTTAATCTAGGAAATAATTTTAACAGATGAACACAACTTTCTCGTAATTATTTATTTAAAACGTTTCGTTTCGGTTGATTCTGAATCCGTCGGCATCTGTCAAATAAAGTTGACGCTATCTTATTTATGGTATTGACCGAGCGAAAATTAGATTGTTAACCAGTAAATTAATTTTATGTCGATTGATTTCATTGATATAAAAGCTGATTATGAGACGCAAGATGTCCCAACAAATTTTGAAGTTATTAAGCAGATGGAATAAGAAATACGGAACTGGGATATATTGCTAGCAATATTGAACAAGATAACGTTGTCTCTTTAGGATTTAGGTTGCATCACTCTCCACAAAATACTCTCCTTTTTAACTACAAGCAATGTTTCGGCTTCACTTTTCACATATATCTTTTGTCCCAGCTGTTCCATCCACATATGCCAACATATGAGCTAGGTTCCTTATTGTTTCCTTCAGTTTTCTTTCTTTCATTTTGTCCTGTGAGTGTTAAATTCTCCAAACCCCCTTTTCTCAGTTTTTACTCCAGAAAATTCAAGTCGCTCTTTCCGATTCTAAATATAAGTGTCTATGTTGCTATTTTCTTTAAGACTACATCATTGATCCCATATTATATAATAACTGGCCACACGTTATCGGGGATATCCGTCTACTAGGGCGGCTAGCCAATCCCTATTGCAGACAATCGCTGAGGCACATTTGTGTTTGTTCAATACCCACAGAGCCAACCTGTGGTTTATAGTGCAAATATACAAAGTAGACCTTACTTACAGTTTCTGGGAGAGAGGTTGTTATCTAACGTGATCAACTATCTGAACCAGGCCAACACACTGAAACCGTCGATCACGATTACATGTGACTTCGTGATAGCACAGCTATCGACGGCCTCCAAGGGTTCCGTCTACCCAATTTCACTTACAAGGCTTGGGTCAACCCGCGGTAAGCTTTTCAGGCACGTTGCAAAGTTGCTGCACGCCGGGATTCCATGCATCCATAACATTAGGAAATCTATTTTCCGACAAAATGTATTTAGAGACAAGAAAAAATTTTAGAAGCAAAGAAATGAGGAAATCTATATAACAGACATTCTCATATACGGTCGTGAATTCTGAACAGTTTACATCCAGATTCAAAGTGACAAATATGTTGTTCCAAGGATGTGGAATATAAGATGAACTTAATATATATAAAGTAAGCATTTCAGAATTCACGACCGTATATGCGAATATCTATTATATAGATGTCTAGCACTCGTTTCTTTGCTTCTAACGATTTTTTTCTTGTCTCTTAATATATTGCTTATATTCCGAAAGACATCTGTCGCTACTCCAATGCACATTCAGATATCTGCGTCATTTTCTATTGTCTACCTCAACATTACTCAAATAGTTACATTTCATTACTCGTTTTACTTTGACGTCATTAATTCTTAGCTCATCCCTTGTGCAGCCTCTCTTTGCAAAATAAAATTGAGAAGAAATATTGAATCCTAAAAAGATAAACAATTTTGCTTTCTTTTCTTAGTTTGAAGTTCCTTTGTTTGTTCATCAGACTATAAAAATCCTCTATCGTCTTCATCGCCTGCCTCGAGGTTACAAGACATAGATAATAAGAAATTGAAAGAAACGTATAGGCCGATATTTGATGAATGTTCTCCGGTTAAGTAACAAAAATAAAAACATTGAAGGAATTAAAATTATCAATGTGGCAGGTGAACTTTTTTCTCAGTTTAAGAAGAAAAGTTAAATTGGAAAAAGGTAACACCTGAATCATATCTTGATGCGAATCTTCGCCATTTATGAAGTCTATATTGTCTCTGAATTTTTAAATCTTTATCCGAACTAAACGTAAGGTTTTGCTTTTTCTCATTTACCTTTTTGGAGCCATACAAACCGACAAATAAGATTTTCTTTTCTTCAGATCAATACACATATATACGCTCTCTCACTCTTACTCACTCTCTCTCTCTGTCATTCTCTCTCTCCCTATCTCTCTCTCTCTATATATATATATATATATGTGTGTTTGTGTGTGTGTGTGTGTGCGTGTGTGTGTGTATTATTTTTAAAACGGAACATTTTAATCACAAAAGTCGGATACAAAAGAAAGTATAGTCTCATTTAAAAATACAAAACTTAATGTCCCACGCTTGGCCAGAAGGAAAAATCGTCGAAATTAAGATAAACTACCGAAAAGTAAACAAATCGACTTGCAATAGTTCTAAAAGAGACAAGGTGGAGGGGGAAAAATAAATTGTCCCAGAACGAGACAAATTCACGCCGAAAAGTGCAATTTTGTGTTTCAGTTTCTTTTGCCTACACAGGATTGGACGAGACGTGTTGATAACTATCGCCTATGCAGCACAGAGAACTCCGCTGAATAACCGAACCCATGAGTGACAGAACTTAATAAAAGCTCCCCAGTGGCAGACTCATGAACCTGCGAGTACCCGCATGCAAATAGATCAATCTACATATAGAGACAGGCAAGTGTTGCACAATTCGCACCTCGAACAGTTGGCTAGTCTTAGCCACATAGTTGGCCACACAACGACATTTAAAGCTATACCTAACCACTGTTGATAGGTGGTGAAGACATCCTAACAGTCGTAGGGGAAAGCACTTCTAGTAGTGAAGATGTTACGTAGAACTACAGAATTGAACTAGTGCATGGCAGATGAGGAGATTTTATCAGCGCGTAACTGACTGCGACAACCATTCCAAGGTAATCCCATGTAGATAGGACACTTAAGTGGACCCAATGTTTTATTTTTTATTAAACTTAGAAAATTTAAGTCTAATATTAGTTTTGATGACACGTTCAGGATAGCCGTTGCCGATAAAGATACTGTTAAATTTTCTGAGTTCGACATCAAGTTTGCATTCCGAACATATCAATGCTTGATGAGTAAGTGTTTTGACAAGGTTAATTCTCCTCGACTTAGGAGCAAAAGACTCCCAGTTGAGACGCAAACCAGTACGAATGGATTTCTATATATGCTGGTGAGGGTCAAGGAAAAGTAAATTATTATTATTCTCCATCTCCACTGTGATTTGAGAAGATGGGCGGAGACTATGTTGATGTTAAAGAAGCCTGTCTGCCTCATTATGCGGTGAAAAAAATGTAAAAGTGTCATAAAGATAACGGAAATAGCATGAAACAGTTTCTTCTCATTAAATCTTACAAAAATATTTGCCATGAGATTTCTCAAAGGACTACCCATTGCTACCACATCAATCTGCTGATATATGTTATTATCATAGTTGAATGGAACAGACTTCGTAGCTACCTCCATCAGTTCGACAAAGACATTCTCAAGAAAAGATGGCGGCTTTGAATGGCCACGATACAAATACTTATCACAAATGTCAATAGCCTCATCATAAACAGACTACAAATATCAAAAGATACAACAAAAACTCCGTGTCAGCGGTATGTTGCAATTTACGTATATAAGACGAAAAGTGGTGCTAGTCCGGACTACAATACACAGAATAAAATTGCAAAACAGAATCAAGCTATTCAACCAACCATTTAGCCAACTCATGTTGGACCGAGCCCGGCATAAACAAAATGGGCCGGACTGGAATATTCATTTTACGAACTTTCGGCATACCATACATCCGAAGACGCTAGGGGCCAATAGGCCGAAGTCTATCATATACCTGTTTTGAGACGAACATTCTTTTGTGAAATTCAAGCCTGGCTATAATAATAAATATTCTCCATTTGCATCCGGGAAATCACAGGCATATGAGTCTACCACTGCGGAGCATTTATTGAGTTATATTAATTGTGGGTCTAATTATTCAGCGAAGTTCTTTGTGCTGCACAGAGTTCGAACGAAACGTGATCTTAAGATCATGGAGGCGGTTATCAACACGTCTCATCAGACTCTGTGTAGGCAGAAGCTACTGAAACACAAACTTGCACTTTTCGTCGGGTCTTTGTCTCGTTTTGTGCAACTTTAAATTTGTTTCCTTCCCACGTGTTCCTTTTAGACCTACTGCAAGTAGGTTTGTTTTCTATCACTAGTTTATCTGAATTCCGAAGATTTTAATACTGCGCTTAAATTAATAAAGTCTAGACGCCAAGCAAAGAGATCCTCAGAAGAATTTCCATGAAAGTATCTATACAAAGGGCACAATGAAACGAATTTACGGCGGTAGGAAAGTGACTGAAACCGACATGCCACGTCAAGTCCAAGAATATTGCAGATCTCTCTTTGTCTTTTATGGGATAACGATATATATATTTTTTAGATAAACAATTTCAGGAGCAAGAAGTATGGTGACGAGGCTGAAAATCATTTCGTACACTTCGTCATTATTGCATTCATATATATATATATATATATATATATATATATATATATATATATATATATATATATAATTGACATTTGTAGAAGCATTCATGAAAGTATGTTACGAAAGTAAAAACCGATAATGTATTTTGCCTCTATACTTTCAAGAAACTTTCTCCAAAGGCCAATAACTTATAACTCTATCAGGATTAGATACCAAATTATTTTACACACACAGAAACACACACAGAAACACACGCATACACACACACGCACACACACATATACATATACATATATATATATATATACATATATATATATATATATATATATATATATATATATACATTTTTTCTCTCTTTTTCTCTTTATGCCATTTTCTCCTCTCCTCCTTCCATATCAATATATAACTTCCGTTAAGTTAACCGATTTAATGTGTCAATGTCTGGATTTCCTCAGACAATTTAAATTTGAAAGAATAGAAATGTTACATCTAACTCAATAATGTCTCTCTCCCACTCACTTTCTCACTTCGTTAATTTACATATGCTTAGTACTGACCGTCATAAATGTGTGAATTTCTTTTCATTTTTCGTTTCAATCTTTGGAAGTAAAGTCTGATGATCCGCGGTCCATTAAAAGGGGTGTGGTGAAATAATTTATTATATGGAACCTTAAAGTGGTCTGTTATATATATATATATATATATATATATATATATATATATATATATATATATATATATATGCAAACATACATACATGCATACAGGCTGGCAATAAAGTCACTATACATTTACTTATAATAAAAAAGGAAGTATTGAAGCAAGTGGATTGCAGTTCGAACAGTATCTATATATATATCTATATATCTATATATATATATATATATATATATATATCCTCGTGAGCCAGGAACAACCTACCTAGGTTTCACCTATATGGATCTTCAGGGTAAGCTGAATATTTTTCCATATTTTTTTTTTACCAGATACTGATTGTCTTAATATATTATTATTTGCAAATAATGTTATCCGTTTTTTTTATATACCAACCTAGTATAGTTACTAACATAATATATGCAGTAACGACCATAATATAAAGAACGGAAACAACAAAGACATAAATATGTGTATTACTTAAAATATAATGCATGATTAGCAATGAAAATTTTACCGTATAAAGATTAGGGTGTAATGCATAAATAATATACAAAGTTACAAAAAGTTACGTAATAGTTTTTTTTAAATAAAGATTAAATGGAACAAGGGAAATAAGCTACTGGACAAAAGTTAAGGAACGATTTTTTTAATACGTGATTGTGAACAAAATATCCACAAAATTTAATATTTGGTAAACATCCCCTTATTTTCAATGACTCTTCTGCATCGTCGACCACATGATCTAATTCATTTCTTGCAAAAATCAGCAGTAATTCCCTCCCATTCGTCTCTCAATAACTCCCATAGGTGATCCTGGTTTTTAGGGTTTCTTTTCTGAGCCCTTTCTCCAATTATCTTCCAAACATTTTCTATTGGATTCAGGTCGGAACTCTGCTGGCCACTTCATTAGGGCGATTCCTTCTTCTTCAAATAAAGCCATAACCTTCCGAGTCTTGTGGCAAGGTGCATTGTCCTGCATGAAAATAGGAGATTCATAAAGATTATGGTGTAATCTTGGTACCACATGCTGCTGAAGAAGCCTTTTGTAAATCTCAGCATTGATATTGCCATGTACGCGGATGATAGGGCCAACTCCTGCAGATGAAATCATTCCCCACACCATCACACTGCTGCCACCAAACTTAACGGTTTTCTTGATACGGCGTATGTACGTTTTGCCCTCGGAACAAAATATAGTAAACTTGGACTCGTCACCGAAATGAACTGTATCCCATTGTGCGTCAGTTCAAACAACATGTTCTCTCGCATACTCCAGGCGGGCCCCTTGCTTTCGCTTTGAAATGAGAGGCTTCGAAGCTGGAATACGGGCATGCAATCCTGCATTTTTTAACCTGCGAGCAACCGTTTTCCTTGAGATCTTATCTGTCTCTTCATTAAATTTACGGGCAATTGATGTAGCAGTTTCAAAACGTTTTTTGTAACTATTCTAACAATTCTTCGATCTTCTCTACGATGTTTTGGAGGCCTGCCGGTTTTTGGTTTTGCATCTAACGTTTTATCGGTTTTATACCTGCTAATTACACGATGAACGACACTTTTAGACCTATGAACAATATCAGAATTTTCTGAAATTGACTTTTTTTCTTGATAGATAGCGATAATGCGTTTTTTTCCTCAAAAGAGAGCGTTTTGCGTGTAGAATTTGCCATATTGCTTAAAAATAAAGTCCTAATGATAAATGAACTTTTACTTATTGTTCAAAAGCTCCATCGAGTTTTTTAACAATGTAAATTAAAAGTTTATGCAAATTATTAACATCGTTCTTTAACCTTTGCCCAGTATCTTATTTCCTTTGTTCCATTTAATCTTTATTTAAAAAAAAACTATTATGTAAATTTTTGTATCTTTGTATAATATTTATGCATTACACCCTAATCTTTATTCGGTAAGAATTTCATTGCTAATCATGCGTTTTAAGTAATACACATATTTATGTCTTTGTTGTTTCCGTTCTTTATATTATGGCCGCTACTGTGTGTATATATATATATATATATATATATATATATATATATATATATATATATATATATATATATATATATATATATATATATATATATATATATATATATATACCGGCCAAGTAAATCGTTACTCCAAATTTCACGTAGAGAGATCGACAGACGAAAAGAAACGGTTCTTATGACCTTCATAAAACTCTGTGTAACAATTTGAACTTAGTCTATTTATGATGTTTCGTTGGTTGGTATTACTTCTCTGAATCGGTCTACTTAATAGAGGCATAGACTAATTTGGGTTATTGATTAGGAAGCTGATGTATTTAGGCGGACAAGTGTAACCAAATGTACCCACGTGAACACAACTACACTATACGTCTATTATAACATTAGCGATGTCCCGAGCCCAGGTTAGGCGATCGGTCTCGCGTCATGGTGCGAGACACTTTCTGCGAGGAATGGTGATGATGTCTGTGGTACCAGAGAATTTCAGCCAGATGCACCTAATCACGGTCATAAAGGCCTCGTTATCAGAGGAATATTATGCTAATATTTCTTCCATTATATATTTCCTGTACACACGAGACACCGTAGAGAAATGAATCTCGAATATGCTGAAATTTTCAATTCATCTACGGTTCATAAATATATATTCCGTCTTGATTACGAGGTAAGTCAAAAAGAATATCAGATACGCTGTTTGGTTACATTGAAAGAAGAAATAAAGGAAGGAATAGGAGATAATAACACTCTGATTTGACTAACGTCTGCATTAGCGTGAAAAACTTCTCAATTTCAAATCTTTTCATTTATACCCTTTAATTTCTTTAAATAATGAAATTCAATCATATTTATGATTGCTCTTGTGATAGTCTATAAAAGTTATTTAGATCAAGTATTTAATGTGGTCACAAGGGAAATTTCACAGTTATTTTATAGCCATGAAACTCGCAGGGAACTTCGGTCTATATCTCTGAGGTTTTATGATTATTTGCATTATTTACATTATTCAGAGTATATCCTCATCTTTATTGCCACATTCACAACGTTTCGTCAGTTGTACACACATGGCCCAGTGGCTAAAGGCGTTGGTTAGATCCAGTGACGAGACCCAAAGAGTTCTGACTTCATTAACAAGATACAGCAGTTGTGAACCAAAACAAAAGTTGGAGAGTTGTGTTAAAGGGAAATAACTGAGACATCCAGAAGGGGCATGGCACGTGGAACTCGTACAATCTACGACGGTGGATGAAATAAAGGATTCGGTTCGAAATTCCAATCACCCGAAGAAGGCGGAAAATGGAGACTTAAAACATAGAGATAAAAGTCTATCACACTGTGAAACCAGCATCTATTCCTGATAATTATAAATGGTACGATTAGCATTTTTCATCCAGGAATCATTTGACATGAATTTTCCGAAGAGTTATGGCTAATGGTGGTTAAAATTATTTTTATGGAAACTTTTTCTTAACCTGATAAAACTTCTCATGTCCACTAAGTGTTATTGCCCTATCTAACGTTGATAAGTGTTTTCTTCCAATTTTTTGTATCATTGCTAATGTGAAAAATTAAATTATTATTATTATTTTTATTTTTATCGCATGTGCTAGCCGTTTTTTCTCGTTGCTGTTATTGGAAATTTAATTGCATTTTGTTTTTCTTCTCATTGAAAAAACTCTTTGTGATTTTTAACGCCAATATATTTGATTTGATGAAATCAAATATATTTGCTACTTTAATATTTATAGACCTTTTTTATTTGAAATCATTGTTCTGAATACATTGGTGTACAAAAATGATCGTTTAGACATTTCGGAATGTCTTAGACGCCATGCCATCCATATGAAAGTCTACATCTGATGAGTATATTTACGAATATGTCAAAATCCTATGAAAGTATAAAAAAAGTTATAGTAAAAATACCAGCAATACATTTTCATATTAAAAGATTACCAGCAATACGTTTTTATTTTAAAAAAAGAGATTAATAAATTACCAGCAATACAGTTCTGTAAAAAAATACCAGCAGTACATCTTTGTAAAAGAAATTAATGCTCCCAAGAAAATTAAATTTTGGCATTAAATGACCCATACGTAGTTGATATGCAACTGAACAAATAAATAAATATACAAAATGTTTCGTAACTGTCTCAGATACCGAGATATTTAATGTGCTTAAAATAAAGCAATTAAAGGTTCTAAATGTTTACTCGATTTCAACTGTCCGTTTATGCCAGTTGGAAACCTACAATTACCTCAGCCACAAAGCAATCAGTTCTTACGTATATGTGTACCGTATGTCTACCTACAACGCGAGTTTATTTAACAATATTATCTACTGACTAAATACACAAGTTCGTAAGTGAAATCCATATATTCCACTATGATCAGGTTGACGTCAAGAAATAAACGTATCCTTCAGCTGATTCAATTTTAGTCCATGGTTAATTAAAGAAACAGCTGAGACGAAAATGCCCCATGATAACTTCACTTTTAAATAATTCTTTGTATCCAATCTTGTATTCAATCTTCGGGTCTACGACGACAAAAATGCTGTCACTCCTTCCTGTGTGAGACTTTCTCCGCAATCTTTCTTTTACCAGCTAGCAACAGTTATTTATAAGATTTCTATGAAGAATTCTCACTATAAATAGTTTAACAACAGGCTTGCCAAATGTCTCTCTATCGGGTTCCAGATGTTAAATCTCGTGATGGAAGTGTGTAACGTCGTAGTGACGACAGGAAAACAAGCAAGAGTGTATTAAAAGTGATTAAATAATTTCGGTAAAAAACTGATTTTGGTGTATGGCTCGATCTTACCGATTTCTTTAGCGCAGATCAATATTGATTCCTGGGTTCTTTAGCGATGATCAATATTGACTTCTGAGCTCTGTTGAAAGCAAACAATGAGATCATTAAATTAGTAGCGACTCTTTTTGTCTTCGGAAGAAAATATTTGGGACTAATACTTAGCACTTTCTCTACTGCAAAATAAATCTCTTCGCTAAATTGATTATGAAAGAGGAATATAAAAGTGAATTCGTTTTTGGTCTCATTTCTAAAAATGATGAACGAAATGCCATTATTTTTTATTTTCAGAATTCTTTTAAAAATACTACCGTTACTTAGAAATCAAACACTGATACCCAAACTAAACTACTAAGAATATTATGGCAAAATTTCCTACTACGCTACTATAGCAGCACGCACATATACTGGGTGTAATTGTGTATCAGTTAGGCTAGTATTATTAAAAATTGAAGCAATGTCTCTCTTTAAGATGATTTAAATTAATCTTTTTATGCTTTGAACCATTTTTCTGCTTTCAGGGCATATTTGAACATGGATTTTCAACGTCATCTCAGCATTTTCTTGTTTAATAAGGTATTATAAAAGTAATTTTGGTTTATTTGTCTGTGTGTTTTTGTATGTATGTGTGTGTATGATGTGTGTGTGTGTGTGTGCGTGCGTGCGTGCGTGCGTGCGTGCGTGCGTGCGTCCGCGTTCTGATACATTTGTGTGGATGTTACACATTGTGTTTGTTTGGTGGTTTTTGAGTACCGCTTCACCGCACGTCAGTTTGGGATTTTATTTCGAAAACTCTATGACTCCGAAAGAAACGCATATCTGAAGATATAGCAAAACGCAACCAGAGACAAGTTACAAAATTTATTCAATGATATCCCATGAAAGCCGAAAGCACTCAGAAGACAGTAGCGTTCAAAAATTAATGTTATTTAAAAGAAGCAAATTAATTTATATTTGTAATTTATTTTTAAAGAATTACAATATAAGTATTTTAATACTTTGCTGCTATAAATGTAATTAAAAAAATTACAATGCAGGTATTTTAAAACCTAACTGTTATAGACATTTGAAAAAATTGTTGCTATACTCAGAATTAATCTTATTTAGTACTGGTTGTATTTTTCTCATATAGAAGGCATCAAGAATTTGAATTTTGTCTTTTATTTACACCATTCGGACTATTGTCCTCATCTTCGTCGCCATATTTATTACAACGTTTCGGCCGTTGTACGCTCCTGCCTTCTTCAGGTGATTGGAATGTCGAACCGAACCACGTGCCATGTTTAATGAATGTCAGTTATCAGTTATCTCCTGTTAATTCCCCTTACCTAGTTATCCACTGCCTTCACCGGGTATTGAACTCGCCATCTTTGGGTCTTGTAACTGGATCTAACTAACGCCTTCATCCACTGTGCCATGTGTCCTCAAGGATAACTGATATCCATTAAACATGGCACATGATACTAGAACAGTCAACCCCAGTGAGCGAAATAAAGGATTCCGTTCGACATTCCAATTACCTGAAGAATGCCGGAGCATACAACAGCCGAAACGTTGTAATAAATATGGCTACAAAGATGAGGACAATAGTCCGAATGATGTAAATAAAAAAGACAAAACTTCAAATTCTTGATGCCTTCTATATGAGAAAAATACAACCAGCACTAAATAAGATTAATTCTGAGTATAGCAACAATTTTTTCAAATGTCTATAACAGTTAGGTTTTAAAATACCTGCATTGTAATTTTTTTAATTACAATTATAGCAGCAATGTTTTAAAATACTTCATCTCAGAAATATAGACAGATCTTTCTACGGCATAGCAACTTTTGAATGCTTAAGTTGTTGAGTATCTTCATCGCCCTTGTCATTGACTCCTTCGCTTTCATTCAACGAGATTGTCATGATTAATTTGAAGCAGCTCTGTCTCTCTTTTACTTAGGCAATAAAAAAGGTTTATGCTGCCGGGATTTTGCCAAGACGTTAAATACCCCTTTGCGCCATCAGAAACCTGCTTCGAACGGTCGTTGCACGAAACTATTTACGAGTAATTCGGGAATGCAAAGAAACGACAAAGTGAATTCAATTAAAACTCAGAAGAATTTCAAGGCAATTTCATAGAAGCTGTATCAACGGTCACTAAATGTAGTATTAGTAAAGAACTGTACAAGAATTGTTTAAAAAAACCTGAACCTCTCGGAAAAATAGCCTAGCTAAAAAAGAAGCATCAGGATTCTCGGAGGAATTTTGTTCGTGAGCAATTAAAGAACTCGCATAAATTTAGGGAGAACGATGTTTCATCGGCTGTACGGACGGATCGACGAACTAGCTAAAAGTTGAATTTTTTTGGTTTAAACCCAACTTGTCTGTGGAGAAAAAGATTGGTTGCGCCTATAACCTAAAACATCAAACATCCCCAGGGTAATTCCTCTAAAATGGAATTATAATAGTTTAACGGGATAATTCTACTAATGTCCAGTTGAAACTCATGGCACTGATGGAATCATGAAGGGATCAATACACTGGAATATTTAGGAGTTAATTTATTCGCTTGGATAGGACTGTTGATTTTAAAGCGGATTATAACGACACGAATTAGCTAAATAACTTGCGAATGCTGTTTCAAATCAATATAGAATTGTTTCAGTTGCCAAGTTAATCTCTTGGATACATTTGAACATTCATAACTAATCATAAAAAATCGCCTTCAATAAAGGGACAACAGAAACATTACTGATATGTAGGTTGATTGAAAGAAAAAGTGGGCTGTATCATTTAAGCAGTCATTTGTTTTAAACAATGTTACTAAGGGCTTATGAAGTGTCATCGAATAATTCTTTGAGCGGAATTTTTAAGCCAAATAAATATGAAATCTATATCTCCGAATAATTTTGCCAACGTAACTTCTTTTGATATTCTATTATCTGTATGTTTAAGAATTAATAAATGCAAATATTATATCAAAATATATAATCTATGAAGATACAAACGAAAGTATTGAAAGTATATTAATCTCTATCTATAAAAGGTAGGATGTGTGTGTGTGTGTGTATGTGTGTGTGTGTGTGTTTGTGTGCGCGTGTGTGTAACGAATGCATGGCCGCAATTTTCGACGGATTTGAACCAAAATTTCCATGCACATGATCCAAGTTAGGCAAAGAG
Source organism: Acanthosepion esculentum (assembly GCA_964036315.1). Lineage (NCBI taxonomy): Eukaryota > Metazoa > Mollusca > Cephalopoda > Sepiida > Sepiidae > Acanthosepion > Acanthosepion esculentum. The sequence continues at coordinate 149,923,067 of OZ038476.1, read as the reverse complement.
TCAAGACTGACTTTGCATGTCCCAACTCCCATCGATAGCGGAAATAATCGATTTTTTCATGCTTCTACGTCAGTTTTCGTGTAGTTTGCGACCATTTTCTACTGGCCAGAGTGAGAGCCTATAGCTGGCTGCCACGAATAGTCAGGAAGATTCTATTGGCCAGCGTGAGAGCCAACAGCTGACTGACACGAATGTTAACTAGCATGCTAGCATGCAAAAAAAATCGAAAGCTGCATTCATCACAAGTGGGAAAAATTTAAATCTGCATGGCACTTTACTCCAATTGGCTCATTCGCTTGCTTAAACTCAACGTTGATTCTGATTCCGCAGAACTGGGTTGGGTGTGAGAAAGTATTTGTTAACATTCTTTTTTCATTCGTTTTTTTTTTCAGTTACGAGTCTATTTTAAAACTGATCGTTTTGTGTTCTTTTTTCGTAACAGATTTAATGTTTAGTATAGAGCTTATAAAAATTCGCAGTGTGAGATAGGCAAGAAGTAAGACATATAGCAACATTAGCACGGCAAAGGGCACTCCTTTAAAGGCAAGTAAGGGCAAAAATATTTTAAGTCAAGTCATAGCGATTGCAGTGTGAGTCGTACGATTTTTAAATCAAGCACAGGCAACGCCGGGCCATGCTGCTAGTTATTTATAAGAGTGAAAATACTATTTTCTCTAAATTACATATATATATATATATATATATATATATATATATTGTGTGTGTGTATGCGTATGCGTGTGTATATATGTATGTATTGACGATGAAATATTCATTCCAATCAAGACATCCAAATATTACTTGAAATCGCGTTGCCGCTATCATATAGATATGTATGTATGCATATATGCATAAAGACAGAGACAGGTAAACAGACAATGACATAAGTAATAAATGATGAGTTATTGATGACAGAGCAGAGGGACCATTACTTTTCTGCATAGCAAATATTTAAACAAAGCCAAAATATGGTATTTCTACAATCATATGAGCCAAATAAGATGGATTATCTTTCTTATATGAAAGCTTCATAATATTTTGAGAATAATAAGATATTAATAACATAAACATTAATAAAAGCTATGTTATATAACTTAATCACATTTTATGCTTAGATATTTCATATCTGTCTCTATTTCTGAGATGGGCTATTGTAATAATTTACATTGTTTAGACTGTTGTCCTCATCTTTATTGTTATGTTCACAACGTTTCGATCGTTGTACGCTCCTGCCTTGTTCAGGTGATTGGAATTTCGAACTGAATCCTTTTTTCGTCTACCGGGGTAGATTGTTCTAGTTCCAAGTGCCATGTCTCTTCTGGATGTCTCAATTATCCCTCACTTTCCAAGTTTTTTTCACCACTGCCTTAGACAGGTATTGAGCTCACAAATCTTTGGGCAAGTCACTGGATTCAATCCACGATTTTATCCACTGGGCCTTGTATCCTTGAGGAAATCAGCGTATAAATTTTGGGGACTTATAAACTTAATGCTTCAGTAACCATTTTTCCCAGAGCACCTGTTTAAATTTGTTGTCATTATTGCTTTTATTCTCTAGCACTCCGTATTACTTGTTCTCATATTGTATTCATTTATATGCTTAGCCGGCTTAGAAGATTTTTGTGTCCTAGCATATGTGCTGATACCTTAAATTTTAGTATTTTCCTTTAATATTCTCAGTCTATTATTTCACGGGGACGGAGTGATCTCCCTTTTCTCTCCATATGTGTTCAGCTACGCCTGATTTTTCTACTTCCTCTCGTTTTACCGCTTTATGATGTTCTTGTAGTCTTACTATAAGGGGGGTGGCCTGTTTCTTCTTTATATTTCTTACCATGGCTGCATGTGATGTCGTACACACGGTCCTTACTCATGTTCTCCTCTATGGGCGGTTCTTACTCGGAAGAAGTTTCCAACCACTTTTGAAAGTCGTTCCAATGTTATATGGACCATAAATCTTTATTATTTTTTCCGATATTCCTTTCACATAGGGTAGACAAATTCAAAGAATTCGATAGAAATTATACAGGGTGTCCATAAAGTTCGTGTGCACTTTAAAAAATTTATAACTTTATTTGTATTTGCGATAGAAATAATCTGTAAAAAAAATGTTATATAGTTTAATGTACCTAGTTTTAAGTATAGCTAAAATAACTAATGTGATTTTCAGGCATTACTGTAAATGTTTTCCGTGAACTGCAAAATCGTATTACCCTTTGTATTGCTAATGATGGAGGACATGTGGAAACTTAAATAAAATTTCTATAAAACTTTAAAAAATATAAATTTACTTCTTTCTAATCCTTCTTCCAAATACAAATAAAGTTATAAATTTTTTAAAGTGCACACGAACTTTATGTACACTGTATCTTTGTTAGAGTTTGATTAATAAACGGATGTTATATTCATTTTAATGTATATCTTTGATTATCCACTACATATTTTTCGACTCTTTTATATTGCGTAATGTCAGTAGAACCAATATTTCTTACAGCTCCATAAATAAATGCATACAAAAACAAGGAATGTTTACATTTTTTCAGTGCACCTGCAGTTATAACTTGCAATGTAAATAATTATTGCTTTTCCAGCATTCGTCAGCATTTACATTTTTTTCTGGATCATTGCGCAAGTATTATAATCCATGAAATGTCTAGCGGCTTATCTCATTACCCATATCCAAGTTGTTAATAATAATCTTAAACAATATAATACGTTGTCTTCCCTGAAACGATTTTTTCATAGATGGAGAACAATTTCTGCGACTTCGATATAATTTCGCGAACCCTAAGAATAGAGCTTATTGTGTATTCTTGAATGGACACAATTCCATTGTGTTACTCAGTCGGCACTGACATATCACTGATTAAGCATGTTTGTTGTGTGACTATTCAATTCAAAGCGAACATACATCAGGTTTTCTGGAGACATGGTTATTCGTTGTTCAACTAATTGAGAAGTCTTTCGAGGATAATTCGATGAACGAAGCCAGGGTAAGATTTTTCCTATCATCGTTCAAAGCTATTCACATAGGAAATGCCTCCAAGTAGAACACCCAAAAATACCGAAGGCGTGCAGACAGAAATAAAAGAAAATCGACAATTAACAGGCTAAGAATACGGATTTCTATAGATTCCTCGCTTAAAGCTAAATCAGCGTTAAAGGCGATTACCTTCGGTAGACGAGATTAAAGGTAAAAGTGACGAATCAGCTGACAGTGACCGCCAATTAACCCTTTGCCTAATGTTTTTAAGAAACACTGTTTTAAATTTTTATGATATCTAAAGGGAGTATTTTGAATATGAGACCTGGTGTCATTACCGAAACAAGGTTACTTTTTCGTTAATATGTAATATCAGGATAATTGCTGGACAGGCAATCACAGATGTTAATGTTATATTATAAATATCTAGGCAAAAATAATTTCGATGTGAAACCATGCTATAGCACAGGGGTCGGCAACCTACGGCACGCGTTCCACACGTAGCACGCCAAACAATTTCACTTTGACGCAGCCGCAAATGACATCACCAACTAATAAAAACTATATCACAAAGACATTTAGCCGTTTCTATTTTAATATATACTAAAGTATATATACTATATATTAGTATATAAAATATATTGTAGAACAGGTATATTGACCTTGACTGGTATAAAAATATGTATGATGTGGGCACACTGAATGATTTTAAAATTCTAAGCCTGTATATAGTTAGCAAAGGTTGCCAAACTCTCCTATAACATTTCACCCCTCATTAATTCACAAGATTTTGCAATAATCATAGTATGACCTGTTTGCAATAATTCCTGCCAAACTGCAAAAAATCAGTCTCAAGTTGGATACAACCTGTGACAAGAATGAATACAAACGGCAAAAATTTATTTTTGGCCTTCAGATAATTCTTCTTTAGGAAAGGCAGCTTCTATGAGAACACCATCTCAGCGCACGAAAAGACAGGCCAATATCAAACTCATAGGAAATTTGACAAAAATAATTCGAAGAAATATTTTTAAAAAAATTCTTGGAAAAAAAAATCATTGATTAATTCCAACAATTATAAAGTTAGCAATATTCTAGACCTATTTGAGGTTGGCGTATGTTGTCACGAATTTCTTGAACTATTACCGTTTGTAACACTCGACTCTTTAAACACAACCCATTCCTTTGTATCAGATTTGTAATTCTTGTAAAATTCCCTATACCAAGAAAATGTCAAAAGTAAAGTTTCAGAATGATGTTGGCAAAAATTTATAATTTTGTTTTTTTTTTTTTTCATTACAATCGTATTTAAATCCTTTCAGAAACTTCAAAAACTCTGAAAAGTATTTTGTTAGAAGACGAAAACATCACGACTTGGGGAAAATAACTACTGTTCTTGTACTTCTCGTGGTTTCTATGGAGATTTTCACAGTTACAGTCAACGGCGAAATTATTCGTAAACCCATCACTTTTGAATATTTTTATCAATTTCCCAGAATCTAATGCCCGTATGATGCCAGATTGTTAATAATCACAAAAAAGGAATATAAAACTCTATTTTCAGAACAATAGGAGGTTAAAAACAAAACAAATTTGACAGGCGAATTATACGAAATAGAAAATGACAAAATTATTCATACAGTAGAGAATATCGTTATACATTGATTTATTCGTGTAATTAATTGACAAAATTTTTATCATTATTTTATGTAATTAATTTAAAAAGATATTTTATTTATAGCCTTCTAGACTATTTATTCAGTAGAATATTTGTGATAATTCCAGCAAAGAACATCACGTGATACATAGATGGGTATCAGCGTAAATACTCGCACAGTACAACATTGCTTAACTAGAAACGGGTTGTATGTAAACCGAGCATGACGAACCACTCTTCACAAACCATGTCACGTTGTTGCTGGGTTTAATTTTGCCAAAATGTTCTTGGCCAAAGAAGAATTTCTTTTGGGAACAAGTACTATATATTGATGAAACAAAAATTGAGCTTTTGGAGCATAATGATGTACAGAAAATTTGGCGCAAGTAAGGTGAGGCTTTCCTCCCAAAGAACAGAGTGGCAGAATTAAAACATGGAGGCGGTTCGATGTTGCTTTGGGGTTGATTTTTTTATCTCAAGGGAAACTGGACAATTAATTGCAATAAGAGGAATAATGAAATCTGCAGATTATATCAAAATTCTTGATGAAAATCTACAACTATCAGCGCATCTAGAACGGTAATTTACTTTCCAGCAAGATAATGATCCTAAACATAAGTCTAAATCAGTGACTGCGTGTCTTCAGAAAAAGAAGATTATAGTTCTACCATAGCCTTCAATGAGCAATAATTTGAATCCCATTGAAAATATATGGCAAAAATTGAAAGTCACCAGAAAATCTTCAGGAATTAGACCGTGTAACCATTGAAGAATGGAAGAAAATGCTAGAAAAGACTTGAGCAAATCTAATCAAAAACTTTAAAAAAGACTGCAGAAAGTTATAAATAAGAGCGGTCATGCTATGACAATTAATATTGTGAAATTGCTCAATTTCTACTTTTCATACTGGACGAATAATCTTGTCTTTTTCTTTTTGCGTTATTCGCCTGTCAAACTTGTTGTATTTAACCTGTTGTTCTGAACATTGAGTTTTATATTCCTTTTTTGTACTTAATAAATAAAACCTTACGTCATACGGGTATTAAATTCTGAGTAATGGATAAAAATATTCAAAATTGATGGGTGTACGAATAATTTCGTCTTTGACAGTAAATAAACTTTTTTCAGGCATCACCTATTAATTACTGAGAAAACGAACATACAACCAATATATTTCTATTGACAGAAGGAAAAGAATGATAGGGACGAACATAAATAAAGGCATGAAAATTATATTAAAATATATGGTATGAAAGGGATAAACGGTAATTTCCAGAAACAAATTATGTCGAGAAGAGTAAATATGCAGACACTAGTTGGAAAGTCAAAGACCACCGCTGAGGTTCTGGGTTTTATACGAACTTAACAGATGCGTGTCAAATTATTAAAACGTATGAAGGTCTACGATTGTCGAGTTGATTACTTCAAGAGCTCATAAAACAAGTTTAAGTGATCGTGTCTTGAAGACGAGATAAATAGGAAACAAACCCTTTTGATTAGTTAGAAGTTGGATTATTGTATAATGGAACCAGTAACGTTTTAGTTACACATTGATCTCCAACACTGATAATGCAGAACACATCAATTCATCACATGGATTATTGGTTGATATTTTCGTTGTCTTCTAATTAACCCATAGCAGGAGAATTAGGTGGATTAGTCATTGTCCCAATGGGTATTTGCGAGTAAGTGAATATAACGATCCAACAGGAATTGCAAATCGGCTCTTCTATTAATAATTCCGAGCCATTATCTACTACACCACCAGCATATTCAGACTTACAGAACGTGGTATTCCCAAGCGGGGCGCATGGATTAGTTTTAGTTGCTAACATATTACAAACTGTCGGGAAAAATAGATACAGAACCATTAAATATCCTGTGTTGTACTTAGAACGGCAATAAGAGAATAATATAATATCCAGACGATTTAATGAAGATATATTCTCAGTTTTTTAGAAAAACATTCTGAACAAATGAAAAATGATATATTATTTTAATTATTATTTGTTTCATTTTAGGGGGAATGTTTCATTAAATGACGTAAGCCTGCGGACACTCTATCGATATTTCTTTGCAAATGTTTAAATAAACTTTTTTAGTTCAGCCGTTCAGTTATCTATATCTATGACACGCTACGCTATTTCTATGGATTCGAAGCGGCACCATTTCCTAAGAGTTCAAAATTTAAGAAGGAAGTTCCATTGATAGCATTTCCTCACAAAAGTGCCACTTTCGGAAACAGACATTCCTCCGCGGTTGCCTCCTTGAATTCTACAATCTTCACTTCTAATTCCGGGCCAATCATTATCTTTCCTTCTGATCCCTATAATCTCCACTTCCAAACATCATATATTCAATTCATATCACTCACCTCATTGTTTTTATTAGTATTTCGAATGTAATCCTTCGTAATGAGAAGCCATCCAGCCATTTATTAGTTGCAATTTAATTAAAATTATTTATTATAATCAAAATAAGACACGCAAAACAGATGAAATACAAAATCTAAATTTGCTTTCAAGCTTTTGCCGCTTCCATTGCTTTTCACACGTCACTTAACACTAAGAATACCTTTCTTACCAATACTATACGTATCTACCATGAATTACCTGATAAATATCCATTTTATTGGCAATAACTGTTCGTGGCGACTATCGATCCATAATGATCGTGATTACAGGAGTCAGTTTGGATTTGTCCGTGTTAATAGACAACCAACACAGGCTCTATTCACATTCATATTCAGTGCATTTGTTACGAGCACGTATCTAGCATATTAGTACAGCTCTAATTCGTCTCAATTCCCTGTAGGAGCTGAAGAACATCTTGGGTAGCTCGGGTACCTCCGAGGTAACAGAAACAGTGCCTCATCCGACGTCATGATGTCGCTAATTATAATTATATATAATTAAACTGGCCCCTATAATCATGATCGTTATGGATGGATAGTCGTCACAACACTGTTCACGGAGGCTTTTTTTATCGGGTAATCCTGGTGTACACGTGACACCATCAACCAAGCGATGTCAAAGTTTCTTAAATTTTCAGTTCAATTCATGTCCCATCTCTCTAGCATCTACTATCACGCCCGGTTCTAACTTCGATAATTCCCGTCGACTTATCGTCCTATCTAGTATTGAAACTGATTCGTTAGATGTCAAACTAGAGCTGATACAGATTGGGACATCTCCATGACATCAATGTATACTGCCACCTCCGACAATTACCTTTACATACTGCTGTTTCCTGAATTTTGCCACGTCAATATATACTTTTATATCCGTGTATATAAGTTTACATTGCATATAGTTTAATGTCAAGTTTAAATCAACTAAAATTTAATTTATAGATATTTACTGTAGAAAAGCAAAATATAATGAATGTAACAAAGTGTGATATTTAATGTCATATTAAAATTCATTCTCCGAAATTTATACGAAAAATAAAATTTCCATCCTTCAAATCCATGGTCGGATTGAAGTTAAAGATATGTTAAATTTCCATTCAAATCAATTATAAAAGTATATTACTGAAATGCATCAATTTAAAACTGTGACAGCATTTACGAGTAGATATGTTCACGTATCGTCCGGTTCACACATTCCCAGGGTCTTTTGACCAGAAGTAGATGTTTATCACTTGTTTCCTGTTTAGGTTTCGGTTTCCGGTTTCTTCCAAAGTCTTTTCATTCTCTTTCACTCCCCTTGCCTCTTATTGGCATCATCGTCTTGCTTGAGGTGAAATTATTAACAGAAAAAACTTTCGAAAATAGGCGATAATCATTTGGAAACGTCTGGGTGACTAATGGTTCTGAAAATGTTAAAGTGAGTTTGAATTTAAGTTGACACTATTTGATTTAAGTAAGCAAAACGAGATTCTTGGAAACTGCAGCAGTTAGATATATTTTAAAAATACCTCGATATTGGTGCTTTATAGCTGTTCAGAAAGAAGTGACAAATTAAAAAAAAACAATTGCTTATAATTACCTTAATGTTATTAATAACAACTAAATTGGTTATACTTATGGATTATGTGAACAGTGCCAAGTTACATGTCAGAGTGCTTCCTCTGTTGAAAACATTGCATATATTTCGTCTTTTAATTTGAATATATATATATGGTCTTCGTAGTTATATGTAGTTGAATATTTTCGTGTGTCGAGATCAGCGTTCTTTTAATGTGTTCAGTGTTGATCTGCAATACGTTATCATTCCTCCTTTATAGCAGTGAATGCGGGATAATTATCTCACGGATAAAGATGAAGTCTCAGATGAAAGAGATGTCTTTCTACAGAAGGATATTCAGGATATCATTGAGAAACCATGTAAGCAACGAGGAAACATTAAAAAAAACGTGTACTAAAAGGAGATGTTTACTTTGAATCAGAGTTGAAATTTCTGAAAAACATGAAGAACATCGGTTTGGAGAATTTGACTTGCAGAGAATATATTGAAGTTAGAAGAAGCTAAACGAATCCAGGAAAAATCTACTTAAGCCTGTTGAAATGAACAGAAGTACGGAAACTGAGAGGAATAGTAAAAAGATAAGTATATCTTAGATTTTGGAGACAGAGAAAATTGTGGATGGTCATGATCTCCTATTTCCGGAAGGGGTAGAGACTCGGAAAAGCAGAGACGCTTATTTTTTTAAAACTTTGAACCACGACTTGTACACAAATACAGATTATAGCTGTTCAGCTTAAGAAATGGATTAATTAACCTCGTATCATCGATCTCTACGTGTGACATTTATCAGGTTTGGATATTGTAGTCGCGATAGCGAATAAGAACAGAGAGTTTTCGAAAGAAAAAATACATCAGTCAACAAAGAAATGTCAGAGATCTATAATCTTTAAGCTGCAGCTATTGATGAGAAACAACATAATCAACAACTGTTAAGTTAATATGTGCGAATAAGCAAATGTGATTACGTTCGATAAAAAAAAAAAAACTTGCAAGTCTAAGAGGATTGAATGGAAGAAAACCTGAGATTTCTTCAATAATTATTTCTTGTTTTGAGAAAAAAGATGTTAAGTATTGATGTGAAGCCTTGCTAAGAAGAATCATAGATTAGGTACTAAGTTAATGTAATCTGAAATAAATAAGCGTGAATTAGTCTGGTACAAGGATGTAAGACGCCGCTTTGTATCCGCTCGTAATTATTGTAAACGCGTCTTCAACGAGACAACGTCACTATTCACTGATAGAATGAGACACAGTATAACCCCCCCATAAGTTTGATTACAGAGCTTACTGGGGGCTCTCTAAGAATGTGTTGAACAAGATTAAATCCTGACTCCCTCCAATCAGTTTGAAGTATTGTTATCTAATACTGATAAAGCAGAATGTTTTACTCGGAAATTCTCTTCCAACTCCACGATTGCCTCTTCAGGTGTATCTTTGCCTGATACATTTTTTCATACGTATATATTGGTCACTAGGCCTCATTGTTTTGATGTTGAAATGGCTAGATAAATCCGTAAGTTCTTTTCTAATAGATTCTGCTCTCTCGCACTTACCGTTTCCGGTTTCTTGTTTCCTGTCATCTTCAGAAATGTAAATGTAACATCCGTTGCATTTTTCTCTCTTTTTGGCACCTGTTCTTTTTTGGTCCATTTTTATCTCTAAAATCTTTTGCATTCTCTTTCACTCAGAATATCCCCTTTCGTCTTAGTGGCATTATCGCAATGGAATGCTTAAAAAAGAAAATAATTATAACCCTCTCAGTGAAGATTTATTGCTCAGTAGTTTTTATCCATCCTGGAGATTACGTGATAAAAATTAATTTATTTACAAAATATATTCCGTGTGTCGTTAAATGATAATAGTGTCATTTAATATTTTGTCCCTGTAATGTTAGTTATTGTTCTTTCTTGCAGAATCAAAATAGCACAATATCAGCTAAGCAATGCCCCTGATGATGGCCAGAGGGTCCTTTGCCGAAATGCGATAATTAGACGCGGTCCGATGACAATCAAGAATAATAATTCGGAATAATTAAACTCTATTGACAATTTCTCATCTTAAAACATGAAATATATACTAAAGGCAAAATTACCTTCAATTATTTCACCTTAAAATTATATATCTTTGTATTTTTAAATGTAAAAGATAAAATTTCAGTAACCATAGTATATTTGCCTTTATTTTTCAGTTTTTTTCCAGGCTCCTCTTAAAAGAATATAATTAGGATTCGTCTGTCCACCATACATTTTGCTAAATTGAGAATTATTTGTATGAAAAATATTTTATTTTTTTATCACTATAAACGCCACTGCAGACGTTTTGAGATTATAAAAATAGGCTGGAGATTTGATTTGGGTCATGAAAAAATGAACAATACCATTCCATTTTGCAAAGACATGCTATACCATCTGATTGACGCATGAATGGAAAGATTCCCCTTTCAACAAGATAAAAAAATTACAACACTTTTCTGAATTATGCCAAAATTACCACGCGTCAAAAAAAAGAACCACAATGTTGGAAATTATGACTTGACCGCCTCAATCAGTTGACGCTTTTGCCAATGAATTAGGATGAAATGAACTGGATAAGAGCGTTCGATAAAAAATACCTAAGCAGTAAATGTGAGCTTTTTCATTGCATTAAGATTGCTTGGAAATGTCTAACAACTAATCTTTGCCAAGAATGTGTAACGAAGTAATTAAAGCAGGTTGTGGTTTTATTGGCGAAAACAAAACATGATGCTGTTGTATGATAATTCTTTATAGTTAAGTGCTTATTTCTGTCAGAAAGAAAGCAAATACACTGTAATTACTGACATTTCAACTTTTACTTAAAAAATACAAAGATCTGTCTATATTTCTGAGATGAGGTATTATGTACACTATTTACATTTTTCGGACTAGTATCCTCAATTTTATCGCCATATTTATTACAAAGTTTAAGTAAAGACTATACGGACGTGTTGAAATTTTCTTTATGAGAATCAACCATCTGCCTATATTTCTGAGATGAGGTAATATGTACACTATTTAAATTATTCCGACTATTGTCCTCAACTTTGTCGCCATATTTATTACAACGTTTCGGCCGTTGTACGTCCCGGCCTTCTTCAGGTGGTTGGAATGTCGAACTGAACCCTTTTTTCGCTCACTGGGGTAGACTATTCTAGTTCCACGTGCCATGTTTAATGGATGTCAGTTATCAGTTATCTCCTGTTAATTCCCCTCTCCAAGTTCTCCACTGCCTTAACCGGGGATTGAACTCACACATCTTGGGACCTGTCACTGGATATTACTAACGCCTTTATCTATTGTGCCATGTGTCTTTGGGGACACATGGGGCAGTGGATAAAGACAGGACACAGAGTGTGAGTTCGATACCCGGTTAAGGCAGTGGAGAACTTGGAGAGGGAAATTAACAGGAGATAACTGATAACTGACATCCATTAAACATGGCACGTGGAACTAGAACAGTCTAACCCAGTGAGCGAAATAAAGGGTTCAGTTCGACATTCCTACCTCCTTTAGAAGGCCGCAGCGTACAACGGCCGAAATATTGTAATACATATGGCGACAAAGATGAGGACAATAATCCGAATAATGTAAATAGTGAAAATACAAAGAATATCAAATTTTAAGGGTCTACAAAAAGCAGGGTAACCGAAAACATTTTGCCCGTAGTGTAAAATTATAGAATGTCCATATTACACATGCGTATGGCTAGTTTTTGTCTTATACATTCAGTACACATTTTATGCTTTAAGCATATTGGCAATCAGCTCAAATTTCGCCTATGGTGATGAACGGATTTTCTCTTAATGAACGTGCTTGTATTGAACACGTATTGAGGCTCAAGGTCAACTTAGACCTTAAGTGGGACTCATATATACGATTCGTCGCTAAGGGTATTGGAAACTGATCAGTTGCTTTTACTGTTCCACCATGTAAGCTATTCTTACGTTCATATCACACACGTATCATTCTGCAAACATCGAACTCAAAGATTTATTAGCTGAAATCTTGTTCTAATATCAACGAACAGAACTCGAACTTTGAACTTTGAACTTTGAACTCTCATGGATGGTTGTTTTCTCAAGCTACTAGAAGCGAAGCATACACCAGATTCTAATAAGATGGCCGCATCTTTCTTTCGTTCCAGAAAGTACCTTACTCCTGCTGCTATGCCCTCTCTTTGCAAGAGTCATACCAGATTAAAAATGAAATGCTGCTGCCATATCAGGTCGGGAATCGCCCCCTCCTCTCTTTCCAATGATGAGAGAGTTCAAAAACGTGTACTCAACCTTGTGGAGATTAATTATTTTCCAACTTACAATCCGTTTATCATAGAGAAAACTTCGCAAATACGTCGCTCGAATATCGCTACTCTATTTCTATAACAAATATAGTTCCGACCTTCATAGCTGCGATCTGTAACGCCATTTACACCGGGACGAGCCATTTCCATTCCCTTCATATTGCATTAGTAAGAAAGCAGTTCCATTAGGAAAGCATATTCCCAAGAACCGCTACTTTGTGAAACTACTACTCGATCACTACAATATTAACCTCTTCAGACCCGGAGTCAAATGTTATATTTCCTTCATATCCTCATTAAGTTTGCTTCTTATCTGCTCTTGTTACATTCATACAACAAACTCCTTCCACAAACCTCTAACTTGAGTGGCTTTTTGTTGTCAGTTGGCGACCACTAGTACGACAAATAGGCAAGTTACTTTACATTTTCATTAAAACTTAATTTTAAGTGTATATTGCGATATTCTTATATTCATATTTGCAAATTCCCATACTTAAGTGGAAAAACAAAACAATATTATGCATTTTATTTTAAGATAGATAAAAAATGAAGTCCAAGTGCTAATAAAAACGTTACTGTAGTTTATGAAGAAGGAACTGTGAAGAATCGAACGTGTCAAAAGTGGTTTACATATATTTGTGTTGGAAAATTCTCACTGAAAGGTGATTCCTAATCGGATATACTTGTCGCGGTTGATCTATGTGCTGTGTTCCTTCAGGAGGTTGGTGATTTTGGCTTTCAACAAATTCCTGAACTTTGTAACTCTTAATAAATTTGATAGTAGTTAAATTCCGATAATAATTAAGAATAATCGGCGCTATATCACCTGGATCATAAAGCGATGAAAATAATTTGAATTTGCTTGGTTCTATTATTCACTTTGATGTGCAATTTCCATATAAATAAATATTTTGAGTTACATTTACTTGTATTATTCTCATCTTAAACATAACGAGAATTTTCTCAACTCAGAAATATAAAAGATTTTACCAGATTGCAACTTTAAAGTTTTTCTGAAAATGACAGAAAAAAAATGAAAAAAAAAAATTATCAGACGAATTTTGCCCGTTCACCGACATTTTGTACTACAAAACATTTCGTGCTACCCACCAGCAAATTGTGTAGAAGACTTTTATGTTCTTTGTAGAATAATAAATGTTGCCGCAAGTTGTTACTTAATTAATAGAGCTTTTCAGACATTTCATCGTGCTTTACCCAATATGTTGATAGAAAATAAATTTTTAATGGAAGTACTCTTCTGTAATCCATTGAGCGAGGGAGGTTTTTTTCAAAATCGTGTTTTATAAGGTCATCAGCAATAAAAGAATATTTGCAAATTAATTGCATTATAAAGAAATATAATTAAAAGAATAATTGAAAATACGAAAGTTTGAGACCACAAAGCACCTACAAAAATATGGAATTATTTCATGAAAATGAAAGGAAAATCAGATGAGACTGTGATTTATTTTCCATAAAATTTACTCGAACTAAACTTTGTCTGCAAATTAGATCCCTAATTAGAAAATCCTTCAAAATTAACAGAGAAATTATTCTTGGTTCAATTTAATTTCTTCTCCCATAATTTTAGACATGCTATCTTTCTTCATTTCAAATTTCTATATTATCTTTTTGGAAATAATCTTAATGACTTGAATTTATTATATTTAAGAGATAATAATCTATTGCTTTCTCGAATTCTTTTTTCTAAATTCTTCCAAAAGAACAGAGAGCATGAATAAGAGACGTAATTGCGAATAAAGTTCTTTAATCATTGATTGTAACCACCATCCATCAACTGCTGAGTGGTACGTGCCGATGAAACCTTTTTGCATGTGTTTTCCAATCTGTTCTGCCTCGTCTTACAATCGAGTCACGTCTTCAAGGCTGACATAGATTCTTTTCTCACACTTTTCACTCGTGGAACGCACTTCCGGTATCTTGCCGCCTACGATCTTTAAACATTTAAATGCAGTGTTAATCGCCATCCCTTGTCTTCTTGAATTCTATTCTTTCATTTTCCCTTTCTCTGCATTTGTTTCATTCTCAACGTTATCATTATGATTATTTTCTTTCAGTGAGTAACACCTAGCGTCTTAGTGGCCTTCCGTGGGGTAAAATGATTGAAAATGACATTTAACTGACAGAATGAATATTCAACTGAAATTTGACGCCATGGATATGTTACAGATTTCGCTCTGCTCAACTGAATATGTAATTTATAAGAATACGGCAGAAACGCAAACATGGCAACCAATTTTTAAGTCAAATGGGGCAAGTCATAGGTCATTACCATTGAACTGGATGCTCTTTTCGTAATCTCCGTTTGCTAAGCAAGGTCATGGCGTTGAATATTTACTGTAGGCTTTCTCGTCGATTTCGCCGCATGAGGAAATATCAGTTCAATTTCAGAACAACACAGACACATGTGATTTAATTATAGTGGTGAAAGTTCGTGGACAACGAACCACCGTTTTCGGAAGTAATGATAACTGAGAAATGATGAAGAGAATGACAAATACCTCTCGAAAGCCCTTATCAGATTTTTGTTCATAGTTTCCTTTCTTCTAAACATGGCTAGAGAGCCGTACCAAGTTTGACTTGATACTTCCTTGAGGAATGACAGTAGACTCATACCTTTCTGCGAAAAGCCTGGAGATGGCGTTGAAGCATGAAACAGTCTGACGCCGAAGGGTGTTACCCTTAATGTTTATATTTATATTTACATACGCTATATTTCTGAAAGTAAGCACATTATCTCATAAATATGGCATAACAAAACTACATTTTTATCACAAACACACACAGACACACACGCACACACACACACACACACACACACACACACACACACACACACACACACACACATATATATATATATATATATATATATATTTTGAACGATAAAAACTATTAAAAAAATTAATTACAATCTTCAGACATACTGGGTTGTAGATTAATATTCTTATGATTTTATTATTATTATTATTTCATTTAGATTCCTCGACTAGTTTCGGCCAACATGGCCATCATCGGGAGAGAAAAAATGTTTCTGCTTGCTGGTGGCAGTAAACTACAGAAATATATATATATATATATATATATATATATACATATATATATATATATATATATATATATATATATATATACCTCTTATTTTAATACCGTAATCTAAATATTTTTATGCAATTTCTTGTTTTCAAATACAGATAGTGTTTAGAAAATTTTATACTTACAAGGTAAAAGTATATTTTTTAGATATATATTTTGTAAATCATAAAATATATTTTTATATTTTTCAAGCGTTGCCTTGATTGTCATTTTATTATAAAAATGTATCCTTGCTTTTTTTTTTATAAAAATATACCGTTTACTTTTGTTTAGGGGTTCCGTATTTGCCCATACCGAGGACCGTAACAGGTGCTACCAGCCCTGGTCTATGTGGACTTTAGAACAACATCAGATCCACGTTCGTCAAAACTTCCAATCTACCAAACAGAGGCCTTCTTGTTGGATGTAGTTTATAGCCATATCCCTGACGAATATATATATATATATATATATATATATATATATATATATATATATATATATGTGTGTGTGTGTGTGTGTGTGCCTGTGTGTGTGTTTGTATGTATGTGTGTGCGCGCGTGCGTGTGTATGTGTGTGTAATATATGTACGTGTTTTAATCTACTTTAAAAAACAAAAATCTCACATTTACATCGATAAAACCATTCGTAAGTGGTGGGCTGTACTCGTGAAAACAACCTTTTGTAGTTCTTTTGTAGTTCTTCTAGGAATCCCTTCAATCTAGAATCTTTTCAAACCAATCCAAGGGATCCAACTAGAACAGGGATTGTGGATGTTCCCATGTGTCAGATTTTTGAGGTTTTTGATTTTAAGTTCTTTGTATTTTGATATCTTTTTGAAGATCTTCAAAGATACATTGCAGTCTCCAGGGACTGCCATATTAATAAGGAGGCCAAGTTTTCGGTCTCTAATAACAATGTCTGGGCGGTTAGATTTGATTGTTCAGTCTGTGTGTATTGTGTAGTCCCATAAAATTGTTACAGGTCCTATCTCCGTAACCGGGTCTGGGTGGTGTTCATACCAGTTTCTTTCAGTTTCCTTCCCGTAGAAGTTGCATATTTCAATTGCATATATTGGCCTACTCTGTCATGCCGTGTTTTATATTCAGTGGGTGCCAATACCTTGCAACCTGATACAAGATGTTTAATTGTTTCTGGATATTTATCATATAATCTGCATTTTGGGCTAATACAATATTTTAGTTTGTGTTCTTGATAATTTCTATTTAGCAAGCATTGGTCATGTGCAGCAATGATAAACCTTCGGTTTCAGCTTTTATCCCTGCACTACGTAGCCACTGATGGGTACGGAGTTTGACTACATCAGCTTGTTTGGTACGGGATGACTATTGATCGTGAAGCGGCTTATCTTGCCATCGTTTCTGTATCTGGCCCGTTGCATTTACTTTGCTTTGTTTATTATTATTATTATTATTATTATTATTATTATTATTATTATTGCTATATACATATTAATGGACATACTTGTGTAATCAGAAAATTCACATTGAACCATTATCGTAAAGCAAGACTTAGTTATTCAATTCTAGAAATATGCATCTGTCGTTGGGATTTTTGAAACCTAGATTTGTTTGCTTCCGTAGCCGAAATGTAAACTAAGTAATTTTTAAGTAATTAAGATATATGTAAGTAATATTCAAGAGACACGGATGAAGCCACTTCATTCGGAGCTTGTCCTCTCTATCTTGAAAAAATGTCTCATCACAAAAATGGAAGAATGTTTGGCGAAAGTATTTTTGCTATATATCTAAAGATAACTTATTTTTAGAAGCCGATCAATCAAAATGCTGTTACACTCATTTTAAACCCATGGCAGAGTTCGATCATTATGCAATGGCGAAAATGCCATGAAAATGAATACGGTAAAGAAAAATACACAATTGGTATTAACATAAAATATGGCGTATGACGACAACATATGAAGCCATTTTGAATATATCATGAACCGCGGGCGAAGTTTTGATCAGAAGAAATCTTACTGCGCTTGTATTTTTTAAAATCATTATCACCCCAGGCAAGGCAGTACAGCCACTAGCACCCAAGCGAGTTGCAGGGTGTGGAGTGAATGGGAACAGAAACAATAGTAATGAGGAGAAGGAAAACATCAACCAGGGCGCAGTAGATAGCGATTGACATTGTATTTAAATTTCTGCTGATTAAAGTTGGTTGTAAATCATTAAACCCAGAGGGAGTTCCACAATCAAGAAGATCAAGATAATAAACTGTTAATTTACGGCTACATCTCGTTAGCTCAACTGCAAATTGATGAGATCTCGCCGCCAGTCTTGTATTGTGCTTGCATTCATACAGTCTAGATACAATAGCGTAGAAATTATCCGAATAATTACCATGAAGTTTTTTATTATAAAAAAAGGCAAAGAGAATCTACCTTACATCGGTGGGCAAGTGACTGAAGCCGAGCCAAAAGATCAGGACAAATAATATTGCTGATCCCTTCAGAAATTCTCTCGTGGACTTTGGTAGTGACATGACATTGGATGAGCTTGTTTAGAGTAATGGGCGTATTCATCATGACAATATAGCGGTCTATTGTTGTTATTTTGTGACATAATGTCGTATCACTCCGATCTCTCTGCTGCATATAAAGCAAATATGTTTGATTGAGACTTCTGACTTTGCGAAATCGCAAAGCGAAAATTGTCATTGAAAAGAGGGAAGATTTAAATCGCAGGCGTGATGAGGCAGTTGCCACTTACCCTGGAAGGGGATATTTCAGACTGTTCTGAAAAATTGTAGGGGCGCTGAAATATATGTGTGAGCTCGTAAAGGCAGTACTTTGAATAAGTATTATTTATTTGCCATCGCTGGACTTTTTCCCTTGTTATTAATATCAAGAATTAATAATACTTCTGCATATAACATTTACTCCCTACCGAATCGCCGTTGTTTGCATGGTAATTTCCCAGATATTTCGCATGTACACTTAGTGAAATTACTTAACATATTCAAGACCAGCATCAAACTGTTGAATTTGGAATCAGTTTGGATGTTTACCCCAAAAGGAAGAGTTGTAACGTAAACGGTTATGAAGAAATTATCAAATCATATGTACCTATGATAAGATAAGACACCAGAATTATTTGTACTTCTGATAGGGAAACTTGATCTATATAGTAAAGAGATTAGAATAACTCAAACCGCCTACATAGGAACTAAACAAGCAAATACACAAGAATAGAAAGTGGCGTAAGACATGGAGTCTTACCAGGATTTATTACTGGTGGGTACAATCTTAACAACATTAGATAAGCAGATGACACAATGTTGATGGCATACAAAAAAAAGAAAACTACGGGAACTTAAAAAAAAAGGTAATAAAATAATGCGGGAATAATGTACTAGCAATCAATATTAAGAAGACAGAAAATATTGCTATGAGCAAGAGAAAGAGACCAAGATGAGAGCTATGTATTGGAAACTTCAAAATAAAGCAAATACAGAATATGAACTGTCTGGTAATTATTTTAAAAGAACACGGAAAATGCAATATTGAAATCTGAAGGCGTATTAGAATAAAGAAACATTTCAAAAGCTAAAAATGTATTAAGCACAGGAAGAATCGAAGAGAAATTACCGAATGTTATATAGATATCAATCCACTTACGTGGAAGTGAATTCTGAAAAAATATTTATAGTTGTAGAGGTTATTAAAAGCAATATATATTTTTTATTTTAGTGAAGTATACTGAAAGCACTCTGACGGACCAGGCGACGAAGTTTTAAGAGAAATAGGAACTAAAAGGTCATTTATACTTAGAATTAGAAAGAGACAATTGAAATATATGAGGAAAGTGGGATTGGAGAAATTAGCACTCACAGGACATAGTGAGGGTAGGATTGACAAAGTGTAACAGCAAGTAATCATTTATAAATGAATATACTTTCAATGATTGGGAGGGGTAGGAAGATGATGAACGTTAATAAAAACACGAAATCTACAGAGTTGCGTAGAATCATTATCGCCCACTGTCTGAACAGAAAAAAAGAGGAATAATTTGCCTGGCATGGATTTCAGTGGATTTGAACTAAACGAATATTTCAATCAGATTTATTGTTTTATTTTGTGTGCGTGTCTTCAAATATGCCTCCAGTCTCAGAGAAAATTGATGGAAAATATATTTCCAAATTATTTCATTTTATGACTTATATTTTTCACTCAATTCTCTTTCAATCATTTTAGCAAAACCAGGACCAGACATTAGGGATTACTGCGAGTGAAAGAAAATGAAAACTCTTTGGGGATGATGAAGACTATATTAAAATACATTAATTCAAGGAGACAGAAGATGACGATTGACGCTGCATTTAAATCTTTGAAGTTTTTCGTTGAAAAGAAAGCAAGAAATCTGAAAGGTTTTACAAGCTAGAGAAGAAACTGTTAGCATAAAACATACGAACTTTCGAAATTACATAGAACAGTAAAATGATGAATCCTAACTGCCAATCTAGTATTAGGTTTAAATTCGTCAAGTCTATGTATCAAGGAGGAAAGCTCATCAGAGCAATTACCATGAAAGTATTTATAGGAAAGACACAAGGAAGCTATTTCAGAGCGGAGGAAAAATGACTGAAGCCGACAAGCCAGATCAGACCGATAACATTGCAGATTCTTCTTTGGATTCTCTCGAGAACCTCAAGATATATAGCAGAAGAACCAAACCAGATGTAGAAGTAATAGTCGATACATGTAATATGGTTTATTTATAAAGGTACGAGACGGATTCTGGTGAGAAAATTGTTTATTTGTGAATAATTTCCTGACAGAGCAATGTGGATACAATTGAACGTTAGAAGCAAAACGGATTTTTGCGAAAAATTTAAAATACAACGTTTTTTTTTAATGATTTTCCCCTTTCAAATTGTCACTATTTCAAAATATAACATGGAATTGATTGAATCAGACGTTTAAAGAAAACTGATTAAATCAACGCAAACGTGGAATCATTATCCATTTTCAATAAAAAATATTACGAAAAGGACAAATCAATAAAAAAAAGAATTTGCGAAATTAATTTAAAAGTTAATATTAAAATTAGTAATAAAATCTCGTGTTGGAATTGAAGGCATTTCTTGAAAATAGTGCTCCTGACTTTGTCTTTGTAGTGAACGTAGAAAAAAAACCTTTAGAATTTCAGATGTTCTTAAAAATAGATGACAGAATTTGGCTTCACTAATCATCCTCATTGCAGGATTCCAACACGTTATTTATTCTTCAAATATAGCATTTGAATAAAGTGTTTTATTTAAACTACTTTATTTGATCAACTTTCAAAATAATCACGTATTTTTCAAATGAGTCTTTTTTTTTTAATCAAATATGTGTGAAATTGCAAATAACGACAGTTAGAAATTAAATTCATGTACGTCAAATGACTTTAACAGAATCTGACATAGTCTGTATCCAGAATGAAGAGAGAGAAAAATACACAAAATGCAGATATAACCTCAGCAGGTCAGAAGAGTAAGAAAGGCTGGCAAATGTATCAACACAAACGATTTTTAATCCAAACTTTAAAGAACATTTCAATAAAATATGGAATAATCAGATTTGTTTAATCCGTTATTTTCTCAAACGTCCGAGATTTTCCTTTCAAATTTACTTTTGGGAAATGATTCTTTTCTTTATTTGACAATCAGAAAATACAGAATTTTTCATCTTTTTCACCTTCTATATTTTCGTATATTAAAGTGTTTACCGATGCTCTCAGCAATGACATCGTATTTGGTTATGTCATTATTTTCGGAAGTTTTTTTTTTAATTTCTGAATCTTTCAATATATTTTTCAAATTATTCTTGTTATATTCTGATCTGCGTACACAACAGAATATTCCCCTGTCTAATCAACAAAATCACAAGAAAACTTTTACGTTGATCTTAATAATATATATTTTAATTAATCAGACAAATTGTGTTTGGTAAATACAGGGTGTGGCAGATATACCTGACTGAAAAAAACTTCCCTCGTAATGATAAGATAATAAGCTACATTAAGATGTCATTGCTATTTCTTACCATTGTTTAGGAGGTATCTCTTAGAGCTATAAATGAGATGGGTTTCTGTTCCTTTCTGTATAATTTAAGTTTAATTTGCTCTAAAAATGGTGGAGATTAAATGCTTTTATAAATTATTTCAATTCCGAGGCCGATCTTTGATAAAACAGGTTCAATCGGGCTTTATTTTCATCAAATTTGAATTATGAAAAAGTTCTTTGTTAGTCAATAAACATTTCTTGACTAGTTTCTATATTTCTTTGATTCTCAGGGATTTGTTTCTCTTTTTATTGTCTTGTCTTATATTTCTCGTTTCTTCTATCCCGTTTTGCAAAAATAAAAACCCTTCAGTATTTCTTATTCCTTGTAGTGATATACACTATTAAGAAATTATTATCAATCTACTAAAATATTGCCCTTCTTAACTTAATAAATGGTAACAAATGGCTAATGTTCATTTTATGAACGTAGTCCAAGATCTAATCAAAGTAGAATACATATATTAATTTTTATGAAATCTTTTCTTATTCCACTCTTTATTTATCTATAGTTTTAGCTGAGATATATATATATATATATATATATATATATATATATATATATATATATATATATATATATATATATATATATATATATATATATATATACATACATATGTGGGGGGTGTATGTATATATAAATATATATATATATATATATATACACAAACACACACACACACACATACATATATATATATATATATATATATATATATATATATATATATATAGATAGATAGATAGATAGATAGATAGATATAGAAATATATATATATAATCTTATAAATATAAGTAATTATACTCGTCTGAAAAAACCTTAGGTGTTATGGTTTGTCAATGAACAAATCAATACCCAAAGAAAAATAAGGAATAAAAAAAGAAAGAACTAAGAACATGTACTTCAGGCGAAAACAATCTGCCAGAATCCAAGTTCAGAGTCCAAAAAGAAAAAACCCTCCAAATCTAGTAAAGCAAAAGTAACTGAATAAAGTCCTCAATACACTAAGTAGATCAAATCTAACTATGAACCTATAGAGCCAGGCAAACCTACCTACGCGGATCGTCAGGTTTGCCTGGCTCTTTAGGTTCATAGTTATATATATACATATATACATATATATATATATATATATATATATATATATATATATATATATATATATATAGAGAGAGAGAGAGAGAGAGAGAGAGAAAGAGAGAAAGAGAGAGGTAAACAGATTTGCTTTTAATTTGTTCTTTTTGGAAAAGTTACTTATAGCCCGTTTCTGCATAGATGACGGATATAAAATCTTTTAAAGAAAGTCTTTCATTATATATGACGATTAATTGCATAACAATGGCCATGTGGTGTCCTTGTGTAAAAAAGAAACTACGATTAATACGCAATAGAATCATCTTTACGTGTGCACTGGATCATTTCATTAGTATCTGTCAACATATATGAGATGAGGTATTATGTACACTATTTACATTATTCGGACTATCGTCCTCATCTTTGTCGCCATATTTATTACAACGTTTCGGCCTTTCTTTATCTGTCTATATTTATGAGATGAGGTATTATGTACACTATTTACATTATTCGGACTATCGTCCTCATCTTTGTCGCCATATTTATTACAACGTTTCGGCCTTTCAGTATCTGTCTATATTTATGAGATGAGGTATTATGTACACTATTTACATTATTCGGACTATCGTCCTCATCTTTGTCGCCATATTTATTCCACTGCCTTAACCTTTTGCCTTAAGGACACGTGACACAATGGATAATGTCGCTGGTTAGATCTATTGACAGGACCCAAATAGTATGAGTTCAATACCCGGTTAATACCAAATTCTCCACTGCCTTAACCGGGTATTGAACTCAGACTCTTTGGGTCCTGTCATAAATATGGCGACATGGATGGGGACAATAGTCCGAATAATATAAATAGTCTATCATTTCTTTTGGTTCACATTTATGACGTTATACATATGGACTTGCAGAAATATATCAGATTAAGACAGTGTTCTTAGAATTTTATGCAACAAATAGTTTTATAATTTGAAAAGTTACCTCAAGTTTCAAAAATTACATTAGCACCAAATTCTTATTTGTTAAAAGCAAGAATGAATAATTAATCTCATTGATATTTATGAATTTATTTAACACACAGGCAGAATATTTGATTAGTAAAGAATTTTATAAATACACGACATTAATTGATTCCTGTAATTCTTAGCATATACGAATAATTTTGATGTATTTCAGCTTTCGTTATAACCTCCACAATATATATAATGAAATGAATAAGAACAATTTTTAGAAAGTTTTCAATTAGGAAGATTACGAAACAATTATATCGGATATGAATGACACAATTTTAGCAAAAGGCTTTCATTATTGTCATCGCTAAAAATCACTTTAACTAAGATTTTTTTTCACTGGCGTAAATATTCGAAAATATTTCCAAAAATTCTCGATTAATTCTACATGCTTAATTTTTTTTATATTCCGTCTCCCTTCGGGAAATTGGCAACTATATCTCTTAAATACTGATCCATTACCATCCCAGTTTTATCCTTGTTCATTCATCCATTCACGCAAATTCTTCAAGTTTGCTAATCATTGTTTTCCCTGACTTCACTCAGCCTTATGTGTATCTAGGCTATCTTTCTTCATTATTTATCTCAGACATCTCAGCTCTTTGTGTGATTATAAGCATAAGTTTAATTACCAATTCTTTTTTAAAAGAATTACTCAAAAATAAAATTTAATAACGTGTAAGGTACAAACTCTTTTTAATGTATTCTTGCTTTAAAATTTCAGCCAAAGCAAGATCGAAAGGCCTTCCTCGCTATTTTTCATAATTACAGGAATATCTGTAGGTGAATAGACGAAGAGGCTAATAAGTTTCTTGAGACAAAAGTAATATGAAATTAAATTAGGTACTAAAATTGATATTATACTAGTTTGGGATGTAAGGGCTCCTATTTTATCATGTACGCAGGATAGGCGGATGCAGACGGCACCTTTGTAGATGTTAAACCGTAGTTTAGAAACCGTCTAGAAAGATTACCTCTACTGTGTTCATGAAGTAAAAGTGTATCATTGCGTTACATTTTTAAATAGATTCCTCCCATTCAGTCCTAAAGAGCTACTCAAGGTAGAGTTTTACTAAATAAGGCTGTTCTAAGGAACAAAGGTAACGGTTGATATTAGCATTGAAGTGGCTAAAATTGTAGGAATCGCCGAATCTATTTCACTGTAGTACGATCCGTAAACTATCGGTTCTTGGGAAGACACTGAATGAAATTTTCTCTTTCCCTATGGAATTCAAAGGAAATTAGTATTATTCGACTCAGTGTGGTCTTGGTGAGTCATAGGTAAAATGTCTGACCCAGTGGAACTAAGCAATGTAGCTCGTCTGAATATTTACCAGGAAAAAAAGACATATTGTAGCGATAGGCTCAATGGAGAGGTAAAACGCACCAATTGGTATACTTTGATGAGACCAAACAGTCGACGTAAGCAATGATACCTTATGGGTAAAGGCTTACTGAAGCGGCGACAGCGATATTTTTACAAGCTCTCGTCTATTGTTGGTCGAAATGCATAGCATAGGTAGTTTGCTATGTAGACCTGTAATATTTTGAAGCTGAAACCTTGCTCTATGCAGTAGTGTTATAATATTCCCTATATTCGTATTAATAAGTAGGTGTCAGTGGTTTAAAGATTTTTTATTGACTTTTCTATTTTTTTTGCTTTTCAGTAATGTATCAGAATAACAAATAAAAACGAAAATGATACGAAAATGTACATCTTCAAAATTGCTTAACTAATCAAGCGGCATTCATATTTCAAATATTAAACAATATGCATTTTATCACAGCTGAATCATTGGTAGAAGGTACAGACACTCGTAGATAAAGAAAAAGTCAGGGTCTTCATTATTTTTATGTAGCGCAGAGACCTCAAGAGGTTTGCGCATTACTGGAAGCTTTTTCTACACGAGAAGAGTGTTATTGTGATTACAAACAAATTTTAATATTCTTCAGTATATATTTTTTTTCCAAACTCAGAGGGCACTTAAGCATATTCTTGTATTTCCCACAAACGAACATATATCTTCATGTGTTACATTTGTGTGTGTATATATATATATATATATATATATATATATATATATATATATATATATATATATATATATATATATATATATATATATACATATATATATATCTATATATATATATAGATATATATATTTGTGTATATATATATATATATATATATATATATATGTATATATATATTTATATATATATATATATATATATATATATATATATATATATATATATATATATATATATATATATATATATATTATATAATACAAACACTTAAAAATACTTTTAAGTGTTTGCCATTATACAATAATTTTTGGTCTGTCTTTTGACATGGAGCTCTCAACGGATTTATATCCTCTTAGAAATACCATACGGATCACCAATAATTTCATTATTATTATTATTATTATTATTAATAATAATAATAATAATAATAATATATATATATATATATATATATATATATATATATATATATATATATATATATATATAAGGAGGATGAAAATGTCTTCGTATAATTTTGATTTCGTTGACATAACGAAGAACAACAATGTTTTTGAGAAATTAGAAAATTCGCCGCTAAAATTTCAACATTGTACAGCAGTTAATGTTGATTTTTTTTAACTGGTCCAATGTTCAAATCCAGCTGACTTTAATATTATTTTGGTTGTAGCAGCTCATAAAAAAATATATTGCCTCTTCCACAACATTATTCGTGTACGAGTGTGTATATGTAGATGTGTGTATTAAAGCAGTGAGTGCTGGACGATCTTCCCAAAGATGAAGGGGAGTGCCCAGTGACCTAAAACTTTCAAGCAAAAAAGTACTCAACAGATCCGGAACCACAAAGACACTCATGGCAGAGCTTCCGGATATTACTAGAAATAAGTAGCTCTGACATAGAAACAAGTGTGGGCATGTAAATATGAACAGAGAATTTGTATGAATACTATGAATATGTATTTATCCATGAATATAATATTTGATTCAATACTTTCCCCTCATGTATATATATATATATATATATATATATATATATATATATATATATATATATATATATATATATATATACATATAAATACATATATATATATATATATATATATATATATATATATATATATATATATATATATATATATATATATATAAAAGTGAACATAGAAGTCAACACTTAGAGGCAACACCAATTAATAGTGTTTTCCTATTGTCATTTACACACACACACACATATATACATATATATATATATATATATATATATATATATATATATATATATATATATATATATATATATATGTATATATATGAAGAAATATAGTCTTAAGATGTGGTATATTTATGGGATAAAGTGCTCAATAGAGCGTGATATAAAGGTGATATAAAGGTGATATGAAGGTGATATCCGTGATATAAAGGTGAACATAGAAATCAACACTTAGAGGCGACAGTCTGTTTCATGCTAGATGCAATCGTCAGGACACGAGTGCTGTTATTAATAACAGTAATAAACAAATTAAAATTAAATACTGTTACCGTCAAAATAATAGTTCAAATAAACTACAACAATCAACCCCACAGTCTGTTTCATGCTTTTTGTCTCATGCTGTTTTTTCTTTGAGAAAGTATACATTGGACGAAACGCCTCAGCAACGAATAGTGTTTTCCTATTGTCATTTATATTTATAAAGATTGTCTTATCAACAGGTTAACTCTGAGAAATTTTCATATATATATATATATATATATATATATATATATATATATATATATATATATATATATATATATTCGTTGATATCCCCTGGTGGTGGACGGAGTGATTGGTACAGGGTCCCTCTAAGAAAATCAAGAATCGGGGTCCTAAAGGTAACATTAATCAGCTAAGTGACAAATTTTATATTTGTATAAATAAAATACAAGTGTGTATTTCAGCTTGACCAAGATCTTTTCCAAAGGTTGGAATTAGATTATTTTGTCATATTCTATAAAACTAGATGATATATTAGATGAAATTTGATTTAAAATGTTCACTGTGTTATGCAAGAAAAATTCATGTAGAAAAAAGATATTCAATAGAAAAATCGGTATATTTGCTAAGTAAATTGTACATTAAGACAAACATACAAAAAATATTATTTAACAAAACGCCGTCAGCGTCGATGAGAACATCGGAGCAGCCTCGAGCCCTCCAATACTGAGTCACGTAATCAATATGAAAGATAATAGAGTATGGCTGAAACAGGTATAAACAACCTTTCTATAAAGAGGTTGACCATCGTTAGTTCTGGGTATGACGATAAACTATATCCAGCAGCAAGGTCTCTGATCAGCAGATTGGAAGATTTGAGGAGGGTGGAACCACCTCTAGTGCTGTTGTTCCCAGGTCCACCCTGACTGGGGGGTGGTAGAACACTTTAGTGTCCTAACTATTGGCAAATAGTGAACTCGTAAGCAAAAATAAAACATACATTTTTATATTAAATATACCAGCAATACACTTTTATATAAAAAATGACCAACAATTCATATAGCAAAATTACCAAAAATACATTTTAAAGCAAAATGGCCAGCAATATATTTTATTTGATGTTAAAGGCATACGATAGCGTTCAAAATATATTTAGTTGAAGCCATAAAATTGGGTTCAAATATTTAGACTTTGACATTAAATAATCTAATGCCGGTAAACAAAACCAACCAAACGACCAACCTGAAAAAACTCTTTCATGACATTAATCCATGTAATATCAGACAATTTCAAACTGTATTCCAAATTATAGCTTAAAAAAAAACTACAACATAAAACACACGTATTACCGCTTCTAGTAATTATGATCACACAAACATGTACATCTTTGTGCTAGTTAATTAAAACAACCTCTTTCGTTTCCTTTCATACGGTCAGTTTTAGACCCACTGGAGTGACAGTGTGTAACCGATTTCTATATTTCCTCGGATTATGTCATTTGCCGTGATGTGCAGTAATATGAATCTATTTTCGGTGTGTATGATGAAATTTGTTTGGTCTTGAACAATATTGCGTCATCCGTGATTGCATCAGATTTCCATCACATCCAGAGACTATTGTCTCGACTGTCGATTAGTTGTCCTATGGCCACTGTCTTCGATGGACGTTACTCCAAGTTAGCGTATGAAAATTGTAACGATGCACAAACACACTCGCATTCCTTACCAGTGAGTAAATCAAACTATTATAGACTGGTGCGGAGACTCTCCTGATTTAAATCCAATCGAGAATCTGTGGTCAATTTGCAAGGAACGACTTCGTGGAATGAACATGCGAAGTACTAACATGTTCACTGGGTCATGCTTCATTGGAAAATCATGGAAAAAAAAATAACGGAATTATTCGTTGTTTCAACATTAACGATGTATTCATTCCTTTTCATGTGGGTTGTCCTTTCAGGATTCGAGCGGTTATAGCTCTCCACGACTAGCATTTCTAGCTATAAAAAATGTTAGTCCACTTGCTATCCCTTCCCATTGTATGTTCTTCCATAGAGTTACAGAAGCTCGGTTACGCGGAAATTTTCTCTGACCCTTTTATCCTAAATATCCTGTGTATATCAGATTTTCCAAGCCCTCTTTTCTAGTTACATATCTCAGACATTTCACTGTCTCATTATGATTCTAAGTATACCGTATTCTTTTTATCCTATTTCCCTTAAAACTTCCCCGATTTTCCAAAGTTATGTCCATGGTATTCACAGCCTCATTCTATAAAACCACATCTCTTTTGCATGAGGTCACCTCTCCAGCTGTGAGGAAACTGTCCAACATTCACAAACTTATAGGTGCTTTAATATGACAATAATTAGTGAGGACATACAGGGAATAGTTAGGCATCATTGCATGGCCCTTGTTAGTCACAACTTCTAGAAACATCTGAGAGGACATGAATAGAATATACTTCAACGTCGGTATTTCCATAGGTTCAGTGCAGAAAAACCTATCGTTTTTTTTCTTTACGTGTTTGCTTTCAAGGAGATTGTTATCCCCAAGACGCTTCAGTGGGATGCATTTTGATTTCCTGTGTTGAACTGGAAGTTACACTACTAATGCCTGCGATATATACACAAGAAACCCGAGAAATTTCGGGAATATCGTGTCATAAAAAGTGCGGGTAGATTTTTCAATTTTATTTTCGTTTGAGATGCTGTGCATTCCATTCTATACGATTAATGCAGAAGTTTTGTGTCCAGTGTATTGGCAAAGAAATCTTTTCTGTTAAAAAATATTAGCTGTGTTGTTTTGTTTTTTTAATTTAAAGAAGTTTTATTAAAACTTGTTTGTTATGCTTTATCAGTTTTATCGTTTTTTCAATCACACACCTTCGCGTGTAATATCAGATGTCAGATAACATTGTATTAATGCTGGGTTGTTTTTTCATACTTACTCTTCCTACTATTTGCAACGCATTTTACAGTTCATATTGAATACAATTTTTGTGTAGTTTGTAAATAATTTTCTGATGTTTTGTTGTATTTTAATTTGCCTTGATTGTAGATATACGAATTAATTCTTAAGAGATCAATGCTAAGTTAGTTTGTGCAATAATGTAGTGGTTGTATAATCAATAATAATCAAAGTCATAATGATAATGAAAAAAACCGACACATGCATTCAAGCATATATATATATATATATATATATATATATATATATATAGAGAGAGAGAGAGAGAGAGAGAGAGAGAGAGAGAGAGAGAGAGAGAGGTTATAGTTGTTCCAAAGAGAGAAAACGTTTTGGGTTGTAATGTCGATTATTTTAAAATATATATTATACTTTATTTTCCATAATTTTGCAATACGTGTTTCGGGTCTCGCGATCTTCTTCAAATGTCTTTCTTGGACTGAATATCCAAGAAAGACACTTGTGTCACTACCACACAAAAATAAAAAATTAATATCTATCTATCTATCTATCTATCTATCTATCTATCTATCTATCTATCTATCTATCTATTCCCGCTTCCTCTCTCTCTCCCTCTCTCTCTCTCTCTCTCTCTCTCTATATATATATATATATATATATATATATATATATATATATATATATAGAGAGAGAGAGAGAGAGAGATAGATAGATAGATAGATAGATAGATAGATAGAACTGAGGCCAACGCCAAGTGGCGACAGTCAGCTACCTTCTTCAATACCATATTCATTTGTCCTGAATTTTGCGTTGCAAAACGTAACTTACTATTGCGACTTGGTATTGACCTCAGCGTCGACTTTTATATTTGCATACGCTCTCTGATATTGAGAACTTTTATCTGTAAATACAGCATTAAAACCATACATTTTATTATATACACACACATATATATATATATATATATATATATATATATATATATATATATATATATATATATATATATATATACGTATGTAGAAGTCCAGCTAAAACTTAAAAATACATTTGTGTGTGTGTGTTTATATATATATATATATATATATATATATATATATATATATATATATATATATATGTATATATATATTCTGTACATACCATTTTTTAACATCCTAAAATGTCGAATGAAGTTAATTACATATAAGTGTATAGATTCTAATAATTTAGTTTATAGATTATAATATTTAAAAATAATTCAGTAAAAACATCAAGGTATTTGACTCATTGTATTCATGTATATATCATTTTTTGAATCTTGAATTTGCTATTTTCAAAAGAGAATAGATAAAAATCACATATAATTTTTTTAAATGTCTCTTTGTTATGTTTTCAATAGTTTTTATTTAAACTGCGCGTTAACCATAACGGTGTCCTGTTCAATAGTTATCTTTGCAAACACATATATGAAAATTTCCACGCGAATCGAATTGTGTGGGAGCTTATTTGTAAACACGTGTATTTATATATATTTAGGCAGAAACATTAATAGATAGTGACACGACGAGAGTGGGATTCATTGAAGCCTGCTTCTCAGAAAATACGGTGTTTCTCGCATGTAAAAATGATGTGAACACTTTTCACTAGGTAAATTTTACTCGCGGTCCAATTAGATGAAGGGACGCTATAACCCGACTCCAAACTAAACAAAAGCCCCAAGGTTATATGCGTATCTCTCTCTCTCTCTCTCTCTCTATATATATATATATATATATATATATATATAGAGAGAGAGAGATAGATAGATAGAGAGAGAGAGAGAGTGTGAGAGAGATTCCATTTTTGAAACATGGTTATTACTGTGTAGCGAAAAAACATATTTTAAATCAGTTAATTCATAATATTAATGCTCCTTAAATTTACATTGAGCACTATTGTGTAAAAATAAAAATATGTATACGATCACCGGATTATATATCTTACTGTTCTTTCTTTTTATTTATTTATACATACATACATATATATATATATATATATATATATATATATATATATATATATATATATATGTATGTATGTATGTATGTATGTATGTATAGACGGCCTGTATGTGCGTGTGTGCAGAGCAAGAGTATTCCAGGCCTTTTTCAAATGAAAAAAAATCTGAACTTCATAGAAAGGTTATTTTTGAGACTATACAAACGGAAAGCACATACACAAATTTATATATATATATATATATATATATATATATATATATATATATATATATATATATATATATATATATAGTTATTAGAATAGAGGTAAAAACGTTCAATACTTAACGAAGGTCAATTCAGACTTTCGTTATTTTACAATCACTCACCAGATTATACAACAAGAGAGTATATAAAATCGACCCTAATGTTATCGATAAAAAGCTTCATGTCGAGATTACTGATGAGCGATTGAAAAATTAAGATATATTGAGTTGACATTCGATAAGTATTGAATATTTTTACCACCAATTAATAATTATTATCGCTCTAGTCTATATTGATCAATTTATTGGAAGAAATCTTTTAAATTTTATATGTGTAATTTCTTCATATTATGTACTTGTACTCAATCAACCATTTTCCTTTTATTTTGTTGTATAGGAATATATATATATATATATATATATATATATATATATATATATATATATATATATATATATATATATATAATAACAGAGGTAAACTGTTTCTTGACATAGCATATCAATATCAATATAAACTATATGGTTTCAGTTCGGTTACAGAATTCATAATGGTGCAACGTTCATACCTATGTCCATGGTCTCTGCCGCTCACCCTCTCTCTCTCTCTCACTCTCTCTCTCTCTCGCTTCAACTCTGCATATATATATATATATATATATATATATATATATATATATATATATATATATATATATATATATATATATATATTACATAAATATGAAAGTCAATTTTACCACATTATTAGTTTTCCGGTTGATAAGCTCGACTAAATTTATCACGAGAAGCGAAATAGCCGTAAAAATGGGATACAATTGAGTTTCATTTTTACGTAATTCTTTTCTATGCTCTATAATCAATATATTGAGCTCCCTTTGTGGATCAGTTTTAATATTTTATATTTATAGGATTTTATATTAATAGGATTACTTACCCACCGATTTTTACCTATATAATCCGACCAATTGTAGAAATGCGACAAACTGTAAAAGCTCTTTAATCACAACGCTTTTAGCCTTCGTACGTACACACACACACACACACACATATATATATATATATATATATATATATATATATATATATATATATATATATATATATATATATATATATATATATATATACATAGGCTGAAATAGCCCTCAGTATCTTCTATATTTTTCTATATCGTCTTAAGCGATTGCCAGAAAAAATTATATAAAATGTTTCTTTCATATTTATGTGTAAACTCACTACCACACATGTGTATGTATGTAAAAGTACATCAATAAACTTTACACTAATCATTTACTATTCACAACTAATATTTAATTATCACAGTAATTAACTTATTTTCAATGTACTTCATTCTGTGGTCAATATTATCCCATAACAGAACTCTATATTTGAAAATGTTTTTAAATGTTCAGCCCGAAATTCTTATAAGTTCTACGTAGCAAATTACAAACTTATTGTTCAACCGACCTACGAGTGCGACTATTTAAACACCTATATGCATAGGATATCTTTGTATGTTGATTTTCATGTTTTACACCATATTACATTGCCATCTCTATGTAATAAGTTATATGTCATTTCATTCACCACATTGATCCATTAGGGATAATTAATTGACCCCAAAGTAATCATGTTTAAAATCATTTAATACGAAATTGCACTCACTCGACATTCCCCGAAATTTAGTATTTGAAATCATTTATTTTTTTTAATTCTAACATCCTCATCAATATTTGTGATCATTTTATCATTTAACAGATTTTCTTAACAGATGTGATAATGAAAATAATATTGAAGTATGGATGAGACTTTCTGTCATTAGCGCAGTGGGAAAGCAAACTGGCTTAATAACTTAAGAAATCCATAAGATATAAATGCCTGCCGAAACTTCGAGGTATCTGTTTCAGAATCCAAAAGAAAATAAACAGAAAGTTAGAATCCACAAAATTACTAATGAACTATATGAACAATGAAATACCAAGTCTGTAATAATTAATATAACTAGTGTAGCTGTGCAAGTAGTTTATGTAAAACGCATGGATATATTGGAAATTCGAAGAACAGAATGATTGAAATTCGTAAAAGTAAATGAAAACAATAGTTGAACTTTTAGATAACTTTCTTCATCTGATTTGCTGCTGGAAGTATCAGGTTTAAATCCTGGGATAATTAACAATAATTACAATAATAATTATTTTGAAACTTTCGGCAGAGTAAACAAAGAAAGCGTTTTACAGTAGCGTTGACCATTGTAGCATTTTGGGATGTTGTACAATGAACATGGAAATAATTGTGATATTGGATAGTGATTT
The DNA here is from genome assembly GCA_964036315.1 of Acanthosepion esculentum. NCBI lineage: Eukaryota > Metazoa > Mollusca > Cephalopoda > Sepiida > Sepiidae > Acanthosepion > Acanthosepion esculentum. The sequence continues at coordinate 149,887,900 of OZ038476.1, read as the reverse complement.
CGAAATGGATCCACGAGAAAAACATGTCTGTTCAGAACAGCATTAATATTTCGACATGGATTGAATACAATATGTCGAAGAAAATAACAAATGATTGGTTTTTCCTAAGACACGCTAGATAACTTGAAAATAAACTTCTTACTAGCAACCAATATGTGCAGATGTGTAATAATAATAATAATGAAAATAAGAAAAGAAGAAAAGAAGATGAATAATAATAATAATAATAATAATAATAATAATAATAATAATAATAATAATAATAATAATAATAATAATAATTGAAGGGATCCCTGGAAGTAGATGCCTCAAAGAGATACAAAAGAATTGTTCTGACAAGTACAGCCCACACTTTACGAAGGGCTTTATCTATGTAATTATTATTATTTTTATTTTATTTATTTTTGCAGTGGAAAGTGTCATGATGCCATTTCTAACCTTAGGTCCTTGGGCGGGACCCGGAAAGAAATGTGTAAACGCCAGATATCAAAGGAAATAATAATAATAATAATAATAATAATAATAATAATAATAATAATAATAATCAGATGTATCTATGTAAAATGTGTGTGATCTTTGTTCTTTTACAAAAATGATTAGGGGGAAAATGTCATGAAGCCAATTTAGATCTCTGGTCAGGACCCAGAAGGAAATGTGTATACAACAGAAATCAAAGAAAATACTACTACTACTATTGCAACTATTACTACTACTACTACTTAGAATAATAATAATAATAATAATAATAATAATAATAATAATAAGAAGAAGAAGAAGAAGAAGAAGAAGAAGAAGAAGAAGAAGAAGAAGAAGAAGAAGAAGAAGAAGAAGAAGAATGAAATACATAGTGAGTGAATATATTAAAAACAGTATCTCGTATTATCAGGTATCTAAGAAAGTTACGAAAAAGGTGACATGCATCGTGAAAGTCCTTATCGGAGATAAAGGAATGGTCCTGAACAGCCTTGGAAGAAAAGTGGTATGAAATAAAAATCAAAGAAAGTGTTCCGAACATAAAAACAAATGTATTACTGAAAACAAATTAGAATACTAAGAAGAAGACTGTTCCACCGAGGAGACTTGCTGACACTTAATCTCCAGCCTCTACCTGTTACTATTGCAGAACACACTCAATCAATTATTATTATTATTATTATTATTATTATTATTATTATTATTATTATAATTATTATTATTATTATTAATCGTCTTCATATTATTAATAATAATAATAATAATGATATGAAGAAGATGAAGAAAAATAATATGAAATCAAAGAAGATAAAGAAAACGAACATGAAAAAGATGATGATGAAGAAGAAGAAGAAAAGAACAATATAAGAAGAAGAAGAAAAAGAAGATGAAGTAGAAAAAGAAGAATATGAAGAAGAAAAAATAGAAGAAGAATCTACGAAGTTAATATTGCCTACATTGCCAATTATTTATATTCAATAACAGCAAGAAGTGACGGTAATAATGTGTTTAGAATTATTCCTTCACTGATTGTTCCAACTAAAAAGATTTTGTGGTCTACATTGAGGATCTCCCCAATATTCTCCTAAATATCCCGGCATTCTGCTCACTGTTCTCAACAATTCTGTCATCTAGAGAGTTTCTACTCTTCCCGTAATTTCCACTAACCGCAGTCTATTCCCCAGTTCTTTAAGGATCATTTGCTCTCTCCAGTAACAACCACTGGCATAACCGTCACCTTAATGTTCCGCTACTGCCTTAGCTCTCAGGCAAGGTCATGATACTCATCTATGTTTTCACCTTCTTTCAGATATATTTTTTGATCCGTCGAAAGTGCGAAATCCATTCTCTAGCATGTTTTCTCCTTGTTGAGATTAAGTTTTCTCTCCTGGATTTAAGTTTAAGTTTTCTTGCTTGCATTTTTAATCCTGACTTTACTAGACAGATTAAATGTTTATGAAAACTTAATACTAGCAATACTTGTAGCACAGTGAATTATTATTTAATAACATCGAAAAGAGAATTTAAGGATTTAATTTCTTTATCAAAATAGTTAAACTTAAGATTCTGGTATTAAGTTATTTTTCCATTCTCGATTTCAAATGGTTTTAATGTTTTTGTAACTTTTCATCGCGGTAGTCTCGGCCGATCCACTGACTAAGTAAACTATTCAACTTTATATTTAGAGGAAGGGTTTAAACGCCACAAACGGCAGGATTGTCATGGTTGCTGGGATTAAGAATGTGGTGTAGAACTGTCATTATGCCCCACGCGTTGGTTGCCAATAAAATTCATATACCGACAATAAGTATATATATTGAATGTCGGCAAGTGCTTCTGAGGAAAATAATCGTTTTATAATGAAACTCCATTTTGATTACTCTTCATTAATTTAGCCACGTTTATAACAGTACCCATCAGACCAACAGATTCATCCACATAAATATAATAATCAAAAACTGAATTTATACAAATAAAATTCCTGACAAATACGAAAGAATCTCTAATGAAGGCTGAACACCAAACGAGTCTTAGAAGAAATAAATTATTAATCTTCTCCTTGTTATTCTTGTTTATTATTATTATTATTATTATTATTATTATTATTATTATTATTATTATTATTATTATTGTGTTTTGCCGTTGTTGCATAAAATACGAGTTGTCCCTAATTTCAGTTACATCAATTAAGAGACAAGTTTTTTTGTTTTTTTTTGTATGAGAAAATGCTAACAGATGAACCACAATACAATTAAAGAGAAAACTTCGGAAGATTTGAGAAGGATCCATCAGTAAGATTTTTAGCAATTCATATAATTTAGGGCTGCTAGAAATTTGTTCTGCATCTTTGTTCGCGGCTTTTGTTACTATTCCCAGAAGCCCAATAACAACAGGTAACTTTGATGTGTTGAGATGCCACATTTAATTATTATTATTATTATTATTATTATTATTATTATTATTATTATTATTATTATTATTATTATTATTATTATTATTATTGTTGTTGTTGTTATTCCCTTTGATTTCTGGTGTGTACACATTTCTTTCCGGGTACCGCACTGAGACCTAAGTTTGAAATGGTATCATGACATTTTCCACTGACCAACCAAAAAAAAAAGATTATCATTAAAATCATATGGCAATACGGTGGTTATCGCTGGAGATTGAGTGACACCAAATATCTTCAATTCTCCATTACATTATTAGTTTCGTTGCAGACCTCAGCCATGCCGTTGTCTACATCGCGTCAAATCTCCCTGGAACTTCTGTCATTTTTGCCAATATTCAAATTAGGCTATTAGAGACACAATCGTGAATTAGATGTATCACATTTTTACTAGCTACCGGTCAATTATTATTATTATTATTATTATTATTATTATTATTATTATTATTATTATTATTATTATTATTATTTCCTTTGATTTCTGTTTTATACAGGTTTCTTTCCGGGTCCCAAACTGAAACCTAATGTGAGAAATGACTTCATAACATTGTAAAAAAAAACCCTAAGATCAGACACATTTTCAATAGATAAAACTCTGTGAAATGTGTGAGCTGTACTTGTGAGTACATTTTTTTTGTATTTCTTTAAGACATGGGCTACCAGTAATCACTTCAATGAGTCTATCGAAACATTTTTCAATCAATCTGAGGGCTACAACTACAACTGGAATTATTGAATTATTTATTATTATTATTATTGAATTATTTTATTATTATTATTATTATTATTATTATTATTATTATTATTATTATTATTATTATTATTATTTGCTTCTGCGTATTCGCACCAAATGTTTGATGGAGATCAAGTAATAACAACATATCCCTTACGTTTCTTGTGTCTTCTTCAACAAATAATATTCGATGTAATTTTATTATTATCATTATTATTGTTTTTATTTTCTTTGATATCTGGCGTTTACATATTTCTGGCCAGGGACCTAAGGTTAGAAATGGTATCATGAAACTTTCCACTGCAAAAAAAAATATTACATAGATAAAGCCCTTCGTAAAGTGTGGGCTGTACTTGTCAGAATAATTTTTTGTATCTCTTTGAGGCATGGATTTCCAGGGATCCCTTCAATTAGTCTACTGGAATCTTTTCCAACCAATCCTAAGGCTCCGACTACAACAGGGATTGTTGATGTTCCCATGTGCCACATTTTTGAGATTTCTATTTCAAGGTCCTTGTATTTCGACAGCTTTTTGAATATCTTCAAAGATACATTGCAGTCTGCGGGGACTGCCATATCAATAAGGAAGCATTTTATTTGTTTGATTATTATTATTATTATTATTATTATTATTATTATTATTATTATTAATTTTGTTCAGCGTTATTACTAAATCGATTAATGACGCTGGTGGCGGTGTTGCTGAAAAGTAATGAATGTGAACTGACTTTTATCATAAGTAGGCAAAACTTTTACTTACTTCGTCACACTTCGCTTCACGTGTCGCGTCGCTGTGTAATTGTTTCGCAACTCTTTTAAACTTTCCAAAGCGGAACGAGAAATCCTGGCTTGGGCAGGAGGCAAGACCCAGGTGAACACAAGGTAGACACAAAGAACGAAAGCAGACCATTTCCTGAGACTTCTTTCAATCATGGTAATAGCCATCCTGGTACTCAAACAGGTCCGCGTTATGTAGACACTACCGAAGTACAGTCAAAAATAGAATCTCTACTTTTTTGTGACGTATCGTTTATTGGTGAACTCCAGAGAAAAAATCGATATCCATTGCTTTTACACTTATTGTTAATTGTGCCTTTGGTATTTATAAACGGATTCAACTTTTAATGTTTCTTTTTGTATTTATATAATCTGCATTCTTACTGAGAGAAAAGTCATCAAATTGTTCATTATATTTACACATAGAAATGACGAAAGAATTATTTTTCAAGTAAGATTTTATCCTTGGGAAAATAAGTTTTTTTTTAAAATAAGATAGAAAATTGAATTCTGAATATATTTTTATTATTATTACATATTTTTTCCATCAAATTTTTATACTGAAAAATATTAAATTTTGGAAACGACGGCGAACAAGGATGTCACTCTTTTCTTATTTCCTTTAAAATTTCAGTAAATTTTATTTACATAAATGCTATCAATATTTTAGGCTTATAATAACTTTATACATTTATAATATACAAGATTCTATCAATATATTCATAGAATACAAAACATTTGTTGATACATACACACACACACATATATATATATATATACACTAGTTTTTGAATGTAAATATAATTATCTAACTTAATTATATTTTCATCAATGTGAGTAATGCATTTTTACTTTTCGGAATTTTTTTTTATTCAAGTCTCTTTCAGTTTTAATCGTATCGGTTTATCAATATAATTAATTTTATATTATTTCTTGCGTAATGTCTGTATTCATCGAAGGGAAAATTCTCTTTTATATTTTCTTTTATAACACTAGGAACATGTAAATGTGACGAGAAAATATTAATTTTAGCGGAGTTTTAAAAGTAAATGTCCATTTGCTTTCCACGTGCTACGTTGTTCTTTCTCTCGTTTCTTTCGTTAATAGATGTAATATACATTAAAATTTCAAACGCTCATTCACTGACTGCTGTTAAATGAAATTTCCTAGAACGCTGAGCGGAAGGCAAATTTGCTGACAATGTCTATTTTTTGTTTATTTTATTTTTTTTGACGCTATTCAATTCGAGGTGAAAACCGATCAACTCTTAACAACTTTGACAGAAAAGTCACCAAATTTGGCAACAACATGCCCACAGTAGACAATCATTATTTTTTCCCAGTTCCAGTAAAAGCAATTTTTTTTTTTAAAAACTGATCATATAATGTTCCTTACTGATTGACCTTTTCTGAAATATGTTGGCGGGGTTTTTGAAAAAACAAGTTTGGCATCAGCGCTTCTTTTTCCCCGTTATGACGAATATCATTAGCAGCGGTTCCGTAGTTAAAAGCACTTTGCTGCTCGTTCACCATCACTGCCACCACGGCACTTGTCACAGCCGCCACTGTTACTGCAACCCTTCCTGCTTGATATCACACTCGCTACTGTGATTGTGCTACAACTGCTGCTTCAGCTTCCACAGCTGTTCAGACCGAATGTGTGTGTGCGCGCTCGATTCGAAGATCGAAACAGTAAGGAGTGGGAAAGACTGATGATGAATCTTCAAAACTATACGTCTCTATACTTGACTGTGCCTATGTTTTGTTTTTGCCGCCTAAACTTTAAAGTGGCGTAAAAATATACGCATAAGATTTTTTTTAAATAAAAAAAACAAAGATCTTTTCTTGCTTTCGTGGGTAAAATTCGTATCTCCTTTTAGCTAAATATTTCAGAAAAATAGAAAAAGAAAATAGATTTTTAACACTTTTCATAAATATTCGTCTGCATATGTTTGCATTGAATCTTTGCATGCGTAAGACCGTGCACACAAACACACACGTGTGTGTGTCTGTGAATGCCAAGTGTAATGTGTTATCAGTTTTTTTATGTTGAAAACAATGACAGTTACAATGTCAACAAAGCGTGTAAGTAGGAAATTACCGAGATTTTTGGAATATGTCAAAGGTTGTTTTGCATAAAGATCTTCATTTGCCGTTCACTGATAGTTGTGAGAATCGGCGAAGGCGAACAAGGGTCCATCAGTCGCGTGTAGAGAAAGAGCCATATTGACGCATGGCAAAGCGTCCTCTTCGCTTTACAACAAAAGAGCAGTACCTAAAATCGATATTGCGCATGCTCTGTCACACGGTTAGAACGTAACAAGCGTACTTGTGGTTGGTCACAAAGTTTTGGTGCTATCCACATATGAAACACATGTCCATGTACTTGCCTTTAATGTTACACACATTCCTTCTGAATCTATTTGATAAGATTATTTATTAAATATTAATAATTCATGATTTATTTAAATATATTTTTCAAAACTTTCTGATAGTTGCTGGTCGAGTTTAATTTCATGTAAGATAAATATATCCATGAATGAAGACTTTTAAATGTTTATGAATTATATATTTTTTAATAATTCACAAATTTATAAGAATGAATTACAGTAAATTATTTATCAGTTCAAATATTCATTGATAAATAGTCTTATGATTGCTAGAGGATTTTATCAGTACTTTTTAACCGATGTTTTCTTCAGCTTACTCACGTTTATATGGTAAATATCCCAGATGCAATTTCAAATAAACTGTGAATAATCACAATCATTCATTTTGTGTCATTTAGACAATATTTCTAATATATTAAAACATTTCTTATCAACTAAACAAAATTCTTTTATTATTTTCACTTAAAATGATGTCATATTTTGTAATAGCCAAAAAATTCGAGACAACCCCTTGTTCTGAATAATAGGGAATACGCCACGTACTAATGTCAATCGACATCTCCAGATGCCTTGTTCTATTCCCCGTCCTTCTCTTCATTCTTTCATCTATCACGCCTTTCTGTAGCTCCCACTCTCTGTAACCCCTTGCGTGCTAGCAGCACTCCCGCCTTACTTGGCCTGAAATGCCTAAACAAAAAATTAGATGCTGGATTTGTTGCGTGAGTATATCAATCCAGGTACCTTCCAGATTGTTTCCATAATTGAGATGTTGTTGGATGTTTCTGCAGAGCATTCAGTCTGTAACACGCCCCATATATGTTTAATTTTTTTTCAATCTGGAGAGCTCGGAAGATACTGGTGGAGTTAGAAATCAGTTGAGTGTTCCTGGAAACTGTTTCCGTGTACACTCATCTGTGATGGGCGGCGTTACGCTATCTTGCTGGAACAAACCATCTCCACCAGAAAACATAGCGCTTGGAAAAGGATCTAGTACATCTGCAGCCACACCTATGCCATAAACCGTTTAAGATAGACTCTAGATTCACTCGGAAAACGGTACGTATCTATTTCTTCTCCAACCGGATATGAGCAGGGCAGACATGACTATTTAGACTTGGGTGGTAACCTGTCTAAGAGAAGTACAATTCTGATGTTGGTGTGCAAAATAGGTAAATTGAAGTTCTTCAACTTTGGTCGCAATTTAAAGATGGTAACTTAATAAAAGTCGACCACCATTGAGGAGCTTGAAATGACTGGAATTATTACCTCAATTGTTTTACTGAATCTGTCACAAACGATAATACTGATTTTTTTGCCAACTCCAGCAAAACACATTGCATATTTTAAAAGAAAATACCATCAGTATGCATAGCATTCTGCTGATATACTGATTCCATAAAAGCATGTTGTCCTTCTATAAACAGGGGTGTGTGAGTGGTTTAATGTATAGAGGCTGGGAATGATAAATCGGAGAAGCAAGTTCGAATTCCAGTCGTGTCCATTTCATTCACTTAAGCGCAAATACCTAATTAGAAGATATTAATCCATGTCACCCCAGCTATGGGCTAAATAATATGACCTTTATCGGAAAAATATCATTATTATTCTCAAAATATTGTTAATGTAATAGTCGCTTGGAAAAAAATACATTATTCTTTCAAACCAAAATTTCTTGCTGTTTGAAAGAGCTGATGCACCATAAAAAGCCGGTTGAATCCATCAAACTTTCACGCGGGAATTCGGCTGTATGTCCAAAAGTGATGCTAACGGGACTTGCCTATCAAAGTAACACAGCGTCGAAATCCGTTGGTCTCATAACGACGTTTTCTTGAAGAAAACTCCATGGTTGACGTTGACTTCCTTTGTCAGATAACTTACTTTTCCATCTCTTTGTCGACAGATGGCCGACTTCCAGTTTGAAGGAGAAGTAATATTTTTATGGATTCAATTTGTCAGCAGGTTGTTCTGCAAGCTTGTGATGTCTCTTTTAATGTGGTGTTGTTTTTTCTCCTGCCCAGGAGAGGTGCAGTAACTGATGCTCTGGTGTTAACACTGGTACCGTCGTGAGTCGACAATGAAGAAACTTACTGTAGTACAATATATGCTATTCAGTGTACTGATTGAGCATTCACGTTGAATTGTGATGCAACGTACAGCTCCATTGAGTGGGTAAAATTCTTATCAGCTGCCTATTCTACAGTCCTTGTATAAATTCTGAAAGTCCGCACTTAGCACTTTCTGCTGATGTTCACTTGGAATTCACATATGACTGGTATGTCCAGTCTAGTATTTTCCGATAAAAAGTTAGCGAATTTGCTACCCCAGTGTTCCATTATCTGGAATCGATAATCATTCTGAAATTCCATATTCCATATTCTGAAACCGATAATTATTCTGAGAACAGTTTTAATTCTGAGACAGATAATCATTCTCAAGTGGATTATAATTCTGAGACCAATAATTATTCTCAAGCAGATTATCATTCTGAGACCAATAATAATTCTCAAGCAGATTAATATTCTGAGACCGATAATTCTCAAGCAGATTATCATTCTGAGACCGATAATCATTCTCAAGTTGATTATCATTCTGAGACCGATAATCATTCTCAAGTGGATTATCATTCTGAAACCGATAATAATTCTCAAGCAGATTATCATTCTGAAGACCGATAAACATTCTCAAGTGGATTATCATTTTGAGACCGATAATCATTCTCAAGCAGATTATCATTCTGAGACCGATAATCATTCTCAAGTGGATTATCATTCTGAAACGGATAATCATTCTCAAGCAGATTATCATTCTGAGACCGATAATCATTCTCAAGTGGATTATCATTCTGAGACCGATAATCATTCTCAAGTGGATTATCATTCTGAGACCGATAATCATTCTCAAGTGGATTATCATTCTGAGACCGATAATCATTCTCAAGCAGATTATCATTCTGAGACCGATAATCATTCTCAAGCAGATTATCATTCTGAAACCGATAATCATTCTAAGACCAATAATTATTCTGACAGATATTCATTCGGAAGCTAATAATCATTCTCAGATAATCATTCTTAGACGGATAATAATTCTGTGGTCAAGAGGCGTTAAATGCTACCTTCATTTAAATGCGGCCACAGCTACACTACAATTTCCCTGTTACACCATGCATATATCATCTAGCTGGCGTGGCAAAAACTAACAACGGCGCTGTCTGTTTACACTACAGATTATATGATCAAACATTGATATAATAATTCATAGGATTGCACTTTACGTTTATTCACTTAAATTATTCGCTTCAAAATTTCCAAAACGAATTGATTTTCGTTGTGTTTTCATGGCACCTAAATAGAATTTTGTCTAGAAATCTGCAATTAACAATATGCGGATATCTCATTCGATGTATGAAAGAGCACCCAGTGACACATTTCTTTAAAATTTCCAAATGAACTTCATGCCACGAGTCCTGTAACGAAGTTGCAGGGCCTCCACGTGCCATAGATTATGTGGTTTGTCTAGAAACATATAGCCCGATTCGATTCCTCTTTTGGATATTTTTCCTTCTCTTAGGCTGGTTCCCTCATCAAGTCAAGAAATCTTAGCCCGACAGGTTATTTAATCTATAGGTGGAAGAATATCATTCACAGTAAATAAAGAACTAGAATCGACCAGAAATCTGAACCCTGCATACCAATTTTAATTTTCGAGCCTATAACTTTACACCGTTCGCGCATCCTAAGAATATACAATTGAAAACTCATTTCACATTCAGTCGTTATTTACTCACTGTTGAGACTTAAAAAGAAAAAGAAAATGGCGACTGACATTAACGTTGGAACACAAATGCATATTGTTACTTTTTCATTTTATTCAAGACAGCAGAATTGGGATAAAGGCGAATTGTAAATCCAATGGAGATCGATCTCTTGAGAGAAATGCATTCTGTGAATCGTTTGTAAAGTTGATTTCATTTGGTAAAGAATTCACGCAGCAGTAGAACATCAGTATTTTGAAGAGAGGATTTGAAAGCTCTTATGGGTCGATCAATGCAAACAAGCTAACTAGGAAATGGAGGAACCGGATGGCGTAGATCAATCAAAAGTAGTGAGACCTTTGTAAAATATGGAGATTTGAAAAGCGGCAAAATGTATCAGACCAAAGCACTGAACAACATCTCAGGTCCTGCTATTCACTACTTTCTAAAAATGAAAAAAAAATCCTTTCCCTTTAAGATGTTCATTGGAGATGAACATGGATCCTCTATGATGACGCGAGACGTGGAAAATCATGAGTAGATCAAGAACAGCCTGCAAAGAAAAAAATTGCATCCTTTGGAAACTTCATTTTTTTTGTCCTGTATTTGTTGGGATAGAAAGACGTATCTTTTTTCCAGGTAACTGAAAATTGCTAAAAGTCTTATAGCAGAATATTTACAGACTATCTTCTTCGAAATGTAGGAGCTGCAATTGAAAGAAATTTTATAAAATCTGAAAATGTTGGAAAATTATACTGTCTAATGGTAACAGTCGTCCATCTTTTGCTTCGTTCACTCCAACAAAAAATAATCGTTTTGAGTTTTAAATTCTACCCCACGTCGCATATTAACCAGACTTTAAACCAACGGGTTATCAAATGTTTTAATAAAGGAAGCATTCCCTATCAGTGAAAAATATTAAATACAGGGTACGATGGCTAAATTATCGCCATTTTATATTTTTAATTTCGCGCATGCGCGTTGTTTATTTTTGTTTTTATCGACTGCAAGGCATAGTAGTGTCAGTTGGGCACCGTCTATGAGAAAAAGAGCACCATGGCGCAATTCACTCCACTAGAAATTTGGAAACGTCATTGATATTCCCGCCGAAAGCTCCAAAACAAAAATTTCAGTATGTTTGGGCGTCAATCTGAAGACACTGCTGAGGATTCGGAAGAAGTTGGATGAATCTAATAGTGATTACGAAGGTACGGTAGCTAAAAAAAACTCACTCTAATCGTTCTAATAAGAACCCTGAATTAGATGGTGAGCGCTTCAGAATCAACACGGAGGCCCACATCAAGTAACTTGAAGAGGTAGTGCTGCCCTCGGTCAAGAGGATGGCAGCTGGAGGACCCTATGTCTGGCAACAAGACTCAGCACCGTACCACACAAGCCAGAGAACCCAGTTATAACTGTCAAACAAATTATGCTACCATATCACCCTTACATCTTGCCACCTAACTCCACTGACTGCAGACCCCTTGATTATTATTTGTGAGGCGCATTTGTGCGAGAGACCAACAAGACTACTTGTAATGCCAAAGATGAACTGAAGGCAAGGATTATGGCAGCATCCATCAACTTAAACACGGAAACCGCCCAGAAGAGTTGCAGGAGATTCTGGAGGCCGTTTTGAATCATATGACGATTTTATTAAATAAATTTACTCTTTCGTATTTCAAGATATTTTTGGTTAATTTTGGTAAATTTATTCCGTTTAAAGTGAGATGTTAATGCTATTTTCATTTTTGTTCATCTTATACAGCTCTTTATCCATCGCACGCTGTATATCTTCATTGTTCAAAATTTAATTGACAAATTAATTGCGTCGAAGCCAGAGTCGATTATTGCATCCTATTTGTAAACTTTCGAAAAGATGCTGGAAAGTATTAGAAAAGGAAGGAAAATATTATGACGATTAATAAATAATATCTACGTATTAACCCTAGAACACTAACCATCAATTAAAGTTACACCACTACTAACCATGGGTATATCATACCCGAGTTTGAAAATATCAAAAAAATATTCAATATGAATCTTTATTTGAAATATTTTACATGCAGCCATTTCAAAGAACAGGTAAAACATATCCTAAACAGGAAACAACAGATAACCTTTTTATTCCTGTTTAATAAACATCGAAATAGGACTGACCTGGCGATAGGAGAACGTATCTACTCCTATTAGCCTGTTTACAGCTCAAGAGGCTGACCGCTTTTATTGAGACACCATTTCTAGGAAGGTTTGTGAATAAGGCATTTGATACCTTCCAGGCCTTTCGATTAATAAATTATTAAAAACTTTCTAAACCTTAGAACACTAACCATCAATTAAAGTTACACCACTACTAACCATGGGTATATCATACCCGATTTTGAAAATATCAAAAAAAATATTAAATATAAATCTTTATTTGAAATATTTTACATGCGGGCACTTCAAATATTGTACTTTGAGTTAACATTAATAGGAACTGAAAAACAAAATTTAGATAAAAAAAAATCAGGTACTGAAAATTGTAATTAAAAATAGGAAAATTTGCGCTGGGTACTATATACCCGCGGTTAGTGTTCTCGGATTAATAATCTGCTAGAAACTTATTGCCATCCATTATATTTGTATTTCACTCTCACTAATTTGCCGGAAGGATAAAATATCATATTTAGCAATTTGGAGCTAATCTAAAGAAAGTGTGCTTCATAAATAAGCATAATACGAATAGATGAAAGTAAAATTTCGTACATTTCCATATTGCTCAATCTTAAAGGATAAAACATCGAAAGTATCTCACATCACCCCTGAATTATTTTTATGGGTTTACGGTATATTCAGCGCCTAGTCTGTTGTGTTAACTTCGCATTAATGTCCTTACGCATGAATCAATGTCTTCTCTTTACCATCTATGCTATTCGCGGAGTATATTACACTATCAAGCCTTGAGTTGTAGTTCGTCTAGGAGAACGGCAATCATGAATTCAAAGCAATAAAGAATTTCAACTGTCACAAAAAATCACAACACATCATAAATAATAAAGAAAAGGGAAACTGTGGAAATTCATGAAAACTATTCCCTGAATATTTCTTCTCACATGGCACAGTGGATAAAGGCATTAGTTAGATCCAGTGACAGGACCCAAAGAGTGTGAGTTCAATACCCGGTTAAGACGGTTCAAAACTTGGAGAGTGGAATTAACAGGAGATAACTGATAAATGACATCCATTAAACAGGGACCGTGAAATTAGAACAGTCTATCCCAGTGAGCGAAATAAAGGGTTCAGTTAGATATTCCAACGACCTGAAGAAAGCCGGAGCGTACAACGGCCGAAACGTTGTAATAAATATGGCGTCAAAGATGAGGACAATAGTCCGAATAATATAAATAGTGTATATTTTCTTCTATCCGCCGTGTCTCCACAATTTCCTGTCGTTTGTAGCACCTAATGATATCTTTTTTGCTATCTGTCCTAAACCTTTTTCCGGAATTCACTTCCTCAATTCCCTAAGTAGATTATGCGTTGTTTTTGTTTTCTCCCTCTTGCCTTCAATCTGTCCTTTGAGTATCAATATTTCCAGGTCCTCTTTCCTCATTATGTGCCATAGAATTGTCAACTGTCTCTTCCTGGTGTTAATTTTTTTCGAGGGAACTGGAAAGTGGGTCTTTGGTAAAAACTACACTCGGCAATGGAGTTTCGATTAGGGGGCAAAAGTAAGGTACCCCGAATCATTGTTACCTACGGGTGATCTGTGGCTAAGATCTAGCACCTGTTTGATCCCTTGCCACTGTTACGGTTTTGTTCATAAATGAGAATTGAGAATTGATCATAACTAAATTTTTTAAATTGTTTTTGTTTATATGAATAAATTATAATAAATAATTACTGCTAATTTCGATATTGAGCCATCTTTTTAATTAATGCTGTGAACGTTAGAATTTATATATTATTTTTCGATTGCATATATATATATATATATATATATATATATATATATAATGGAGGAAGGTGTTACTTTTTTGACGATTAGATGATTAATTGATTGATGATTAATTGAAAATATATAGGAATGAGTAGAATTGGATTCATCTGTGTTTGCTTGCGCGTACGTGTGTATATCTCAGCGAAGGCAAACAATGATCATTACTTACCAATTCAAGCCAATCGCCTCGCCATATTACTTACCAGAGGCAAACCGTTACTGCGTTTGCTGCTTTTTTTATGGAACAGCGTAGATTGCTGGCGAACCGGAAATGATCCGTGTTTGGACTATAAATTGCCAAGAGCAGTCACGATGCGTGATTTAAAATGAAGAAGCCTGTAGCTGACGGCTGACACGCAAGTCGATACCCGAGCAGTACTGGCTGGGTCACTGTGGAGATGGAGTATGATGTTGAAAGATCCAAAACTCAATTGAAAATCGGCTAAAAACATCACTGATGATGTGTGCCAAAACATCAAACAGATTGTATTTCACGAAATAAGTGTCTCTTTTATTTCTGTTGCTTCAGATTTCATTTGGGAGGAGATTGTCCAACATTCACTGACATCTAGGAAAACTGATATTATATAACAATTCGATAATTCACTTACATGTCATGATAGCCAGTTCGATATATAATTATAAACGTATAATTATCTGGTTGAAAGGAAGTTATTATGGCTCATTTAGAAACTGCATGACCTTTCCTACTAACCAAATATAAATGCAGTATATCAGTGACTGGGTTTGTTCTCTAAATACTTTCATGCAATTGTTCGGATCGGCTCTTCGCAGTTACATAGATTGTATCAATGTAAGCATAATACTAAGCTGGTGTCGAAATTTCATCAGTTTAAAGTGGAGCTGGCTATAAATTCTATGCTAACATTTTCTTTTCTCGCATTTATCACTTGTGGAACTCTTTTCCGACTCCATGCTTTCCAGCCAGATTTAATCGTCAAGTATTTTAATATACAATGTCAATTGCTATCTACTGCTCTCCTTATTACTATATTCTCTTTCCGCTCTTTATTAAGGTTTCACTTCCTAATATTTTGGCACCAAGTGACCCCTTGCGTCTTAGTGGCATTACTGCTTTGTATGGGTTGAAACCGATTAAAACAATTGTAAACCCCAACACACCAGGATTGATCGTCCATTTAAAACATGCATTATTAAATACTATACTCTTCAAATAACTCAGTGTATGGAACAGTTACAACAAATAGAGAATAGGTGACAAGAAGATTGAACATAGTACTCGAAGTGTTTCGCCCCCAAACGCAAGCTACTACAAAACCCAAACTAAAAATGAGCGCTATTTCCTTAAACATTCTCATCAGATCCAGATATGGACCCCACGCATGTCGCCAAGCCATTCATAAATATCTAAACAGTTGACTGTATGCAATCGCTTTCTCGGATAAATTGTTAAAATGTACCTGTTATATAACATAACTTTGAACATTAATGGGTGTGTCTCAATCCTCATAAGTATATTGGACACTATTTTAAGTGAGGTTAATATGCTGTCTAAGTAGTCCACCACTAGCTGTGCTTTACCTACTTCAAGTCGCTGGGGAGTATTGTATTTTGTTGATGTTATAAATATTACCGTTTCATTTCCAACCTACGTTTTGGTTATTCCTCATTCACTAACCTTTTCTAGGTTAAAACAAGATCAATATTTGATTAAAAATATTAAATTTTCCCGATATTTGAAAGTTAATTTACATCTTCTGAAGAATATTCATGATCATCTTAAATAATAATGTAAAGTTCTGAAGATGATATGACAAACATTGAAATATTTAAGAACTCCTCAAAACTTCCCGATTTGTAAATACAACATTGAATTGCATATGATAATGTATTACTTATAATTTAACCAATAGCTCAATAAAGATCTGTTATATACCGTACCTATAAACACTAATGGTTATGTCCCAATCCTCATATATACGTTGGGCACTATTGTAAGTCGGGGGTAATATGGTGTCTAAGTATCCCACCAAGAGCAGTGGTTTACCTACTTCACGTCGCTGGCGAGTATTGTATTTTGTTGATGTTATAAAGATTACCATTTCATTTCCAACATCAGTTTTGATTATTACTTATTCAATAACCCTTTCTAGTTTACAACAGTACGCAAGTAAGGGGAACGTCTAAGTCTCAGTGAAGACTTCATTCTGTAAATCTCGTTGCCTGGCTTTAAAGTATCACCAAAAACTGTACCAGATAAAAAGAAACCACATCCCACGAGGAATGTCAATAGCAGCAACAAATAAAATAGTTAGCAAATGTAATTTGAAGAGTGAATAATGACATATTCAAGATGCTGAAGTTCCACACTACCTCAAGAAAAAATGCTAGGAAGGAAACCCCCATCAATACTGGGAAGAACAATATTAAGTACTCAACTTGAAAAATCTATTTTCTTGAAAAATTGTTTTAAGAGAATAGTTTTATAAATTTGAACCGGCGGAATTTTCATTCAATGCTTATCGAATATGTCCTTATGAGGCGACAGCTAATATTATTCTCACCATTCAGCAAATATGTGAATACACATGATAGCGTCATGACGGTAGGGGACATTTCATCACGGCCGATTCATCATCGGCCAACTCATCTCCGTAAGAACACATGTCCATGACAACTCACCACCAGCCTTCTCAACAAGGAAGATAACTCAACGCTGGCGTCAAATTCATAGCTTTATAAATTTATAAATTATTTTTATTCAGATTTAAAAAGATATGTTTAAGAAATGGTCCTTAATAAATTACTTTTATTTGTTTTTAAAAAGTCGACGAAAAAATGTCATAGTTTGTTTTAAAAATGGTTCTTATTAGATTACTTTCATTCGGTTTTAAAAATTGTTTACAAATGATCCTTAATGAGTAACTTTTATTTGTTTTTCATAGTTTGTAGGTCAATTGGTTGTCTTCACGCTGAATAGACTGTTGGTGAGTTGCCCTGTAGTTAAGTTGTTACGGATATGAGATGGCCGGTGTTGAGTCGGCGGTGATGAGACGTTCTGCACCTCAACCTGAAAATCAGCTAGATGCGATAGATAAAATAATGGTGAAAACTTGATAGAATGAGTCACAAAATCTTGTACAATCGTCATAATCTCAGGTGGAATAAGCAGATGCGGATGTAACCATTATTTTATAAAACTTCAAAATGATTTAGTGTCTATAAAAACAAAAAAATCATTTGAAACAAATTAAGAGTTAAGTATAAATGTTCGCCTGTAAAAAATACAATTTTACTTACTGGCTTTTCAAGTTGTGGAGACATATGAGGACAAGAGAATGCTACCCTCTCAGTGTTTACTGTGTATCAGGCAAATGTATTTTCAATTCTATTTTACCTTTATTTTGGCTTTCGTATTTAAATAAAAAATTAATTCCTAAAAAACATAGTCACTGTTTTTCATGAGATCAGATATATAAAGCTGAATTAATATATAATTTTGAAATTATCTCAGTGTTTTAAATGTCAAATCAAAATATTTCGTATTTTCAACATTGTCTAATCATCTTCTTTCTACTGAATGTTAAACATTTAATTGTAAGGTATACAAATTTATAGTCCCATGTCTATTTTATTTGAAAAGGCTTTTAATTACATATACAAATAGCGAAGGGTGCCTTCCAAAAGGAAAACAAAGTAATAAGAATCATGAAAATTTCGTTAGAGTTTTGACTTGCTATGTAATATCAATGGTGATATATAGAAGTGAATTCTGGACAATTTCCTCATAGATGAGGATTCTTACTTAGCAGAGATGGGGTTCTGCAGAATAATTCCGAGAATACCATGGAAGGATATTAAATATGTCGATATAAAAGCGATCTGATGAGCATATTCATGTACATGAATCGAGTTTTCAACCTGAAATGTTATTATTATTACTTTATTTCCTTTGATTTCTGGTGTGTAGTCATTTCTTTCCGGGTCCCGCTCAGAGACCTAAGGTCAGAAATGCTATCATGGCATTTCCCACTGACCAATTTGAAAAAAATAATAAAACAAACATATTTTACATAGATAAAACCTTTCGTGACGTGTGGGCTGAACTCATGAGAACAATTTTTGTATTTCTTTAAGGTATGGGCTACCAGGAATCCGTTCAATGAGTCTATTGGAATCTTTTCCAACCAATCCAGGGTATTCCAACTACAACAAGGATTGTTCATGATCTTATGTGCCACAATTTTTTGAGATTTCGATTTCAAGGTTCTTGTATTTTGATAGCACTTTGAAGAGCTTCAAAGATACATTGCAGTCTGCAGGGAGTGTCATATCATTAAGGAGACATTTTTGTTTGTTTGTGGTCTCTAATAACGATGTGTGGGCGATTAGTTTTGATTGTTGTGTATTGTGTAGTCCAATAAAATTGTTACAGGTCCTATCTCCGTAACCGGGACTGGGTGGTATACATACCAAATTCTTTGCAATTACCTTTTCGTGAAAGTTGCAGATTTTCCAGTGCAGATGCCCACTGTTTCATATCGTGTTTTATATTCAGAGGGTGCCAGTACCGTGCAACATATTTTTATTATTATCATTATCTTTATTATTATTATTATTATTATTATTATTATTATTATTATTATTATATATTTACTTCTGTTTCACTCCTATTTTTTACAACATTTACTTAAAGATTTTGTGTTGATCCAAACTCCAAGCCATCGCACTCCTGTTGCAGTAACTCCTCCCTGATTGACTTTATCTTCAGGTGTGTATCAGTATTCATCACACTTGGCCAAGTGATGGTTGGCGAATCTATTTAACCCATCGTTGGAGGTTTTGGATTCAAAGTTGCTCTTCTAGACTGGGTGCTATGCAAGGCTATAGGACACATTTCCGGGGGAGAAAGAGATTGATTCATACCTTTGGTTATGTGCATGTAAATAAATGCAACAGATTCGACTGGATTTCGAATTTTGCGTTGAATCCCTACTAAATATCTGCCATAATATTCTTCAATATAATATTTTATTATAACAGTCAGAAGGCGTTGGTTTAAAAATTGAAATTGTTATTCACCAGAAATAAACTGAATATATCTTGTCTGTTCAAGTTTCAAATAAGAAATCTGTTAATAAAATATGTGACGGCATGAGATTCGTTGGGAAAAATATTTTGTTCCACCAGACATAATATATCAGCATATGTTTTCTCCATTTTGCATAACGATTTTTATTAATTTTTGTTGTATGTTCGATATTTTTCCCCATCAGATGTATCTTGTTATCATTGCCTGCAATTGGCTGTGTTTATATTTCTATGGCCACTTTTTTCATACATTTTTTTTATTTTCATTGTTTCCTGTGTAGACGTGAGTATCTTGCACATCCCTTTATTCGTTCTTCCGTTGAATTCGCATCATTTTAAAACGGATACTCGGAAAACTGTTGTACCATGAACGTGATGTTCCGTAAACATAAATGGTAATTAATGTCTGGGATTTAACGTTGTTTTTTTTTTTGTTTGTTCTTTTTGTTTTTTTAATGTAATCGGATAACAAACAGTCTCAGCAAATCACTTGTCATTGTTTGTGACAAAAGTTTTCGGGAAATTGTCATACTTAGATCATGTCTCATAAACCAAAAGTAAACACGTTATATCGACAAACGACAGAAACGTCATGAAGGCAAACATATGTGTCATCTATTGTCTGCAATGAAATATTACTATTATCTAATTAATTATTCAGGCGAACATCTACATTTATGTTGCTATCGAATAATGACAACGCTTCATACATGAAATTTGCAAAAAAGAACAAAAAAAAAACATGTGGAACAGCTGAGAGTCCACAATTCAAATTCTATTGAAACAAACGTCATTGACTGATTTGCGTTTACGGCATACAAAAACTTTTATTTAACGATGAAACACGTATTGGATAGTAGTACAATCGTTTTTTTCTTTTGCTAGTGAATATTGCATTATTTTTGTTAGTTATTTGACTTATTCCGGAGACATTTTCTACTGTTTAAATTTATATGGGGATAATAAATAGAATCATAACTTTCCATAGATATTTGTGTTAGTGGATGCAACGAACTCGACTTGAATTCGAACTTGGTTTTCTGATTTGTCACTGTCCATTATGCTACTCCCATAAGCAGACAAAATGCGATGCTTCCAGTCTGAATAATTCATTGAACATTGTATTTGCATTTGTTAAGGGAATTGGGTTTTGCTTATATTTATCCAAGTTCCTGTGTGAATTAATATCTTCATTGATGAGGAATAGCATGAAAATTTTGAACTTATGTAACTCAAACACTTTATATATATCAATGCGTAACAAATTTGAAATATTCGAATCTATGAGAGTTGAGTTTTCTCAGAAATAATATGTATATTCGCATATTAGTTTTTATGCCTGTTCACCCTACGAATACTAGTGGTACCAGTAAACCGTATGATTAGGTCATCAGCTACTAAAGCCGTCCCCACGCCAGTCTTTTCTGGTGGGGATGGTTTTTGAACATCACCCAGTATTAAAACGAAACATTTCAAAGGACAGATGAACCTCCTTGGGAGTTCAACAACAATCTTGCACTGATCTTTATATCTACATATGTAGCCGGTGCGTTGATGACACGGCGTCACTGGACGGAGAGCTTCCTAGACTGAAGTCAACGGCTATGGCAGAGAGTTCTTTCTATGTAATCAACGGTCACTTGTTCCGAACAACACGCATTCAATTTGGAGGATAAGATCTGTGGCTTGATTCCTGTTAGCTTTATTTGCCCAAGACTCACTACGCATTTCAATATAGACATATGGAGGTTACTGGTGCTCACCCGTTCAACACCCGTCCGGCCACACCCAGTCGTACATACACTAGCTGCCTCTCTATATAATTATTTAGTTGATTTCATAATCTTGATTTCGTCGAGGTGCCATTATGGACTTCACCCTCACATAAAAAATGAGTTCCAAATGTATCCGATTTCAGTCATCTTTCATGAAAACAAAAATCCAACGTGCACACATTACACGTGTACACTCTAGGCATAAGAGACGGGTGCGGACGTAGCCTGTCGGCGCGTGGATTTTCACGCATTCGCAGGAAGAGTGCATCAGCTTCCCCCCAAAGGATTTGGTCCAGTCTGCATTAGTTTTGGCAGGACAAAATAAAGTTGAATACTTTTTTTAATAATTGTATATGTCGAATAAGAGACTTTAACAAGATAGGAAAACGGCCATTGCATTAAAATGTATTTCAATGTTGTCTTTATTTACTTTGTTTCCAAGTTGCTCTTAAGTCGTTCTTACTTATATTATTGTCTATCTTACTTTCTCTAAAAAGTTTTTATAAACTAATTATAAGTTGGTAGACAGTTAAAAAAAACAATTTACATGGTTTCTGTTTATGTCGATTTGCCAGCTGTTTTGCGAAGATGTTTGCAGCAAGCAAACTTTTTATTTTTCTGTTAATGCCAATTCTCGTCAAACACACACATTGCATTAGTAGTAGTAGTAGTAATAGTAGTAGTAGTAGTAGTAGTAGTAGAAGAATCATTAACAAATCCTAACCAATTAACCAGTTATTAAAAGAAAAATAGAAAAATGGATTCTCGATGATCTGGACTGTAAAAACCTAAACGGAATAAGATTTTAAAAGTAGCCCAGAAATGTCAGCAGTGAGGAATATGCAAGAAGAACTGTCATTCCCATAGTCAACAGGGGAGTGGAAACTGTCATCGAAATGTCGAAAACCCTTCCAGAATCAGAAATCAAAAAAGAAATTGAAACACTTCCGAGAACAAAGTTAATGAATAATTTAGAATGCAGAAGAAAATTCTAAATATTTGATTGTAATTCCTGTCATTTGATTCTAAATATGAACCTCCAGACATAAGTTGTTTTTTTTTATCATTTCACCCCAATCAAAGCAATACAGCCACTAAGACCCAAGGGGGTTCTTGATTGTGAAAGAATATGAGAAAAAGGAAAACATTATTAAAGAGAGAAAACAATAAAGAACCAGAATTAAAAAGACAGTAGATAACGATTGACGTTGCATTTAATTTTCTGAAGATCAAACTTGACTGGAAGAGAGTTCCGCAAGCAAGAATTGCGAGAAAAATGTTTGCAGAGAACTTATGGTTACATCTAGCCATTTCAACTACAAATTGATGAGATCTTGTCGCCAATCTAGTACAGAGTTTAAATTCATAAAATCTAAGTACCACAGAGGAAAGTTCATTAAAGCAATTAACTTGAAAGTATTTTTAGAAAAGTCACAAGTACATAACATGGTTGGAAAATGGATTAAATCATAATAATAAAATACCTAGCTCGTGCACTGAAATAATCGTGCAGCATCACGGGAAAACGATCATGTGATTATGTAATCCTAATAATTGTCAATTCCATTTTATCACAGTATTTGCTAGAGTTTCTCCTGTCATTCGCGATCTCAGTCAGCAGATATGCAGTATACGACTCAAATCTAATGATATTAATATAAATTTGCATTCAGTGCCCTTCAGATAAGTCAGGTGCATCGGCTGGTTTACTTGAAAGTTAGCCTTTTAGCCACTAGGTGCCTATTTGTGCAACATCCAGCGTCAGTGGCTGCAGACAACATGTAAATAGATGGTGAACCAGACTGAGGCAAGGCTGTAGACGCGTGGAAAAATCAGAATTAGAGCTACATATACAAATATTTATTTTCAAAGGAAAACGGAGATTCATTCATGTCCTAGCGGAATATATAATTCACGCTGGAAGAAAATTCAAAGTCCACACACCCTCTTAACGACAGCAGTTGATGAAGTGCATAAAATGTTATGTTAAGATGAAAGATGTAGTTTCGTGTCCAGGATAACTCTAGAAAAATCAACATTGAAAATATTACTAATACTAGTACTACTGCTAATAATAACAGACATCTGATCTTAATTAATTGTAGTTGTTAAGCTGGTCTTGGGGAATTAACGTGAGTTACAATAAATAGCCCGTTTGTTTTAGATTTGCTTGTGAGTTGCCTGACCTAAACAAATTGGACACTTCGCCTATGAGGATTGTACAATTCTGTTCACGAAGATCATGGCCGGTTGTCGAGTGGATTATTTTCTAAGGTTTAAGCATGAAACTGCTAAGGCCACTTGTGAGTCACATCTAAATACTTGAGAACTCACTAATTTGACAGAAGGAATTTCAAGCTGGGCCACCCCTATAAATTATGTAATCATTTCTCAAAACCTGTCGACGATTACGCACACTTGGTCGTGATGCCTCTGCCTGGTATAGCCTGGTTACTCTTAGTATCACGATGAATATGTTTGATTGCATATATATGTGCCCTAGGTTCACAATTGTGACGTATTTAATAATAATAATAATAATAATAATAATAATAGGAATAATAATAATAATAATAATAATAATAATAATAATAATAATAATAAGGGGATAGGACCTGTTACAATTCTATGGGACTACACAATACACACTGACAGAACAATCAAAGCCAACCGCCCAGAGGGAAAATTACCAGGAGATAACTGATAACTGACATCCATCAAACATGGCTCGTGGAACTAGAACAGTCTACCTCAGTGATCGAAATAAAGGGTTCCGTTCGAAATTCCAACCACCTGAAGAAGGCCGGTGCGTACAACGGCCGAAACGTTGTGACAAATATGGCGACAAAGATGAGGACAATAGTCCGACTATTGTAAATACTGTACATAATACCTCATCTCAGAAATATAGACAGACTCCGCCCAGACAATGTTATTAAAGATCACAAACAAAAAAAAATCCCTCCTTATTGATATGGCAGTCCCTGCAGACTGCAATGTATCTTTGAAGATATTCGAAAAGCTGTCAAAATACAAGGACCTTCAAATAGAAATCTCAAAAATGTGGCACATGGGAACATCAACAAGTTGGAGCCCTTGGACTGGTTGGAAAATATTCCAGTAGACTAATTGAAAGGATCCCTGGAAGTCTATGCCTCAAAGAGATACAAAAAAATGTTCTGACAAGTACAGCCCACACTTTATCTATGTAATAATTTTTTTTTCAGTGGAAAGTGTCATGATGCCATTTCTAACCTTAGGTCCCTGGGCGGGACCCGGAAAGAAATGTGTAAACGCCAGATATCAAAGAAAATAATAATAATAATAATAATAATAATAATAATAATAATAATGACTAACGACCGTGTGTTAATAGCCATAAGAGAGTTGGAAAATAGTGCAACAATTAAATGAAATTAGTATGCAGAGTTCAAAACAGTATGAAATCAATCTGAAAAAAAAGGTAATGATGGAATAATAAAAACTAAAACTATAAAAGAAAGTATTGAAATTTATGGAATATTGCAAACAATAACAAGGAATGACAATATAAAAGAAAAACAATTTAAAAGTACAAAAAATATTACAGACGAAAAACATCGACATGAATTCACAGAGGACACTCCAAGAAAGAAAAAGAATATCTCATGAGAACAAGTCAATCAGTTTAAATTATATGAAGATGAAGATTAACAAAACGTATAGAAATAAGAGATTAAACGACTCTCAGGAAGAAGATGCACTAGTAAACGTCTTAATTAGTGTACATAGCAAGTTACCTAAATAAAATAAGAATGTTATGCTCAGGGATTAGCATCTCTGTGCAATAAGCCTGGAGTCCGACCATATAGACAAATGTTATATACATCAAGTAAATACAGTCATAAAGAGTAAAACTCATCAAACACTCGACAAATTTTGAATCCCACACCGACTACACTATCCAAGCAAGCAAACCAGATCAAATAGGTGCGAATAAGGAAAATGGACCTAATATTGGGTGTAGACGAGTTTGGAATTCAAAGAAGAGTGAAAATTTGGATAAAATAACAGAACTTTGCTTAGAAATTGAAAAATGAAATGGAATATGGTTTGTCGCTATATTATTAAACAAGCTGTAAACAATCTCCACCACCACCACCACCCCGACCAAAAAGAAAAAAAGAAAGAAAAAGAAAAATCAATATCAGATGAGCTAGAGATTCGAGAATGGGTAAATTCTAGAGAAACCGGTGCTGATTGAGTTTATGAATATATCGAGAAAGGTGCTGAGGGATTGTAAAGTGTTGTCATTTCTCAGTTTTAGCGATCCGATCAGAAAGAGGCGTGAATATGTGAATGCAAATAATAATAATAATAAGATATGGCAGTCCCTGCAGACTGCTTGTGTCTTGGAAGATATTCGAAAAACTGTCAAAATACAAGGACCTTGAAATAGAAATGTCAAAAATGTGGCATATGGGAACATCAACAATTCCTGTTGTAGTTGGAGCCCTTGGACTGGTTGGAAAAGATTCCAGTAGGCTGATTGAAGGGATCCCTGGAAGTCCATGCCTCAAAGAGATACAAAAAAATGTTCTGACAAGTACAGCCCACACTTTACGAATGGCTTTATCTATGTAATTATTTTTTTTTTGCATGGGAAAGTGTCATGATGCCATTTCTAACCTTAGGTCCCTGGGCGGGACCCGGAAAGAAATGTGTAAACGCCAGATATCAAAGGAAATAAAAATAATAACAATAATATTAATAATAAACTATCAAAATACAAGTAACTTCAAGTGGAAATCTAAAAGAATATGGCATTGTTGTTTTGCTTGGAGTTGTAACGATAAAAAAACTGTCCGTCTAACTTCAGTGAAAGACAGTTATTAACATAAATAAATATCAATAGCTTTGAAAGTAAAATACACGGTGGGGGTGTCGTGGTAGTCATTGAAGAGGATGCTTATTTGCAACAGGCACCTTTAGACGATGTTCGATTTCATGTAATAAAAATGGATTTCATCTTCTGATCTTTTTTGACAGATCGTCCATGTTTACATGAAAGACTGACTTTAATATTAATATTACTGCGCTATTATTAATTTAGAGTACCGTGCAAACATATTAGGTAAATTGAAACAGTTATATGTTTCTGATAATTGTCTGCTTATAAGAGGGCATTTCCCATTGTGATTCGCACAGATGAATAACTGTCTCCATTGAAATCATATCCTTTGAAATTATGGCGTAGCTAAGGCCGTCAATGAGAGATGAGTGTAGACAACCCCCATAATGTCTGTGTAAAAGGTTTTCTCCTTTCACTATTGTTCTGAAAAATATCGACATGTAATGGAATTTTTTACATAAAATATCTGCATTCTGTCATTGCTTGAAAACACAGAATATTTTCATGAAAAGCATGATTGTAGGGAAGAGAGGTAAACTGAAAAGAAGGGACGAGTAAAAGTGATCACCGGTAAGAAAACCGGTGATGGAAAAACAATATAATTACCGGCCAAGCGGCACCTATTTTCATTCCTTTTGGACCACCATCAAGAAGACAACGCTTACGCGAAAATGATAAATTTTGTTGACGATGAATAAGAAGATGAGTTATTGAGTAATAGCTAAAGAACTTGGACTTTCATGTAGTATCAAATTTCCAGGTTTTGGAAATGTTTCGGATAAGCCATGATATGGTTACTAAGGAAAGTGTAGCGGACAGTGGGGGTGAGATGTGATGAGATATCAGAAGGTTAAACTTTCCTGCTGGCGTGTCCAGCTACATGAGAATGTCGGACTTTAATTAATTCCAAAGAAGACACAGAAAACAAACAAGACCGATATACATGGGTAAACAAATATATATTAATAGCAAAACAAGTTAAACAAAGACATGGACTGTTACATAGAGTTTGCATGGAGAAATTATGTGTGTGTGTTGTAAGTGTTCGTACGTACGGGTATTGTTCTTAGCGGGTTCCCAGAATTTGGGAAACGCTGTGACTGTGAGAGGTCACGTATTGGCCTAAGTGGAAAAAGAGAGATTTTATCCTTGCCTCCGCGCGAGGTAGTGGCCCAAGGCCTAAGTCGAAAAAGAGAGAGTAAAGGGTCAGCCAGACTTATAGCCAGGAGAGAGAGACCCCTGTTGAAGAATTAAGGAACTGAGGAGGAGCTAACGGCGACAAAAGTGGTTACAAAAGACAATATGGAAATGAGGACAACAAAAACATTGCCAAAGAAGACTGCAAGACAAGATATGCATTAGATTGTTTTATCTTTTTTTTTCTGTAGATACAATTCAGTTAAGAATCTAGCATTAAGGAAAGCATGAAGGCAGGAAAATGTTGTCCAAAGGGAATGCAGATGTTTGACCAAATTATATTCGTTTATGAAACTGAGATGAGACTGCATTCTTGTTAAACGGGAGATTGTCAGGATCGCTACAGGAAAGTTAAACGAACAACGTTAAGTTTGGGTTTAAGAATGGGATACATAACAAATTAATGGTTCAAAATAGTTAAAGACGGTAGCTTGAAAAGCTGCAAGCAGATCAAATTGTCGAAGAACGATTTAATACCGGACTTGGTTAAAATTATTTTCAGCATGACGTAGATCCGCCCAGTATATCACGTGCATCAGGTCAGATTGATTAAAGAAAAATAGGCCTGCTCAGTACACCAACTTACATATCATTAAGGAGAATGTGGAAAGAATTAAAGAGAAGGGCACCTCTGAGGAATCTGTATAAGAGAGTTATGGCGATCAGCCATAGTGAATGGTGCCTGATACATTGGAAGATAAGCAAGGAATTGTACGCAAACTTTCCAAAGTTCATTATTTATCAATCAAAGAGAAGCAAGCCAAAATATTAAGAATGTACAATACGTTTTTAAATAAACATTGTGTTATACTTTTATTAAACCCTCTATGGGGATTCATTTACGTGCGGTGATCGATAACTGATCGGTCATTTTTGGACGTCCTCTCGCATTTTGCCCACTTATTCAGATCACACACTATTAAATATGACACTTATATATGGAAAGGGTTCTAGTATGTCTATTATGTCCTCTACAGAAAACACAGTGCGTAACATTCATTTATAAACGAGTAATTATTGGAAATTTACAATAATTTAAATTTTCCGTAGAATTTTACAGGGTAGTTTATATTGAGTTCCGTGCGATATTTCCCAAAAAGTTGACAATCTAGATTCTGTCTATATTTCTGAGATAAGATATTATGTACAGTATTTACATTAGCCGGACTATTGTCCTCATCTTTGTCGCCATATTTGTCACAACGTTTCGGCCGTTGTACGCTCCGGAATTTCGAACGGAACCCTTTATTTCGATGACTGGGGTAGACTGTTCTAGTTCCACGAGCCATGTTTGATGGGTGTCAGTTATCAGTTATCTCCTGCTAATTTTCCCCTCTGAAAGTTCTCCACTGCCTTAACCGGGTATTGAACTCACACTGTTTGGGCCTGTCACTGGATCTAACCAACGCCTTTATCCACTGTGCCATGTGTCCTTGAGGACATCTGCGTAAGAATTTCTTGGTATTATAAACCTAGATAATTTAATAGAATAGATGAAATTACACAGAAAAACGAAGCGAAAAACTGCTTAATGCCTAGATACCTGCTCATAAGCATGAAGTGAGAGTAAGCGTATACATTAACCTCACATATTTGAGAATCACTTAAAGAATTCACTCTATTTACTATAAATAAACCAGTAGTGGAAAATTGAACAGTATATGTATAAGGCAAGGGGCATCTTCGGTTAAATGTCGGCTACCTGTCAGCCAGAATAGATTTGACGTTGCACATAGAAAAGCATTTGAAGTGACATGTTTCCATAGAGATGTAAAGCCTTTAAAATGCCTGAACATAATATGCGTCGGTTTTAAGAGAAAAACAGTTGATGAGTCAAAGGTTGGATTCTATATGGACGAACAACGAGGATATTTTTTTATGAGTCAGTCTTTTATCATACTTACTTTCCCTCCAACCTAATTTTTCAATTCTTCCGAATTTTAAATGAAGATTGAAAGTTATAAAGTAAGAAATATATTAAAAAGAAAATTAATATTTTTTTCTCTCAAAAGATATCTGTCTTTTTATGTAATTTTCTTTTCAATTTGTTCCTTTCTTTTTTTCTTTCCCAATGTCTCTCCACGCACGCCGTTCACATCTTTTGTTTAAAGAATTAATATATTTTCTTCGTTGTATTTTTCTCTCTGTTTTTCTCTTATTCCTTCTTGATGATATCTCTCTTTTTCACTATAGCTTTTTCTCTTTACTTTTTCTGATTGTATTACACTGAAATTATCTCTTTAATGTTTCTTTAAATTCATTCTTTATTTTCATATTGGCGAGGCGAAGTTTTAAACCTATCTATTGATTAGGATTCCTATCAGTAATTATTCTATATTAGAACTTAATAAAATTTTATTTGTAAAATAAAATAAAAATTTACATATATGCAAAGCTTGGTCATTCTTAGTACAACGTCAAATAGAAAAACAGATGTTGGAAAGATAGAAGTGTGCTAGTGATACTTGAACCACTGCTAATGTCGCAGGAAAAAATGTTCCGTTTTTTATAACGTTCCAGAAATTACGCGACAATTGCTGGCATGCTCTAAATTTACAATTTAAATCAGAACAGAAAATGACGTCTTGCATTTAGTCGTATTACATTGGTAAGGAAGAAGTTTCACTCAGAGATCTTCCTCCACGGCACTACTGCTTTGTTGAACTGACCCCCGAGAGGATATTAACCTCTTTCAATCTAGGTTCATCCGTTATATATCCTACATATCCTCAAAATCTAGTCTTCCTAAGTTTTCACTTTACTCTCATACAAAAAGTCATTCAGTAGCACTCATTTGAGTGACTCTTGCGGTTTGTATTAGGTGCGCAATAGTATTAAATTAAGCAAAAGTATAAAAATTAAGCAAAAGTATAAGAATTAAATTAATATAAATTAAAGTGAGATTAAAGTATAAAAATTACACGCAACTGTTCCTTCAAAATCAGCAGTAAACAGAAATTTTTACCTTTGTTAATCGGAAATAAGAAATGAGAAATTTTGCATAAATGTTTAACTGTAAGAAGAGAGTTAATCCTTAATCAAGTGGGTAGAGAAATTTAATCTTCCCGGTGAGAATAACAGACGATGAATTATGTGACACAGTAATTCTAAGGTGTATAGACAGATCGAAAGACACCGTTCAGTAAATAAGCAAAGTATAGAGAGATGGAAAGGAAAATAAAACTGAACTGCTATGGCATATTTCTTCTTTCATGGGGCACTGAATACTGATAACATTTTTACGTATGAAGAAGAGATCACAGATGATAAAGATGTTCTACAGACGAATATTGAGTATACCAATGACTGAATACAGATTAACGGGGAAATATTAAGAGAACTTGTAACTAAAAAGACATACATTAAAAAGATTCAGTTGTGATCTCTGTGATACATAATGGAGTAAGTGGACGTGCAGAATTTGACACTCATAATTTATACTGCATGTAAGAAAAGTAAAGAGCATGAAAGTGTAAGCTACGAGTGTGGATGTATAGCAGAGCGAACACAAAGTGAGATAACAATAGCTACAACGGATTGGAAATTGTGGAGAGACATGATCATTCCCATTAAAAAGAGGTATTGCATATAAAATAAGAATACTTTATAACAAAGCTGGTCATTATTGTCTCTATGCTTTCGCTGTAACAGGGTAAGGATCAATATTTCGCTTATTATTGTAGTACCATTTGAAGTATTGATATTTGTGTCTTTATGACATAATACTGAAAGTCATTTCAGCATGATCGCCGTTAATTGTACTTTCCTGTCTGCAACTGTGTTTAACGACAATGAAAAGATGGTTCTCTCTCTTCTTTCCGATAACCTTTCATCTACATGAATCTCCCAGGATTTAACTTAGTTTTACGGATATCAGTCATCTGAATGAATTATATTTGGTTATTTCTCGAATAAAAAAGAAACATAAAACTTCCGAGGCGACAATAAGCGTGTAATTTAATTCTCCTTTTCTTCAATATGTTAAAAGAAATTGGTGATAAGAATCAGAGTCGACCAAAATAAAGATCGAGCACTGACGACAAAATCAAAAGCAATTCTCTACCACTTTAAAAAATAATGTTTAATTATTTCTTCCATTTCGACAAAAGGTCCTCTTCTATGTACCGTGTCCCTTCAGGATGTTGTCTGTCATGGCTCTCCACAATTTCCTGTCCTTTTTAGCTTTTAATAAATTTGGTTCTTTTTGTTATCTCTCCTAAACCTTGTTTCGCAATCCATTTAATCATGTTCGCTAAGTAGGTTAGGCGTCATTTTCCTCTGTCCATCGCCACTTCAATCTGTCTTGTGAGTATTAAATTTTCCAAGCATTCATTCCTCATTCTTAAAAATTACAACTGCCTCATCCTGATGGTAATTAGAAGTGTTCTATTTGTTTCCATAATTTCCATAATTTCGTTATATCTTCAGTCTCTGGTACCCTCGGGATCTTTCTGTAAAAACACATTTACTTGCTTTAAGTCTCGCCTTCATCTATGAGGAGATTGTCCACCATTTACTGTCATATAGGGGGGATTTATTTTACATAATAGTTCAGTACGCTTTTCTTTGTTTCTAGCAAAAGTTTTCTGTTTATTAATAATTTGCTTAGCTTTTGCAAAGCATCTTTTGTTATCCTAAAGCGACTTTGGATATCAGTGTCGGAATTTGAACCACTGTTAAAACACTTCCCAGATATTTAAATTGTTGTACATGGTTGATTTTGTTTATAATAATAATTAACAGTAAAATAATTTTAAAAAGTTAAAAATCTTATTTCTACTTTAAGTGACTAATTTAAATGTGAAAATTAATCAAATAATATCTTACTCTGATTTATATTTGATATTTCAATATTATTTATAAATTATTCAATAAAAATCATTTTATTCCATTAAGTACATTTCAATATATGGAATGATTTTCATTTCATGAGTTTCAGCTTTAACATAAACAGATACGGAGCTGATTTACCTAAACTTTCACTGTTCACATATAGATATATATACATAAAACAAGTATATTCATAAAGAACGGACTTTTGCTTTAGGCAGAATTCTTTCGTCGTTATGATGAGCTCCGTACATTTATGTGGTATACGAATAGGCGAGGAAAACGGAAGTTATGAGAAATATACGGGTTACTTTTGGAGACGATTTTGTTAGTAAACAAAATTAATAGCTGAAAGAAATCGCAGGTGGATAGGAATTTCAATTTATTTAAAGACTTTGGGAGGAAAACAGTTTGTGTTGATTATAAGACTGGGTGTCAATACGGGTATATTTAGTTTCGTATATTTTTATTCTCCCGTCTAGTCCAGAGTATAACGATAAATTAAGTCCGGTATCAATGTCAAGGATAGGGAGATTGGAAGTTGGGAGCAGCATGGAACCTCTTCTTCGTTATCATCATTCGACCTTTGTCAGGATCATCAAGCCAATGCAGACAATCCTTTCTTTAGCTGTATACTACGTTCTACGCCAGGCCTACATACAGTTTTGAATTTACAGTTACCTTTTCCTAGACGGGTTGCCACCCAAGTTTATAGAACCCACTCTGTCCTCCTAATTTACCTATAACTGGGAGGGGGAGAAGGAGAGGATTCATACAATTTCCAAATGTATTAGCACGCAAGTGAATCCGACTGGAGTTCGAATTCGGTTCTCCGATTTTCTCAGTTGTTGTTGTTCTTATGTCCACGCTGACGCCGGGGTTTAGCACTTGTTAGGGTCCCAGCTATAGACAAATAGTGAACCCTCAAACAAAAACAAACCCCTGTGAAAGTATACAAATACATTTTTGATACCAGCAATACATATTAATATAATAATTACCAACAAAACCTATTTATATTAAAGTAACCAGCAATACATTTACTGTCGTACTAACTTCAATACATTTTATAGCAAAATGACCAACAATATATATTTTAAAGTAAAATGGACAGCAAAACTTTTTTATAGTAGATTTAAGAATACATTTAACAGCAAAATGATGAACTGCACATTTATTTGTGTTTGAACGCATAAAATAACGTTCAAAATATTCGGCATTAACTAACCATAAAATACAAAAACATGATAGAACTCTTTCATGACATTAATCCATGTAATATTCTACAGTTTCTTAAAGAAATCAAACTGTTTTCCGAAATATAACGTCAACAGAAAATAAAACACGCTTATCACCGCCTATAGTAATTATGCCCGCACAATCACGTACAGACATCCCTCGATTAATGCGCACCCGATTAATGCATTTTCGATTAGTGCGCTAACATTTCTATATACCAAAATTCGATTAGTTCATATATAATACTCGATTAGTGTGGTAAAGCATTCGTCAATTTAACCATAGTAATTGAAAATTGAGTTTTTTTTTCTAGTTAATGATGTACAAAATAGCCGCACTAATCGAGGGATTCCAGTATATGCACAAAAGCTGAGTATCATCTACCATGTATTCAATTGTGAAAGCAAAATAACATATATCATATTTTTATTACTTCGAAGCTTCTCTAAAAATTGAAGTTCGTCATTAAATGACCCATAAGTAATTGATATGCCGTTAAACAAAGAAAGAAATCAATACTCTCTCGTCATTTGACTGAAGTGCTGCTCTCTCTCTCTCTCTCTCATTAATGTAACAACAACAACAAACAGTAACAAACAACAACAACAATGATGATAATAATAATAATAATGAATAGTAAGAGTAATATTTATGATGAACCAAATCCTATTCACAAATGATTACGAAAAAAGGATAAAAACATTGATTGATTAATTGAATTTATGTCATATAAAATTTTTGCAGGTTATTTAAAGCCAGAAAATATTTTTAGACTGTCAGAATTTGGTGGGGATAATAATGATACAAGTGTGACCAAATTCTACTAATTATCTCATAACTGGGTGGCAGAAGATACTTATTAATATGTTTCCGGGGGATATTTGCTCGCAAGTAAATATAACGACCCCGACTGGAATGGGAACGTTCTCACCGACTTCCAATACCAAACCCTTATGCAGTGCATCACTCGCAGATCCAAGCATACAGTCACCCATCTCGGTAGTGACCAGACTCTAAGTTACTTCGGTCATCGATCTGGAACTGATGTTTAAACGTGACATGGCCGTAAGCCACATAATAAATCAAATGGTCCATACATAATATGTAGATTATGTGAACCATATACCGTTTAGTGTCTGGTTGTCCAAACTTGACACCGAAATGAATACAATCATTGACGCATTAAATAAATTGGATGATATATAAATTTTTCCATGCGCTTCATGGTGCCAAATGGTAAGGACCCCACATTGAACCAGTCATATCAAATTATGAGGTTACTATTCTTTGGCATGTTAACATTCATAAGATCAAGTTATTAAAACATAAATTGGATTAAGTGATTGAAGAAAATAAAACAATGTTTCCTCATAAATATGACAATGTCATCAGAGAAAATATCTTTTAAAGAATATTTTAAATATAATAAGTAAATATGACGATCTTGTAAGTGAAATTAAACAGAGAGGTTTCTTTATAATTGTATAATTTTGAGTTCTAGATACATTCTAGATAAATTCAAATCTATAAATCAACCATTCGCTCTTGCATGGAGTATTGCTACCATATATGGTCTGAGCCCCTGCTGTTTGCCTCAGAGTTCTTGATAAGATCCAGAGACGGATATGCAACTTAATTGGCCCTGATCTGTCATCTCGTCTGCAGTCGCTCTCTCACAGACGCGCCGTTGCCTCGCTCTGTCTTTTTTACAAATAATTTCACGGTAATGAGCTGCTTTCGTTGGTTCCCAGACTTCATGAATTCAAGCGTCCTACGAGGCTGGCATCACGTTCCCACCGCTTAACTGTTGAAACTGTTAGATGTAGACGTCTCTTCTACTCCAATAGCTTCATGTCTCGCACCTCTCGCCTGTTGAACTCCCTTCAATCGACATCTCCAGTTGACTTGATCTATCCACTTCCCTTCTCCACATCCTTTCCCCTTTCATTCCTATCTGCTCTCGCTCCAAATCTTCTGTAACCCCTTTGCCTTGATCGATCCACTATCTTTCTCTACATTCTTTCCTCTACTATTCCTATCTGCTCTTCCTCCAAACCCTCTGTAACCCCTTGCGTGCTAGTGGCTTCCAGCCTTGCTTGGGGTGAAAAGCTTAAAAACAAAACAAAAAACAC
This sequence comes from Acanthosepion esculentum, assembly GCA_964036315.1. Classification (NCBI taxonomy): domain Eukaryota; kingdom Metazoa; phylum Mollusca; class Cephalopoda; order Sepiida; family Sepiidae; genus Acanthosepion; species Acanthosepion esculentum. Next base: position 149,852,205 of record OZ038476.1, on the reverse strand, counting down.
AAACATTCAAAATGGTTATAGACAAGACTATTAAATATATTAGTGGTCTCGGTTAATGACAGATTCTAAAGAATTATACAGTGTGAAATTAATCTACTCAGGAGAATAGAATCAATATAAATAAAATATAAATATTGACGTTAAGTATAAATCAACATCAGAAGTGTCAATCTCGGGTTTCGTTTCATCGATTAGTATATTCCTACGGCTTATCAACCTTTTCTATGTTCTTAACAGCCAGAAAATGGTTTTAGATTTTAATATTTTTTTTAAAGATAATAATGATATAAGTGCTACTGTTTAACCCATAGCTGGCGGCAGAAGAGGTGGATTATACGTTTCCCAGTGTTAATTACCCGTATGTGAATATAATGAACCCGGCTGGAATTGGAACTAGACTCTCCGATTTTCAATTCTGAGCCTTGAACCATTACACCAAACGTACATCCATGTTTACAGTATTTGGTATTCCCAAGCGATGACACATCTAGGTACTGACTGGCATCGGATTGACTTTAGTTGACTTTAATCTTCATCTGGTTACGAGTAATAAACCAGGAATGGTTGTAGTGAAGTGAAATCAATGGTGGCAATGACAGTAGTAGTTGTAGTATTAATAATACTGATAATTCTGTGATAAATATCCAGAAACCATTGATCATCTTGTATCAGGTTGCAAGGTATTGGCACCCACTGAATATAAAAGCCGGCATGACAGATTGGGCCAATATCTCCCCTGGAAAATTAGCAACTTTTACGAAAAGGAAACTACAAGAAATTGGTATGAACACCACCCAGACCCTTTATGGAAATAATACCTGTAACAATTTCGTGGGACTACCCAATACACAGAGAGAGAATAATCAAAGCTAACCGCCCTGACATTGCTATTAGAGACCGCAAACAAAAAAAATTTCCTCCTTATTGATATGGCAATCCCTGCAGACTGCAATGTATCTTTTTAAGATCTTGAAAAAGCTATCAAAATACAAGCACCTTGAAATCGAAATCTTAAAAATGGAAACATCAATAATCCCTGTTGTAGTTGGAGCCCTCAGATTGGTTGGAAAAAATTCCAGTAGTGTAATTGAAGGGTTTCCTGGGAGCACATGCTTTAAAGAAATACAAAACTTCTCACATGTACAGCCCACACCTTACGAAAGGCATTATCTATGTAAAATATGTGTCAGTGATGATGCCATTTCTACATAGAAGAAGAAGAAGAAGAAGAAGAAGAAGAAGAAGAAGAAGAAGAAGAAGAAGAAGAAAAAAAGGAATTGTTGTCTAACCTAAACCAGTTGGGCATATCCGCTTAGGTTCTGGCGCACGATGCATCTTTATTTATGGGCTGGAGTAATAGAAGAGCATCATTCCCGAGTGTTGAGAAGGGTATTTGAAAGAGGAGGCATCCCACGTGACTAGAGCATTATATCTAGATACATTTAAAATTCACTCAATCGGAGACCGTCTGAGCAGACTGGGTTACCTGACGTAAAAGTTTTTGTTACTGGGCCCATTTATAAATTTATGCGCAACTGTTACCAAAATCTAAAACCATACTGGCTAAGAGGCATGTGCTGGCTATAATCTTATCAGACAAGGTGTCATGAATGTTATTTTTGGTTTCGTATATTTGTAAATCAGTATTCTTTTGTTATTGTGTTACTGTCTCAAATACTAATCATATTATTATAAAGCCTATGCATTATCACTTGTAATATAATGTTATGTGGTCACTGATTATTGACACAATGCAATAATGCGTATGAGAAACACGCACATTAAAATGTTGAATTGCCTCTTTATTATGTTGGCCAATTCGAAATGTAGTTATGTATCTCATCTCTTACTGTTGTCGCTACGGTGGTATAGACGTCCGTGTCTAAAGTATACAACCTTCAGAGTGATGGACAAGAAAAGTTTATGAATTTGCAAATGCAAAAAAACTTGTAGAACAACAAAGTTATTACGATATATAGAAAAAATATCATTTATTCATTGTGTCCAGCGACAAAAGCTTTATTTCCAAGACACAAAATAGGAAAGAAAAGCGTCATATTTTGAGAGATACAATTTTTTCAGTTTTTACATATGTACGTGTACTTTAGTGACCACAACAATATCGCTGTCTAATGCGCGTATTTCAAGTTTAGTCCTGGTGTGATGTATCTCTGTAGGAACTCTGTCTGTCGCTTTGTCGGCGTTTTTCTGCCAAAATAAATTGGGTTTTCTTATCACTTTTCCTGGCAATGTTAATTAATATCACACTGGTCTCAAAGAGAAGAGAGTTTCCATCCTTATCTTTCTTATCATGAAGCAATCCGACCACAGGCGCAGAAAGCAGTTCCCTCCTTTCTCTTGTAGAAATCCGAGCCTGCAATGTGAAGAGAGTTTAATGGAACAGTAGTTATTGGATGTTTCTTAATGTCCTCCAAAAACTTAAACCATTTTTTTTTAAATAGATAGAGCAGATGTATGTGAATTTCAAAATAACATCAGCCAGTTTTATTTTTACTGCTGTGTAATTCCAACCATTATAGGATGCAAATAACTCTGTTAAAGTTGAAATAGTTTAATATAGAAACATTATGGAAGACTTCGTATTCTTGTAACTTATGTCCGATACATTATCATGTTACATGCATCGAAATCACTTTCTTATAGACGTCTTCTCCAAATATAATCACAGACATTTTCAGGAAATTTATCAGTTTTCTCTTTGAAGAATTCTTTAAAATAGAATTAACAACGTGATGCCAAATTAAAACAAATATGTCGATGACATGGGAGAATATTGTATTGAAGAATTAATTTATTTTATAGTTTTTCTTAAATCTACATATTTAATTAAAAAATGAACAACCTCATATTTCCCGATGGTAATCAGGAAAAGATTAAACAAATAACAAAAATAACGTTCTGAAAATTTTCAATGACATTATTTTTATTCAGCTATTTCCTTTGCTTATGAATTGAAAAAACTTTGACCTCCAAACACGTTCATTTTTACCAAGCAGTTTGAGCATTTAATTTTAATCTTTTCGAGTTAGGGTCTTGCTCAACTGAATGTAAATAAATACGTGTTCATCATCAGTTCCTGTGGGTTTTTTGATATGCGTCAAAAGTGAAGACTTGCTAAACCGATAAAAATGGCCAAATCTTATTTTCCTAAATCCTGATAGGACTTGGAACTCGTAATGAACGAGGAAAAAATTTCGTTAGAAACAAAGAAAAGAGCACTGAAATTTAATGTAGTATCGGTCCTTCTCTACGGCAGTGAATATTGGACAATTGCATTACATATGTAGAAGAGACTTGAAACAAGAGAAAGGTGGTTCTACAGAAGCATGCTGAGAATAACATGGATCGAAAATGTGAGCAATCACGAAGTTTTAGAGAAGGAAAAAAAAACAAAGGGCCATTTATACGAATCTTCAGAAAAAAAACTAATGAAATGTCTAGGAAACATATTGTTGTAACCTCGGGAATGTTACTGAATAGAATAATGAAATGAAGGTTGGAAATGCACGATAATACTTAGGACAAGAACAATACATATAAGATTCACCCGCGGAGCGTAGAGGGAGTAGTCAAGTCCTAGGAGTGAGGCAAGTGAATTCCACAATGAATCACCAACTGCAGCATATCTACAAACTGCTCCACGCAGTCAGATGTGGCACAAGGCCGAATTTAATGTGGGCTTCCCGAGCTCGTAGGCTCAGACAAAAATTTCTAGTAGCCCCCATACAAAACGGGATCGGATAGCTGTTTCCCGAGATGAGACTCTGTCCTTCGACATAGCCTCGTTAGGGGTTCCTCTCTGACTGGAGGCAAAGAGTGTGACCAGCACATCTGGAGACGAATCTCCAACTACAGACCAACAAACAGTATTTACTACTGCATTTATTTGAATGGGGACATACCCATTATCGTCTGTAGGTATACTATAACACATATTGAAGAAAGAAGTCTTAGAAAATTTGACACTCTCAAGACATTGAGGGCAAGCGGGACACAGAAAAGCAGCATATAACCTACGTAACGAGGTTCTGTAAATGGTTGCCAGAACAGGAAATTGGAAATATAAGAAAAAACAAAGGACTACAAAGACAACGTCTTGAAAGGCACGAAAAGAAGAAGAAAAAGAAACAGAAGAAGAAAAAGAAGATGATTATTATTATTATTATTTTTATTATTACCATCGTCATCATAATAGCGTAATATTATTCACCACCCACCTCCTTATTCTATTCTAGATGATAACGAATTTTCAAAACATTATCAACGAAAACGAAAGATTGCTAACAACCAATTAGAAATTTTCTTTTTGCAACTGATTATATCATATCTGGTCCATTATATAAAATATTATAGACGGTATCGTCGGAATTGTATTTTTTGTGATGAATTATTTATTATTTTCTTCATATTATTGTTCTTTTTCTAACCACTTTTCATATTGGATTCTCTTCGATCTTAGAAAAGTAAAGAACATAAAATAGAGATGAGGAAAAATCTTTTTGATTAGTGTGGAAAAACGTGGTTACATTTTGTGATACACGTGGATGGAAGTTGGCTTTACCATGTAAGCTACAGAAGACAGAGCGAAACAATAGCTTATTCTATTTTTCCATCATCCTTTTGACTCATTAATATAATCTACGATTGATCACTTGCATAAAACTAAGAGAGTTGCATTCACTTTTACACACCAATATTTAATATTGATGAGGCCGAAACAAAAGTAATTCGTTGCAAGAAACTTGTTTGTTAACACGCCTGACATAAATGCGTGTTACCCACCGACGCAGAATTTGTCGTCAAACAATTAAAACCCACTATTTACAATATCAATTTTCAAGTCAACTTCTCACTGCTGCCTATAGAATAGGCGCTACATAATCTTCTTACTACTATTTCATATTTATCTTTGTGGTCATTTTAGCAACATTTTAAATGCTGAAATATGTGTTAGGTAATCATAAAATGTACTAAATTCATTTTATTGAATCATATGAAGTATTGGAAGCCTCTAACATTAGCAGAATGACGTGCCAGAAGTTCTAGGTTAGTAGTATGTAATGGTAATGTTTGGTAGCACCACCATACCTTGACGTCATTCATATATATATATATATATATATATATATATATATATATATGTCAACTGCGCTCTAACATTATTCCCGACACGGAGACGAGAATGATATATGTACAATGGCGTCAGATTGATAGGATATTCTATTTCTAAAATTGTGGAAAGAATACAGTGTTGCGTCTGTACCAGGAATACCAAATAGAAGACATTGTAACACTATTTAGGAACGGCAGGTTAATTAATCAATTAATTAACCACAGAAGTTAATTACGGGGATTACTTAAACCGATAGATATAACGAAAGACATACTGAGCGATTACTTAAACCGATAGATATAACGAAAGACATACTGAGCGATATTCTTTTTTGTTTTGTTATTTTCCCAAACAGAGTATCGGTGAAAAAAAAAAGATTTTTTGTTTTGTTATTTTCAAGTGCGATTCAAGATAACCACTTTACTTTCTCGCGGAAGTGTGATGCTGAGATATGCCAAATTATATGCGAGGACAAAAGAAGGAAAGAGAGAAAGACGAGAAAGAAACAGAGGGACAAGACTTAACAACTTAGATGATAAGAGAAGGAAAGAATGCCACCCACAAAAGCGATGTTGTTTTGGGTGGTGGAATGGCGAAAATTCTGATGGTCATTTTTTGAGGGATACCAGAGCTTCTGGGCAGATAAAACATTGGCTGTGTCAGGATGACGAACTTGTGTTATCAGTAGTTGATGGGTCGTCTGCCGACCGCACACAGGGCTCTGGATTGAGATGTCGCCTGAACAGGACATCTGCATTCTGTTTAAGTTCGTTTGTGATAACGAAGGCTATGTTAGGGTATTTTAATTAACCCAATTTCGCCAAAAAGAATTGTCCACTTAATGTTGACGGAAAAACTTGGTTGAGAAAAAACATATCCCGTGAAGTTGGATAAAAATTGAGATTATCAGTTGACGCCTATTGGCCGAATAGCCAGGCGGAGATGATCATGTGACGCAGAGAGGAGGCCTGCCACCGCCCATTGAGAGGATAGGTATGAGATGTTACTGCGAGGAAGTGGGAAAACCGTTGACGCCCTCTAAAGTATGGTGAGATACCCATATGAGAGCAGAAAAGGGTGGGAGTGGAATAAGATTTCCAAATACGGAAAATGATAATTATGTTTGGCCGAAAACAAAGAAAATCCTTATTGGGGATTTGGAATCAACGTGGTGGCCACACCACGTCCGACCCCACGCCAGGTTTTGATCGGCGTCCATATAAGCAAACATCTACGGGTGTTTCAGAGAGTTGAGTCGAGTCGAGTCCAGACAGTGAGTCAGAAGTCGAGACAGAGAGAGTCCAGTCAGTGAGTGAAGAGTACAGCCAGTACAGTAAGAGAGAGATGCGCCTCGCACAGGTGACCGCACGATTCCATGCCTTCCGACTTAGACTTCTAACCAAGAACAAATGTTTGAAGTCCGACTTTAGATTTTCCACCAAAACAAGTTTCCGACTTAGACTTCTAACCAAGAACAAATTATAGAAGTCTGACTTATATTCGCCATCCAGATATCCAGAATTAGTTAAGGAACGCAAAAGTGTTACAATCCACATTTTTTTTTTCTTCGGGCTGGGAGAGAAAGAGAGAGACGCACTCCTGTAACTCAACAAACCGACATAAAATTAATCACTATTCCTAACCAGTCGCTCGCCTTGAAGTTGTTGTTTGTGCTTTTGTTTTTTTTGTCTACATTTATTGTGCAGTATCACCTTGAACCGGATTCGGCTGGCACTACGGCCCGACGTTTGATTGATCTCGTCAACCTAAGATCAAATCACAGCGTGGGTAGGTTGAATCGAGATCAAAGCAGTTGCTTCGGTGACCAGGTGTTGGAAGCGAGCCGAGTACGACAAGTTGGTGCTAGAACCCAGCAAGACTTCAACCGATGTCCCAGGGTTAGCCCGTCACAAAGGACCGACGTCACATTTTGGCGTCGTGACTGAAAAAGAAGTCGGGTGTCACAAACGGTGCCCTGACCAGGACAGAGGAGGAGTTGGGTGTCACAACATTAGTGCCCACCGTCGACATCGTTGTGACAGACAATTCTTTGGTAATGTTCGTGATTAGACGATAAGAGACAAAAGACACTGGCTCAAATCCCACCCGCGTTGGATTCAGGAGTTACCAGTCACATATCTTCAGATCAGTACATTGTTATTTACCTTCCTTATGACATGGGAACAGATAAGCACAAAAACGATTGGAATGATGGCACTGAAACACGACTGCGGGATACCCTTACCGACAGCGTGATCTAACTGAAGCAAAGTGTCTGTTTTTCCGTTAATTCTATAATGCTGCTGCTGTGTTCAAGCGGTGTGGTTTGGATTCGTTGGTTTGCGAATAAATGCTAATCGAAACAACGCACAGATTCATGTCCATTCAACTTCTTGCAAGCGAAATATTTATTTGAGAAGAATTCTGCCAAATACAGTGAGCACCACGATCGCTCAACACCGGCCAATCAAGAAAATTTTAGGAGGTAGTAGAGGGCTCTATTCGCACGTAAAATCCCGTATCTACAGATATCAGACGTTGTGGATAGTGTCCGAGATTGTCCTGCGCAAACATCTGACCACTTATTAAATCGATGCCACATCCGCTTTCTCTTGGTCGCCGTGCTAAAATGGGTGTTACATGATACAAGACGACTAACCCTCGGCTTTTAGCATCTCATTGCGCAGAAAAAAGTTATAAATCTTGATGAAATCGACAGAAAGAAACTAAGTTGGTAAAGAATTTTTTCCATGGATTTATATTCGCTTATGTGTTCAGTATACTGTTTTTGTTGTTGTCACTGTCTATTTTTCTCCGGATCTCTGGATTCAAACAAATTCAGTTGATTTATAAGAATCTTGTCACTCTGGAATAAGTTAAAAGCCGAGATAAAATCAGATTCTATATCTCGTCACATCCGTTTGCGCAGAGCAGCAAAGTCGATACTGAAGAAGTTAAGAAAAGGCGAAAATATGTGGTAGTAGATGCAGAAATCTTTAAACAGATGCGATCAAAATTATTCCGTTGCGAATGTTTATAAGATTTCTTTTAGTTCTAAAATAATGTTCGCTCTGTACAAGGCTCGAGAGCCACCCGAGGAGGGAAGTTTACAGAATGAGATATATGGGGCACAGTTCATGAGGTGGTGTAGACAGGTCCGCCCATCATCAGGTCTACACTGTTCCCCGGTCTTTTGAACAGAAGCAGAGATTTATCCCTTGTCTTCTATTTCGAATGGCGTCTCTAGTTCCTTATAAAGTCTTTTCATTCTCTTTTACTTTCAGCAGCCCCTTGATGAAAGTGGATTGACTAAAAAGAATGTGGGGAAGGTAGCGGTTACATTAGGATTGAAACATTAGGAAACGGGAAAACATCCTCTTGGGAGTCGGTTCCACAAAGTAGCGATTCATAGGGAGAAGTTACTCGAGTGGAACTTACATCTCACCAATGGAATACAAAGGGAATGAGGGTAGTTTGCTACAATGGGTGTGGCATGGCGGGTTTTTAACTGTGAAGGTCAGAACTGTTAATACTGAATAATGTATTTCATCTGAACACTTTCTATTGAAATGGCGATAGAGAGGCATGCAAAGTTTTGTCCGTGGGAAATGGGTCGGAGAGTAGAAAATAATTAATAACCCACACGACCGCATAGACCTTTCTTTTTAACTCTATCGAGACTGGCGAACTCTGGGCAACTCATGCCCATATATTGTAGCATTAATATATTTTAGACCTGATCTGACTCATGTACATGTAGATATATCAAGAGATGTGAGGTACTGACTGGAACGGTACAGGATACCGACCATACCATTAGCAAGTTCCACTTGAAGTTCCAACAAGCGCTCAAGGTACGAACCATCCACGAGAAAACATCCGTTCATTGCGATAGACTAAAAATAACAGTCTTCTTGGTGGTGAGATAAAATCACTGCATTGCTTTTCGGTGTATTGAATTTGATAAAACACTCCTGTAACCTTCCTTAGAAGTTAATTCAGAAAAAATACGAACGAAAAGTAAACTCATTCTCTTCCCTTCTCGTCTGCTAAAAGTGATATGTAATTAGAAATACCTTCGACGTTTGAACGCGTAAAATAGTTTGTAATATTTATTTCACTTAGCTTTCTTACAAAATAAAGGAAACACATTTGAAGTATAGAATATTGTGTAATATTAGTCATGTCGTATGCAAAACAAAATGTCAGACAGGGGTGTGCGGGAGTGCAATGGCTAGCAGTCCGGCAGTTGAAACCAGAGAGCCTGAGTTCGATTACCAATCAAGTTCATCACGTTCAAATACCCTTAGAAAAGGTGTGAATCCATCTCTTTCCATCGCAAATTTCAGGTTTTATGCTAAAAATTATATTAACTGTTAATGCAATATTAACTCGCAAATAATAAATTGCTCTTACAATAAAAAATATTCCTGGTTTTAAATTACCCATAGAGTGGTGATAAACCGTAAAAAAATTGATCAAACAGAAGACACTGAAATACAAGATATATATTGAATATAAATTACACGAAAGACAGAAGAATAGAAAGACGAAAGTAATCACATATATTTTAGAAGCAGCATTATTTTAGGGTGAACAATATTTGTGTAAGCATCAAAGCTAGGTTAGATCGACATCATCTATAGAGGTATATGGAAAGGGAGAGAATAATGAAGATCAAGAATATGCTGCCATATGAAGATAAACATTCTCTTCCAATTTCCGGCATTCTTGGAAACGGTCCCAACGTCTCTTCTAAGGAAGTTAGAAACTTAGAGATCTGACGTACTGCTGAAACCATTCAAACAGCAAAAATATTGAATTCGATCAGTTGGGAAAGAATTGGAGTCTTCAGGTACACTCTTACCGAAATTCCATTGATGATTACAGGAAATCTAACCAAAAATAGATTAAACAAAGGATGGCGGTTAAACAGATAGCGGATTGCACAATAAATAACAAGGCGCGTGTAGTCAAACTGCGAAAGTATAATTAATGTGAATGTAATCGAAGAAATGATTTAAAAAATATGCAGAAATGACACCAGCGAGACAAAGAATTCTGGAAAGAAATATTAGAGTATCAAAGAAGTCCAATCAAATCCCAATTCCTACAGAAAGAAATAAAAATAATGGTCGACTTTTCCATATTATGAATAATCCTTCTCAAAGAAGGGAGGGATTTCTTTGGAAATTTCCTGGCGTTCATTCTGGAAGAAACGTACAAGAAATAAGTTTCAAGCTTTTGACATTCTTAATTTACCGACAAGATACATAATGACAACAGGCGAGTTTCGTAAAACTCGTGAGTGTTGTGACGTAGGCAAAGATTGTTGTGGAGTAGATGAGATGTGACATACGTTTTTTTTTATATTCATTTGAGGATAAGGTTATAACAGTTTTATTTATTTATGGTTGTTTTTGTTGCATAAATATCGCTTCAAGGATCATAAGAATGAATACATGAGACTTATTATTTACTACAAAAAATAAAAACTAGCAATTAAGTTATTAAAATAATATATTCTAAATGCCAAACTTCCTATATAAGACCAACGTCGTGTATGAATATACTTATCACTCGGAGAATGTTTCTCTTTAAATAAAATAAAACATCTTACATAGGATATGTAATCTCAACCTGACGGAAACACACCTGCCACCTATCAGACCATTGTGCCATCAGACAACACATTAATAAGTAGCATAACGAACATTAGTAATATTAGAAAGCTATTCACAAGCAATACCAAAATATGAGCAAAATAACATAGTAAAAACAGATAATGATCCTTGAAGAACTATCAATAATAGAGAAAGAGCCGTCATTAGATAAATCAATTATGACTTAAGAGGCTGCATCTGCTGATGCATATATACAGGGGATGGCAAATTACATTTTTAACTATTGAAGAATTTAAGGAATCGTCAATTAAAAAAGGAACATGGGTCAATCTTATTTATGAACTTTGAATGAGGAATGAGAATGCCGTAACATCAAATGGGAGACCTACAAAGCAATTTTAAAATAACCTGAAGGAAGGAAAAGTTTAATAAGGGCTAAATGGAGACAGGACGAAGATCGTGCCAAAAGCTGTTGGCAAAGGAACATTGGCCTGCAATAAATTACAGATTATGTATTGGCTCCAGATGTGGAAAATCATGACCGCACAAAGTGCTGAAAATTACAGCTTTACATAATGCAGATGACGAGAACAACATGAACAGAAAGAAGGCAGTAGACAAACAAAAGATTGCACTTACCTAACCTATATCCCCGGCATCATTTTGGAAGAAGTTTAATTACGAGACCGATCTGCAATACAAAAAGATACGGATATGGTCTCGGATTCGCCAAGAAACAATTAAAAAGAAATTCTGAGATTATTTAAATATTGTTTTATTTTGGGCAGGAAAATTTTCAGCGAAAAAAATTCTTCAACATGGATATTCAATCAAATAATGGGACAACGACATCTGCATTTTTTCACTTTACTGGTTTCTGCCGAATTCCTTCTGATTTATTTATGGTTTTGCCCACATTTTGCTCTTGAGTGTTTGTCTTTAGATAACTCACCAAGACTGGCCTTTATTTTTCATTGTCAAGCTGAAATCTTGCGAACAAACCACATTCATCTTAGAAATTCTGATATCAAGAAAAATATCTTTTGAAATACTGGCACACGAATTATTCTAAAGCTAACCCCAGTCTACACATACTCTTGATGTTGTAGATAGCATCGGCAGCGGAATAGCCAGGTTATACATATATATATATATATATATATATATATATATATATATAGCATCGGCAGCGGAGTAGCCAGTTTATACATATATATATATATATATATATATATATATATATATATATATATATATATATAACCTGGCTATTCCGCTGCCGATGCTATCTACAACATCAAGCGTATTTGTAGACTGAGGTTAGCTTTAGAATAATTTGTGTGTATATATATATATATATATATATATATATATATATATATATATATATATATATATAACTTGGACATGTATATGATTCCCCTCTCTTTCTCTCATATGCATATACATATATATATATATGTGTGTGTGTATGTGTGCACGCACACCACCCCGCGCCCGCGGCCGCGCGCACGCACACACACACAAACTCACGAAGTTCTTTAGAAGATGCCAGATAAATCTGAGCATTTTGATCTATTGATATGTCAAGATAGGATTTCCCGCTTCGAGCCTGACATTTCACACAAATCTCGAAATAACTACAACGAATAATAAAAAAACCGTTGTTTTCCGTTTTCTTTTTCTTTCTTTTTTTTCCTTTCTTTTAAAAACATGTTCGCACCTTAAGATCCCAAAACATTTAGATAGCAACGCTTGAAAAACACGTCCGGATTTTTACAATATCTCCATTCCTAAAAGAATTACCATTTTCCCAAGCCAATATACATGACAACAAAAATGTTAAAAAATTAAAATAAAACGGTTAGATCCATTCATGGTATCCAAATATATAACACATAAATTAAAGTAAAACGGTTAGATCCATTCATGGTATCCAAATATATAACACATAAATTAAAATAAAACGGTTAGATCCATTCATGGTATCCAAATATATAACACATAAATTAAAATAAAACGGTTAGATCCATTCATGGTATCCAAATATATAACACATAAATTAAAATAAAACGGTTAGATCCATTCATGGTATCCAAATATATAACACATAAATTAAAATAAAACGGTTAGATCCATTCATGGTATCCAAATATATAACACATAAATTAAAATAAAAAAATAAAATAAAAATAACATAAATTACAAAATAAAATTAAAAAAACTCATTACACACATTCGTTTATTTTATCATTACTTATCCTCTATAAGTTGCATGACTTTTCAGTTAAATTCATGAATATTTATGAACGTTCCTATATCTATTTTTTGAAAATCCAGTAACTTCTTAGCTCTTATATATAAATACTTATTAAATAAAAGTTATTTATTTTTGCCTTGATAAAGTCAGAGGACGAAACGCGTCAGTTCAGTTCAGTTTTCCTTTTATCGTTATTCATATATATATATATATATATATATATATATATATATATATATATATATATATATATATATATATATATATATATGGAAAACTCAATACTTCAATAAGAGTAGATCGAGTGGCCTATCGTACGGTCGACACATGTGAACAGGAGTAGGGTTTTATTGTTACTTGTTTGGGGCTTGGGTTTCCGGTTTATTTTAAAATCTTGTCTTTCTTTTTCACTCTCAGGAGTCCCTTGCGTCTTTGTGGTATTATTGTCTTGATTGGGGTGAATTGATTGAATTTATTTAAAAATAACCCTTAATTCAAATCTGAGTTTACTGAGACACCTTTTAAATAGGAAGTCAACGGCCGATTTACAAGTGTATATGTGACCTGTTTGATATTTGTGATTGTTGAATTTTCCCACACCGAAAATTTAAAATGATTTGAAGAAAAGCAATAATTATTATTTCATGAAATAAAATGACGACACACTGTCTCTCGACACGATTTGTATTCGTTCAAGACGCAATAAATATCTATAGTTGTTACGCCCAAAGCGTGTAATTATTTTCATCTAAAAGTAACACACTTAAATTGTTAGTAACATACCAAGATCCCTGAACAGTTCCGAGACATTTAAGGAAAGACAGAAAGTTACAAAGTTATTTGTGCAAATAACATCAATGCAAACCTTACGAATTTCCTCAATTTTGTTGGCTTCTATGTGAAAATGTTATTGAAAGTTAATAGCTTGAAAGGCGGCTCTGGTGATGACATGTTTCTACTTTATAAGTGCCTTTCGTCTGTTGAAATTACTTCTCGGATCGAGGCTTTGCTAAGCGCGCAAATAAATTAACTTAGACACTCGCATGTACGGAGAAGTTTCACCGAGAAACTCGTCTCTTTTCGCAAACGATAGGAAAACATCACTACTTATATTTCTACTTATGTGTCTATCTGTCATTTAACTATCGGCTTTAAGCCTGCCTTCCGGCTGAGATATTTCGTAACGACATGTTTATAAGGATGGACACCGGGATGAAGTTTTACTGCAAGTTCCCATGGGTGCTAGTCCGTCAAAAATAGGGGTTTGGGCACAAAATGATTCTCGTGCGTCATTAGCTTTTACATACGTGTAAAATTGGCAATATATGCCAGGCTGTTGATGTTCGAGTCTCAATAAGTGCCAAGATTTCAAAGATATTCCTCTTCAATTATAAAAGCTTGTCCCAGGTTCATTATGCGTTAGTATGTATCGGAATTCTTTCTCCAAATATGTCGGTATTACCCTACGTGTCTCTCTCTGTTTTTTTCATTATATTTCAAACGGTAATTCATTAAATATATACATACACACATATGTTTCATTAAATAATATAAACAAGTTTTGTCTATTTTTTTTATGCAAATTCTTTTCATATCGTCTGATAAGCTTAATAACATTATCATTAAAAGAAGAAAGAAAATCACAATATTGATATTTTTTAATCTTATCTAAGCTTTCGGCTTACATAAGCCATTATCATAGATGACAATTAATTACAATATATTAACCAATACACGGACAAAACAGTAATGATATTTTGTTTCTGTTTACGTGGAAGATTTCCAAGCAAGACAAACTCATGTATATAAGACGCCGGAAACGAAAATCGCACCACAGCACATAACATCACACGTGACTACGCGAGTGTGAAAACGAGAAGTATTAAGTATGGGAAACCGTTGGTATAAACCAATGGCTTCTCTTATAAAGTATAGGCATTTAAGAATATTTGTGGATATTTCATAGTTTATTTTGTTCAGATTAGGTTTTATGCATATAGCTTCAAGAATTTTTAGTTTTTGTTTACATACACACAATATATATATATATATATATATATATATATATAACTACACACACACACACACACACAGAGATATATATATATATATATATATAGGTAACTATACTCGTGTCGAAAAACCTTCGAATTCTTGATATAACAATAGCCAAATCAATCACGAAGGGGAAAAAAGGTTTTAAAAAAGAAAAAGCCAGGAACATGAAAGTCTGTCGAAAATAATCGCACAGATACAGGTTCAAGGCCCAAAGAAAAAAAACCGATACGAGTAAACAACTAACTAAAGTGCTCAATACAAACGTAGAGCAAACCTAGTCAAACCTAATGAGCCAGACCAACCTACCAAGGTTTCACTTAATATATATATATATATATATATATATATATATATATATATATATATTACGACAAAAGGAAAACTTAGCCGTCGCGTTTCGTACTCTGAGAGACTTTATCAAGGCAAAATGAGTCGGCTAAGATAAGTTTACCTTTTGTCTTTATATTCGCATTGTCCTTTTACAGATATACTGTATCGGAAATGTTTACACGCGCACACAAACAGACACACAAATATATTTTATATATACATTCAATCTCTGGTTAAATAATTTAGACGTATTATGTCTATTTATTTTAGTCTTAATCCTTTCAATGTCCACGAATTAATTTCTTGTAGAAAACTGATAAAGTAAATTTTCTTTCAAATAATTTTTATTTTCCAAACTACTTTCAATCTCTTCGGAGATCTTCAGGGGGTTAGTGTCTGTGGATATGCGTGCGTCAACCCTGCAAAATTCAAAATATTTACCTATTATGCAAGGGAAGTAACTTATCTGATTTAGTTTTAGTTTTTTTTTATGAGTTTGAAAGATTATTTAGCTGCAGATTTAACAATTCTAATTTAGAATTTTTAAAGAATTTGCTACTAAAACATTTAAGTAGTTCTTGGTATACTCGTAGTTGACTTTACTTATTTTTGGCAGCAATTCTCTGATATGATCACCTTGCTTGATCAATTTTCTACAACTATCTAGAAATTAATACATGGCCTTGAAAGGGTTCAAACTAAAATAAGTCAGCATAATACGCCTAAATTATTTAACCAAACATGTTTGAACGAAGATATGCTGCCTCTTGAAGCAATCGGATTTCTAGCCACACTGCTGAACTGTGATATATATATCGTTATTGATATTTCTGTAGTAAGATTTTAATATGCCTTAAAAATTAGATAAGCTGAAAAGATTAAGGAAGTAGTGTATATTTATAAAGTGTTGGGAATTCAAAAATGGAAATATTGACAAAATAAGAACAACTAAATATATGAGTATATGATTTTATTTAATCAATTAGCACCTAGACAGGAAACAAGGGGTAACCTTCTACTCCTGTTCAAAAACCCCGAGAGGATTGTGAACCAGACGATTAACAAGGACTAAGAAGTAACTGAGACAAAAATATAGAGAATAATAGGGGAAATGACTACATACGAGAAAGAACCAATCATCTTTAAGTAAACATTATAATGATAAACTTTTCAGTTGGGCAAATAAATACATAAAAATGTATTTCTCAACAGTAATATACATGAATGTAGAGCTACATTGGGCGACCTATAACTGGACGAAAACTACGGATTCTCTATGAAAATATTGTACAAGCAGGACTAAGAATTGTTATGGAAATTTACCCACGCATGCATGGACTCTCCCAGCTATAAATAGGAGCAGGTACTGCCTTTTGTAGAGGAAGTTTCCAGCAGTCAGCACTGACAGTCGACCCGAACATTTTTGCTGTAACATCTTCGTTTCTATAGGCTTGTATCACTGTTTCTGTTAATATATTCCTCTCTTAGCGTCTTTATTTCTGACACTAACAAAGCCACAACCGGAATAAAAAAGATACTCTCTGAGAAATATTTTTGCTTTAGTATTTTAATTAAAAACACATTATACAAAGATCAATAATATTTTTTTATTTATATTATAACAAATTAACAAGTATATTTTAAATATGAAAAAAAGAATTAATATTTAATTAAAATTACTTAAATGATTTAATTAATTAACAATTAATGTATTTAAATTAACTTAGATATTTTAATTATTTTTAAAAAAGCAACGTGTATTTTTCTTGGAAAGCTTTTATAGAAATATAAAAATTGACTTTTTTATTGATATTACATGGAAATTTAAAGTATGTTTTGAATATTTACAAAATGAAAAAAATAATTACAATGAATTAGTTAATCAAATATATTAATTAGTATTATTTAATTAGTTTAAAATTAGCCAAATATTTCAAATATTACAAAAAATTTGATGTATTTTTCTTGGAAAAATCTTGATAGAAAAAGAAAAGAAATGGTCAGCCTATTTTATTTATATTCCATATAATATTAAATTAAATTTAGATTTAAATTTCTAAATAATTAGTGAATCTACTCTGAAAGTAAATTGATCATGCTTTAAAAATCGAAAACAACTCTTCCCTCGCTTGGATCACAAATCTATCACAAATATTGACGAAATCGTAACAAAATAATGTATATTCGCATGGAAATGCGACTATAATTACTACTGGTAAAGATAGATATGAAGGTTAAAGCAGTTAGATGATATAACAGCTTGGGGAGAAATGTCCGTGCGAATTGGGAGCTCAAATCAATTCCTACCTAATCAAAATATGCACACACACGCACGTGCACAAACAAACACACGCCACTGCACTACTACTGAAAAGACGAAGATATATGAGCATGCCATATTCACAGGCTCTACGTGAAGGAGCAAGAATGAGAAATAGGAGGCTCTCTAGAATGCTTATCATTTACTATTGACCAAGTGACTCTCATTGACAGCTTCACAAAGTGGCCAGTCAGTTGAGATTCAATTATAAGACTTTAAATACAATTATCGCAGCCAAACGTATTGACTTTCTGCCCATCATACTTTCTTTTGTTTGAAATATTAATTCTCAACTTCAGAAAGTTCATGTTCATGGCGGAATTGGTGACTTGGACATTCTAATACTGTAACACCAAAGCGCAGGCAGACAGGCGTGCACGCCCGCGCACACACACACGCACGCACGCCTCCCCATATATATACATATATATATATATATATATATATATATATATATATATATATATATATATATATATATATATATATATATATAAAATCAGACACAAATATAAATATATATATATATATATATATATATATATATATATATATAATATAAAAGGCTCAAACACTAATATTCCATGGTTATAATCTATTACAGTCGAATCTTAATCACGATCCAATTCGTCAGACCTACAACTTCAAAAAGAATTTTGAATTTGTAGGTCTGATGAATTGGATCGTGATTACGATTCGAATGTAATAGATTATAACCATGGAATATTAGTGTTTGAGCCTTTTATATTATATTCTTGCTCTGTCCAGGACATTGACCTCTACCTGGATTCTATCGTCTTGCAATATATATATATATATATATATATATATATATATATATATATATATATATATATATATATGTCTATGTATAAATGACAATATAAAAAACTGTAATAGTTGCCGACACGTTCCGTCAAATTGGACGAAACGCGTCGGCAACTATTACAGTTTTTCTATTTTCATTTATATTTATAAATATTGTCTTTTTCTAGAGGTTAACTCTGTTAAATAATTCATATATATATATATATATATATATATATATATATATATACACATATATATATATATATATGTGTGTGTGTGTGTGTCTCTGTGTGTGTGTGTCTGTGTGTGTGTGTTGACCACTAATATTATCAATATATATACGATATATATACTATATAAATATGAATATGATGGAGGCTAGGATTGAGGAATCGGTGAAAGCCGGATTCGAATTAATTTCGAGTTCATTACGTGTAAATACCCTGGGAAAGGGTATGCATCCATCTCTTTTCTTCCAATCTGTTTGTAAATAGCAGGACAGACTGGGGTCTATAGTCTTGGGTGGCAACGGGTCCAGGAAAGTTAATATATTCAAAATTCAAAATCTTAGGAGTATCGTTTGAGGACCTGGCACGATGTACATCAGTTCTCGGAATTCGACTGTTCCAAAATTGGTGGTTGGCTCCTCATCATTGCTTTCCCCATTACAATCAAATCATATGTGCAGTTAGCAGTTAGTCTGGCTGTTGGACCTTCATACGTCGAAATATATATATATATATATATATATATATATATATATATATATGGGTGTGTGTGTGTGTCTTAAGGGGCCTCCCCTTTTCACACAAATGGACTCACTCAAGGTATACGTATACTACTACCGGTGAATACCCGAACAGTCAAGAGTACTAGAGTTCAGTAGTAGTAGAGTAAGTCACACACGGAGACGGCGACAAGCGTCACAGTTAACGAGCACGTAAACTCAGTAAGGAGTCATACCGTGATACTTCAATACCAAGACTGTATATATATTATTTCTACTAACCCGCATTCCTGGATCTTCTAACCCGTATTACCAGTTTGTATTATTACGTTAATACATTTATTTCCTTATACATTCCCGGCGTTTGTTATTCATTGATATCGGATACATCCCGGAATCTACAAAAATATCTATGTATGAAATATGGGCATAGGAATATTCACTATTTTGTCTATAATTTAATATGACAATGATTCTAATATAAACATTTAAAACTTAAATAAGTATATATTTTACCTATTAATATGAGTATATATCTAAAATTCTCAGATATTTGGTTGATTAGTACCAACTTTTGTGTGAAAACACTGACATGCATTTGAAAATCTTATCTAGATTATATTTCTGTCTATATCTCTGAGATGATGTATTATGATTACTTGAATTTTTTACATTCTTCGGACTGTTATCCTCATCTTCATTGTCATATTCACAACGTTTCAACCGTTGTATGCCATGGCCTTCTTCAGGTGATAGGAATTTCGAACAGAAACCTTTATTTCGCCAACCGCTGTAGAGTGTTCTAGTTCCACGTGTCATGCCTCTTCCGAATTTCTCAGTTATTTCCCCTTAATTCAACTCTCCAAGTTTTGATTCCCCACCGCTGTAACTTGGTAATGAACTCACAACAGTTTGGGTCTAGTCATTGAATCTAACCAAAGTCTTTATTCCCTGGGCCATGGGCCCTCATGGGCCAATGAATAAAGAATATGGATTAAAGGGAAAATAACTGAGACACCCGGAAATGGCATGGCACGTGGAACTAGAACAATAGGTCCCACTGGACAAAATAAAGGATTCGGTTGGAAATTCCAATCACCTGAAGAAGGCCGGAGCATACAACGGCCGAATCGTTGTGAATATGACAATGAATATGAGGATAACAGTTCGAATAATCTAAATAATGCAAGTAGATTATGTTTACTTTCGTGAAATTTTTCTAGCTCGCTGAAATGCGTCAGTGAAAATCACAGATAAATGAACATTAAAATTTCATACACGTTTCAAAATATTTCTAATTATCTGCGTAAAATGCCAAAAAAATGACTCTTATTCCCTACAAAATACATTCAATTCTGAATAACTAATCACACAAACCTTTCTTGCTAATATTTGTAAGCCTTTACAATTAGCTTAATTTCATAAAAGCCAAGATACATACATACATACATACATATATATATATATATATATATATATATATATATATATATATATATATATATATATATATATATATATGCCTTTATAATTCTTTTCTACCGTTTTCACTTAAAAAAATGCATTAGTAATTTTCGAAATAATAATGCAGGCTGCGGCGATAATTTTACTAATATAATACGTAATGCAGTATTTATGAAAAGCAATATTCCTGTGTAGCGAACAACATATATGTGTACATATGTCTCCCAACCATAATACAATTTGATTATCAAATGTTATAAAATATTTATAATTCATACAATATTACTGAAAGTTAGTTATTCAAACATTTCGAAGGCTTTTAATTCCTCAGGTCAATAATTAAATAGGGTTTTGAACGAATGTAACCTGTAGGCCTTAGAGAGGACAATCCTTTTTTCGAAGCTCGTTGACAAAAACTACGCAATCAAAAAACTAATGTAGAAAATAACAGAAACCACATCACTTGATGACTTTCAACAACGCGCAACTAAAACGGATAGTACATGTAAATTGAAGAAACAATGATGACAGAATCAAGATCTTAATATTCCAGTGCTATGGATAGCGGCTCGGACTGAGGAATTGGATAGCTGAGTTCGAATCCCAGTCGAATCCATTACATTCACTTACATGCTAATACCATTGAGAAAAGTATGAATCCTCTTCCCCCCCATCTATGGGTTAATAGCAGGACAAACCGGGTTCTATAGCCTTGGATGGCAACTGGTCTACCGCAGGAAGAAATAGCAACCTACTGCTGGAAAATAATCTGCCTCGTCAGTCATATATCGAAAGATACATGATCGCCTAAGCGTGTATCACGTATGGCACATAACTGACTGACCGACTTCGTCGAAAGACGTTTCTGTTGTTTCGATTTTAATCTTACTGGCTGCACTTATTATTGCTCGTGGGAGAAGTTCTTTGCTTGAATATTTCTTTTCTACACATATACGTCTCACTTAATGATGGACCGAACGTTTTCTATTAGATTAATATCGAGATTAATATCGAGAGAGATTCATTGTGTTAATCTTATGTCTTTGAAACACTTCATGTTGGCAATCTTTGTTTTAATAAAGATATATTGTAAAATTCAACCAACAACAATACTGTTTGTTCGATGAAAGAATGCTGAATATTTCTGTTAAAGGAATCGGATAATTTTACCATTAACATTAGGCCGATTTTGAACGAAGTGGTCTCAAGATTGGGGCACCATTGGAAGATTGAACTCTGTCGATTTAACAAAATGATTAACAAATCCAGACTGTCGAACTTCACTTGATGCCAGACATTCTTACTTTGTGCTACTTTGGAACCTGAAACATCTGATGATTAAAGTAAATTTTATTGGCGCCCTAAAGAGAAAATGGGACCGACCAAAGTGTGCGTGATGGAAGTTAATTATGTATAATGTTAGAAATACGAACAATTATTAAATTACTCAACACTATGTTTGCGCATTGTTTCTTTTTGCAATGAATAAATGTGTTAATTTGTGTGCTTATGATTGTGCATATATCCTTATATAAACATGATTTTTTATGTGTATGTATATGAGTGTGTGTATCGTATTATTTCGTTTGGGTGAGAATTTGTGTAGTGTAAGCGTTTTATGTTTATGAGAGTGTATGGGTTTGTCTTAGAGTGTGTTTGTGTGTTCATTTATATGACGTGTTTGTCTATAGTTGTACTAATTATTAAGATGTGTATACGTGTACGAGTGCACTTGCGTATGTCTATATTCAGTGCACTTTTCTATGCATTGCGATGAGTACGATTACGCAGCCGGGCTGATTTGTATGAGGGTGCTTCTGTGATTGTGCGTGTTTACTCGGAAGTATATTCGTATGTAAGATTCTGTTCGTATGTAATTGTGGTTATGTATTATTTAATGAGTAAGTGTGTGTGTGTGTGTGGGGGGGTATTTGTATGAGAATATGTACGCGCATGCGTGTGTGTTTAATTTTATATGAGTGTGCGTGCATATCTCTGTAAGTACGTATTCCTGTGCGTTCATGTCTTTCGCGAGTATACGATGATTTTAATGGGTAAGTGTGAAAGCGTGTAACGATTATTTTACGTCTTAGACTGCTCATATATATATATATATATATATATATATATATATATATATATATATATATATATATATATATATATATATATATATACACACATTTGTGCGTGTGCCAGTTCTGATTTACTTTCAGAAGTAAGCAAAAATGATTTCTTTCTTTGTTACTGAATTTGAATTTTACGACTTCATTAAAATACTATTGTAAAATATTTGGCTTCCATTTCAAACCTTTTTTTATGTAAGGTGGATTTTATTCTAAACAAGGTTATTTTTATATTCACATTTATTATGCCAGATCAAACGGATATTACTTAATTCGGCGTTGCTTTGAGGAGGAGGATGAATCAATAATTATAAAATGGTTTGTAGCAAATAACAAACAGTAATACTGAAAGCTCTTATTTAATATTATATCGAGTTTTATCATTTAAACTGAACTATCTAGAAATTCACAATCAGATCTACTAGTATACATATGGAGAAGTTTGTAATGAACTGTTCTGGATATGAACTAGAGCCCATTGAATATATTTACATCGGTTTAGTTTTGTTTGCTTTCGATTACGTCATATCAACATTTGCGGGGTTATTTAACAGGGAAACCTTTCATAAAATAGATAAGCAGACATACTTTTGGTTTGTAGAAGTGTCAAAAAAGGTAGACAAAATTTTGGTTTGCACGAGAATACAAACGGGAGATATAGATTTGTTTTACCCAGGACTCAAAAAAGTCGACATTCTATTATTTTACACAAGACTTAAAAGGGTAGGCATAGGTTTTGGTTCACACGAAGGCCAGAAAGTTATAAAAGGGTTTGATTTGCACATGTATGACAAAGCTAGGCATAGGTTTGATTTGCATGTGAGTTAAACCGGTTGACAACTGGTTAGTTTTCACGCGCGACACAAAGACAGACATTAGTTTTTGGTTTGAATGATTATCAAATAGTTAGAAACAGGTTTGGTTTGGACGAGAGTCAAAAATAGATACATAGGTGTGGTTTGCATGTGTCAAAAAGTTTGAGGCCGGCATATTCAACAACTGTCTTTTTTATTACGGTTTCATTTATCAGCACAGGGATATAGTTTCTTAATACCATCCGACAAGATGTAATTTGCATAGGATTCATATTGTAGCACAAGACATCGAGTTATTTGCAGTATAACTTATTTCCTACTATCTGTAAATAATAACGGCTACAACTGACATTGCTCAATTGAATATTATTTGTACATCAGTCGGACGGAAATGAGAGAAAGTGACGCAACAGCAGAATTAAGTGTAATCTGAATTCTGCTATCGAGTATTTACTCAGCTATTCTAGTCCCTTTGAACAAGAAAACGTGTATCGTAGGTAAAGCCAAAATAAAAATGAATTCATTTGGCTACTGCCATCAATTACCTAAATAAAAAACGTTACGATATTAGCAGCCTATTTTCGCAAAATCCAGTATTTGAAATAATTTAAATAAGTTTTTGAATTTCAGGTATCTGTTTTATTAATCTTAATTCATATTGATTTGTTGCAAATTGTGTGGCTCGGGTGTTCTTTACGGCTGAAAATTTATAAGCGAAAATAATCAACTTTCTTTTGTAGTCCACGTAATTCCTGAAGTGGCACCATTTCCATGACAAGTCAATATAAGGACTTTTGCTTTAGGACTTCTAATCCCAACCAATTTAGCAAAAGGTTTGTAGTAATGAAGTTTAATTGTAAGCAAGAAACGATATTCATTCTTATGCTATTGTTAAAATTGAATAAGATGTTTTTTGTGATGTCATCCAGTTTAAGTACCATTTTCTTAATCCTTAGTAGACTGTCAACTCAGAGCGTCAAAAAGAGGATTGTAAGGAAATAAGACAAGCGAAACCAAAGAGAACGATGACCACAGAAATGCGACATTCAACAGCCTTCCGGTTGGCCTGAATGAATTTGCTAACTGAAGATCAAAAACGTTGTAATAAATATGACGACAAAGATGAGGACAATATTACGAGTAATGTAAATAATGTACATAATTCCTCATCTCAGAAATATAGACAGATATTGAACTATTTTTGGTTTTCCATGTTATTTTGGGGGATTTTTTTCCTTTGTCCTCCCAGAGTTGCGTCTGTATATTTTTTGTAGATATATGTTTTGTGTAAATGTTTTTTAGATTTATGTTTCCAATATATATATATATATATATATATATATATATATATATATATATATATATATATATATATATGCATCGGTGTGTTTGTGTGTGTGTTTGTTTTTTGTATCTGAGCAGGAAGTTTTCATTTACACAAATTTGGTTACGGACTAAGCTAAGTTAATTCCTAAGGATTTTATTGAATTATTTTTTCTATATTTCCCACCATTTCCCAGACTTGCAGACATCGGTTTTCATTAGCCATTATCACCGTGTTTTCGTTTATTATTTTTTGTGCTGTCAGTTTCATCTTTTTTTAAATATCGTATCTTTGTCTTGTATCTGTTTTCTTATAGTCGTGAGGTTTCATGTGTCTTTTCGTCTTATGATGTCGTTTATATTAATAGCAAGAACGCTGTCAATATATATATATATATATATATATATATATATATATATATATATATATATGTATATGTATATATATATATATATATATATATATATATATATATATATATATATATATATAATATGGATAAAACAACTGAAAAGTTGCAAATTAAAAAAAACTTAAATGTTTTTTGTGAAAGTATTTATTTATATTTATATATATATATATATATTTGATATTTCAGATCTGCCCCGATCTTTCGTCAAAAATTAATTAAATAACTGTATTCAGAAGTTTGTTTACGAGTAGCGTCCGTCGCGAGACGCGGACGTCACGTGATGTGGAATGCAACGGTGTTTGAATATTTCTAACGTAAATCTAAAGATAATATTTTAGATGTTGTTTAAAAAGTTTTTTTTAACTATATCTAAAAAAGATTTTTTTAACTATTGAAATATTAATTCAGATTTAAAATTCCCAAGTGTTTGTTTAACCCTAGTTTATATGTGTCTAATTTTAAAATCCAGTATTTTCTTCTTTTATATATATATATATATATATATATATATATATATATATATATATATATATTGATATAGTTGAAAAAAATAGAAATATTCAAACACAGTTGCATTCCACATCACGTGACGTCCGCGTCTCGCGACGGACGCTATTTGTAAACAAACTTCTGAATACAGTTATTTAATTTATTTCTGATGAAAGATCGGGGAAGATCTGAAATATCAAATATTTATATATATATTTAAAAATATAAATAAATACTTTCACAAAAAAACATTCAATTTTTTTTTAAATTTGCAACTTTTCAGTTGTTTTCTCCATATTATATACATATCAAGAAAGTATACGTGGCTCTCATTATGCTATATATATATATATATATATATATATATATATATATATATATATATATATATATATATATATATATATATATATATATATATATTCAGTGTATTTAGACAGAAACAGTTCTTTATGAGAATTATTATTAAAAACAAGAGACATTTTTGTCAACTAATGTTAATGGTCGACTTTTCAAAATTATAAGTATTCCTTCTCAAACAAGGAAGGAATTTCTTCGGAGAGAAGTTCATTTCGGCTCATTAAGTATAAGAAATATGGTATAAGCTTTTCAGATTTCTTAAGTCATCGTGAAAGTATGTTAACCAGTTTCGTAGAATAGCGAGTGCTGTTACGTAGGCAAAGATTGTTGGCATTGAAACGAGGTGTGACGTTTGTTTTTCATCTACACGGTGCGACAAAGTAACATATCATACGCTGATTATAGGTGTACATTTCAGGATGTTTGCTCTTATGTCATAATTGATTTATTTATTGATGTTTATTTGTGCTGCATGAGTAGTGCTTCAATGAGCACATTTAGTATTTTATTTTGATCCTATTTTGATATTGTTCTTTACTATTTAATTTTGATCATGTTTTGATATCATATCTTGATACTATTTTATTTAGATGATATTTTGATATTAGAATGTTTTTATGCTGTAATATGTTCCGATGGGTGGTAGATACGTTTCCGTGAGATTGTGGTTGAGGTTTATCCTATGTAAAAAGATTTATTTTTTTTATTATTATTTAAGGAGAAACATTCTGCGAGTGGGTGAGTATATTCATACACGACATTATTATTATTATTGTTGTTATTAATGCCCACTTCACAACACTTACGAGTTTTATGAAACTCACCTGTTGTCTTTACTTACCTTGCTGACGACTTAAGAAAGTCAAAACGTTGGATCTTATTAATTGGAATTTTCTGCCAAAATGAAATTCAGGAAATTTCTAACGGAATTTCTCCCTTCTCTAAAAAGGATTACTGGATTATTCATAATTTGGAAAAGTCGATCATTAACATTACAATATATAGTGTATATATATATATATATATATATATATATATATATATATATATATATATATATATATATATATATATATATATATATGATCTTTAGAGGGTGGATCATTTTTTATTAATAAAAGAGGATACAGAAGTACCACAGCGATGAAAATTCTAGGTATCTTTCGGCTGACATTTCTTCAGAATATGTATATAATCGTCGGAAAAATAATACATACAAACATACATACATATATATATATATATATATATATATATATATATATATATATATATATATGCACACACACACACACGAGTATATAAATATATATATATCAATTATGTGGTGCAGGTTCAATTTACATTACGCGAATCATTCATACGAAAAGCAGATAATGAATTTAATGATATAAATGGCAAGAATCACTCTCGAAAACAATTTTAATAATAAAATATATTATCTACTTTTCGTATGAATGGTTCGCGTAATGTAAATATATATATATATATATATATATATATATATATATATATATTCATTGGAAACACCCCAAGCAAGGCAGTGATGCCACTTAAACAACAGGGGTTACAGGGTGTGTAAGAATTAGGAACAGAAAAATTAATGATGACCAGAAAGAAAAGAGGGCACACAGGTGCACACTAGATAGAGATTCACATTGCATATAAATTTTTGCAGATAAAAGCCGGCTGGAAAATAACGAGACGGTAGGGAATTCCACAAGCGAGAAGTGCGAGAGAAGATCATGTTAGCATAGAAATTACAATTACATCAAGTTAAGTCAACTCCAAATGAATGTATGCCAGTCTCGTAATGAGCTTAAATTAAAAAATTCTAGGTGCATAGCGAAGAGCGCCTTAACATGAGAGACACACACACACGCACACACACATATATGTTAATAGCCATATATACATATATATATATATATGTATATATATATATATATATATATATATATGTATATATATATATAGATAACTATACATATTTACACATATATAGCTATATAGATATAAATATATTTATTGCTATTAACAGCTATATTTATACATATATATATAGCTATATATATATACATATGTAGCGATATATGTATATAACTCTCTCTCTCTCTCGATATATATATTAAAAGTATAGATATACATCTATATATATATATAGAGATACATAGATAGATAGATATAGATATATAGATAGATATACAGATAGATGGATATATAGATAGATAGATTGATATATATATATGTATACATAGATAGATAGATAGATATATAGCTATACATATTTACACATATATAGCTATATATATATAAATATATTTATTGCTATTAACAGCTATATATATACATATATATATAGCTATATATATATATATATATATACATATGTAGCTATATATGTATATAGCTCTCTCTCTATATATATATATATTAACAGTATATATATATATATATATACACCCTTTTATATCTATATAGATATAGGTATATATACAGATATAGATAGATAGATATAGATGGATATATATATATATATATATATATATATATATATATATATATATATATATATATATATATATATATATATATATTTATAGATAGATAGATAGTTAGATAGTTGATATTAACAACGCAACTCTTGTTCCCATTGGGTAGAAATGTCTAGATATGTATTTGATTTTCATGTAGACGATTATTCCAATGTAAGCAAATTATTAGATACGGTCGCCAATATATAGACATTGATATTTTGGATTTTATCCCAGCGGCGCTGACCATTTTGCTCTCAAGTTGGCTCATGCATGATAAATTCAGCGAAGAATACATTAATTCGCGATGCGTTTACTGCAGAACAGCGGAACGACAGGAAATTTGTATGACTTTTATGATGCCTTTGTTAAAAGACTCGATCCTTTGCAGCACAAGTGCGTGAAATGCAATGTAGATAAGCGTTCTTACTCATACCTTACATGTTGCGTTATTCAGCACGTACGTTAGTCAGTTATGTAAAAAGAAACCATTTGATCAAGCTTAATTTAATAATACTCTTAGAATATGATTTCGGATTTCAAAAGTTGCAACCTGACACATGGCAGAATAAAAATATCGCCACAAATATATCCAGGAGGGATATTTTGTATCGCTTTCGTTTTAGCTTGAATAGAGACTTCAGATGGATCTACAGATCTGCGGAGTGATAAAAAAAATAGCTGGCTTTTAATGGTGTGTTTGAATGATGTTTTAGTTATATTTTATGTAACACGCTTTTGTTTTCAAATCGTTTTTACTCCAAGCAAGGCAGTATAGTTACTAAGAGTGAGCGGCTTAATGAGTGTGGAAGAATTAGAAAACAGAAACTTTACTAAAGAACAGAAACAAAAGAAGAGTCACCAGGCGGAGATAGAAAACGATTAACATTGCATTTAAACTTTTGTAGATTAAAATTGGAGCCGGAAGACAGTTCCACAAGCAAGAAATGCCACAAAATAGTCAGCGTAGAACTCACGGTTATATCTAACAAACTCAACTGTATATTGGTGAGACCTCGTCGCCAGTCTAGTACTGCGCTTAAATTCATAAAGTCTAGTTATTCTGGCGAAGACCTCGACCGCGGACAATTGCCAATTATTTATAGAACAATAAAAAAGGGAGTTAACTTTATGGCGGTGGTAAAATCCGAAACGCCAGATAATGGCTAATAATATTGTGAATTATTATTTGGATTTCATCAAGGATCTCTAAATAGATGGCGAGAGCCCAAGACCATATATATATTTTTTTTTATTAAGCTTTTCAACCCAGGCAAGGCTGGAAGCCACTAGCACGCAAGGGGTTACAGAGGATTTGGAGCGAGAGCAAATAGGAGTGTTAGAGGAAAGGATGTGGAGAAGGATAGATGATAGATCAATGCAAATGGAGGTTTCGATTGACGTTACACTTGAATAGTTGGAGATCATAGTCATCAGGGAAACAGGAATGAAGAAATGAGTTCCATAGGCGTGAGGTGCGAGATATGAAGCTATTGCAGTAGAAGAGACGTCACCATTTAACAGTTTCAACAGTGAAAGGGTGGGAACGTCATTCCAGCCTCGTAGGACGCTTGAATTCCTGTAGCCTGGGAACCAGCGATAGCAGCTCATCGGAGCAATTGCCATTGAAGTATTTATAAAAGAAACAGAGAGAGGCGACGCTGCGTCTGTGAGAGAGAGACTGCAGACGAGAAGCCAGATCAGGGCCAATGTGGCAGCAGTATCACTTCCTCTCAGCCGAGAACTTTAGCCCGAGAAGGCACAATGAGTGATTCTCCATGAGGTTATCAACAGCCATGTAGATGGGAGGCAGAACATGTTTTCTCAGATGATTAGCAATTTAGTTTTGAAGGAGTTAAAATTAAGAAGCCATCCTTTTTATCAAATAATAGCTTTCATATAGGTCGTTTTGGACACCAACCGCTAATTTGACCTTAAAAGACCGATCAGTCTTAGTAGCGAGACATGAATAAATGGTGGTGTCATCATCATCGATACCAAGTTGAGAGATACTGTCATCAGGAAGGTCGTTAATGAAAAGTGGTGGGGGGAGAGGGATTACTGCAAATGGATCTAGAAGCATGGCTATTCATGATAACTTTTATTACACGCTTTGGTAAGAAAAAAACCCGATCAGTTCGAAAACATCCGGAGACATGATAACTTTTAAATTTGTGAAGAAGACCTCCATACCAAAAGCTCTCGAAAATATTTCGAGATATCCAAAGCAACAGCTCCATCCTGACCATTTTGTCTGAAAGAATAATCTTCGAGGAGAGACGCTTATCCAATTCAGAATGCCTGCATAATATGTCGAATGACAACATTTTTTACCTGAGCAACCAAAGTTGGTTTGCTCTCAAATTCATTCAATCATTCTATTCACCTTCATATACATAACTTCCATCATTTGTTCTCAGTTACATGACACAGGCCGCAATGATATATCTTTGTCTATTGATATGATTATATTACAACCACTATATTAAGCTATCTACAGCACATACCACTATTGCAATAGATATAGGACTAGACTGAGATAGATAGATAGATAGATAGATAGATAGATAGATAGATAGATCGATAGATAGATAGATAGATAGATATGAATTGACTGAGATAGATATACATTTTTGAAAGATCTAGAAGTAACCATAGGAATTCTTGCAATAAACAACTAAACAAATTTAAAATGTTAGGCAACGTATTTATAGACATTTGTTATGATTTACGGATTGTAAAGATATAGCTACCCTGTAATATATACGGCTTCTTTATCAATGTTAAATATAGTTTAATGATAATTTTTCCGCTTCCCTATATGGGAATATTTAACATTCATTGACCGAGCAGTCAGTAATAATTTTGTTTGAAATTTTTTTTTTCTCCTAAAATAATTTTTCAGGATATCAGATTTCCCAAGTCCAGTAGCTAATATCGCTCTTTTTATTATTGATGAGGTTTTCCTTCTCAACCTTTTATCTTGACTATGTCATTTTCATCGATTTATATGTGCTATCCATTTTAGTTATTTCTATTAATGGTAATCCTCAAGTGATGTGGTTTATTTTATCTGATACAGTTCTTTGTTTGGGAACATGTAGGGCCAGTTTACAATGCTCAAATCGGGATGATCTTCCTCAGGTTTCACTCGATCAAAACGTTTTTTCACCATTCATCTTAGGAAGCAACTGTAAACAGCTGACAGTTTATATATTTTTGAACGACTTTGATGCCATGCATGACATCTAGATGAAAGTTTCGATCTGACAAAGCTATTGAAGAAACTGACTCGAGTTTTCAGTTTGATGTTTTGGTTCTGTAGCAGTTTTTGATATTGTGCAAAACTACATCTGGCAAAACTACTACATGCAAAACTACATCTGGCAAACCTTATTCTATATGTAATTTCCTTTTCTCATCTAAGTAATTTGTTATAACTGATCCATACACCGAGGTATCTGAAGTATTAATATTTTCCAGTATCTGCCTATATTTCTGAGATGTGGTATTATGTTCATTATTTACATTATTCGGACTATTGTCCTCATTTTCGTCGCCACCCATGGCACAGTGTATAAAGGCGTTACTTAGATCCAGTGACAGGACCCAAAGAGTGTGAGTTCAATACCCGGTTAAGGCAGTAGAGAACTTGGAGAGGAGAATTAACAGAAGATAAATGATAACTGACATCCATTAAAAATGGCACGTGGAACTAGAACATCCTACCCCAGTGAGCGAAATAAAGGGTTCAGTTCGACATTCCAACCACCTGAAGAAGACCGGAGCGTGTAACGCCCGAAACGTTGTAAAAGATATTATGAAAAAGATGAGGACAATAGTCTGAATAATGTAAATAATGTAATATTTTCCATATCCTTAGTTTTCTTTTATGTCGGATTCTGGGCTAGGAATATCTATGTTTTAATTCCGATTCCAGGTCATAGTTTCCATTTTGGAAAGGTTTATCTTGAGGCCTATTTCTTGTAGAGGATTTTGATTTTCTATTGATGTTCATTTTTGCCCCTACTATGAATACTCCCATCAGCATCAGTATACTGACCATGGGTTGAAAAAATAAGATCTATTGGTAAACTAGTTTCTGGTGTCGTATGGAATGTTTAAATAGTCAGCGCCGATCTCATCACACCTGTGTTTTTATTCTCATTATGGAAACAGTTCCACCGCCACCCTGAAAATGAATTGCCATTTTAAGTAATTGGTGAATAGTCAGACACTTGACTGATGATAACTTCCACTGCTAATATGTCGCCATCTCCTGCCACTTCTGTTTGTTGAGCATCTGTCTGGTCAACAGCAACATAACGTGAGGAATTGTCGATTTGGTGAGTCAAGTATGCATTATTTTGCCAAATAGTTGAAGACAGAAGTTACGGTTCAAGTAACCTGAATATTTTCTTATAATTTAAATAAGTTACAAATATACACATATAGTATATTTTATCCAGGATAGGAGTAGGACTGTAGAGAATATATGTAACAACAGATTCACTTCTCTAGTAGCAGCTGAATGGCACGTCAAAAACAATATAAAAAATCTCTCTTCTCTTTTCTTCCGCCGAAGCTAATGCCAAGCGCTCCTATGCAGATGGTCAGTAAGCCGTTCATTTAATTTTGCTAGGAAATACTTTTGGAGTCATATCCTGTTGTTAACGGAATATGTTTCTCATTCTTCTGCCATGTCTATACGATATCCCTAGACAGAGGCAGAGGAACGAAAACGGTCTATCCCCGTAAATTAAATAAAGGGTTCAATTTAGATTGCCCAAATTGATATACACCTGATGAAGGCCGGAGAACACAACGACAGAAACTTTGTGACAACAACAAGAAAGATTAGGACAATAGTCTGAATAATAATAGTGTAAATAATAACTTATCGTCCCAGAAATTAAGACAGAACTTGTATATTTGTTTTCATTCTATCTCGTTTTGTTGAAAGAATTCTGGTAGTATAGAAAAATCGTCGGGAGACATACATACTATTTCACCCACTGGAAATTAGTAGCAAAAAGTTCACCCCTAGAACTGTTCCTTACATCTGTTTCTAAATAGCAATTGGTGTAAAATTGACAAAAGGAATTGAAGTTTACCAAGAAATCCAATTTGGAAGTATATCAAGAAAAACGGTTTTTTCTACGATTTCTTCAAGGTTCATTTTTGGTCAAATAATGTCTATTTTACAGACAGAATGTGCTCTTCACATTCTGTATTTCCTTGATTCTAATCCTTACGAAATGTTACATATACGTGTGTTTCTGTTTCAATGTAGATTTTATTTTATTTGTTCATTATAGCTTTCCATTCATTCATTTTATTCATTCATTCCTGTTTATGCAATAAAAGATCTTTTTTTTTAATCATATATTCTTTAACTGCAAGTATCTTGTTCGGGGTTACTTTCTTCATTTATTTGTTAAGTCACCGTATGCATATACATGCCTTTCTGATCAACATATATAAGTACATATATCTTGGGTATAAGTACATATTAGAGTGAAACTGATTTACCGATCTTATATACTGTTGAACGCATACTACAATTCCCAGTTGTGAGTTGAAGCTTATTCTCAAATCGTTTGCACAAATATGTCTGATATCGAGGGATATGCCGTCGAAGGTCAGTCAGGTTTCTTCTCCCAAAAGAATCGACACGAAGAAGCGCTTTCCCGACCATCTCAAACCCACAACTTTTCTATTTGAAACAGTTCAGATCTCACCTGGTCAAACGATTTCTGTAATAGTACATTTATTCTATAAATTGACTTTATTGCCGGCAACTTGCTTTCGTCTCTCGGGGTCAAAATCCATAATCGATCATCCTAGAATAAGCCCAGCAGCATCTCATGTGAACGATGGATAATCATACAGAATAGAAGCTTTAATTGGCTTTGCTATGAACAATGGACATAGAATAAGAGAACTCACTGCTATTTGGGGAATATATGAGTTTTGTCCAGAAACAATCCAGACACTTAATATTAAGGATAAAAATGCTTACTCAGTGAAATGGCGTCTTAAATAAAGTAAATGTTTGCTCAAACTGCGACAAAATGCAATTCATACAATTGAAGAATTTCATTTCATGGGGCGACGCATTCTCAGGAGGAACACTGGCTTGGTGGGGGATGGGTGATTTGATTGAATCAAAATCTCTAGAATCATTACTACGTAAGGCTATAGAACCTACTCTGTCCTATTTAACCCATAGCTGAAGGGATAGAAGAGATCGATTCATACCTTTCTCAAGGGTATTTGCGCGTACGTAAATGTTACGAACTCGACTGGAATTCGATCTCGGCTCTCTAATTTCTCATTTGCAGTCATAACCCATTAAAACACACGTACATGCTAGGGAAATGATGCCTTAGTCCTCTTCAAATTACTCTTCTTTGAATCTCAGAAACTCTTTCTATCATCCATTCCACTTTTCAATCTAACCAACTTTCGAAATTACCATCAGATTCCTCAAAGCTTCAGCCTTATTCTCATCCACTGGCTGAAAAATGTTTCCTGACAACGGCTATTTAAAACCTGAAGCCTCAGTGGACTAAATATTGATTTACGGAGCGTGCTTAAAGGGAGGGTGTCATTGTCAAATGTCAATGTCCATTGATTTCCCTCCACCTCCAAAAGCATTAACGTATTCCATTTGCAAGTTTCACTTCTCTTTTTCCCAAGGACTACCACGTTGTGACTCATACTACTACGTGGATGCTTCCGTGAACATTGCAAATCAAGTGTCAATAATTATCAAATTCCCCATAATTTTAACTTTCCTATCACACATCTCAGTGAAGAACTTACTAAGTTGAGTGACTCTCGAATCTTGTATTGGCTGAACATTCGTTCCACCATCACCGAGAAGAATTGTCGCCGATTATGGATGATTGTTCTCTCAAGCTATTAGGATTCAATCTTACCCAAAAAAACTCAAGTGAAATAAACGATCCATCTGTAAGGATGCTGGTAAAATGACCGTTTCCTCGTACCATTCACAAAAGTACCTGATACCTCCTGCTATGGTCTATCGCTACAAGAGCCTGGTCAGAAGAAAAATGATGTCTTGATGCGACATCTGGGTACCTGTCCAGTGCTCAATTATCATTCTTGATAGACTTCAAAAGCGTCTACGCAGCCTCGGTGGAGGATGAATAGTTTTCCACTGTACAACAGACTAAACCTAGTCAGCCACTCGTTATTTTCATGTCAAATGTTCTAAGGAGCTATATTCCGGCCAGTTTTTGACCTTCGTAGCTCCGCACGTCATACCATTCCACGTACTCTTGGACGAATCATCCTCGTTCCCTTCTCATTCGATTTGTAAGAATAATGGTCCACACAAACATTGTTTCCCCGAGAGAGGTGACTTTGAGAAACACACTACCAAAATCATGTTTTCCTAATTTCTACAATTTTAATCTCTTAAAGTCTAAAATTAACCGTTACCCCACCAAGATATTCTCCCGTCCTGGGTATGGCAAGAAACTACAACCACGCCCTGGGTATGACGATCAACTACATCCGCGCCCAGGGTAAGACGATAAACTACGTCCAACAGCAATGTCATTGATCAGGATGTTTAGAGGGGCGTTGAACCACCTCTTAACTGCTGGTGTTCCCAGGTCCACCCTGACCCGGAGTGGTAGCATCTATTAGGGTCCCAACTATGGGCAAATATTTAACCGCCAAACTGGGGTCAAAATACTATGAAAGTGTTAAAATAGGTTTAATATCAGAAATATTTTGGAAAAATTATTATCAGCAATAAGTTGTTGAAGAAAAATTATTACCAGTTGTACATTTTCGAAAAAAAAAATTACCAGCTATATATTTTTTAAGGTAGAATATTACCAGCAATAAAAATTGTCGGCATTGTGATTCTTATCCCGTAAAGCAAACCAAACCAAACCAAGATGTCTTCACAAACACGCCAATAAAGTATTCCCAGAAAAATATACCTTGATTGTATTTCAGTCTTGACCAAATTGACTGAATTTCACTACGATTTAGACATCAAGGAATAAAAAAGACTATTTATTTTCCGTTAAACGTTAGGTCATAAGATATCCTCACGAACGCCACTTTACATCCTATTCTTACTCTCATACAACATCATTCAATAACCGTCTACCTTGAGTGGCTCTTCAGCCTCATATTGGGTTAATACCAGTATAGAAAAAGTAGTTTTTCAATTTTTTTCCCAATACATTTAGCATGTTATTGTTTTTCGACTTTTAGATTTTACTATAAATGAATGCGAAAGAAATCGAAAGACAAAATATTGTTTCAAATGCCGTTGAGAGTTTAGAAAATATTTGTATTTATGCAATAATTACTATCATCATCGTCTGAATGACGTCGGTCTATCAATATAACTCTACAACAGATTAATGAAAACGTAGATTTAAATCGATTGGGCAATTTACTCACAGCAATGTTAGGTGTTCGAGTTTGGGTAAAATCCAGCATTTCGAATTTGCAGCATAATAGTTTATATTTGCCACAAAACAGCCTTTGTATTTTGTTATACCTTTTAGTAGCCATGGCAACACTGAAGAATATGTGTTGTATAATATATATCTGGTTAGTGGGTATTAAAACAAAGTATTTCAGTATTTATCAGCTAATTGAAATATATTGTTTTGATCCGTTTATTCGAGAAACATATATGCTTGTTTTCTGTAGAAGACATCATTTTCGCGTTCGGTTGTACAATGAACTATTAATAATTCATAATCCACATCATTACCAAAGCTAATGTTCCCGTATTTTTTCTTCAGTCTTAATTAAAACTACCGCAAAAACTAGTGCCCAAATAGTTTAATGTTATTGCATTACAACTCAAGATATTTGCATGGTTCTTTTAATCAATGTTTGATACAAGTTCCTTGATCAGCAGATATTTCTAGATAACTAATCTTAGGGACAATTATGAAGGCGTTTGATCCTCTATATGGCCTTGTTTCCGACTAGGTTAAGCTAAGTAAAGATCGATATACTTAATCAAATGGATGCTGAATATTAAGAGACTAATTAACCTCAGTTCATATTCAAAAAGCGAGACTCGTTTCTTTTGTGATGACAATTTATTAAATTCAGTTAATTAAAAGAAAAATGATCAAGAACGACTGAAGAGATATAGCGTCAATAATTCCTCTCAGAAAATATATTTTGATTATATTTCTATCTTGGCCAAATTTACTGACTTTCACGTCGATATAGGCATAATAGAATACAATAGAATATTTCTTTTCCCTCTTCTGCCTAACATATTCTAAAAAATATGTCGTTATTTGTCTTTAGTGACTATTTAAACGAACTTCTTTTATAGATCGCAACATATTCTCTGTTTTGGTTTTTAGATCTCCTCTCATAGTTTCGTTCTCTGTGACAATTGTGAGAATTGCAAAGGAAAATAATGATTTATGAGCACAACACATAAATGTAAATTATAAACATTACAAGACAATACGGCTGTCGGTCTGAGTAATTACAGATGTTTAATCATACTTGTTCCACTCTTACATCTAATTAAAAATTACTTTTTTACGCCGTCTTACTTTTCTTTTCGTTACTAGAGAATAATACTGAAATAATTTGGTTACAACACAAAATAATTTTTAAAACTTTAGTTGAAGAGGAGACTCGTCAACAATTTACCTGTAAAAGAAGAAGCATAAGAAATATAGTTGAAAAGAAGTGAAGAAAAATATTCAATACAGATCAATAAAAACAAATTAGCTGAAAAAGAAACCTATCAAATCACTTACCTGAAGAAAAAAAAACATACAAATTTAACTGAAGACAAGACCGAATAAAGCTTAGCTGAAGAGGCGATCATATAAAAATGTAACTGAACAGAAGATCATATAAAATTATAACGGAGGAAGGGACCGTATAAAAAATTAACTGACGAAAAGACCGTATAAAATTGAACTGAGGAGAGGAACATATAAAACTTTAACTGAAGAGTAGACTATATAAAATTTAAGTGAAGAAAAGGGCATTTAAGAATTTAACTGAAGAGATAATATATAAATTTATTTGAAAACGAGACAATATAAAGATTTAAGTAAAGAGAACATATAATTATTAAACTGAAGAGAAACCTATATATAAATTTACCCGAAGAGGAGACCATATAAAAATTTGAGTAAAGAGAAGATCATATATAAATTTACAGGAAGAGGAAACCAGATAAATGTACATGATGAGGTTAAAGATTTAATTGAAGAGAAGTCTATACAATGATTTAACGGAAAATATTCCGTAAAATATTTATCTGAAGAGGAGACCATATAATTTAAGGTAAGGCAGTTACCTATAGAATGTTAGCTAACAAAAGACCCATAAAATTAAACAAAATACAAAAATTATAAATAAAAATAAGCTGAAGGGGAGAGGTTTTAAACCCAGACTAACAGGGGTGCATAAAAAAGAGTGAAAACATTGAGAAATAAATCCCTACAAAAACATTTTGCCCTTGTAATGTTAAACATTAAATCAGAAAGAGGTACGCCCTTACAGTAAAATCACTAAGAAAATGTCGTATGAAAACTCGATTAATACAACATAGAGCGAGGTTTATATTAAGATAATTATTTGGCAAAAAGATAGGGGGAGACAGTTTTAAAGGCGTACCTTAAAAGATAGATGCGACTTAGAGTTAGTTCAATTGCTTATGTACTAGTAACTATCTCTTTGGGAAATGGACTACTTTTTTATCGGCTGAATAAAATACCACCAATATATAATGTGTATACACCAAGCTTAGTGTATTTTGACACAATACTGTTTCCTCTAGTGAGGACTTACATCCGTTCATTAGGTAAACGGTATGCAGGGCAAATTTATTACCAATCGTACTGCAGTAAGTTCCTTTCCCGAACTGGAAAGGAATTAATTCAATCTCAGATACATTATTTCAGAGAGCAGACACATTGAACTTAAGAGGTCAAATATCATATTAGATATAAACTTATAAGGCAAACAAAGAGACATAACACGTGGAAGATCACGATAATGTAATTTATATTTGATTCAATCTTCTGCATTGTCTCGTCAGACATCCGATATTCTTTAACTTTGCAAAAATGAAAGCGTTCTGGCTTTGAGACTTGTTCTTAGATTTCCAATAAAAATATTGACCGCTACACAAATATGAGGAAATCTAAACATTTCTGGTTAAAGAGAATAATAATAAAGATTTAATTCAACAACAATGCCTACCACCTGCCCTCTTATAATCAACACATAAAACCATGAATCGCCCTAAGAATAAAAGACAGACATCTTTCTACTATTTAAAACCTAGAACCTGAACTGAATAATGGTTTATATATATATATATATATATATATATATATATATATATATATATATATATATATATATATATATATATATATATACCGAGTGTAACAGCAAAATTGTCCAATTGTTAGATTAAGCGTTGAAGCGTTGTATCTTAGAAATGATTAAAGATATCTTACTGGAATTCTCCGAGGTTTTTAGAATAGTATTGGACTCTACTTTGATCAATAAGAATGTATTTAACTCTAATTTGAAATGATGATTGCTCGTGTGACCTCCTGGTTCAGTTTTCCTTTCTACTGTTCGCCACTTTTAAAACTTATTCATTGTTCCCTTGATGGACTTTGAAGATGGAAGCCAGAGTATGAATTTTGGTACCCTTAATGAAGCCTGGAAGGATCTTTTTCGTTTCACCATTGCTCAGTTGGTAAATACAGAGTGAGCCAGAGAGAAAACGACTTTAACCTGTTCTCTTTCTGGCTGAATAACACAAAGGGTTTTTAGTTGTTTCACTGAAAATAATGTCAAGATGGGTACACGTCAAATCTGATAACCTGGGAAAATGAAATTCATTAAGTTTAGTAGCATTTTTAGATATTAAACATTTTGTAGGATGGACAATTATCCCATGCTATTACATAATCTGGACAATGTTACCGGTATATATATATATATATATATATATATATATATATATATATATATATATATATATATATATATATATAGTTTTAATTCAATTATATATATATATATATATAGTTTTAATTCAATTATATATATATATAGTTTTAATTCAATTATATATATATATATAGTTTTAATTCAATTATATATATATAGTTTTAATTCAATTATATATATATATATATAGTTTTAATTCAATTATATATATATATAATTTTAATTCAATTATATATATATATATAGTTTTAATTCAATTGTATATATATATATATATATATATATATATATATATATATATATATATATATATATATATATATATATATATACACACCGAGTGTAACAGCAAAATTGGCCAATTCTTAGATTAAGCATTGAACCGTTGTATCTTAGAAATGATTAAAGATATCTTACTGGAATTGCTGATTCTTTTT
The DNA here is from genome assembly GCA_964036315.1 of Acanthosepion esculentum. Classification (NCBI taxonomy): domain Eukaryota; kingdom Metazoa; phylum Mollusca; class Cephalopoda; order Sepiida; family Sepiidae; genus Acanthosepion; species Acanthosepion esculentum. The sequence goes on along the minus strand of OZ038476.1, from coordinate 149,810,960 downwards.
GCAGATCGAAAAGCCTTTTAGGACAGTGCAGATTTTTTCATAAAATGCTTGATAGCAAAATTTAGGATAAGAGTTAATAGATTTAATTTTTTGGAGTATTTTATATTTTAGTTGAAAAAAAATCAAGTCAATAAAAAGATTAAAAAGTGAAATTTTCTGACGCACTGGGTTGTATATCAATACATCTTTGTTTTCAAAGAAGTTTCTCGACTAGTTTTAGCCAGCATGGTCATCAACAGGGTGAAAATCCCTGCTTGTTAGTAGCAGTGAACGACAGGAGTGAATGACTGTTTCTGAAGAAATTGAACTTTATCTGTAATTTTCATTTGTTTTTTATCGTTAATTTTGGTTAGTCTTTGTGTTGATCAAACGGCCTCTTTCAAGTTGTTTTTAAGATAGCGGATAGGAGATTCCTAACATTCAGAATACCCCCTTAGTCATTTTGACAGTTTTATTGGTTGCTGGGAATGGGATGTGTGTGTTAAGTGTATGGTATCTTTTAGTTCTTTGGGAATGTGTGTGATGTGTGCATATGTATATATTTATGTGCGTGTGTGTATAAGTGTAAATATATAATATATTATAATAGGCATGAATTTCTAGGTTTAATCATATAACTGAATGCTGTAAATGAATCCCAACGAAGTAGAAAAAGTAATTTGTACATGTTACACAGGTTTGATTATGCAAACAAATCCTATCAATTTAAAAGCAGTAGCTTCTTACCAATAGTAGAATTTTTTTATTTCATCCTCTCAGCATAATCAGAAAAGGAAATTTGGCCAAGGCAAAGAAAGCTTTGTGCAATAAAATATATAGTTCTTGTAACAACCCCGAAGTTTAAAAATGATTAAGAGTAAGAATTAAGGAAAGTATTATTTTTTATCTGATAAAATTGAGAAATTGTTTTGTGTGGGTAATATTTTCTTTTGTTTTGTGGTGGTTTTTACTTGATTTAAGTTAGACTTATTTTTGTTGCAATTGCATTTATATTTTGGAGTAATCATGTTTCTATGTTAGTGGTCAACCCAGTGTGTCTGAAAAAATTTCAATTTTAATCTTTTTATTTACTTGTTTTTTTTTTTTTCAGCTAAATAATAAAATATTCCAAACAAATTAATTCTATTAACGCTTATCCTAAATTTTGCTATCAATCATTTTATGAAAAAACCTGCACTGCCCTAAAAGGCTTTTCCATCCGGAAAAAGAATCAGCAATTCCAGTAAGATATCTTTAATCATTTCTAAGATACAACGGTTGAATGCTTAAATTTCGAATAAAATGATGTTTTATTTCACAAGATCTTTTCAGACAATTAAGTTTTGAAAACTGAAGAAATATTATGCTTATGTTGTCAAACTTATCAAGTTAACAATTATAATAGGAAATAATGGGTTGAGAAATTAGTTTGATTGCTTGAAGTCATATGGATATTTTATGATAGAAAATTATTTCAGTTGCAATTTTGAACATAGACCTGTTCAGATCTGAAATAATTCGCTCCACTATAACTTACTATGGCCGTGGTTTGTGGATTAGTTACATTTGAGGAAATATAATATTTGTCGGATTGTTGAGTTGATCAACATGTGACAAGGCTGGAAAAGGATTCTGAAATATCGCCACGAAGCGTCAGAGTAAGTCTCTCAAAGATAATTTCCATATATTCTGATCGCCTCCAGTCGCAGTGAGGGTGTAAAATGCATCTCGGGCATCATTTATAATGAAACGCGTGTTTTGCCTTGAGAAAGCTATCTTTGGTGTTGTTATCTGCACTGAGCATGTCAATTTTCTCACGACCATGAATGTGATCGAATACGTCCTCCAAATACAAGGTAGGTCGCTTTAAGGTTTGGAGAGTTAAATAACTTAAGCCAACAACTCGATCAGGATCCACCCCACACAATCTAACAGAATATTTTCACATTTGATCACATTTATTGGAGGAAAAGAAAGACCGGACGACAAAACACTGCAACTAAAAGGTAGTTACAATGATGTCGATGAACACAATCATGAAAAAATTGTAAATAATTCCATAAACTTTTGTAAAGAAAGTGGAAGAAATATATGCTGAAATATATTATAATAAATTGTATAACAGTACAACAGAAATATTCAAGAAATTTGCCATAGAATGACATAGATTTGTTATCAGATGATCTTTAGTGATAATCTTCAGATAATCGTTTGAAAACTCATTTAAAATGTAGAAATAAATAACCAGTCTAAAACGTTCATTGACCGTAATTTAATACAGTCAATGTATTTGCGCTCAGGACGCTAATACTAACAAAATGCTGACGGGAGTGGATTTATTGTAATTAGAAAACATTTTCCCTCCAAGAAAGTATCGGTTAAAAATGAAAAGACAAGAAAGTTTTTCTGTTTAAATCAGTTTAATTCCAAGAAAAAAATTAATGCAGGTACGGAATCTTCTATTTGAAATCCACAGACAAGAATCTATCCAGACAAAAGAATGCTCCTTCATGTTCTAAAAAAGCAAACATATTATAACCTTGTTGTCCCAAGAATATCTCAAAGACATCCGATTAATGGAATCCTTTCTCGATATATTCATCCAATAGAAAACTTGTGGTCCAACATTAAAGCGACGTATATAAAAATGGTAAACAATATTCAAGCGAAGATCTTAAAAACGTACTTCTGCAAGTAATGTCAGATTTGAAACAATAAACATGTAACAATGAATGGATATAAGCGAGATGAAGATTGCACTACGATAACGATGTTACATAAAAGAATGAAATAATAATTATTTTTGTTATATGGAACTTTGTGCGATTCAAATACCTGTCTCCCTACATTTTATATCTTCGATTTTATTTAGACATAAAAATAATGTATATTGCGGATTGTATATAATAAAATCTGACACTTACAAAACAAAATGCAATCAATATTAAAACAACAAGGATCGCAGTTATGGGCTGACGCTCACTCGATATATCTCTATCTATAAAAGGCAGGATGTTTGTGTGTGTGTAACGAATGCACGGCCGCAATTTTCGATGTATTTGCACCAAAATTTACATGCACATGCTCCAAGTTAGCGGGAAGGATAGATTTTTTCAGGTTTCTACGGCAGTTTTCATGTAGTTTGCGGCCATTTTCTACTGGCCAGAGTGAGAGGATATAGCTGGCTGCCACGAATAGACAGGAATATTCTATTGGCAAGCGTGAGAGCCAACAGCTGACTGACACGAATGTTAACTAGCATGCAAGCATGCAAAAAAAATTGATAGCTCCATTCGTCACAAGTGGGAAAAATTTAAATCTGCATGGCACTTTACTCCAATTGGATCATTCGCTTGCTTAAACTCAACGTTGATTCTGATTCCGCAGAACTAGGTTGGGTTTGCAAAATTATTTGTTGTTAACATTCTTTTTTCATTCGTTTTTTCCAGTTACGAGTCCTTTTTTAAAGCTGGTCGTTTTGTGTTCATTTTGTTTAGTTCTTTTTTCGTAACAGGTTTAATATTTATTATAGAGCTTAGAAAAGATTCGCAGTGTGAGATAGGCAAGATGTAAGGCATGTAGCAACATCAGCACGGCAAAGGGCACTCCTTTAAAGGCAAGGAATGGCAAAAATATTTTAAGTCAAGTGATAGCGATTGCTGTATGAGTCGTACGATTTTTTAATCAAGCACGGCCAACGCCGGGCCATCCTGCTAGTTGTTGATAAAAAGATCCTGATGATTTTATCAACTTCAATTGATTAATTAATACCAATCATATTCTGAAAATATTTACTTACAAATTAAGACCAAACAGATTTTCAGTTGAATAGCCAATTTCAAAAAATCGTAATTATGTAGAATCATATCATTTATGTATCATATCAATTTTATAGAATCGATAGAACTAAACAGACGCTAACATTATCACAAATGGATTTTAAAACTGCGTAATCCGGTTTAAAATCTCAGTTATTTTTATCGAGCGAAAATGTTTTCACAAGAAGCGAAAACGATTCAGGAAAAGGAACAGTATGTTAGCGCTTCCTGTAATCAATTTTCGAGACTGAATTTCCAAAACACCAAGCTAGTTCGTAAACAATAGACGATCAAATATATATATTGTTTCTGGCAGCTGACGAAACTTTTATTCCTCTGAGATACATGATTTAAAACAAAAGAGTAGCGATGAGAATGGATGATAATGATAATGTTATCGTGACTGGATACAATTAGGCCCAATACACTGTCATAATCACCGTACTCTCAATGACTACCCCTAGACCCTTGTGCAAGTTAATTGAAACAAAACGAATAATTCTATTATTATTTACGCTTTTCGCATTTTTTTCAATGAAACATGACCCAGTGCACATTTTAATTCTTCGTATGTCTATTTCATGACGTCGTTCCTTGCAGACTCACCACAGATTCTCGATTGGATTTAAATCAGGAGAGTTTCCGGGCTGGTCTATAGTACTTTGATTTGCTCACTGGTAAGGCTTGCCAGTGTGTTGGTGCAGCATTACAATTTTAGTTCACTTCCTTGGAATAACGTCCATCGCAGACAATGGACGAAGGACAACTAATCGAGAGTCGAGAAAATAGTGATGCAATCACGGATGATGCAATATTTTCATGGCCAAAAAAATTCATCATAAACCCGGAAAATAGATTCGTATTACTGCACATTACAGCAAATGAGTTAATCTGAAGAAAAAATAGAAATCAATTACATCTTGTCACTCCAGTGGATCTAAAACAGACCATATGGTGAAAGAAAGAAGATTAATGCGTTTGTTTCAATTAATTTGCACACGGGTATAAATGCGCGATAACCAAAAGGGAATTAAAAAAAAGATTTCAGTGACATGACTAGTCTTTTAGCCATAGCTTTATCCTAGCTTAGCAGTGAAACAACGTGGTAGATGTAAGTATTAAGCTACCCAGCTATGATAAAGCCGACAACAGCAGAAGTGACGTGATCAGGCTTTCAAAGGTGCCCAAAGTGCGAGATCCTAAGCATCAGATGATCACGGATATTTCCGAAAAGATATTTCAGGACTTATTTCTAAACAATAAGTACTTATCGCAATATAGGAAAAATTAATTGCAACAATGTAATGAAACGACCAATACTAAGATTAATATGAATTTTAAAATCACAGACTGAGACTTTCGTATAGATGTCAAATTCGTTCAGAAATATATCGTTTGTATAGAACCGCGTTCTCAGATCAATGATTAAAATGGCTTCAGGTCAATAAAGTGTGCAGGTCTTATAGAGGACCATCATTCTGTGAACAGAACTATACCAAATAACAGAAATTACATTATTGTGATCGCTGACTGTTCTTTTACTTTCAACAGAATATATAACTAAAATGAGCATCATATTTATCTAACAGAGATAATAATGCCATAAGCTATATGTTGACTTTTCACACTACCTACCACGAAAAAATAGGATTAACTGCTACTTGATTTGAGAGACGTATTTTGAAGAATGGTATTTTATAAATTTCAACTGACATCAGGATACAGCTTGTATTACCATTACTATTCGAGTAAATCAGTTTCAGTAACAAGAAATGTTTAGAAAAAGAAGAAAATAATCAAAGTATGTTAAAGACTTCTGACCAGAAGTGAAAGAATCTGGATAAACCGTCAACATAAAAAATCTTAACCAACTGACAAAAGTATGAGAATATCAAAGAAATTAACTGATAGCCTATTTAAAAAAATAACATGTTTTTACTGTAGACGAAAACAAATTGTAAAGTTAGTCTTACTGTAAAAAATTCCGAAAAATGAGTTAACGGACAAAAATGGTTACTGGAACCATTCAAGACTTGCTGATCTGCCGGATCCATTTTAAAATGAAAGATATTTCAAGAACAAATATAAGTTAACAAAAAAAGTAATGCTATGAACAGTATTTGAACTTGGACTGTCAAGGTCATAATATTTCAATTTAAGCACCAGACTATGACTTCCACAACGTGCTAATAAATCCTTTTCGTGAGAAGGAATACGTATTCAAATTGATATTAAATCGATAACATTAAAAAACATAATGATAAATGTAACAGGTACAGTCGGAAACAGAACTGGAACCTAAACTACCAAAGCCAATATGTGGTCACTCAAGCACCAGACAATGAAAGACATGAGACATACATATACAACCAATTTGTGAAGATTAAGAGTTATTTAAATAATACGTAAATATTTCTCACGAGAAAAGAAAGCAATTAATTAAAAAGACCGCTAGGCGAGACACTGCGGTAACCTAATTTCAATCCTGTTATGAAGACGAATTATCTAAACATTGAACAAAAAGAGAAATGACGTGTATATATCCCAGTTATTTGTTAAAATGAATAATTGTTTTAATCGAAGCATTAGTTGTCATGGCATAGGAAGAGAAACCGTAGATTAATCACCTCCTAGTAGACCTCTAAACGCTGGAAGTTCATAACTTAGCAGTTGCAACAGCGAAAACCAGTTAAATATAAGGACGTCTACAAGATACGCGATACCAAAGGTGTTTACAATGAATTTTAAAAAATGAAAAATCTTTCTAGGAGCTTTTATTTTAGTTTTAACTTCAAGTTAATAGATTAGAAATTTGAGATTTCCGATAAGCAAAATACGTTTCTCGATTTCAAAAACTGCTTTTAATTGACTGGAAGGAGTTTTTTTCTTTTGTTAAAATAGATGATTAGGTATTTGTTGTCGTCTTTCATCGCGATGTAATTCTCTTCATTAAAACAGCATCCAAAAGTAAAATATACTTTTATGACATTTTATTTGAGGAATATTAAATGATTTAAATTATAATTAATCTGAGTTTAAACAAATATTATTTACTTTAAGTTTAAAGTATAGCAGAAATGCATTTTTAAATCGATGGTAGCTGTGTTTTTAACCCGACAGTAGCTGTATTGACGTATTTGACAGCGTGATGGGAGATCTGATATTGTTCTACGGAGATTTTATCTGTAAAATATAATTGAAGAAAATGACGTGGCCACGTTATATATTTACATATATTTAAAGACATTTATGATATGTGTAACGTTCTATTTATAGATACAAGTATTTAAGCAAATGCTCTGTTTATAATAAACAGTATTAAATAACATTTACCGGCCTGAATGTCCGAGAAATTTTCATAAAAAATGTTTTCGTTCTCTGACAGGAATCGAACCTGTATCCTACACGGAACTGACATTTCGCAAGACGTGCCTTAACCGTTCGGCCACAGAGAAGCGTCCGGTTAGCAAGGTCGATTTTAAACTTAAATCTTTCATGAATCTCTTCTATTCATATCTGCCTTCAGCGTATCAAATGTAAACAAATGACGTCATATATTTAGAATTGGACAGTGTCCGACAATTTATTTAAATAAATTGTCGGTCTCTGTCCAATTCTAAATATATATATATATATACATATACATAGATATACATATATATATATATATATATATATATATATATATATATATGTGTGTGTGTGTGTGTGTGTGTGTGTGTGTGTGTGTGTGTGTGTGTGTGTGTGTGTGTGTGTGAGCACTTAGTAATCTTAAAAATTTAGGTACATATCTCCGTAATCCAATGTTTTACTGAATTTTGGAAAAGTCGGTTTAAATTTACTATAATTATCGCACTTATTTTCTTATAATTATAATCTATGGTTGTCGTACTTACAAAAATCGGCAAATAAACAATTCAAACTTATTTTAAAAATATCGGTGCTTGAGTATTTCTATTAAGCTTTTCCATTTACGATTAGTAAATAGTTTTCATTTGATAAAAATTTCATCTAAAATGCTGACATTAATAAAACTTTTGTAACTATAATTTAAAAAATTAAAAACAATTCTTTAAAGAAATAAGAATTTCTTAAGACAATAGCGTCCTTAATAAATCTTATTTATAAAACAATTAAAAGTTTTTATAATTAAATAATGTCATAGTTTTATTGCATTTTTACTTTATGATTCAGAGCAGATTTGCATTAAATAGTTTCACAAAAACAAACTGATCATTTAAATTCTCCAAGGACTCCTGCTTTTAACATGAAGGGGCTGAAATTTTAATTCCGCCAAATTTAATAAAGTTTACCAAGAATTTCTAAAAGCAGAATCCATATACAAGTTCATTCATTTCGAAATAAGTGCTGAAAATTTTATTAAAATCCGATAATTATTTGATTTTTGCAAGAATTTCAAAAACAATGTGCTTTTAACGCCAAAAAGATGCTAAAGTTTTCGATAGTAATCGTTGGTCGATTCACTGACGCAAGAAAAATAAGATTTTTAACCAAAATTTCGAAGGTGCTTGAAAAGATTAAAGCGTTTTATAGAATAATTAAAAATGCATCGTTTTTTTAAAATCTTATTAATAAATAATTAATAATATTTTGACGATAATAATAATAATAATATTTTGACGATAATAATAATAATAATAATATTTTGGATGTACCATTGAAATATGAACTGCTATTCCAGTACTTTAATTTGTTTATAATGAAAACGAAAATAATAAAGACCAAAGAAATCATAATCCGAATGTTGCAAATATGCTCTCTTCAATGCTAGATTATCAAAGATTTGTTTTTAAAGTTCAAATGTGAACTTTTTGTGAATGAGTAGGAAAGGAAAAATGTAGAAAAAGTTTTGCATATAAGATTACCGGGAGCAATATTCAAACCTTGTTTCTAACATAATTACTTAAAGCCTAAACAATGAAGGAGATCCATTCCTGAAGGTGGCCAATTACAACAATAGAGCAATATGATTACAAAATAGAAACAATGAAAGAATTATGGTGATCTAGATTCACAACCTGGTTTGAGGGCGTGATGTCTTAGCCAAGCTATCATGCACGTGGCCTGTATTAACTTTCACAGAACAATTACGACTCAGGAGAAATTAAAATGATCAAACCACTGAAAAAAGCCATGACTATGATAGCTTTTACCTCCGAATTTTCGTGAAAATGAAGTTATTGAAATGTAAAAATTCAAATTCCTTTAAGAGGAAAATAATAAATCGTAATGTTGCGACAAGAAATCGAAACTTGGTTATCAAGGTTAGGTTGGGGTTTCGTAACTGCCACAAAATAAGGGCCATTGCATTTATTGGTAATTATTTCTGATAAATTTTAATACTTATTTAACAAAACAAGACTGAAGAGCAATTGGAATAAATGACGATATTTCATCAAAAATGGTATAACTGGGTGGCTACGGAGAAAAAGTCGAACTCTTACCAACAATATGAATTGGGTTAATTTGTTGTGATCATCAAAGTGAGCGTTTATTCAAATGGAACAATTCAATTTTATAGGAAATAAGTTAATAATCGGGACATGGCTGTGTTCAAGAATGGAAATCACATATGGCTGCTTAGATATATCATGAATAAATATAACAATTATTCCCATGGTGACATTGTTTTTCACTGAAAACGTTCATGCGTATGTATAAATGTGTGTATATATATATGTATGTATGTATATATATATATATATATATATATATATATATATATATATATATATATATATATATATATATATAACTATACTCGTGTCGAAAAACCTTCGAATTCTTGATTTAACAATAGCCAAATCAATCTCGAAGGGAAAAAAAGGTTTTAAAACAGAAAGAGTCAGGAACATGAAAGTCTGTCGAAAATAATCCCACAGATACAGGTTCAAGGCCCAAAGAAAAAAAACCCGATACGAGTAAACAACTAACTAAAGAGCTCGATACAAACGTAGAGAAAACCTAGTCAAACCTGATGAGCCAGACAAACCTACCAAGGTTTCACTTAGGCAGATCGTCAGGGTCAGCTGGCCCTGACGATCTGCCTAAGTGAAACCTTGGTAGGATTGTCTGGCTCATTAGGTTTTGACTATATATATATATATATATATATATATATATATATATATATATATATATATATATATATATAAATAATACACAGTAAAATCCAAAATCACGTCATATGGAGAATAAGCTTATTTCAACCTACGAAAAAACAAATTATAAATAAATTTAATGTCATATGTTTTATATCTGTGTTTAATTTTATAAAACCTCTTCCCTTTAAGGTTAATATCTTCCACCCTCCCCTGACTACTGTTTCGTGCCATTCGTCTTACTGAATCATTGAAATGGATAAATTCTGTATTAGTTTTCGCCAGTTTTTTTTTGTACCTTTCACAGTTAAATTTCTAATTGCGACACGAACTCAGGCAATACTGAGGTTGAATAAGGCAGATGAATTTTATATTTTCATCAGTTGAAATAAGCTTATTCCCCATATGATTTTTTATTCTATTTTGTATTAACTTGTGCTCTGTAATAATAAATATATTGAGCGTTTTTGGTTCACATTTAATATTTTATATTACTAGGATCCACTTGCGTGTGTGCGTGCGTGAGTGCGTGTGTGTGTGGTTGAATACGCTCTCGTTCACCAATTGAGCACTATGGAGAAAGGGAATTTTAACAGCTGTTCCTCCTGCTTAACGCATCGCTCTTCGTCAGAAATGAGTGCTCTGGCTGCTGGTTTAGCATTTATATACGTGATGTATATAATACGTTACAATACTTCCTTTCTCTGCTCTTCCACGACTGTTAACATCGCATAGCAATCTTTTACCATCTAACCATAATGGCCGACACTAGACGTTTCCAGAGCAACTAATGTTCCAATGCGACCGCACTTATAAACACGCGCTAACCAAAAGATTATTCCCAAATTCTCGCTTGACAAGGAAGCGGGTCCAGGCACCTTAACTCTACATAACTTCAAAAATTATGTTAGGGGTCTCGGCTCTCGCTTTTGAAACATGAGAACTCTTATGTAGCGAAGGAATCATATTTTTAAAAACAAAAAATATTACAATTACATATATATATATATATATATATATATATATATATATATATATATATATATATATATATATGTATGTTTGTATGTATGCATACAAGACGACACTGAGGTCAACATCAAGCAGTGACAATCAGTTTCATGCTTAAAGTTAGATTCCATGTGTATTTTATTTTGGCTTAATGATCTATATATGCTGTTCTGAGTTGCATAATAGATCCTAAGTTCAATTGGGTTATTTCGACTGTTATTGTTTCGGCGGTAAGTGTTATGTCTCAAATGATTCTTTAGGCTATTGAGTAGAAATAATTGCGTTTCCGAAAACGGTTATTTGTATCTATTTTATAATCTTCTTTGTTAATTTTTTATTTGTTATTTATTATTGTTATTATTGTTGTTGATTATTATGATTAAATTAACTGTATTTCTGTTTTCATTCATAATTTTTAATGTGTTTATTACCTACTTGTTTAGTTTATTTATTTATATTTTTTGTTCATATTATTTATATTATTCGGACTATTGTCCTCATCTTTGTCGCCATATTTATTACAACGTTTCGGCCGTTGTACACTCCGGCCTTCTTCAGGTGGATGGAATGTCGAACTGAACCTTTTATTTCGCTTACTGGGGTAGAATGTTCTAGTTCCACGTGCCATGTTTAATGGATGTCAGTTATCAGTTATCTCCTGTTAATTTCCCTCTCCAAGTTCTCCACTGCCTTAACCGGGTATTGAACTCACACTCTTTGGATCCTGTCACTGGATCTAACTAACGCCTTTATCCACTGTGCCATGTCTCCGCAAGGCGTTGAAGAATGCCGGAGCGTACAACGGCTGAAACATTTTACTAAATATGGCGACAAAGATGAGGACATTAGTCCAAATAATGTAAATAATGTACGTAATATCTCATCTCAGAAATATAGGCAGGTACTTCTTTGTTTATGTTATTTAATTTTTTGTCGCTACATATATTTTTTTAATTTTTTTGATTTTTAAAAATGTTTGGATCTACATGACACGTAGATCAAAAATGAAAAATTCATTCAATAGAAAAAATCTTTAAAGGAGAGATAAACTTCTGAAATTGTCGTCAATTTGGTCGAAATATTTCTTTAGAAGTAGAAATAATGGAAATGGAAAGATCCCAAATTGTCTATTTTACTAATCAGGATTTCGTCATTGGTGTAAAATCTGACCCTAAATAATAGACACCCACCTCCATGACAGATATGAGATCCTATTTTACAAATTATCTTTTACTTCCATGAATCACATCATTTTATTTAAAATGTTAGGATTAATTAAAACAAAATAATATTTATGAATCAATAAACATTTCGACACGACCAATCTTTAAGTTTGTACTTTAATCACATGGTAGATGTTTTAGGACGTATATACGTATAACGATATTTATATATGAATCTAAATTACAATCATACCTACAATAAATTACAATCATACCTACAATAAATTATAGGACTCATTATCATTGCGCTAATACATAGCAATTTCATCGCCTGTTTCATGATTGAAATAGCGAGATTATAGCAAAATTTCTAGTATAGAATCGTAGAGTGAAATGCTGAATAGCAATTAAAGTTTGGTCTGAGGAAGAAAAAATATTTTCAACCTAAAATATTCAAATGAATTTTAAGTTTAGTATTATTTTTCAGTAAAACCGTAAGTGACTTAGTAGTTTAAAATGTCGGGTCACTTGTGCAAGAAGTTCAGCATCATTTTTCAGTAAAACCGTAAGTGACTTAGTAGTTAAAAATGTCGGGTCTCTTGTGCAAGAAGTTCAGCTGACAAATCTTACATTCTAATCTTTTGAGGATCATTTTTCGATGAGCCGAGTCTTTTCATGGCAAGTTTTGTTGTTGATTTTTTTTTTTAATATCGCTCCCACATCCTGTTCTACTATAGGTTACTCTCTGTTATTTTTCGTCATTCTTATCTTCAGTATGTCCTTTAAGAGTCACATTTTCCAAATTCTATTTCCTTTCCGCGTGTCTTAAAAAAATTGTACCTATCTGTTTCTGACGTGTTACTCACATACTCTATCCGGGTTATTCTCAACTTCTTTCTGTGGAACCACATCTTCTTCATCTGTGAGGCGACTATCCAGCATTGACTGTCATATTACATAGTTCAGTATTATTTCCTAGTTTCTAATTATTTTGTCTGATTTTTAATACTTTGCTTAGATTATGGTTGTATTTTTGTTATTCCAATCTGCGGTCGGATTTCGGTGTCATATTTTTCCTCGTCTGTTATAAAACAGTCAATATCTTGAATGTTTTTGCACTTGCTTCATTTTAACATGATTCGCATATTGAGCTGACCGTTTTGCTGACAACCAAGCATTCTGTCTTCTTACAATTGACTTTCATTTACTTCACTTTTCATTTTGTGTTTATTATCAACAGTGTGTCATCTGCATATTATATATGATTATGATCGTGCGCATATAACTATACTAAAGCCAAATTAAACTGTTTGATTTTAAAAAAATAGCCGGAACTTGTCCCATCATGGGTGATTTCATTATCAATATTAATTTTTATCTTCATTTTCTGCTAACAATAATTGATTAGCGACTGGTAAAGCATAATGGAATCATAAGACAATTAATGAATAAATAAAACTCCGCCACCCCCCGTAAACTTGACTCCGGCAGAAGACCAGAAAAAGCGAGTCAGAGAATTGGCAACATCGTTACTAAAGTGTGTGCAGGTGTAACTACTGAGGTGGGGATAATTTTCACCTTGCAGCTGGGACAGACAGCAGTATCGACTGGAATCAGCCAAATACCTGAAATGAATCATCTCTGAATAACACATTAGCACTTGCCAGACTAATTTAGACTGATTAACCATAAATATGGTCGTACATCAGCCTATTTCGCGAAACCATACATACCAAGTTCGGAATATTCATTTTGTTTTCATGTTGCATATGAGAATTCTAATCACAATAAGGCCCTTTACACTTGGTAATGAGTGACTCTCGAGGTCATAATACATGCACCGGAGCAGACCAGTCAGACGAGCCTTCGACCAAGAACTTCTACATCACTACGTCTGGCCACACAAACTTTACGTCCCTATTGCATGCACCTGAGCAGAACAGTCAGACGAGCCTTCGACCATGAACTTCTACCTCTCTACGTCTGGCAACACCACATTTACGTCCCTATTGCATGCACCTGAGCAGACCAGTCAGACGATATTCGACCAAGAACTTCTACATCTCTACGTCTGGCCACACCACCTTTGCATGCACCTGTGCAGACCAGTCAGACTAGGTTTCGAACAAGAAATTCTATATCTCTACGTCTTGCCACACCACCTTTACGTCCCTATTGCATGCACCTGAGCAGACCAGTCAGACGAGGCTTCGACCATGAAGTTCTACATCTCTACATCTGGCCACAACACATTTACGTCCCTATTGCATGCACCTGAGCAGACCAGTCAGACGAGCCTTAGACCAAGAACTTCTACCTCGCTACGTCTGGCCACACCACATTTACGTCCCTATTGCATGCACCTGAGCAGACCAGTCAAAACAGTCAGACCAGTCAGACTAGGCTTCGAACAAGAAATTCTATATCGCTATGTCTGGCCACACCATCTTTACGTCCCTATTGCATGCACCTGAGCAGACCAGTCAGACGAGGCTTCGACCATGAACTTCTACATCTCTACATCTGGCCACACCACATTTACGTCCCTATTGCATGCACCTGAGCAGACCAGTCAGACGAGGCTTCGACCATGAAGTTCTAGATCTCTACATCTGGCCACACCACATTTACGTCCCTATTGCATGCACCTGGGGCAGACCAGTCAGACAAGCCTTCGACCAAGAACTTCTATGTCTCAACGTCTGGCCACACCACCTTTACGTCCCTATTGTGTGCAACTGAGCAGACCAGTCAGACTAGGCTTCGACCAAGAACTTCTACATCTCTACGTCTGGCCACTCCACATTTACGTCCCTATTGCATGCACCTGAGCAGACCAGTCAGTCGAGCCTTCGACCAAGAACTTCTACATATCTACGTCTGGCCACACAACATTTACGTCCCTATTGCAAGCACCTGAGCAGATCAGTCAGACTAGACTTCGACCAAGAACTTTTACATCTCTAAGTCTGGCCACACCAACTTTACGTCCCTATTGCATGCACCTGAGCAGACCAGTCAGACTAGGCTTCGAACAAGAAATTCTATATCTCTACGTCTGGCAACACACCCTTTACGTCCCTATTGCATACACCTGAGCAGACCAGTCAGACGAGGCTTCGACCAAGAAATTCTACATGTCTACATCTGGCCACACCACATTTACGTCCCTATTGCATAAACCTTAGCAGACCAGTCAGACGAGCCTTCGACCAAGAACTTCTACATCTCTACGTCTGACCACACCACATTTACATCCCTGTTGCATGCACCTGAGCAGACCAGTCAGACTAGGCTTCGACAAAGAACTTCTAAATGTCTACGTGTGGCCACACCAAGTTTACGTCCGTATTGCATGCACCTGAGCAGACCAGTTAGACGAGGCTTCAACCAAGAAATTCTACATATCTACGTCTGGCCACACAACATTTACGTCCCTATTGCATGCACCTGAGCAGATCAGTCAGACGAGGCTTCGAACAAGAACGTTTACATCTCTAAGTCTGGCCACACCAAATTTACGTCCCTATTCCATGCAGTCCGACGAGCCTTCGACCAAGAAATTCTACATCTCTACGTGTGGACACACCACCGTTACGTCCCTATTGCATGCACCTGAGCAGACCAGTCAGACTAGGCTTCGACCAAGAACTTCTACATCTCTACGTCTGGCCACAACACTTTTACGTCCCTATTGCATGCACCTGAGCAAACCAGTCAGACGATGCTTCGTCCAAGAAATTCTACCTCTCTACGTCTGGCCACACTACTTTACATCCAATTGCATGCACCTGAGCGGACCAGTTAGAGGAGACTTCGAGCAAGATCTTCTATATCTCTACGTCTGGCCACACCACCTTTACGTCCCTATTGCATGCACATGAGCAGACCAGTCAGACCAGTCAGACCAGTCAGACTGGGCTTCGAACAAGAAATTCTATATCTCTACGTCTGGCCACACCACCTTTACGTCCCTATTGAATGCAGCTGAGCAGACCAGTCAGAGGAGGTTTCGACCAAGAACTTCTACATCTCTACATCAGGCCACACCACATTTACGTCCCTATTGCATGAACCTGAGTAGACCAGTCAGACGAGGCTTCGACCAAGAACTTCTACATCTCTACATCTGGCCACAAGACATTTACGTCCCTATTGCATGCACCTGAGCAAACCATTCAGACTAGGCTTCAACCAAGAAATTCTACATCTCTACGTCTGGCCACAACACTTTTAATTCCATATTGCATGCACCTGAGTAAACCAGTCAGACGAGGCTTCGTCCAAGAATTTCTACCTCTGTACGTCTGGCCACACTAATTTACATCAAATTGCATGCACCTAAGCAGACCAGACAGACGAGCCTTCGAACAAGATCTTCTACATCTGTACATCTGGCCAAACAACATTTACGTCCCTATTGCTTGCACCTGAGCAGACCAGTCAGACTAGGCTTCAACAAAGAACTTCTACATCTCTACGTCTGGCCACACCACATTTACATCCCTATTGCATGCACTTGAGCAGACCAGTCAGACTAGGCTTCGACCAAGAACTTCTACATCTCTACGTATGGCCACACCACATTTACGTGCCTATTGCATGCACCTGAGCAGACCAGTCAGACAAGCCTTCGACAAAGAATTTCTACATCTCTACGTCTGGCCACAACACTTTTAAGTCCCTATTGCATGCACCTGAGCAAACCAGTCAGACGAGGTTTCGTCCTAGAACTTCTACCTCTCTACGTCTGGCCACACTACTTTACATCCAATTGAATTCACCTGAGCAGACCAGTCAGACGAGCCTTCGAACAAGATCTTCTACATCTCTACTTCTGGCCACAGCACATTTACGTCCCTATTGCATGCACCTGAGCAGACCAGTCAGACTAGGCTTCGACCAAGAACTTCTACATCTCTACGTCTAGCCACACCACATTTACGTCTTTATTGCATGCACCTGAGCAGACCAGTCAGACGAGCCTTCGACAAAGAACTTCACCTCTCTACGTCTGGCCACACCACATTTACGTCCCTATTGCATGCACCTGAGCAGACCAGTCAGACTAGGCTTCGAACAAGAAATTCTATATCTCTACGTCTGGCCACACCACCTTTACGTCCCTATTGCATGCACCTGAGCAGACCAGTCAGACGTGGGGTCGACCAAGAACTTCTACATCTCTACATCTGGCCACACCACATTTACGTCCCTATTGCTTGCACCTGATCAGACCAGTCAGACTAGGCTTCGATCAAGAACTTCTACATCTCTACGTCTGGCCACACCACCTTTCCGTCCCTATTGCATGCACCTGAGCAGACCAGTCAGACTAGCCTTCGACCAAGAACTTCTACATCTCTACGTCTGGCCACACCAACTTTACGTCCCTATTGCATGCACCTGAGCAGACCAGTGAGACGAGGCCTCAACCAAGAACTTCTGCATCTCTACGTCTGGCCACACCAGATTTACGTCCCTATTGCATGCACCTGAACAGACCAGTCAGACGAGCCTTCGACCAAGAACTTCTACATCTGTACATCTGGCCACACAATCTTTACGTCCCTATTGCTTGCACCTGAGCAGACCCGTCAGACTAGGCTTCAACAATGAACTTCTACATCTCTACGTCTGGCCACACCACCTTTACGTCACTATTGCATGCACCTGAGCAGACCAGTCAGAAGAGGCTTCCACCAAGAACTTCTACAACTCTACGTTGGCCACACCACTTTTACGTCCCTATTGCATGCACCTGAGCAGACCAGTCAGAGAAACTTTCGACCAAGAACTTCTATATCTCTACGTCTGGCCACACCACCTTTACGTCCCTATTGCATGCACCTGAGCACACCAGACAGACTAGGCATCGACCAAAAACTTCTATATCTCTACGTCTTGCCACAACACCTTTACGTCCCTATTGCATGCACCTGAGCAGACCAGTCAGACGAACTTTCGACCAAGAACTTCTATATCTCTACGTCTGGCCACACCACCTTTACGTCCCTATTGCATGCACCTGAGCAGACCAGACAGACTAGGCATCGACCAAGAACTTCTATATCTCTACGTCTGGCCACACCACCTTTACGTCCCTATAGCATGCACCTGAGCAGACCAGTCAGACGAGCCTTCGCCCAACGACTTCTATATCTCTACGTCTGGCCACACCACGTTTACGTCCCTATTGCATGCACCTGAGCAGACCAGTCAGTCTAGGCATCGACCAAGAACTTCTACATCTCTACGTCTGGCCACAACACCTTTACGTCCCTATTGCATGCACCTAGGCAGACCAGTCAGACGAGGCTTCGACCAAGAACTTCTACCTCTCTACGGCTGGCCACAACACCTTTACGTCACTATTGCATGCACCTGTGCAGACCAGTCAGACGAGGCTTCGACCAAGAACTTCTACATCTCTACGTCTGTCCACAACACCTTTACGTCCCTATTGCATGCACCTGAGCAGACCAGACTGACGAGCCTTCGACCAAGAACTTCTACATCTCTACGTCTGGCCACACCACCTTTACGTCCCTATTGCATGCAGCTGAGCACACCAGACAGACTAGGCATCGACCAAGAACTTCTATATCTCTACGTCTTGCCACAACACCTTTACGTCCCTACTGCATGCACCTGAGCAGACCAGTCAGACGAACTTTCGACCAAGAACTTCTATATCTCTACGTCTGACCACACCATCTTTACGTCCCTATTGCATGCATCTGAGCAGAACAGTCAGACTAGGCTTCGAACAAGAATTTCTACATCTCTACATCTGACCACAACACATTTACGTCCCTATTGCATGCACCTTAGCAGGCCAGTCAGACTAGGCTTCGAACAAGAACTTCTACATCTCTACGTCTTGCCACACCACCTTTACGTCCATATTGCTTGCACCTGAGCAGACCTGTCAGACGAGGTTTCGACCAAGAACTTCTACATCTCTACGCCTGGCCACACCACATTTACGTCCCGATTGCATGCACCTGAGCAGAACTGTCAGACGAGCTTTCGACCAAGAACTTCTACATCTCTACGTCTGGCCACACCACCTTTACGTCCCTATTGCATGCACCTGAGCATACCAGTCAGACGAGCCTTCGACCAAGAACTTCGATATCTCTACGCCTGGCCACACCACCTTTACGTCCCTATTGCATGCACCTGAGCAGACAAGATAGACTAGGCTTCGACCAAGAAATTCTATATCTCTACGTCTGGCCTCACCACTTTTACGTCACTATTGCATGCACCTGAGCAGACCAGTCAGAAGAGGCTTCGACCAAGAACTTCTACAACTCTACGTTGGCCACACCACTTTTACGTCCCTATTGCATGCACCTGAGCAGACCAGTCAGACGAACTTTCGACCAAGAACTTCTACATCTCTACGTCTGGCCACACCACCTTTACGTCCCTATTGCATGCACCTGAGCACACCAGACAGACTAGGCATCGACCAAGAACTTCTATATCTCTACGTCGTGCCACAACACCTTTACGTCCCTATTGCATGCACCTGAGCAGACCAGTCAGAAGAACTTTCGACCAAGAACTTCTATATCTCTACGTCTGGCCACACCACCTTTACGTCCCTTTTGCATGCACCTGAGCAGACCAGACAGACTAGGCATCGACCAAGAACTTCTATACCTCTCCGTCTGCCACAACACCTTTACGTCCCTATTGCATGAATCTGAGCAGAACAGTCAGACTAGGCTTCGAACAAGAATTTCTACATCTCTACATCTGACCACAACACATTTACGTCCCTATTGCATGCACCTTAGCAGGCCAGTCAGACTAGGCTTCGAACAAGAACTTCTACATTTCTACGTCTGGCCACACCACCTTTACGTCCCTATTGCATGCACCTGAGCATACCAGTCAGACGAGCCTTCGACCAAGAACTTCTACATCTCTACGTCAGGCCACACAACCTTTACGTCCCTATTGCATGCACCTGAGCAGACCAGTCAGACGAGGCTTCCACCAAGAACTTCTACATCTCTACGTCTGGCCACACCACATTTACGTCACTATTGCATGCAATTGAGCAGACTAGTCAAACGAGGTTTCGACCAAGAACTTCTACATCTCTACGTCTGGCCACACCACCTTTACGTCCCTATAGCATGCACCTGAGCAGACCAGTCAGACGAGCCTTCGCCCAAGGACTTCTATATCTCTACGTCGTGCCACAACACCTTTACGTCCCTATTGCATGCACCTGAGCAGACCAGTCAGTCTAGGCATCGACCAAGAACTTCTACATCTCTACGTCTGGCCACAACACCTTTACGTCCCTATTGCATGCACCTAGGCAGACCAGTCAGACTAGGCTTCGACCAAGAACTTCTACCTCTCTACGGCTGGCCACAACACTTTTACGTCACTATTGCATGCACCTGAGCAGACCAGTCAGACGAGGCTTCGACCAAGAACTTCTACATCTCTACGTCTGTCCACAACACCTTTACGTCCCTATTGCATGCACCTGAGCAGACCAGTCTGACGAGCCTTCGACCAAGAACTTCTACATCTCTACGTCTGGCCACACCACCTTTACGTCACTATTGCATGCACCTGAGCAGACCAGTCAGACGCAACTTTCGACCAAGAACTTCTATATCTCTACGTCTGACCACACCATCTTTACGTCCCTATTGCATGCATCTGAGCAGAACAGTCAGACTAGGCTTCGAACAAGAATTTCTACATCTCTACATCTGACCACAACACATTTACGTCCCTATTGCATGCACCTTAGCAGGCCAGTCAGACTAGGCTTCGAACAAGAACTTCTACATCTCTACGTCTTGCCACACCACATTTACGTCCCTATTGCATGCACCTTAGCAGAGCACTCAGATCCAGCCGTCGACCAAGATCTTCTACATCTCTACGCCTGGTCACCCCACTTTTACGTCCCTATTGCATGCAACTGAGCAGACCAGTCACACTAGGCTTCGACCAAGAACTTCTATATCTCTACGTCTGGCACACCACCTTTACGTCCGTATTGCATGCACCTGAGCAGACCAGTCAGACGAGGCTTTGACCAATAACTTCTACCTCTCTACGTCTGGCCACACCACCTTTACGTCCCTATTGCATGCACCTGAACAGACCAGTCAGACGATTCTTCGACCAAGAACTTCTATATCTCTACGTCTGTCCACACCACCTTTACGTCCCTATTGCATGCACCTGTTTAGACCAATCAGACGAGCCTTCGAACAAGAACTTCTAATTCTCTACGTCTGGCCACACCCCCTTTACGTCTCTATTGCATGCAACTGAGCAGACCAGTCAGACGAGCCTTCGACCAAGAACTTCTACCTCACTACGTCTGGCCACACCACATTTACGTCCCTATTGCATGCACCTGAGAAGACCAGTCAGACGAGCCTTCGACCAAGAACTTCTACCTCTCTACGTCTGGCCACACCACCTTTACGTCCCTATTGCATGCACCTGAGTAGTCCAGTCAGACGAGCCTTCGACCAAGAACTTCTATATCTCTACGTCTGTCCACACCACCTTTACGTCCCTATTGCATGCACCTGAGTAGACCAGTCAGACGAGCCTTCGACCAAGTACTTCTACATCTCTACGTCTGGCCACAGCACCTTTACGCCCCTTTTGCATGCACCTGAGCAGACCAGTCAGAAGATCCTTCGACCAAGAACTTCTACATCTCTACGTCTGGCCACACCACCTTTACGTCCCTATTGCATGCGCCTGAGCAGACAAGTCAGACGAGCATTTGACCAAGAACTTCTACCTCTCTATGTCTGGCCACACCACATTTACGTCCCTATTGCCATGACCTGATCAGAACAGTCAGACGAGCCTTCGACCAAGAACTTCTACATCTCTACGTCTGGCCACACCAACGTTACGTCCCTATTGCATGCACCTGAGCAGACCAGTCAGACGAGCCTTCGACTAGAAGTTCACATCTCTACGTCTGGCCACAACGCCTTTACGTCCCTATTGCATGCACCTGAGAAGATCAGTCAGACGAGCCTTCGACCAAGAACTTTTACCTCTCTACGTCTGGCCACAGCACCTTTACGTCCCTATTGCATGCACCTAATCAGACAAGTCAGACTAGGCTTCGACCTATAACTTCTACCTCTCTACGTCTGGCCACACCACATTTACGTCCCTATTGCATGCAACTGAGCAGACCAGTCAGACGAGGCTTCGACCAATAAATTCTACCTGTCTACGTCGGGCCACACCACCTTTACGTCCCTATTGTATGCACCTTAGCAGACCAGTCAGAAAAGCCATCGACCAAGAAATTGATATCTCTACGTCTGGCCACAGCACCTTTACGTCCCTATTGCATGCACCTGAGAAGACCACTCAGACGAGCCTTCGACCAAGAACTTCTACATCTCTACGTCTGGCCACACCACATTTACGTCCCTATTGCATGCACCTGAGCAGACCAGTCAGACGAGCCTTCGACCAAGATCTTCTACATCTCTACGTCTCGCCACACCACCTTTACGTACCTAATGCATGAACCTGAGCAGACCAGTCAGACGAGTCTTCTACCAAGAACTTCTACATCTCTACGTCTAGCCACACCACCTTTACGTCCCTATTGCATGCACCTGAGCAGACCAGTCAGACTAGGCTTCGACCAAGAACTTCTAACACTCTACGTCTGGCCACACCACATTTACGTCCCTATTGCATGCAACTGAGCAGACCAGTCAGACGAGGCTTCGACCAATAACTTCTACCTCTCTACGTCTGGCCACACCACCTTTACGTCCCTATTGCATGCATCTGAGAAGACCAGTCAGACGAGCTTTCGACCAAGAACTTCTACATCTCTACGTCTGGACACACCACCTTTACGTCCCTATTGCATGCACCTGAGCAGACCAGTCAGACGAGTCTTCGACCAAGAACTTCTACATCTCTACTACTGGCCACAACACTTTTACGTCCCAATTACATGCACCTGTTCAGACCAGTCAGAAGTGGCTTCGAACAAGAACTTCTACCTCCCTACGTCTTGCAAGACCACTTTACGTCCAATTGCATTCACCTGAGCAGACCAGTCAGACTAGACTTCGAACAAGAATTCTACATCTCTACGTCTGGCCACACCACATTTACGTCCCTATTGCATGCACCTTAGCAGAGCACTCAGATCCAGCCGTCGACCAAGATCTTCTACATCTCTACGCCTGGTCACCCCACTTTTACGTCCCTATTGCATGCAACTGAGCAGACCAGTCACACTAGGCTTCGACCAAGAACTTCTATATCTCTACGTCTGGCACACCACCTTTACGTCCGTATTGCATGCACCTGGGCAGACCAGTCAGACGAGGCTTCGGCCAATAACTTCTACCTCTCTACGTCTGGCCACACCACCTTTACGTCCCTATTGCATGCACCTGAACAGACCAGTCAGACGATTCTTCGACCAAGAACTTCTATATCTCTACGTCTGTCCACACCACCTTTACGTCCCTATTGCATGCACCTGTTTAGACCAATCAGACGAGCCTTCGAACAAGAACTTCAAATTCTCTACGTCTGGCCACACCCCCTTTACGTCTCTATTGCATGCAACTGAGCAGACCAGTCAGACGAGCCTTCGACCAAGAACTTCTACCTCACTACGTCTGGCCACACCACATTTACGTCCCTATTGCATGCACCTGAGAAGACCAGTCAGACGAGCCTTCGACCAAGAACTTCTACCTCTCTACGTCTGGCCACACCACCTTTACGTCGCTATTGCATGAACCTGAGCAGACCAGTAAGATGAGCCTTCGACCAAGAACTTGACATCTCTACGTCTGGCCACATCAACTTTACGTCCCTATTGCATGCACCTGAGTAGTCCAGTCAGACGAGCCTTCGACCAAGAACTTCTATATCTCTACGTCTGTCCACACCACCTTTACGTCCCTATTGCATGCACCTGAGTAGACCAGTCAGACGAGCCTTCGACCAAGTACTTCTACATCTCTACGTCTGGCCACAGCACCTTTACGCCCCTTTTGCATGCACCTGAGCAGACCAGTCAGAAGATCCTTCGACCAAGAACTTCTACATCTCTACGTCTGGCCACACCACCTTTACGTCCCTATTGCATGCGCCTGAGCAGACAAGTCAGACGAGCATTCGACCAAGAACTTCTACCTCTCTATGTCTGGCCACACCACATTTACGTCCCTATTGCCATGACCTGATCAGAACAGTCAGACGAGCCTTCGACCAAGAACTTCTACATCTCTACGTCTGGCCACACCAACGTTACGTCCCTATTGCATGCACCTGAGCAGACCAGTCAGACGAGCCTTCGACTAGAAGTTCACATCTCTACGTCTGGCCACAAAACCTTTACGTCCCTATTGCATGCACCTGAGAAGATGAGTCAGACGAGCCTTCGACCAAGAACTTTTACCTCTCTACGTCTGGCCACAGCACCTTTACGTCCCTATTGCATGCACCTAATCAGACAAGTCAGACTAGGCTTCGACCTATAACTTCTACCTCTCTACGTCTGGCCACACCACATTTACGTCCCTATTGCATGAACCTGAGCAGACCAGTCAGACTAGGCTTCGACCAAGAAATTCTACCTGTCTACGTCGGGCCACACACCCTTTACGTCCCTATTGCATGCACCGGAGCAGACCTCTCAGACGAGGCTTCAAACAAGAACTTCTACATCTCTACGTCTGGCCACACCACATTTACGTCCCTATTGCCTGCACCTGAACAGACCAATCTGACAATTCTCCGAACAAGAACTTCTACCTGTCTACGTCGTGCTACACCAACTTTACGTCCGTATTGCATGCACAAGAGCAGAGCAGTCAGACGAGGTTTCGACCAAGAACTTCTATCTCTCTACGTCTGGACAGACCACCTTTGCGTGACTATTGCATGCACCTGAGCAGACCAGTCAGACGATCCTTCGAACAAGAACTTCTAAATCTCTACGTCTAGCCACACCAACGTTACGTCCCTATTGCATGCACCTCAGCACACCAGTCAGACGAGCCTTCGACCAAGAAATTCTACATCTCTAAGTCTGGCCACACCACATTTACGTCCCTATTGCATGCACCTGAGCTGACCAGTCAGACTAGGCTTCGACAAAGAACTTCTATAATTCTACGTCTGTCCACACCAACTTTACGTCCGTATTGCATGCACCTGAGGAGACCTGTCAGACGAGGCTTCGACCAAGAACTTCTACCTCTCTACGTCTGGCCACACCACCTTTACGTCCCTATTGCATGCACCTGAGCAGACCAGTCGGACGATTCTTCGACCAAGAAATCCTACCTCTCTACGTATGGCCACACCACATTTACGTCCCTATTGCATGCACCTGAGCATACCAGTCAGACGAGGCTTCGATCAAGAATTCTACCTCTCTACATCTGGCCACATCACCTTTACGTCCCTATTGCATGCACCTGAGCAGACCAGTCAGATTAGACTTCGATCAATAACCTCTACATCTCTACGTCTGGCCACCCCACCTTTACGTCCCTCATGTATGCACCTGAGCAGACCAGTCAGACGAGCCTTCGACCAAGAACTTCTACATCTATACGTCTGGCCATACCACCTTTACATCCCTATTGCATGCACCTCAGCAGACCAGTAAGACGAGGCTTCGACCAAAAACTTCTACATCTCTACGTCTGGCCACACCACCTTTACGTCCCTATTGCATGCACCTGAACAGACCAGTCAGACGAGGCTTCGACCTAGAACTTCTACCTCTCTACGTCTGGCCACACGACATTTACGTCCCTATTGCATGCACCTGACCAGACCAGTCAGACGAGGCTTCGACCAAGAACGTCTACCACTCTACGTCTGGCCACACCAACTTTACTTCCCTATTGCATGCACCTGATCAGACCAGTCAGACGAGCCTTCGACCAAGTACTTCTACATCTCTACGTCTGGCCACCCCAACGTTACGTCCCTATTGCATGCACCTGAGCAGACCATTCAGACGAGCCTTCGACCAAGAACTTCTACCTATCTACGTCTGGCCACACCACCTTTACGTCTCTATTGCATGCACCTGAGCAGACCAGTCAGACGAGGCTTCGACCAAGAACTTCTACCTCTCTACGTCTGGCCACACCAACATTACGTCCCTATTGCATGCACTTGAGTAGTCCAGTCAGACGAGCCTTCGACCAAGAACCTCTACATCTCTACGTCTTGCCTCACCAAGTTTACGTCCCTATTGCATGCACCTTAGCAGACCAGTCAGACGAGCCTCCGACCAAGTACTTCTACCACTCTACGTCTGGCCACACCAACTTTACGTCCCTATTGCATGTACCTGAGCAGACCAGTCAGACGAGGCTTCGACCAAGAACTTCTATCTCTCTACGTCTGGCCACACCAACTGTACGTCCCTATTGCATGCACCTGAGTAGTCCAGTCAGACGAGCCCTCGACCCAGAAATTGATATCTATACGTCTGGCCACAGCACCTTTACGTCCCTATTGCATGCACCTGAGAAAACCAGTCAGACGAGCCTTCGACCAAGAACTTCTACATCTCTACGTGTGGCCACACCACCTTTACGTCCCTATTGCATGCACCTGAGCAGACCAGTCAGACGAGCCTTCGACCAAGAACTTCTACCTCTCTACGTCTGGCCACATGACATTTACGTCCTTATTGCATGCACCTGACCAGACCAGTCAGACGAGGCTTCGACCAAGAACTTCTACCACTCTACGTCTGGCCACACCAACTTTACGTCCCTATTGCATGCACCTGAGCAGACCAGTCCGACGAGCCTTCGACCAAGAACTTTTACATCTCTACGTCTGGCCACACCACCTTTACTTCCCTATTACATGCAACTGAACAGACCAGTCAGACTAGGCTTCGAACAAGAACCTCTATATCTCTACGTCTGGCCACACCACATTTACGTCCCTATTGCATGCACCTGAGCAGACCATTCAGACGAGCCTTCGACCAAGAACTTCTACCTATCTACGTCTGGCCACACCACATTTACGTCTCTATTGCATGCACCTGAGCAGACCAGTCAGACTAGGCTTGGACCATGAACTTCTACCTCTCTACGTCTGGCCACACCAACTTTACGTCCCTATTGCAAGCACCTGAGTAGACCAGTCAGACGAGGCTTCGACCAAGAACTTCTACATCTCTACGTCTGGCCACACCACATTTACATCCCTATTGCATGCACCTGAGCAGACCAGTCAGACGAGCCTTCTACCAAGAACTTCTACATCTCTACGTCTGGCCACACCACCTTTACGCCCCTATTGCATGCACCTGAGCAGACCATTCAGACGAGCCTTCGAACAAGAACTTCTACCTCTCTACGTCTGGCTACACCACCTTTACGTCCCTATTGCATGCACCTGAGCAGACCAGTCAGACGAGGCTTCGATCTAGAACTTCTACCTCTTTACGTCTGGCCAAACCACCTTTACGTCCCTATTGCATGCACCTGAGCAGACCAGTCAGACGAGTCTTCTACCAAGAACTTCTACATCTCTAGGTCTAGCCACACCACTTTACGTCCCTTTTGCATGCACCTGAGCAGACCAGTCAGACTAGGCTTCGACCAAGAACTTCTAACTCTCTACGTCTGGCCACACCACATTTACGTCCCTATTGCATGCACCTGAGCAGACCAGTCAGACGAGGCTTCGACCAATAACTTCTATATCTCTACGTCTGGCCACACCAACGTTACGTCCCTATTGCATGCGCCATAGCAGACCAGTCAGACGAGCCTTCGACTAAGAAATTCTACCTCTCTACGTCTGTTCACACCACATTTATGTCCCTATTGCATGCATCTGAGAAGACCAGTCAGACGAGCCTTCGACCAAGAACTTCTACATCTCTACGTCTGGCCACACCACCTTTACGTCCCTATTGCATGCACCTGAGCAGACCAGTCAGACGAGTCTTCGACCAAGAACTTCTACATCTCTACTACTGGCCACAACACCTTTACGTCCCAATTACATGCACCTGATCAGACCAGTCAGAAGTGGCTTCGAACAAGAACTTCTACCTCCCTACGTCTTGCAAACCACTTTACGTCCAATTGCATTCACCTGAGCAGACCAGTCAGACTAGACTTCGAACAAGAATTCTACATCTCTACGTCTGGCCACACCACATTTACGTCCCTATTGCATGCACCTTAGCAGAGCACTCAGATCCAGGCGTCGACCAAGAACTTCTACATCTCTACGCCTGGTCACCCCACTTCTACGTCCCTATTGCATGCACCTGAGCAGACCAGTCACACTAGGCTTCGACCAAGAACTTCTATATCTCTACGTCTGGCACACCACCTTTACGTCCGTATTGCATGCACCTGAGCAGACCAGTCAGACGAGGCTTCGACCAATAACTTCTAACTCTGTACGTCTGGCCACACCACCTTTACGTCCCTATTGCATGCACCTGAGCAGACCAGTCAGACGAGGCTTCGACCAAGAACTTCTACCTCTGTACGTCTGGCCACACCACCTTTACGTCCCTATTGCATGCACCTGAGCAGACCAGTCAGACGAGGCTTCGACCAATAACTTCTACCTCTGTACGTCTGGCCACATCACCTTTACGTCCCTATTGCATGCACCTGAACAGACCAGTCAGATGATTCTTCGACCAAGAACTTCTATATCTCTATGTCTGTCCACACCACCTTTACGTCCCTATTGCATGCACCTGTTTAGACCAATCAGACGAGCCTTCGAACAAGAACTTCTACTTCTCTACGTCTGGCCACACCCCCTTTACGTCCCTATTGCATGCACCTGAGAAGACCAGTCAGACGAGCCTTCGACCAAGAACATCTACCTCTCTACGTCTGGCCACACCACCTTTACGTCGCTATTGCATGCACCTGAGCAGACAAGTAAGATGAGCCTTCGACCAAGAACTTGACATCTCTACGTCTGGCCACACAACCTTTACGTCCCTATTGGATGCACCTGAGCAGACCAGTCAGACGAGGCTTCGACCAAGAACTTCTATCTCTCTACGTCTGGCCACACGACCTTTACGTCCCTATTGCATGCACCTGAGTTGACCAGTCAGACGAGCCTTCGACCAAGAACTTCTACATCTCTACGTCTGGCCACAGCAACTTTACTTCCCTATTGCATGCACCTGAGCAGACCAGTCAGACGAGCCATCGACCAAGAACTTCTACCTCTCTACGTCTGGCCACACCACCTTTACGTACCTATTGCATGCACCTGAGCAGACCAGTCCGACGAGCCTTCTACCAAGAACTTGTAAATCTCTACGTCTAGCCACACCACCTTTACGCCCCTTTTGCATGCACCTGAGCAGACCAGTCAGAAGATCCTTCGACCAAGAACTTCTACATCTCTACGTCTGGCCACACCACCTTTACGTCCCTATTGCATGCGCCTGAGCAGACCAGTCAGACGAGCCTTCGACCAAGAACTTCTATATCTCTACGTCTGGCCACACCACCTTTAAGTCCCTATTGCATGCACCTGAGCAGACCAGTCAGACGAGGCTTCGACCAAGAACTTCTACCTCTCTACGTCTGGCCACACCACATTTACGTCCCTATTGCATGCACCTGATCAGAACAGTAAGACGAGCCTTCGACCAAGAACTTCTACATCTCTACGTCTTGCCACACCAACGTTACGTCCCTATTGCATGCACCTGAGCAGACCAGTCAGACGAGACTTCGACTAGAAGTTGACATCTCTACGTCTGGCCACAACACCTTTACGTCCCTATTGCATGCACCTGAGCAGATCAGTCAGACGAGCCTTCGACCAAGAACTTTTACCTCTCTACGTCTGGCCACAGCACCTTTACGTCCCTATTGCATGCACCTTATCAGACAAGTCAGACTAGGCATCGACCAATAACTTATACCTCTCTACGTCTGGCCACACCACATTTACGTCCCTATTGCATGCACCTGAGCAGACTAGTCAGACAAGGCTTCGACCAAGAAATTCTACCTGTGTCCGTCGGGCCACACACCATTTACGTCCCTATTGCATGCACCTGAGCAGATCACTCAGAATAGGCTTTGACAAAGAACTTCTACATCTCTACGTGGGGCCACACCACATTTACGTGCCTATTGCATGCAGCTGAGCAGACCAGTCAGACTAGGCTTCGACCAAGAACTTCTACCTCTCTACGTCTGGCAACACCACCTTTACATCCCAATTGCATGAACCTGAGCAGACCAGTCAGACGAGGCTTCGAACAAGAACTTCTACATCTCTACGTATTGACACGCCAACTTTACGTCCCTATTGCCTGCACCTGAGCAGACCAGTCAGAAGAGCCTTCGACCAAGAACTTCTACATCTCTACGTCTGGCCACACCACCTTTACGTCCCTATTGCATGCACCTGAACAGACCAGTCAGACGAGGCTTCGACGTAGAACTTCTACCTCTCTACGTCTGGCCACATGACATTTACGTCCTTATTGCATGCACCTGACCAGACCAGTCAGACGAGGCTTCGACCAAGAACTTCTACCACTCTACGTCTGGCCACACCAACTTTACGTCCCTATTGCATGCACCTGAGCAGACCAGTCCGACGAGCCTTCGACCAAGAACTTTTACATCTCTACGTCTGGCCACACCACATTTACTTCCCTATTACATGCAACTGAACAGACCAGTCAGACTAGGCTTCGAACAAGAACCTCTATATCTCTACGTCTGGCCACACCACATTTACGTCCCTATTGCATGCACCTGAGCAGACCATTCAGACGAGCCTTCGACCAAGAACTTCTACCTATCTACGTCTGGCCACACCACATTTACGTCTCTATTGCATGCACCTGAGCAGACCAGTCAGACTAGGCTTGGACCATGAACTTCTAACTCTCTACGTCTGGCCACACCAACTTTACGTCCCTATTGCAAGCACCTGAGTAGACCAGTCAGACGAGGCTTCGACCAAGAACTTCTACATCTCTACGTCTGGCCACACCACCTTTACGCCCCTATTGCATGCACCTGAGCAGACCAGTCAGACGAGGCTTCGATCTAGAACTTCTACCTCTCTACGTCTGGCCACACCAACTTTATGTCCCTATTGCATGCACCTGAGCAGACCAGTCAGACGAGTCTTCTACCAAGAACTTCTACATCTCTAGGTCTAGCCACACCACTTTACGTCCCTATTGCATGCAGCTGAGCAGTCCAGTCAGACTAGGCTTCGACCAAGAACTTCTAACTCTCTACGTCTGGCCACACCACATTTACGTCCCTATTGCATGCACCTGAGCAGACCAGTCAGACGAGGCTTCGACCAATAACTTCTATATCTCTACGTCTGGCCACACCAACGTTACGTCCCTATTGCATGCGCCATAGCAGACCAGTCAGACGAGCCTTCGACTAAGAAATTCTACCTCTCTACGTCTGTTCACACCACATTTATGTCCCTATTGCATGCATCTGAGAAGACCAGTCAGACGAGCCTTCGACCAAGAACTTCTACATCTCTACGTCTGGCCACACCACCTTTACGTCCCTATTGCATGCACCTTAGCAGACCAGTCAGACAAGTCTTCGACCAAGAACTTCTACATCTCTACTACTGGCCACAACACCTTTACGTCCCAATTACATGCACCTGATCAGACCAGTCAGAAGTGGCTTCGAACAAGAACTTCTACCTCCCTACGTCTTGCAAACCACTTTACGTCCAATTGCATTCACCTGAGCAGACCAGTCAGACTAGACTTCGAACAAGAATTCTACATCTCTACGTCTGGCCACACCACATTTACGTCCCTATTGCATGCACCTTAGCAGAGCACTCAGATCCAGCCGTCGACCAAGAACTTCTACATCTCTACGCCTGGTCACCCCACTTCTACGTCCCTATTGCATGCACCTGAGCAGACCAGTCACACTAGGCTTCGACCAAGAACTTCTATATCTCTACGTCTGGCACACCACCTTTACGTCCGTATTGCATGCACCTGAGCAGACCAGTCAGACGAGGCTTCAACCAATAACTTCTACCTCTGTACGTCTGGCCACACCACCTTTACGTCCCTATTGCATGCACCTGAACAGACCAGTCAGATGATTCTTCGACCAAGAAATTCTATATCTCTACGTCTGTCCACACCACCTTTACGTCCCTATTGCATGCACCTGTTTAGACCAATCAGACGAGCCTTCGAACAAGAACTTCTACTTCTCTACGTCTGGCCACACCCCCTTTACGTCCCTATTGCATGCAACTGAGCAGACCAGTCAGACGAGCCTTCGACCAAGAACTTCTACCTCACTACGTCTGGCCACACCACATTTACCTCGCTATTGCATGCACCTGAGCAGACCAGTAAGATGAGCCTTCGACCAAGAACTTGACATCTCTACGTCTGGCCACACAACCTTTACGTCCCTATTGGATGCACCTGAGCAGACCAGTCAGACGAGGCTTCGACCAAGAACTTCTATCTCTCTACGTCTGGCCACACGACCTTTACGTCCCTATTGCATGCACCTGAGCAGACCAGTCAGACGAGCCTTCGACCAAGAACTTCTACATCTCTACGTCTGGCCACAGCAACTTTACTTCCCTATTGCATGCACCTGAGCAGACCAGTCAGACGAGCCATCGACCAAGAACTTCTACCTCTCTACGTCTGGCCACACCACCTTTACGTACCTATTGCATGCACCTGAGCAGACCAGTCCGACGAGCCTTCTACCAAGAACTTCTAAATCTCTACGTCTAGCCACACCACCTTTACGCCCCTTTTGCATGCACCTGAGCAGACCAGTCAGAAGATCCTTCGACCAAGAACTTCTACATCTCTACGTCTGGCCACACCACCTTTACGTCCCTATTGCATGCGCCTGAGCAGACAAGTCAGACGAGCCTTCGACCAAGAACTTCTATATCTCTACGTCTGGCCACACCACCTTTACGTCCCTATTGCATGCACCTGAGCAGACCAGTCAGACGAGGCTTCGACCAAGAACTTCTACCTCTCTACGTCTGGCCACACCACATTTACGTCCCTATTGCATGCACCTGATCAGAACAGTAAGACGAGCCTTCGACCAAGAACTTCTACATCTCTACGTCTTGCCACACCAACGTTACGTCCCTATTGCATGCACCTGAGCAGACCAGTCAGACGAGACTTCGACTAGAAGTTGACATCTCTACGTCTGGCCACAACACCTTTACGTCCCTATTGCATGCACCTGAGCAGATCAGTCAGACGAGCCTTCGACCAAGAACTTTTACCTCTCTACGTCTGGCCACAGCACCTTTACGTCCCTATTGCATGCACCTTATCAGACAAGTCAGACTAGGCATCGACCAATAACTTATACCTCTCTACGTCTGTCCACACCACATTTACGTCCCTATTGCATGCACCTGAGCAGACTAGTCAGACAAGGCTTCGACCAAGAAATTCTACCTGTGTCCGTCGGGCCACACACCATTTACGTCCCTATTGCATGCACCTGAGCAGATCACTCAGAATAGGCTTTGACAAAGAACTTCTACATCTCTACGTGGGGCCACACCACATTTACGTCCCTATTGCATGCAGCTGAGCAGACCAGTCAGACTAGGCTTCGACCAAGAACTTCTACCTCTCTACGTCTGGCAACACCACCTTTACATCCCAATTGCATGAACCTGAGCAGACCAGTCAGACGAGGCTTCGAACAAGAACTTCTACATCTCTACGTATTGACACGCCAAATTTACGTCCCTATTGCCTGCACCTGAGCAGACCAGTCAGAAGAGCCTTCGACCAAGAACTTCTACATCTCTACGTCTGGCCACACCACCTTTACGGCCCTATTGCATGCGCCTGAGCAGACCAGTCAGACGAGCCTTCGACCAAGAACTTCTATATCTCTACGTCTGGCCACACCACCTTTACGTTCCTATTGCATGCACCTGAGCAGACCAGTCAGACGAGGCTTCAACCAAGAACTTCTACCTCTCTACGTCTGGTCACACCACATTTACGTCCCTATTGCATGCACCTGATCAGAACAGTCAGACGAGCCTTCGACCAAGAACTTCTACATCTCTACGTCTGGCCACACCAACGTTACGTCACTATTGCATGCACCTGAGCAGACCAGTCAGACGAGCCTTCGACTAGAAGTTCACATCTCTACGTCTGGCCACAACACCTTTACGTCCCTATTGCATGCACCTGAGCAGATCAGTAAGACGAGCCTTCGACCAAGAACTTTTACCTCTCTACGTCTTGCCACAGCACCTCTACGTCCCTATTGCATGCAGCTTATCAGACAAGTCAGACTAGGCTTCGACCAATAACTTCTACCTCTCTACGTCTGGCCACACCACATTTACGTCCCTATTGCATGCACCTGAGCAGACTAGTCAGACTAGGCTTCGACCAAGAAATTCTACCTGTCTTCGTCGGGCCACACACCCTTTACGTCCCTATTGCATGCACCTGAGCAGATCACTCAGAATAGGCTTTGACAAAGAACTTCTACATCTCTAAGTGGGGCCACACCACCTTTACGTCCCTATTGCATGCAGCTGAGCAGACCAGTCAGACTAGGCTTCGACCAAGAACTTCTACCTCTCTAGGTCTGGCAACACCACCTTTACGTCCCAATTGCATGAACCTGAGCAGACCAGTCAGACGAGGCTTCGACCAAGAAATTCTACATCTCTACGTATTGACACGCCAACTTTACGTCCCTATTGCCTGAACCTGAGCAGACCAGTCAGAAGAGCCTTCGACCAAGAACTTCTACATCTCTACGTCTGGCCACACCACCTTTACGTCCCTATTGCATGCGCCTGAGCAGACCAGTCAGACGAGCCTTCGACCAAGAACTTCTATATCTCTACGTCTGGCCACACCACCTTTACGTCCCTATTGCATGCACCTGAGCAGACCAGTCAGACGAGGCTTCGACCAAGAACTTCTACCTCTCTACGTCTGGCCACACCACATTTACGTCCCTATTGCATGCACCTAATCAGACAAGTCAGATTAGGCTTCGACCTATAACTTCTACCTCTCTACGTCTGGCCACACCACATTTACGTCCCTATTGCATGAACCTGAGCAGACCAATCAGACTAGGCTTCGACCAAGAAATTCTACCTGTCTACGTCGTGCTACACCAACTTTACGTCCGTATTGCATGCACAATAGCAGAGCAGTCAGACGAGCCTTCGTCAAAGAACTTCTACATCTCTACGTCTGGCCACACCACATTTACATCCCTATTGCGTGCACCTGAGCAGACCAGTCAGACTAGGCTTCGACCAAGAACTTCTACCTCTCTACATCTGGTCACACCAATTTACGTCCCAATTGCATGCACCTGCGCAGACCAGTCAGACGAGCCTTCGACCAAGAACTTCTAAATCTCTACGTCTGACCACACCACATTTACGTCCCATTTGCATGCACTATAGAAGACCAGCTAGACTAGGCTTCGAGCAAGACCTTCTATATCTCTACGTCTGGCCACAGCACCTTTTCCTCCCTATTGCATGCACCTGAGCAGACCAGTCAGACGAGGCTTCGACCAAGAACTTCTACATCTCTACGTCTGGCCACACCACATTTACATCCCTATTGCATGCACCTGAGCAGACCAGTCAGACTGGGCTTCGACAAAGAACTTCTACCTCTCTACATCTGGCCACACCAATTTACGTCCCTATTGCATGCACCTGAGCAGACCAGTCAGTCGTGGCTTCGACCAAGTACTTCTACCTCACTACGTCTGGCCACACCACATTTACGTCCATATTGCATGCACCTGAGCAGACCTGTCAGACTAGGCTTCGACCTAGAACTACGACATCTCTATGTCTGGCCACACCACATTTACGTCCCTATTGCATGCACCTGATCATACCATTAAGAAGAGCCTTCGGCCAAGAACTTCTACATCTCTACGTCTGGCCACACCACATTTACGTCCCTATTGTATGCACTTGAGCAGACCAGTCAGACGAGTCTTCGACCAAGAACTTCTACATCTCTACTACTTGCCACAACACCTTTACGTCCCAATTACATGCACCTGATCAGACCAGTCTGAAGTGGCTTCGACCAAGAATTCTACCTCCCTACGTCTTGCAAGACCACTTTAAGTCCAATTGCATTCACCTGAGCAGACCAGTCAGACTAGACTTCGAACAAGAACTTCTATATCTCTACGTCTGGCCACACCACCTTTACGTCCCTATTGCATGCACCTGAGCAGACCAGTCAGACGAGGCTTCGACCAAGAACTTCTACCTCTCTACGTCTGGCCACACCACATTTACGTCCCTATTGCATGCACCTGATCAGAACAGTCAGACGAGCCTTCGACTAAGAACTTCTACATCTCTATGTCTGGCCACACCAACGTTACGTCCCTATTGCATTTACCTGAGCAGACCAGTCAGACGAGACTTCGACTAGAAGTTGACATCTCTACGTCTGGCCACAACACCTTTACGTCCCTATTGCATGCACCTAGCAGATCAGTCAGACGAGCCTTCGACCAAGAACTTTTACCTCTTTACGTCTGGCCACAGCACCTTTACGTCCCTATTGCATGCACCTTATCAGACAAGTCAGACTAGGCTTCGACCAATAACTTCTACCTCTCTACGTCTGGCCACACCACATTTACGTCCCTATTGCATGCACCTGAGCAGACTAGTCAGACTAGGCTTCGACCAAGAAATTCTACCTGTCTCCGTCGGGCCACACATCTTTACGTCCCTATTGCATGCACCTGAGCAGATCACTCAGAATAGGCTTTGACAAAGAACTTTTACATCTCTACGTGGGGCCACACCACCTTTACGTCCCTATTGCATGCAGCTGAGTAGACCAGTCAGACTAGGCTTCGACCAAGAACTTCTACCTCTCTACGTCTGGCAACACCACCTTTACGTCCCTATTGCATGAACCTGAGCAGACCAGTCAGACGAGGCTTCGACCAAGAACTTCTACATCTCTACGTATTGACACGCCAACTTTACGTCCCTATTGCCTGCACCTGAGCAGACCAGTCAGAAGAGACTTCGACCAAGAACTTCTACCTCTCTACGTCTGGCCACACCACCTTTACGTCCCTATTGCATGCGCCTGAGCAGACCAGTCAGACGAGCCTTCGACCAAGAACTTCTATATCTTTACGTCTGGCCACACGACATTTACGTCCCTATTGCATGCACCTGAGCAGACCAGTCAGACGAGGCTTCGACCAAGAACTTCTACCTCTCTATGTCTGGCCACACCACATTTACGTCCCTATTGCATGGACCTGATCAGAACAGTCAGACGAGCCTTCGTCCAAGAATTTCTACATCTCTACGTCTGGCCACACCAACGTTACGTCCCTATTTCATGCACCTGAGCAGACCAGTCAGACGAGCCTTCGACTAGAAGTTCACATCTCTACGTCTGGCCACAACACCTTTACGTCCCTATTGCATGCACCTGAGAAGATCAGTCAGACGAGCCTTCGACCAAGAACTTTTACCTCTCTACGTCTGTCCACAGCACCTTTACGTCCCTATTACATGCACCTAATCAGACAAGTCAGACTAGACTTCGACCTATAACTACTACCTCTCTACGTCTGGCCACACCACATTTACGTCCCTATTGCATGAACCTGAGCAGACCAGTCAGACTAGGCTTCGACCACGAAATTCTACTTGTCTACGTCGGGCCACACACCCTTTACGTCCCTATTGCATGCACCGGAGCAGACCTGTCAGACGAGGCTTCGAACAAGAACTTCTACATCTCTACGTCTGGCCACACCACATTTACGTCCCTATTGCCTGCACATGAACAGACCAGTCAGACGATTCTCCGAACAAGAACTTCTACCTGTCTACGTCGTGCTACACCAACTTTACGTCCGTATTGCATGCACAAGAGCAGAGCAGTCAGACGAGGTTTCGACCAAGAACTTCTACCTCTCTACGTCTGGACAGACCACCTTTGCGTGACTATTGCATGCACCTGAGCAGACCAGTCAGACGATCCTTCGAACAAGAACTTCTAAATCTCTACGTCTAGCCACACCAACGTTACGTCCCTATTGCATGCACCTCAGCAAACCAGTCAGACGAGCCTTCGACCAAGAAATTCTACATCTCTAAGTCTGGCCACACCACCTTTACGTCCCTATTGCATGCACCTGAGCAGTCCAGTCAGACTAGGCTTCGACCAAGAACTTCTATAACTCTACGTCTGTCCACACCAACTTTACGTCCCTATTGCATGCACCTGAGCAGACCTGTCAGACGAGGCTTCGACCAAGAACTTCTACCTCTCTACGTCTGGCCACACCACCTTTACGTCCCTATTGCATGCACCTGAGCAGACCAGTCGGACGATTCTTCGACCAAGAAATCCTACCTCTCTACGTATGGCCACACCACATTTACGTCCCTATTGCATGCACCTGAGCATACCTGTCAGACGAGGCTTCGATCAAGAATTCTTCCTCTCTACATCTGGCCACATCACCTTTACGTCCCTATTGCATGCACCTGAGCAGACCAGTCAGATTAGGCTTCGATCAATAACCTCAATATTTCTACGTCTGGCCACCCCACCTTTACGTCCCTCTTGTATGCACCTGAGCAGACCAGTCAGACGAGCCTTCGACCAAGAACTTCTACATCTCTACGTCTGGCCATACCACCTTTACGTCCCTATTGCATGCACCTCAGCAGACCAGTAAGACGAGACTTCGACCAAAAACTTCTACATCTCTACGTCTGGCCACACCACCTTTACGTCCCTATTGCATGCACCTGAACAGACCAGTCAGACGAGGCTTCGACCTAGAACTTCTACCTCTCTACGTCTGGCCACACGACATTTACGTCCCTATTGCATGAACCTGACCAGACCAGTCAGACGAGGCTTCTACCAAGAACTTCTACCACACTACGTCTGGCCACACCAACTTTACTTCCCTATTGCATGCACCTGAGCAGACCAGTCAGACTAGGCTTCGACCAAGAACTTCTACCTCTCTACATCTGGCCACACCAATTTACGTCCCTATTGCATGCACCTGAGCAGACCAGTCAGTCGTGGCTTCGACCAAGTACTTCTACCTCACTACGTCTGGCCACACCACATTTACGTCCATATTGCATGCACCTGAGCAGACCTGTCAGACTAGGCTTCGACCTAGAACTACGACATCTCTATGTCTGGCCACACCACCTTTACGTCCCTATTGCATGCACCTGATCATACCATTAAGAAGAGCCTTCGAGCAAGAACTTCTACATCTCTACGTCTGGACACACCACCTTTTCGTCCCTATTGTATGCACTTGAGCAGACCAGTCAGACGAGTCTTCGACCAAGAACTTCTACATCTCTACTACTGGCCACAACACCTTTACGTCCCACTTACATGCACCTGATCAGACCAGTCTGAAGTGGCTTCGACCAAGAACTTCTACCTCCCTACGTCTTGCAAGACCACTTTACGTCCAATTGCATTCACCTGAGCAGACCAGTCAGACTTGACTTCGAACAAGAACTTCTATATCTCTACGTCTGGCCACACCACCTTTACGTCCCTATTGCATGCACCTGAGCAGACCAGTCAGACGAGGCTTCGACCAAGAACTTCTAACTCTCTACGTCTGGCCACACCACATTTACGTCCCTATTGCATGCACCTGATCAGAACAGTCAGACGAGCCTTCGACTAAGAACTTCTACATCTCTATGTCTGGCCACACCACCTTTACGTCCCTATTGCATGCACCTGAACAGACCAGTCAGACGAGGCTTCGACCAAGAACTTCTACCACACTAAGTCTGGCCACACCAACTTTACTTCCCTATTGCATGCACCTGAGCAGACCATTCAGACGAGCCTTCGACCAAGAACTTCTACCTATCTACGTCTGGCCACACCACATTTACGTCTCTATTGCATGCACCTGAGCAGACCAGTCAGACGAGGCTTCGACCAAGAACTTCTACCTCTCTACGTCTGGCCACACAAACTTTACGTCCCTATTGCATGCACCTGAGTAGTCCAGTCAGACGAGCCATCGACCAAGAAATTGATATCTCTACGTCTGGCCACAGCACCTTTACGTCCCTATTGCATGCACCTGAGAAAACCAGTCAGACGAGCCTTCGACCAAGAACTTCTATATCTCTACGTCTGGCCACACCACCTTTACGACCCTATTGCATGCACCTGAGCAGACCAGTCAGACGAGCCTTCGAACAAGAACTTCTATATCTCTACGTCTGGCCACACCACCTTTACGTCCCTATTGCATGCACCTGAGCAGACCAGTCAGACGAGGCTTAGACCAAGAACTTCTACATCTCCACGTCTGGCTACACCACATTTACGTCCCTATTGCATGCACCTGAGCAGACCAATCAGACGAGCCTTCGACCAAGAACTTCTACATCTCTACGTCTGGCCACACCACCTTTACGTCCCTATAGTATGCACCTTAGCAGACCAGTCAGACGAGCCATCGACCAAGAAATTGACATCTCTACGTCTGGCCACAGCACCTTTACGACCCTATTGCATGCACCTTAGAAGACCAGTCAGACGAGCCTTCGACCAAGAACTTCTACATCTCTACGTCTGGCCACACCACCTTTACGTCCCTATTGCATGCACCTGAGCAGACCAGTCAGACGAACCTTCGACCAAGATCTTCTACATCTCTACGTCTCGCCACACCACCTTTACGTCCCTATTTCATGCACCTGAGCAGACCAGTCAGACGAGTCTTCTACCAAGAACTTCTACATCTCTACGTCTAGCCACACCACCTTTACGTCCCTATTGCATGCACCTGAGCAGACCAGTCAGACTAGGCTTCGACCAAGAACTTGTAACTCTCTACGTCTGGCGACACCACATTTACGTCCCTATTGCATGCACCTGAGCAGACCAGTCAGACGAGGCTTCGACCAATAACTTCTACATCTCTACGTCTGGCCACACCAACATTACGTCCCTATTGCATGCGCCATAGCAGACCAGTCAGACGAGCCTTCGACTAAGAACTTCTACCTCTCTACGTCTGGCCACACCACCTTTACGTCCCTATTGCATGCATCTGAGAAGACCAGTCAGACGAGCCTTCGACCAAGAACTTCTACATCTCTACTACTGGCCACAACACCTTTACGTCCCAATTACATGCACCTGATCAGACCAGTCAGAAGTGGCTTCGAACAAGAACTTCTACCTCCCTATGTCTTGCAAGACCACTTTACCCCCAATTGCATTCACCTGAGCAGACCAGTCAGACTAGATTTCGAACAAGAATTCTACATCTCTACGTCTGGCCACACCACATTTACGTCCCTATTGCATGCACCTTAGCAGAGCACTCAGACCCAGCCGTCGACCAAGAACTTCTACATCTCTACGCCTGGTCACCCCACTTTTACGTCCCTATTGCATGCACCTGAGCAGACCAGTCACACTAGGCTTCGACCAAGAACTTCTATATCTCTACGTCTGGCACACCATCTTTACGTCCGTATTGCATGAACCTGAGCAGACCAGTCAGACGAGGCTTCGTCCAATAACTTCTACCTATGTAACTCTGGCCACACCACCTTTACGTCCCTATTGCATGCACCTGAACAGACCAGTCAGACGATTCCTCGACCAAGAACTTCTATATCTCTACGTCTGTCCACAACACCTTTACGTCCCTATTGCATGCACCTGTTTAGACCAATCAGACGAGCCTTCGAACAAGTACTTCTACGTCTCTACGTCTGGCCACACCCCCTTTACGTCCCTATTGCATGCAACTGAGCAGACCAGTCAGACGAGCCTTCGACCAAGAACTTCTACCTCACTACGTCTGGCCACACCACATTTACGTCCCTATTGCATGCACCTGAGAAGACCAGTCAGACGAGCCTTCGACCAAGCACTTCTACCTCTCTACGTCTGGCCACACCACCTTTACGTCGCTATTGCATGCACCTGAGCAGACCAGTCAGACGAGCCTTCGACCAAGAACTTCTACATCTCTACGTCTGGCCACACCACCTTTACGTCCCTATTGCATGCACCTGAGAGGACCATTCAGACGAGCCTTCGACAACGAACTTCTACCTCTCTACGTCTGGCCACATCAACTTTACGTCCCTATTGCATGCACCTGAGTAGTCCAGTCAGACGAGCCTTCGACCAAGAATTCTACATCTCTACGTCTTGCCTCACCACCTTTACATCCCTATTACATGCACCTGAGTAGACCAGTCAGACGAGCCTTCGACCAAGTACTTCTACATCTCTACGTCTGGCCACAGCACCTTTACTTCCCTATTGCATGCACCTGAGCAGACCAGTCAGACGAGCCATCGATCAAGAACTTCTACCTTTCTACGTCTGGCCACACCACCTTTACGTCCCTATTGCATGCACCTGAGCAGACCAGTCAGACGAGGCTTCGACCAAGAACTTCTACCTCTCTACGTCTGGCCACACCACATTTACGTCCCTATTGCATGCACCTGATCAGAACAGTCAGACGAGCCTTCGACCAAGAACTTCTACATCTCTACGTCTGGCCACACCAACGTTACGTCCCTATTGCATGCACCTGAGCAGACCAGTCAGACGAGCCTTCGACTAGAAGTTCACACCTCTACGTCTGGCCACAACACCTTTACGTCCCTATTGCATGCACCTGAGCAGACCAGTCAGACGAGGCTTCAACCAAGAACTTCTACCTCTCTACGTCTGGCCACACCACATTTACGTCCCTATTGCATGCACCTGATCAGAACAGTCAGACGAGCCTGCGACCAAGAACTTCTACATCTCTACGTCTGGCCACACCAACGTTACGTCCCTATTGCATGCACCTGAGCAGACTAGTCAGACTAGGCTTCGACCAAGAAATTCTACCTGTCTCCGTCGGGCCACACACCCTTTACGTCCCTATTGCATTCACCTGAGCAGATCACTCAGAATAGGCTTTGACTAAGAACTTCTACATCTCTACGTGGGGCCACACCACCTTTACGTCCCTATTGCATGCAGCTGAGCAGACCCGTCAGACTAGGCTTCGACCAAGAATTTCTACCTCTCTAGGTCTGGCAACACCACCTTTACGTCCCTATTGCATGCGCCTGAGCAGACCAGTCAGACGAGCCTTCGACCAAGAACTTCTATATCTCTACGTCTGGCCACACCACCTTTACGTCCCTATTGCATGCACCTGAGCAGACCAGTCAGACAAGGCTTCAACCAAGAACTTCTACCTCTCTACGTCTGGCCACACCACATTTACGTCCCTATTGCATGCACCTGATCAGAACAGTCAGACGAGCCTTCGACCAAGAACTTCTACATCTCTACGTCTGGCCACACCAACGTTACGTGCCTATTGCATGCACCTGAGCAGACCAGTCAGACGAGCCTTCGACTAGAAGTTCACATCTCTACGTCTGGCCACAACACCTTTACGTCCCTATTGCATGCACCTGAGCAGATCAGTCAGACGAGCCTTCGACCAAGAACTTTTACCTCTCTACGTCTGGCCACAGCACCTTTAC
This sequence comes from Acanthosepion esculentum, assembly GCA_964036315.1. NCBI lineage: Eukaryota > Metazoa > Mollusca > Cephalopoda > Sepiida > Sepiidae > Acanthosepion > Acanthosepion esculentum. The sequence goes on along the minus strand of OZ038476.1, from coordinate 149,767,190 downwards.
GTCCCTATTGCATGCACCTAATCAGACAAGTCAGACTAGGCTTCGACCTATAACTTCTACCTCTCTACGTCTGGCCACACCACATTTACGTCCCTATTGCATGAACCTGAGCAGACCAGTCAGACTAGGCTTCGACCAAGAAATTCTACCTGTCTACGTCGGGCCACACACCTTTACGTCCCTATTCCATGCACCGGAGCAGACCTGTCAGACGAGGCTTCGAACAAGAACTTCTACCTCTCTACGTCTGGCCACACCACATTTACGTCCCTATTACATGCACCTGAGCAGACTAGTCAGACTAGGCTTCGACCAAGAAATTCTACCTGTCTCCGTCGGGCCACACACCCTTTACGTCCCTATTGCATGCACCTGAGCAGATCACTCAGAATAGGCTTTGACAAAGAAATTCTACATCTCTACGTGGGGCCACACCACCTTTACGTCCCTATTGCATGCAGCTGAGCAGACCAGTCAGACTAGGCTTCGACCAAGAATTTCTACCTCTCTAGGTCTGGCAACACCACCTTTACGTCCCTATTGCATGCGCCTGAGCAGACCAGTCAGACGAGCCTTCGACCAAGAACTTCTATATCTCTACGTCTGGCCACACCACCTTTACGTCCCTATTGCATGCACCTGAGCAGACCAGTCAGACGAGGCTTCGACCAAGAACTTCTACCTCTCTACGTCTGGCCACACCACATTTACGTCCCTATTGCATCCACCTGATCAGAACAGTCAGACGAGCCTTCGACCAAGAACTTCTACATCTCTACGTCTGGCCACACCAATGTTACGTGCCTATTGCATGCACCTGAGCAGACCAGTCAGACGAGCCTTCGACTAGAAGTTCACACCTCTACGTCTGGCCACAACACCTTTACGTCCCTATTGCATGCACCTGAGCAGATCAGTCAGACGAGCCTTCGACCAAGAACTTTTACCTCTCTACGTCTGGCCACAGCACCTTTACGTCCCTATTGCATGCACCTAATCAGACAAGTCAGACTAGGCTTCGACCTATAACTTCTACCTCTCTACGTCTGGCCACACCACATTTACGTCCCTATTGCATGAACCTGAGCAGACCAGTCAGACTAGGCTTCGACCAAGAAATTCTACCTGTCTACGTCGGGCCACACACCTTTACGTCCCTATTCCATGCACCGGAGCAGACCTGTCAGACGAGGCTTCGAACAAGAACTTCTACATCTCTACGTCTGGCCACACCACATTTACGTCCCTATTGCCTGCCCCTGAACAGACCAGTCAGACTATTCTCCGAACAAGAACTTCTAAATCTCTACGTCTAGCCACACCAACGTTACGTCCCTATTGCATGCACCTCAGCACAACAGTCAGACGAGCCTTCGACCAAGAAATTCTACATCTCTAAGTCTGGCCACACCACCTTTACGTCCCTATTGCATGCACCTGAGCAGACCAGTCAGACTAGGCTTCGACCAAGAACTTCTATAACTCTACGTCTGTCCACACCAACTTTACGTCCCTATTGCATGCACCTGAGCAGACCTGTCAGACGAGGCTTCGACCAAGAACTTCTACCTCTCTACGTCTGGCCACACCACCTTTACGTCCCTATTTCATGCACCTGAGCAGACCAGTAGGACGATTCTTCGAACAAGAAATCCTACATTTCTACGTATGGCCACCCCACATTTACGTCCCTATTGCATGCACCTGAGCATACCAGTCAGACGAGGCTTCTATCAAGAATTCTACCTCTCTACATCTGGCCACACCACCTTTACGTCCCTATTGCATGCACCTGAGCAGACCAGTCAGATTAGGCTTCGATCAATAACCTTTACATCTCTACGTCTGGCCACCCCACCTTTACGTCCCTCTTGCATGCACCTAAGCAGACCAGTCAGACGAGCCTTAGACCAAGAACTTCTACCTCTCTACGTCTGTCCACACCACCGTTACGTCCCTATTGCATGCATCTGTGCAGACCTATCAGACGAGCGTTCGACCAAGAAATTCTACCTCTCTACGTCTGGCCACACCACCTTTACGTCCCTATTGCATGCACCTGGGCACACCAGACAGACGAGCCTTCGACCAAGAACTTCTACCTCACTACGTCTGGCCACACCACATTTACGTCCCTATAGCATGCACCTGAGAAGACCAGTCAGACGAGCCTTCGACCAAGAACTTCTACATCTCTACGTCTCGCCACACCACCTTTACGTCCCTATTGCATGCACCTGAGCAGACCAGTAAGATGAGCCGTCGACCAAGAACTTGACATATCTACGTCTTGTCACACCACCTTTACGTCCCTATTGCATGCACCTGAGCAAACCAGTCAGACGAGCCTTCGACCAAGAACTTCTACATCTCTACGTCTGGCCACACCACCTTTACGTCCCTATTGTATGCACCTGAGCAGACCAGTCAGACTAGGCTTCGACAAAGAACTTCTACATCTCTACGTCTGGCCACACCACCTTTTCGTCCCTATTGCTTGCACCTGATCAGACAAGTCAGACTAGGCTTCAACAAAGAACTTCTACATCTCTACGTCTTGCCACAACACATTTACGTCCCTATTGCATGCAACTGAGCAGACCACTCAGACTAGGCTTCGACAAAGAACTTCTACATCTCTACGTGGGGCCACACCACCTTTACGTCCCTATTGCATGCACCTGAGCAGACCACTCAGACGAGGCTTCGACCTAGAACTTCTACCTCTCTACGTCTGGCCACACGACATTTACGTCCCTATTGCATGCACCTGACCAGACCAGTCAGACGAGACTTCGACCAAGAACTTCTACCACTCTACGTCTGGCCACACCAACTTTACGTCCCTATTGCATGCACCTGAGCAGACCAGTCAGACGAGGCTTCGACCAAGAACTTCTATCTTTCTACGTCTGGCCACACCAACATTACGTCCCTATTGCATGCACCTGAGCAGTCCAGTCAGACGAGCCTTCGACCAAGTACTTCTACATCTCTACGTCTTGCCTCAACACCTTTCCGTCCCTATTGCATGCACCTGATCAGACCAGTCAGACGAGCCTTCCACCAAGTACTTCTACATCTCTACGTCTGGCCACTCCACCTTTACGTCCCTATTGCATGCATCTGAGCAGACCAGTCAGACGAGCCCTCGACTAAGATCTTCTACCTCTCTACGTCTTGCCACACCACCTTTACGTCCCTATTGCATGCATCTGAGAAGACCAGTCAGACGAGCCTTCGACCAAGAACTTCTACATCTCTACGTCTGGCCACACCACCTTTACGTCCCTATTGCATGCACCTAATCAGACAAGTCAGACTAGGCTTCGACCTATAACTTCTACCTCTCTACGTCTGGCCACACTACATTTACGTCCCTATTGCATGAACCTGAGCAGACCAGTCAGACTAGGCTTCGACCAAGAAATTCTACCTGTCTACGTCGGGCCACACACCTTTACATCCCTATTCCATGCACCGGAGCAGACCTGTCAGACGAGGCTTCGAACAAGAACTTCTACATCTCTACGTCTGGCCACACCACATTTACGTCCCTATTGCCTGCACCTGAACAGACCAGTCAGACTATTCTCCGAACAAGAACTTCTAAATCTCTACGTCTAGACACACCAACGTTACGTCCCTATTGCATGTACCTCAGCACACCAGTCAGACGAGCCTTCGACCAAGAAATTCTACATCTCTAAGTCTGGCCACACCACCTTTACGTCCCTATTGCATGCACCTGAGCAGACAAGTCAGACTAGGCTTCGACCAAGAACTTCTACCTCTCTACGTCTGGCCACACCACCTTTACGTCCCTATTTCATGCACCTGAGCAGACCAGTAGGACGATTCTTCGAACAAGAAATCCTACCTTTCTACGTATGGCCACCCCACATTTACGTCCCTATTGCATGCACCTGAGCATACCAGTCAGACGAGGCTTCTATCAAGAATTCTACCTCTCTACATCTGGCCACACCACCTTTACGTCCCTATTGCATGCACCTGAGCAGACCAGTCAGATTAGTCTTCGATCAATAACCTTTACATCTCTACGTCTGGCCACCCCACCTTTAAGTCCCTCTTGCATGCACCTAAGCAGACCAGTCAGACGAGCCTTAGACCAAGAACTTCTACCTCTCTACGTCTGTCCACACCACCGTTACGTCCCTATTGCATGCATCTGTGCAGACCTATCAGACGAGCGTTCGACCAAGAAATTCTACCTCTCTACGTCTGGCCACACCACCTTTACGTCCCTATTGCATGCACCTGGGCACACCAGTCAGACGAGCCTTCGACCAAGAAATTCTACCTCACTACGTCTGGCCACACCACATTTACGTCCCTATAGCATGCACCTGAGAAGACCAGTCAGACGAGCCTTCGACCAAGAACTTCTACATCTCTACGTCTCGCCACACCACCTTTACGTCCCTATTGCATGCACCTGAGCAGACCAGTAAGATGAGCTGTCGACCAAGAACTTGACATATCTAAGTCTTGTCACACCACCTTTACGTCCCTATTGCATGCACCTGAGCAAACCAGTCAGACGAGCCTTCGACCAAGAACTTCTACATCTCTACGTCTGGCCACACCACCTTTACGTCCCTATTGTATGCACCTGAGCAGACCAGTCAGACTAGGCTTCGACAAAGAACTTCTACCTCTCTACGTCTGGCCACACCACCTTTTCGTCCCTATTGCTTGCACCTGATCAGACAAGTCAGACTAGGCTACAACAAAGAACTTCTACATCTCTACGCCTTGCCACAACACATTTACGTCCCTATTGCATGCAACTGAGCAGACCACTCAGACTAGGCTTCGACAAAGAAATTCTACATCTCTACGTGGGGCCACACCACCTTTACGTCCCTATTGCATGCACCTGAGCAGACCACTCAGACGAGTCTTCGACCTAGAACTTCTACCACTCTACGTCTGGCCACACGACATTTACGTCCCTATTGCATGCACTTGACCAGACCAGTCAGACGAGACTTCGACCAAGAACTTCTACCACTCTACGTCTGGCCACACCAACTTTACGTCCCTATTGCATGCACCTGAGCAGACCAGTCAGACGAGGCTTCGACCAAGAACTTCTATCTTTCTACGTCTGGCCACACCAACATTACGTCCCTATTGCATGCACCTGAGCAGTCCAGTCAGACGAGCCTTCGACCAAGTACTTCTACATCTCTACGTCTTGCCTCAACACCTTTCCGTCCCTATTGCATGCACCTGATCAGACCAGTCAGACGAGCCTTCCACCAAGTACTTCTACATCTCTACGTCTGGCCACTCCACCTTTACGTCCCTATTGCATGCATCTGAGCAGACCAGTCAGACGAGCCTTCGACTAAGATCTTCTACCTCTCTACGTCTTGCCACACCACCTTTACGTCCCTATTGCATGCATCTGAGAAGACCAGTCAGACGATCCTTCGACCAAGAACTTCTACATCTCTACGTCTGGCCACACCACCTTTACGTCCCTATTGCATGCACATGAGCAGACCAGTCAGACGACCCATCGACCAAGAAATTGATATCTCTACGTATGGCCACAGCACCTTTACGTCCCTATTGCATGCACCTGAGAAGACCAGTCAGACGAGGCTTCGACCAAAAACTTCTACATCTCTACGTCTGGCCACACCACCTATTCGTCCCTATTGCATGCACCTGAGCAGACCAGTCAGACGAGCCTTCGACCAAGAACTTCTACATCTCTACGTCTGGCCACACCACATTTACGTCCCTATTGCATGCACCTCAGCAGACCAGTAAGACGAGGCTTCGACCAAGAACTTCTACATCTCTACGTCTGGCCACACCACGTTTGCGTCCCTATTGAATGCACCTGAACAGACCAGTCAGACGAGGCTTCGACCTAGAACTTCTACCATTCTACGTCTGGCCACACCAACTTTACGTCCCTATTGCATGCACCTGAGCAGACCAGTCAGACGAGTCTTCGACCAAGTACTTCTACATCTCTACGTCTAGCCACCCCAACGTTACGTCCCTATTGCATGCACCTAAGCAGACCAGTCAGACGAGCCTTCGACCAAGAACTTCTACATCTCTACTGCTGGCCACACCACCTTTACTTCCCTATTGCATGCACCTGAGCAGACCATTCAGACGAGCCTTCGACCAAGAACTTCTACCTATCTACGTCTGGCCACACCACCTTTACGTCTCTATTGCATGCACCTGAGCAGACCAGTCAGACGAGGCTTCGACCAAGAACTTCTATCTCTCTACGTCTGGCCACACAAACTTTACGTCCCTATTGCATGCGCCTGAGTAGTCCAGTCAGATGAGCCTTCGACCAATAACTTCTACATCTCTACCCCTTGTCTCACCACCTTTACGTCCCTATTGCATGCACCTGAGCAGACCAGTCAGACGAGCCTTCGACCAAGTACTTCTACATCTCTACGTCTGGTCACACCACCTTTACGTTCCTATTGCATGCACCTGAGCAGACCAGTCAGACGAGCCTTCGACTAAGAACTTCTACCTCTCTACGTCTGGCCACACCACCTTTACGTCCCTATTGCATGCATCTGAGAAGACCAGTAAGAGGAGCCTTCGACCAAGAACTTCTACCTCTCTACGTCTGGCCACACCACCTTTACGTCCCTATTGCATGCACCTGAGCAGACCAGTCAGAGGAGCCATCGACCAAGAAATTGATATCTCTACGTCTGGCCACAGCACCTTTACGTCCCTATTGCATGCACCTGAGAAGACCAGTCAGACGAGCCATCGACCAAGAACTTCTACATCTCTACGACTGGCCGCACCACCTTTACTTCCCTATTGCATGCACCTGAGCAGACCAGTCAGACGAGCCTTCGACCAAGAACTTCTACACATCTACGTCTGGCCACACCACATTTACGTCCCTATTGCATGCACCTGAGCAGACCAGTCAGACGAGGCTTCGACCAAGAACTTCTACATCTCTACGTCTGGCCACACCACCTTTACGTCCCTATTGCATGCACCTGAACAGACCAGTCAGACGAGGCTTCGACGTAGAACTTCTAACTCTCTACGTCTGGCCACACAAAATTTACGTCCCTATTGCATGCACCTCACCAGACCAGTCAGACCAGCCTTCGACCAAGAACTTCTACATCTCTACGTCTGGCCACCCCAACGTTACGTCCCTATTACATGCACCTGAGCAGACCAGTCCGACGAGCCTTCGACCAAGAACTTCTACATCTCTACGTCTGGCCACACCACCTTTACTTCCCTATTACATGCACCTGAACAGACCAGTCAGACTAGGCTTCGACCAAGAACCTCTATATCTCTACGTCTGGCCACACCACATTTACGTCCCTATTGCATGCACCTGAGCAGTCCATTCAGACGAGCCGTCGACCAAGAACTTCTACCTATCTACGTCTGGCCACACCACCTTTACGTCTCTATTGCATGCACCTGAGCAGACCAGTCAGACGAGGCTTCGACCAAGAACTTCTACCTCTCTACGTCTGGCCACACCAACTTTACGTACCTATTGCATGCACCTTAGTAGTCCAGTCAGACGAACCTTCGACCAAGAACTTCTATATCTCTACGTCTTGCCTCACCACCTTTACGTCCCTATTGCATGCACCTTAGCAGACCAGTCAGACGAGCCTTCGACCAAGAACTTCTTCTACACCTCTACGTCTGGCTACACCACCTTTACGTACCTATTGCATGCACCTGAGCAGACCAGTCAGACGAGCCTTCTACCAAGAACTTCTATATCTCTACGTCTTGCCACACCACCTTTACGCCCATATTGCATGCAGCTGAGCAGACCATTCAGACGAGCCTTCGACCAAGAACTTCTACCTCTCTACGTCTGGCCACACCACCTTTACGTCCCTATTGCATGCATCTGAGAAGACCAGTAAGAGGAGCCTTCGACCAAGAACTTCTACCTCTCTACGTCTGGCCACACCACCTTTACGTCCCTATTGCATGCACCTGAGCAGACCAGTCAGAGGAGCCATCGACCAAGAAATTGATATCTCTACGTCTGGCCACAGCACCTTTACGTCCCTATTGCATGCACCTGAGCAGACCAGTCAGACGAGCCTTCGAACAAGAACTTCTACTTCTCTACGTCTGGCCACACCACCTTTACGTCCCTATTGCATGCACCTTAGCAGACCAGTCAGACGAGCCATCGACCAAGAAATTGACATCTCTACGTCTGGCCACAGCACCTTTACGTCCCTATTGCATGCACCTGAGAAGACCAGTCAGACGAGCCTTCGACCAAGAACTTCTACATCTCTACGTCTGGCCACACCACCTTTACGTCTCTATTGCATGCACCTGAGCAGACCAGTCAGACGAGCCTTCGACCAAGATCTTCTACATCTCTACGTCTCGCCACACCACCTTTACGTCCCTATTGCATGCACCTGAGCAGACCAATCAGACGAGACTTCTACCAAGAACTTGTACATCTCTACGTCTAGCCACACCACCTTTACGTCCTTATTGCATGCACCTGAGCAGACCAGTCAGACTAGGCTTCGACCAAGAACTTCTACCTCTCTACGTCTGGCCACACCACCTTTACGTCCCTATTGCATGCACCTGAGCAGACCAGTCAGACGAGGCTTCGACCAAGAACTTCTACATCTCTACCTCTGGCCACACCAACTTTACGTCCCTATTGCATGCGCCATAGCAGACCAGTCAGACGAGCCTTCGACTAAGAACTTCTACCTCTCTACGTCTGGCCACACCACCTTTACGTCCCTATTGCATGCATCTGAGAAGACCAGTCAGACGAGCCTTCGACCAAGAACTTCTACATCTCTACGTCTGGCCCCACCACCTTTACGTCCCTATTGCATGCACCTGAGCAGAGCAGTCAGACGAGCCATCGACCAAGAAATTGACATCTCTACGTCTGGCCACAGCACCTTTACGTCCCTATTGCATGCACCTGAGTAGACCAGTCAGACGAGCCTTCGACCAAGAACTTCTACATCTCTACGTCTGGCTACACCACCTTTACGTCCCTATTGCATGTACCTGAGCAGACCAGTCAGACGAGCCATCGACCAAGAAATTGACATCTCTACGTCTGGCCACAGCATCTTTACGTCCCTATTGCATGCACCTGAGCAGACCAGTCAGACGAGGCTTCGACCAAGAACTTCTACATCTCTACGTCTGGCCACACCACCTTTACGTCCCTATTGCATGCACCTGAGCAGACCAGTCAGACGAGGCTTCGATCTAGAACTTCTACCTCTCTACGTCTGGCCACACCACATTTACGTCCCTATTGCATGCACCTGAGCAGACCAGTCAGACGAGGCTTCGACCAAGAACTTTTTACCACTCTAAGTCTGGCCACACCAGCTTTACGTCCCTATTGCATGCACCTTGGCAGACCAATCAGACGAGCCTTCGACCAAGAACTTCTACATCTCTACGTCTGGCCACACCACCTTTACGTCCCTATTGCATGCACCTTAGCAGACCAGTCAGACGAGCCATCGACCAAGAAATTGACATCTCTACGTCTGGCCACAACACCTTTACGTCCCTATTGCATGCACCTGAGAAGACCAGTCAGACGAGCCTTCGACCAAGAACTACTACATCTCTACGTCTGGCCACACCACCTTTACGTCCCTATTGCATGCACCTGAGCAGACCAGTCAGACGAGTCTTCTACCAAGAACTTCTACATCTCTACGTCTAGCCACACCACCTTTACGTCCCTATTGCATGCACCTGAGCAGACCAGTCAGACTAGGCTTCGACCAAGAACTTCTACCTCTCTACGTCTGGCCACATCACCTTTACGTCCTTATTGCATGCACCTGAGCAGACCAGTCAGACGAGGCTTCGACCATGAACTTCTACATCTCTACGTCTGGCCACACCAACTTTACGTCCCTATTGCATGCGCCTGAGCAGACCAGTCAGACGAGCCTTCGACCAAGAACTTCTACATCTCTACGTCTGGCCACACCACCTTTACGTCCCTATTGCATGCACCTGAGCAGACCAGTCAGACGAGGCTTCGACCAATAACTTCTACCTCTCTACGTTTGGCCACACCACATTTACGTCCCTATTGCATGCACCTGAGCAGACGCGTCAGACGAGCCTTCGACCAAGAAATTCTACATCTCTACGCCTGGCCACACCAACGTTACGTCCCTATTGCATGCACCTGAGCAGACCAGTTTTACGAGCCTTCGACCAAGAACTTCTACATCTCTACGTCTGGCCACACCACCTTTACGTCCCTATTGCATGCACCTGAGCAGACCAGTCAGACTAGGCTTCGTCCAAGAACTTCTACCTCTCTACGTCTGGCCACACCACCTTTACGTCACTATTGCATGCACCTGAGCAGACCAATCAGACGAGGCTTCGACCAAGAACTTCTACATCCCTATGTCTGGCCACACCAACTTTACGTCCCTATTGCCTGCACCTGAGCAGACCAGTCAGACGAGCCTTCGACAAAGTACTTCTACATCTCTACGTCTGGCCACACCACCTTTACGTCCCTATTGCATGCACCTGAGCAGACCAGTCTGATATGGCTTTGGCCAAGAACGTCTGACCACATCACTTTTATGTCTTTTTTCAGGGATCCCTTACACAAAGTCAGCGTCCCTTTTTTCGTAGATCGTTTACATACCATGGAAACAGAATGCGTTTATGGAGCAGGAATACAGAAATATGTATCCACCAGATATATAAGGTCGCACAATACACTGGCATTGATTTTCTGCAAGACTTTTACAATTGAAATATAAATATAAATAATATAATTCCGTTTTATAAATGTTGTTGGGCAGACCCTTTTACACAAGATGGACTCGTCCAAATTATACTTATACTGACGGAGAGAATATCTGCAGGTTGAGATACGTTGCGTCATGGTGAGACATACGGAGACAGTACACAGGGTGTTCACAGAGTTAAACGAGCGAGGGAGATAATTACGGCTTCACTTACAGAGACTTGTACATATACTTTCTACTAACCCGCATTACTGGACTACTAATTTTCTCTATCTCAATTACTAGCGTTGTTTATTTATTTGTGCAGGATTCCATTCCCGGAATCCACAACAATAAAGCATTTATATTTCATAAATTCCCACATTTAATATATATATATATATATATATATATATATATATATATATATATATATATATATATATATATATAAAATTAGAAGAAAGGATCCACGTGTGTTTCTTATAGAATGTAAAATAGATAGATAGGTTAATAAAACAAGGACAGACAAAAGGGTACCAATGTAATCATTATGAAAAACATTTATTAAATATTAATTATTAACATTATGACAGAAATGAAGCACGGAAAGAAAACGTTTTAAGTTTGGAATTTACGGACACGCCCGTGCCCTGCATCAATAAATCGGCGAGAAATAAACAGAGAAATGGGAATTACTAATCGACAGATGTTTTTGTATACGGTGTATTTTTTGGTGAAAATCAGATTATTAGCAAACACCCGATCTCTGTCTGATTCCTCGCTGTGCGAAAGTTTTTTTGAAAATATACTTAAATTTAAAAATTTGATTGGTGTAAAAGCGTTAGGCCGGTCTATTATTACTAGTAGGAGGTGGAGGAATAAGCTTGTAAACATAGATGAAGAGAGTTATAGTTTGGAATTTTCGGACACGCCTGTGCCCTTCATCAATGACGTTTTAGTTTGAGGGCAGATCATATTATTAGCAAAAACACGATCTCTGTCTGATTTCTCTCTGTACGAAACTGTTTATAAAAATAAACTTAAATTTAAAATCTGTGTATAAAGTGTGTATCAAATTTGTGTATCAAGTGGGTAAACAATTTGTGTATCAGTGTATATCAAAAATACTTCACTCTTCACACCAGAACAAGGACAAAATTCCATATAAATACATATCCGCAAATCCTTCCTATATGAGTTATTAAGTTTGAAATTTACAGCAGATCCTGTTAATTGTATAATCCAAGATACAAAATAGAAAAATGCAAATTTCTGTTGGCGGGATTTTCAGTGTTTGATAACGTTTTATATTTGCACAAAATATCCTGGCACTGTTTCTTAAACGGGAAATATCATTTTAGTAATAGCTGACTCCGTTATACTGAATATACTTAATTTTTCAATATCTGCCTCACTGCATAGTTAGCAACAATTTATATCAATCGATTAACCTATGGAATTAGTAAATACATAACCATGTAGGTAGGTAAACGTGAGTATTATACTTCATATGCTAACTAGCGAGCTAGCATGATAGATAGATTGTAGTTATACGAACTTGAGTGACAAAAATAGAATCGGTGACCGGAATACATTAAACTGCATCCTTCGCGAGAGAACACGGGATCACCTCGTCAGTGATGTTATGACTTGGGCTCAATGACAAGTTTCGGGTCTTGCAACATCATACTTGTTAGCCCAAGGGACCCTACCAAAACAGTACTATTCCGGCAGGCGACCGTGAAACAATAAAAATCCGACAAGCACGCAACAAATGGACTCATTATATAACTGACACAGCTGATCTTGAAATTACAAGTAACCGATCATTAACGACCTACGTCACTTCCTCCTCAGCCAAAACGATACAAAAAGAGAATAGACAGCATGCTCGTCTTTTTTCCATCTTAGGTCCACCACGCGGAAAGATCCACATTATCAACGAACAGTTTGACACAACAGGAAAGTAAAGGCAAGAAAAGATTCCTTTCATATGAAGCGTTACTTTAATAATAATATATATATATATATCGAACACATTCATATATCTATCTATCTATATATATATATATATATATATATATATATATATATATATATATATATATATATATATATATATATATATATATGCACGTGTGTGTGAGTAGAGTATATCTATTCAAGCACATTCGAACGCAGCTCATAATAGCGTTTTCTTTACTGGTTTAGTGACAGGGAATTTAATTAAATCGCCAAGATGCATGCCCGATGGGGCTTTGAAAACTGGCGTACGCATCGTCCAAAGGATGAGCTGGGAGTCAGAAGAATATTCCTGTAACCAGTTTCGTGTCACCCGACCAAAATAACTGGTGTTGCCATGCGGTTGAAATAAACCACCACCACTCGTGACCAGAAACGAGTAAAATGGTTTCCAAAAGAAAGTGTATATATCGTGGCGGTCATGAGAGATGCTAATTTCGCTATTGTTTCTAGTGGCCTAAAAGCACTTATCTTACGCCATTACAATGAGATCACCAGCCTGCAAAAAAGATTTGTTGAAAAATCGAATTCATAATCGCATACGATCTCTTTCACGCACACTCACTGAGTGGGTTATATCCTATTCAGTGGTTGCTGCTCCACCTCCCTTACACTATTTTGGGTGGCGCTGTTTTTATGTGACGCTGTTATCTGTCGGTAGTATACATAATCCTTACTAGTTTTTCTTTTTTTTCCTGATAAACTCCAGAAGCAGTTGCTACCTCGGATACTGAGAATGCCTTTCTGGCATAGATTAACATCAAACAGATTTATGGGGTTAACTCTCCTTCACCTTCAATGAATACCAACGTCCCATTGCCACACTCATAATATGTTTTTACCCAGTCTGTTACATATGGTTCATATGGTCGAATTCATTTTACATTTTTGCATGTAGGTGAGAATGAAAATATACGGACACACACACACACACACAAACAAACACACACATACATACATACACATATATATATATATATATATATATATATATATATATATATATATATATATATATATATATATATATATATATATATATATATAAATCTTGCTTGGGAGGAAAGGAAGTATAATTGCAGAATTAATACCAGCGCATAAATACTAATGATTATTATAAACTGGAGTTTCTACCATTTACATAAGCGCAATCGCCAAAAACAAGCAAATAACCGGCTTTGAAATAATAACAAAACCGCATTAAAAACATTCAAAATAAAAAATAAGAAGAAAGTTACCTACCATATTCTTACACAGGCCCCATCTTAAAATAAATAAAAAACCCAGAGGGACAGATGTGTGAACGCGCGTGCATACTTACGTAAGAGTGTGCGAGAAAACATTATTCCACGAAAACAATACACGAACAGTCTATGCGTTGACACTGCGAGTTACGAAAGAAGTTCGTTACACAGTCCAAATTGAATATAGCAACCAATTGCGTATGTATATACACAACGACACATGCATTCGCATATACGCCCACTCGCACACTGTTCATATATATTTATGTTTGTGCGAGCTGCAATGCGCTAACTTGCGTGCATGTATGTCTGCGTACTTATGAGGGCGTTCCGACGACAAATTTTTCCTCCCACAACCAGAAAACACCGATATACGCAACCATATATAAATACAAAATGTGAAAATGAATCATTTTGCCTGACGATCGCAAATAGCGTGAAACACGGGGACACAAACTCACATAAATCCAACTATATATATATACATATATATATATATATATATATATATATATATATATATATATATATATATATATATATACGCACCTCCCCGATATTTTGAATAAGAACAGATGTATGACAATGATTCCTGTTTAAGATTGGGTTACTAGTTCCTTCTAAAGATAGGTTCGCAGATCGTACTGTTCACACACCAGATCGGGCTTTTTAATGTGGGTAGAGATTTATCCTTTGTTTCATGTTTAGGATTGAGTTTCCAGTTCCTCACACACCAAATACACACACGCGCGTTCGCGCACACACACACACACATATATATATATATATATATATATATATATATATATATATATATATATATATATATATATATATTTAAATAAGTTTTTTATGGTATAACATTTAACGATAGCTAGGAAAAAGGAAAATTTATATGGCATTTTAAAAAGCTAAAAGAGAACAACTGGTTTCGTCCCAGGCTTATCAAGTTTATTTCTGAGATATAAAAATATATAAGCGTGTAAATTAAATTAATATAAATTATGGAAGGAAAAAAATGAATTGCAAGAAAACTAGAGTCCAATAATATTCAGACCCAGTAAGCATTCTCTCTGTTTACAAAGGGATCTGATATACAAAGACCGTGGAACCTTCAGGTGATATGAGGAGTGGGACCTAGATAAAATCGAAAAACGGTCACCACTAAAATCAAAAACAATTCCTGCTATTTATTACATGCTCTGCAATAGAAGAGCTAGAAGTATTGGTTAGTTGACTTTTCCTGGCATCCGGATTCAAAATCCTGAGGGGGCGGGGGGTTAAGTGTTGTTTTATTCTCAGATCCAAACGCTGGGACGTCCCCCCTATGTAGTCGAGTCCACAACTACACTTATATTGATAAATTACTAAATTAACATGATGGGGGGGAGGACGTCCTTACGAATGGAAGAGAAAACAGGACGGGTAATAAATACTACCCGAAAATTAGCCGAAAGATAACAGCTATTAATCATACACGAAATTCGTCTAGATAAAGCCTCACCCTCTGTACCAATTAAGGGTAGAGGCAAATAAACTGGATGTGTGTGTGTGTGTGTGTGTGTGTGTGTGTGTGTGTGTGTGTGTGTGTGTGTGTGTGTGTGTGAGTCACTCAGTAATGCCACTATAACATAAGGGGTTACAGGTTGTGGAAGAATTAGGAACAGAAAAATTAATGATGAGCAGAAAGAGAAGAGAGTAATCAGGAGGACAGTAGATAGTGCTTGACATTGCATTTAAATTTTTGCAGATTAATGTTTGATGGAAAGCAAAGAACCGGAAAGGAATTCCACAAGCGAGAAGTACGAGAGAAAAAACTGTTAGCATGGAATTTACGGTTACATCTAGCCAGCTCATCTGTAAATTGAAGAGATCTCGACGCCAATCTCCTGCTGCACTTAAATTCAAAAACTCTAGGTACCACAGCGAAGTGCTCATTCGAACAATTACAATGAAATTATTTGTAGAAAAGACATAGAGAGGCAATCTTACGGTGGCGGGAAATTGACTTGAGCTGAGCCGCTAGATCAGGACCAGTAA
>OZ038476.1:149698579-149746079 GCA_964036315.1 Acanthosepion esculentum | reverse complement strand
AACAAACCGAAGTAATTTAAAAACTACATCTATGTACATACATTAAATATTCTCCCCCTCACTTTCCTTTATTAGACATTGAACAGTCATTTGACACCCTTGAATTTGGCTTAATTTTCCGCTAATTTGATGAATGTTCATAAGCACCCTACACCAAAGATTTTGAAAATACAATAATATCTTTGCTTTGTACGAGGGTCATTCAATAAATAAGGTGAATTTTTCGGTATAAGGACTTCTATTACAGATAGAAGCTTACTCTTTTTTATTTTGGTTTTGTTTTACTTCTTTTTCATATGGATTTAATTTCTTTTGAAGATTTTTAAAAAAACTTTGAGAGTTTTGGCGATTAACAAAGATGCCCGACCACGAAGCATGCTCCAGGATTGAACAGCGGTCAGTTAGCAAGTTTTTGGTTGCTGAAGGGTGAAAACCAGTTGAAATTCATAGGAGAATGTCAACTGTGTATGGTACCACACGTTACAGCCAAAAAATGTCTACAAGTGGGCTAAATTGTTTAAAGAAGGACGGAGCAGTGTTGAGAATAAAGACAGGCCTGGGAGGCCTACAGAAGTGAGGTCTCCTGAGGTGATCAAATCAGTCAATGACCTCATTCAGTCTGATAGAAGGGTAACAGTGGTTGACATTGCAAGGACTTTGAGCTAATCTGTTGGGACAAACGCAGGGGTCATCAGTCAGAAGGAGTCATCTTGCATCATTACAACGCAAGGCGTAATACAGCAGCCCAAACGGTGCAGACCATCAACGAGCTGGGCTGGGAACTGCTCCCTCATCCCCCTTACAGCCCAGACCTTGCCCCTTCAGACTTTCACCTGTTTGGTCCTTTGAAAGCGTTCACGAGAGGCACGAAATTTAAAAGTGACGATGAAGTCAAAATTGTTGTGAGCGACTGGCTTAGACATCAGTCCAAATATTTTTATGCTGAGGGAATATGGAAGCTTGTGCACAGATGGGAAAAGTGTGTGATAGTGCTGGGAGACTACGTTGAAAAATAAAAAAAGTAAGCATCTATCTGTATTAGAAGTCCTTATACCGAAAAATTCACCTTATTTATTGAATGATCCTCGTATATAATTACTTGTAACAACATAATTTCCCTATATTTGCTTTGATAAATTCCCTCAGATGACAAAACGCGTTGCCTAAGATAAGCTTTCTTTTTGTCTTTATATATATATATATATAGATACATATATATATATATATATATATATATATATATATATATATATATATATATATATATATATATATATATATATATATCTTGTGATGCTACAATATGGTAATCTGTATGGAATTTCCTGGAGGATATAGATCCAGGGAGAGCTTTAAATTAGATTAGAAATGTGATTATGATTACAATCATTATGAAATGATTATTAGTTATATTCAGAGAATCATATTTATACAAATTATATATCTAGACTCCTGAACATTTGTGTCCTAGATGTATTTATTAAGTTTTAGCAGAATATGAATATTACTTTAACTTCCGGTAAAGTTAGATGGGGGTTAATCCCTTGGTGTATATTTATGAGTTTAGTTAAAGACGTATTACACATTAATTTAAACGAGATCCGATTACCACGTATCATCCAAGCTTTTTGAATTTGTAGGTATGATGAATTGGATCGTGATTAAAATTCCAATGTAATAAATTATAACCATGTAGTATTAGTGTTTGAGTCTTTTAAATTATATTCTTGCTATATCCTCGACATTGAGTTGTACCTGTATATATATATATATATATATATATATATATATATATATATATATATATATATATATATATATATATATATATATATTTGATGCTGTTACATATACACATATATATGTTCATATGGGAAGTGTGCCCATTATCTTTGATATTACAATTGTAGACGATGTGCCAAATGATATCTTAATGTTTAAAAATGCCAGTCACCTACACTGTTTACAGAGAGAGGGGGGAGAGGGGACGAGAGAGAGAGAGTGGGGGGAGATTTGTGTGTGTGCTTATATTCATGTTGAAATTTATACTTTCTTAAGAATATTTTTCACACATAAAAAATATATTGAATAAGAGAAACATGTCGTAAGAATGTGATGGCTTCAAAACAAAGTAGCAACAATTTCTCCGAGAAACAGAAAATCAGTAGCTACTTATGTTTAGTATTTCCCTGAACTCGTGTCTCAAAGGCACATCCATTTGGTTTATAGATATTTTCATATTCATCGTGAATACAAATGCTGTTTTCCTGCACTAAAATTATTTTTGTCCTAATTCATGTTAAAATATTTTCTAGAAAAAAATTATGTTAAATAATGATTTATAACAAAATATGCTCAAGAGATTAAAAAATGGCAAAGATACATAAAAAAGCGACAAATATGTTGAATAAATAAAGATACACTTTATACATGGAAGGAAGTTTGAGTTATACCAAAATTATATGTCTTTTCATGTGTGCCACTAAGAGAGAGATAAAGAGTAATCATATGTGGATGTGTATATAGATAGGTATAATCGATATTACCCAGATAAAAAGCTTTTCCAATTGCATTTATGACGCCTGTGGTATGCATTCTTTGTTGGCCTATCAATAAACTCCTCAATTTAATCTTTTCCTTTTTTTTTTCTGTTATGTTATCACCTTTCCAAATAATATGTATTTTGGGATACTTCCCGTCTTCCATCTTTTTTATGGTCTTTTCCGTACGTTAGAACTGAACGTTTACTTTAGTTTTATTTTACGTTTTATTTATTTTCCTGTTGAGGAAAATAAACGAAATGAGTGTAGACGAGGTTTAGCTATAAATCTGAAATTCCTCTTTTATCGATGCCAGCCAGCTTACCAAAAGACGAATCATTTGACCAATCTGACATGTTCTTTGGCGCATGTATACGTTGTGTAGTCAATCTTCTTATTTATATATTTACTTAATTTTTTCTTTACCCGGGTTTAAGAAAAAAACATAAATTGCTCTTAATAATAGTGATATGATTGATACCTCACTTTTTTCCGATATTAGACAACGTAACTTATATTAATTTAAACCTTATTAAACCGTTCCCTAACTCTGTCTACCGATATATAGGATGTATCCGATATACTTCTATAAACATTGGAGCCGGGTTCCTGACCCCGCAAAAAGGTAGAATATCCATATAAACAAAAGGTTATATAGAATGTGTTCTTCGTGGTCTGGCGTAGGAGCGGATCTCGGTCTTCGTCGATCCATAATTTGTGGTGCCACTGATCCTGTCTCAGCAACGCAACAATAAACAGCAGCAGAGTTTGGATAGCTCAGCTGCCTACGGTCTAGAAACGCAATCTGATACGGCCGTACAGCCGCGACCATTACCATTCGCACGGCCGTATGTACAAATCATTTCTATTTCATCACGTAATGAATATCCTGCCATCGTTAAACGGAACACTTCTCATTTAACCCACTACTACACACGTTAAACGTTGAAGACAGACTAGTCACAAATTTACACGAATTACAAATGTAACATAGTCTACCGTAGCCATCTACCGTATACTTTCTGTAAACTTAAAACACGAAAACGAAGGATTTGCGGACATATATTTATATGAACTTTAACCCTTGTTTTGGCGTGAGGAACCAAAATTTGTAAACGTATTTTTGATACACCCTGTATATGTACTCGAATTCCACGTGTTCTTAATTCTGTACTTAGAACCCTCAACCAACTCGCAGAAACGTACTTTAAAAGTTCTACTATTTTTTTTGTTTTTTGTTTTCTCTTTTTTTCGGATATGAATAGATAGGTTTGCCTATCGCCCCGTTCACATACCATCCTCAATCTTTGAATAGGAATAGATGTTTACCCTTTGTTTCTTTTATTGAAGATGTTGTGTTGCCAGATTTCTGCTAGATACATTCCGAGTGGTAGGAAGAAGGCCGAACACTTTCTTAGCTCTTAGATTGCTCCGGATGACAGTCACATCCTATTAGGGTTCTTGCAGTGCCTAGTCGAGCATGTTTAGGCATTCTTGCAAAAACTTCCGATGAGAACCCCAAAGACCAAATTATGCTGTAGTTTTCGCTATCTTCCAGGCGACCTGTATTGACTTAAACAATGAGAAGCGACTGCTAATCTCTATATATCTATTTGTAAATCTATCCTCTATGATTACAACAATTAATAAAATAAAAATAAAGCAGTTTGCTAAAGTCACCTCAGAGTCTATACCTTTCTTTCTCCAGATTCCGTGGTATTCGTACCAAGATCTATATCGTATAATACTTTCTCTTGGATTGCACACATAAATCTCTATCACTGA
Source organism: Acanthosepion esculentum (assembly GCA_964036315.1). Lineage (NCBI taxonomy): Eukaryota > Metazoa > Mollusca > Cephalopoda > Sepiida > Sepiidae > Acanthosepion > Acanthosepion esculentum. The sequence goes on along the minus strand of OZ038476.1, from coordinate 149,741,754 downwards.
ATTCTCTGTTCCAGGCTATCTTCATTATTGAACAGATTCTAAGGTTTACATGCATGTTCTATGTGTATATGTTGAAGAGAACCTTCGTGTGATAACGATGTTGTCTCTTGAGTCTTCGGAGTTCTTTCGAATATCACAATTAAACATTATTAGTAACCTCTTCTTCTTTTATCGCCCTCCTTCTTCACAGGACTCTAACTTTTGATATAGAATATCTGATAGCATTGAAATGTTTTGCAATCTCTCTCCATTCGTCTGCAAGCATCTTCGTGTTCGGCGACGTTAACATCCACCGTGTCTAGTGATTTCATCATAGTAATCCCACTGATCTTGCTGTTATCCACAGTATGACTTCTGTTGTTCAATCACACCAATAATGAATGAGCCTACCCCTTTCACTAGTAATTCCGAAAGAAGATAAAGATCGGAAGTATGAAAGGGGTTACTGAAAATGAAAGAAGCAGGGCGGACAATAAAAGAACAGATTCAAGGAGACAAAAGATGATTATTGACACTGCATTTAAATTTTAGAAGTTCGGAGTTTACAGGAAAACAAGAAGCCGGAAAAGAATTCTACAAGCGAGAAATCCGAAAGAAACTCTTCGCATAGAATTTGCTAGTTGCAAGTATATTTAAACAGTGAATTTATGAGATCTAGTTGCCAATCTAGTACCGCGCTTAAATTATATATATATATATATATATATATATATATATATATATATATATATATATATATATGGAAACAGAAAAAACGAGAGAGAGATTTTCAGTTAAGTTTTAAATACTTATGAAATTCAATATTTTCAACTACAAAAGGGGAAATTCCTACAGTAGATAAAGTATCACATTGGAACGACATCATCAAAAGAGGTTTGGATGCAGCTGGGTTCCCTTCCCAAATCGAACCCATAGGCCTCGACCGTGGTGATGGAAAGCGGTCGGATGGCATTACCATCTTCCCTTTTAAAATGGGTAAGTCGTTGATTTGGGATGCGACCTGTCCTGATACATTCTCGGCCGGTAATTTGATCAGGTCCGAGGTTGAGCCGGGGTTCGTCGCCCGAGACGCAGAGATAAAAAAAAAATAGCTAAATATTCTTCTTTTGCTGATAGATTTTTTTTTACTCCTGTGGCAGTGGAGACTTCAGGGGTTATTGGCCCTCGTTCGATGGTGTTCCTTCGGAGGATTGGCGCGATTGCGTCTCGGTTAAGGAACGAGCCTCGCGAAACGGAGTGGCTCTTGCAGCGTGTTTCATTGGCGACGGTTCGAGGTAATGCTTTCTCCATCATAGCGGCTGGCAGAGGATATGGAAAAAAATTGTTTATAGTCACGTTGTTTCTGGAATTGTCATCATTGGCCGACTGAACTTGCTTTGTTTCAATTATTGTTTCCCTTAGATTGAACATACCATTTCTTTTTATACTATAATGTATTTCAGTGTTATCCAACAGTCAATTCGTCGGGGGAAAAAAACCACCATGCTGATTGTCATGATTTAAGAAGTCGTTCTGAAAATATGACCGTTTGCAATATATTCATTAATCCGATCATGAAATGCAACTTTGCAAATAAATAGCTAAATACTTTAACATATATTTATCTGATAGTTCTTTTCTCTTTCTTCAAAAGTTTATTAATATCTTATTGCTTTCGTGAAGGACAATTTATTTTAATTTCGAAATTAATGTCGAATCATTTGGCATTGACTTCACGACGCAAGTGAGCATCAAATTTCATTTGCATCGTAAAAACCGACTTAATTCTATTACGTGTTTTTTTCTATAGCTATGTAGATTTCTTTCACAGTTTGTCTCTTTTAACTGATGGCTGCTTCTTCAGTTTCTCGTGCATCACTTATTTCTCACGATTTCGAAAACCGTGAAATCTTTCTTGATTATTTTTTGTACTTTTACGTTTAACATTGAGGAAATAGTTCATTTCTCGAATTTTTATCGTTTATTCTACTTTTTCTGTAATTTTCTCTTTATTCACGTTTTTTTAAAATTTTTCTGTTAACGCAATTTCTGTCACTTTCAATAATTTGTATTCTGCCAGCAAAATTAAATTTCCTTTAAAAACACATACTCAAATTCGATTTAATCTTGTAGAAGATTTATAAGCCTGAGCAAATAATTATAAACCAACTTACCCTTATATATATAAAAAATAATCGTAAAAATGAGAAAGAAAAACGTGAAAACAACAAAACGAGTATTATTTATTTGATTGTCATATGGTGTTGAAGAGACGAGAGATAGTAATAATGTGTAAATTTGTCAGTTTGGGGTCAAATGTAGATCAAATATGGATCAGTAACCCGACAGAATTATAAGATAAATAAGTAAAACGGATATTTCGTGTGTTCTTTTATACTACTGAACTCTCCAGTCGGTTTTCCAACGTTTGAGGGTCAATTAATTCAGTTCCTCGGAACCGGCAGCAAGACACCTGCACGTATGATTTGATTATAGTGGTGATGGCTTTGGGCAGAGTCGAATCGAGTGACCTGGTGCACAACGTGCCACAAGTTCCCCAAACGAACCTCCTAGCAGGATTTGAATTATTATTCTTCTGGACCAGTTGCTATTTACCCATAGCTGGAGGGGAGAAGAAGAGGATTCATACCTTTCCCAAGAGTATAAGCAGGTAAGTGAATGTAATGGATCCGATTACTCAATCCAAGCCGCTATCCATTACGCCACCGTATCTCCTCATGTTCTTTCATAGACGTGTGTAATGAGTGTCCAGATAATTTAATTAGGAATACAAGAAAGGCGTGGGGTTTTCTTACCTCGAATGTTTGTTGCGTGCCAAGTGTTACTATTATGGCATGAAAAAGGAAAACGAGCAAACATTTTCGTTGGCGCACGTTTTAACGGCCTGCATGTGTTGACTGCCTGTCCGATAGTGAGAATGTCACGTGTTTGTGCGTGCAGAGAAAAAGTTGGGTCAATTCTTATTGGTTTAGAAATAGCAAATTATAATTGTTATAATTATTTTAGTAATTATTTTGAAACTATTATCAATTTTTATTTATTTAATTATTTTTATGGGCAGGACACAGAGAAAATATAATTATTTTTTATTCATATATTCCTTTAAGGATACGACGATCTTTACGTTTAATTCAATCATTGCAAAGATTGTCACAGTAAATAATTATTTCGTGATAATTTTACGTTTATATATTTAAATTGATAACGTACATTTTTCAATCATGTTTAAAGTGTTTATGTTTTGTTTGATTTCTATTCGAATATGTAATATATTTTGCATATTATTCTTTCTTTTGTCATCGGAAAAGTTCATTATATAGAAATGAGGAATTCTTCTCGAGTCATAACTGAATTTATTAGCTGATGTAATATAAATCGAATTTTTGTTAATTCATTTTGTTGAAAAGAAAGTTATCTTCGTTTCTAAATAAATTTAGTCTTCTACAAACTGTAGAACTTACCTCCAACACGATATTAGCAAATAAAAAGCAATTATTTTATTGAAGTCTAGGTAATATCCCAGATTAATTTTAGATTGCTCATACATTGGGATGAAATTACATCATAAATTATTTTTATCATTTTTGACGGCATCCTATATATATATATATATATATATATATATATATATATATATATATATATATATATATATATATATATATATATATATATATATGTATATGTATATATATATATATATATTGAAAACACAACTATACTTAAACATGAAAACAATAAATAAAAACTAAAACTTCTTGAAGCTATATACATAAAACAGTTGAAATAAACTACGAAAAATACACAAGTATTCTTAAATGCCTATAATTGATAACAGAAGGCATTGGTTTATACCAACGGCTTCCCATACATAATACTTCTCGTTTTCACTCTCGCGTGGTCATGTGTGACGTCACGGTTCTGCGATTCGATTTTCGCTTCCGGGTCTCGTATACCCGAGTTTGTCGTTGCCTGTAAATTTTTCATGCAACAAAAACAGACTATCATTATTGTTTTGTCCGTGTATTTTTTAATATATTGTAATGTAATTTGTATCTTTGATAATGGCTTATGTAAGCCGAAAACTTAGATATGATTAAAAATATGTATCAATATGGTGATTTTCTTTCGTCTTTTAATGATAATGTTATTAAGCTTATCAGACAATATGAAAGGAATTTACTTAAAATAAATAGACAAAACCTGTCTATATTATTTAATGAAACATGCATCAATATATATATATATATATATATATATATATATATATATATATATATATATATATATATATAAAACTAGAGAGAGAGGATTCAGAGACGTACGCATAATTCCGCACGTGCCCGATTGATTAGAACGTTTACTCTCTGTCCATAAGGCTCGAGTTCGGATCTCACCATTGCCGATTTGATGTTATCGGCCTAGAAGCGCAATCCCAGTGCGTGGCACTTTTTTCATTCGATTTTTTAAATGCTTAAAAACGATGTAATGGGTTGCTATAAGTCTTGTGAGTGAAATTGTATAGACGAAGATATTTCCCAAGACGTCGATGATTGTGCTAGCAGGAAATTAAGGGTCTTTATGACCAAGGTTTTGAGTGCACTCGACCTATTTGTACGCCCTCTCCCTGAAACTGTAACTAAGTTCGACCCTCCATACTTATAGTATAAACTACAGTGGGAATCTGTGTGTGTTGTTGGAACAGGGATTGTCTAGCCGCTCTAGCAGACTGGTTTCTTCGTAAACGTGTTGCTTACCATTATTATTATATATATAGATACAATATGTGAAGATTTATTTTCCTCAAATACTCCTATGGTGTCCACATCAAAATATTCGACTTCAGAAGCTATGCACTTCTTGCCGTTGCTGTAAACATGTTTCGCATCTCTTTTCCCTAATTACTTTCAGTTATGTAGCTACATGTTGCCGGGTATCAAAGATTTTAAAAAATAATATTTGTCCTATCGGAATATTTTTTAATTTTGTTTATAGCCAAATATTATAAGTGAATAAATAGAGAGAATAGAGTATTCGAATCATTTTTGTGATGGATTTCTTAACCAGGAGCTCGCTAACGTATTAACGTATTATGCTAAGGAACATTATCATGTTGGAGAATCCAGTTGTTATATCAATGGTTGAGTGTCATCCGTCGAGCATATTCTTGTAACCTTTTGAGTATTTTCAAATAAACATCTAGATTGATAATTTGTCGTTGGGCAAAGATTTTGTATTAAACTATTCTCTAATCATCAAAGAAAGAAATATCTTGAACTGAGAGCGAAATATACGTGACTATTTTGCCTAATGTGGATTCTTTATTTGCAACTGCACGCTCTGGCATTTTCTTTCCGGGGTCATATTAAAAACACCACGTTTCATCATTGGTAACAGCACGGGTCAAACATCGCTTCGTTTTTCAAATAATCAGAGTATACAGGAATCCCTCGATTAGTGCGACAAATGTAAATATTTGTAACTATTAAAAAAAACAATTTCAATTACTATGGTTAGGTTTTACTGAACTAATCGAGTATTATGTTAGCAATTATCGAATTTTGGTATGTAAAATTTTTAGTGCAATAATCGAAAACGCATTAATTGAATGCGCATTAATCGAGAGAGGCCTGTATTACAAATGTAACACACTGACGCAAGTGTCTTGAGAAATCACGAGATTAACATCCACACCAAAAATGAATGTAAATATCGGACAAAATCTTAATTTTGCATATATAATTCCTGGCAATTTATATCGTGTGACATGAAATGAATTACACTAATATATTTAATACTTAAATAAAATAAGAATATCAACTTGGTAACATTTCGTTGAACAAGTACAAATCAAATGAGTAAATATTATTAGTATTCTGAAAATAAAAACAACAACAGCTATAGAAATGTATATGGTTTATATACTTACGTTTTAGAAATCATGCAAATTTTTGGATATGGTACGACCAATAGTTGTTTGATCTGCTTGTTAGGCTTTAACTATTTTGGAAAGACATTAGAAATAAGAGAAATAATACTGGGAGCAAACCACCTTCCTATGGATAGAAGGTGAATTCAGTAAAGACTTAAGAATGGGAAGGATGTAAGACAAGGATGTGTCTTCTCACCAAGCTTATTCAAGCTTTACAGTGAGGCGATTATGACAGAATTGGAATTTCTACTAGAATTCATTATTGGTGACAATAACATTAACAACATAAGATATGCAGAGAACAAGGTTTTGATAGCAGGCACAGAAGTATTAATAGCAATGAGGCAGAATTTAAGGTTGTCAGCAAAAAGAACAGCCCAAGAGGCGAATTACAAATTGGGGATGTCAGAATCAAGCAAGTGCACGAGTTTAAATATCTGGAAATTTTTTTAAAAGAGGACGGAGAATGTGACACCGAAATCCGAAGGCGAATTAGAACAGCGGAAGATGCCTTCAAAAACTAAGAAATGTTTTATGAAACAGAAAAATATCATTGAGAATAATGAAAACAGTACTAAATTGCTATGTAATATCATGCGTCCTATACAACAGCAAATGTTAGACAATCTCCAGACTGATTAAAACGAGAACTGAGAAAATAGAAATGTGGTTCTACAGAAGGATGCTGAGGTTTCTTTGAACTGAACATGTTGTTAACAAGGAATTTTAATGGAAATCGAAAGAAATAGGACATTTTGAATTAGAAAGAGAGAAATTGAATATCTAAGGGCAGCTAAGTTCGGCATGGAGAATCTGATACTCACAAGACCTATTGAAGGCGAGGAGGATAAAGGAAAGCATCGAGATATCTACCGATCAAGTTTGTGTAAATGTTTGGCTGAACAGGTTATTGGAAGAGATGACAAAAAGACAAATCTTATTAATAACTACAAAGAATCGGAAGTTAAGGAGAGCCATGACTGCCGACGACTTGAACGGACATGTCAAATAGAAGAAGCTGTACATTTTTTAGTGTATTCTATTTTGTGTAGTGATCTTCCAATTAACACATATATTGTTTGCAAATCGCTTGGGGAAAGGATTTTACAGCAATATAAGAATTCCACTGACATTTTTTTCTCCCGTCTCATTATAGTATGGAAATGTTTTACTCTTCCAGACTTTGTTTAACACGAGATATTTAACCTGAATAAAAAAAAAAAGTGTGTTCCCATTGTTTCACTTCTTCTTGAGTAAATCGAGACAAATAATGTCACTGACGGCGGAGTTCAGATTAGAGGATTACTGTATATAGTCGTGTATAAATCGACATCATATACAGTGCGACGCATGTTTTTGTGAAAAAACATATGTTTTTATATAGCTCATGTATAATGCGAACCCAGATTCTGAGCAATATTTGTAGGCCTACTTTCTTTATTTTTATGTGCCTTGTCCTTTCAGGACGTAGGCGATCAGGACTCTCCACCACCTCCCTCTATCCCTTTCAGTTCTCAACAAGTTCCTTCCCTCCGCTACCTCCCCAAGGCCACGTTCTCCCATCCAAGACCGCTAGGTATGTCAATGCGTTGTTTTCCCTTGTCTCTCTTTCCCTCTATTCAACCCGTGAGTATCAGATTCTCCGGACCCTCCTTCCTCATTATATGTCCCAGAAACTTCAGCTGCCTCCTCCTGATGTTAAGTATAAGCCTCTTCTTTCTTTGCATCCTCCCTATGTTTTATTGCAGTCCTGAGCATCATTCCGGACTTAATTTATAGCAAACATTCAATCGTTTTTGTACAAAGCTACTCCATAATAGCGACAAAAAACATTTACATATGCCGTGAAAATTTATATGCCGTACGTTTGTTTTCATTCATGCCTGATTTTTAATCTTTTCAAAAAATTACTTCTGTATAGAACGACCACCTAATTTTTGCGTTACAGCTTGTAATAAATTATCGCCCTATACTCGAGTATATACGTTATCTCCGATATTTTATCACCTGACTATATATTTAATAGTATTCATCCCATACAAATTCCCAAGAGCCACTCGACGTATAGTGATGTTGAGGTGATTCATGTTTATGTAATTTATCATCCTATTCTGTCAAATGTCATAAATTCCTGGTTAATTGTAAGCAAGATAATTATCTGTATTACAACGAGTTAATAGTAAATAAAATCCGTACTACGTACCACATGCATGCGGACTGATGCCAAACTTGTTTTTAAGCATTTCACCTCAAGCAAGGCGGGAGTGACACTAGCGTGCAAGGGCTTACGGAGAGTGAGAGCAAGAGCAAAGATGGGTGCTTGAGGAAAGGATAAACAGAAGGACGAGGATCAGGATCACAGCAACAGAAGATATCGATTGACATTACATTTGAATATTTGAAGTTTATAGCTATCAGGGAAGCAAGTAAGAGGAAGGGAGTTCCACTGTCGGGAAGTGCGAGAGAAGAAGCTGTTGGAGTAGAAACGTTTGTTACATTTAACTATTTCGACAGTGGAAGGGTGGGATCGAGATGCCAACCTAGTAGCACGCTTAAATTCATGCAATTGGGGTACCAGTGAAAGTAGCTTATCAGAGCAGTTGCTATGAAAATATTAGTAGAAAAGACAGAGGAAATCCACAGCACGTCTGTGAGAAAGTGACTCTAGACAAGATGTCAGGTTACATTGCATATATATTTATGGTTCTTGTCGCGGACCTCGAAATGAACAGCGGGGGCATCAGACCATATATGGCATCAGTATGCGATGCAAGGACAAATGATAGATTTGTAGATATGAAGGATGAACTCAAGCGAGAAAAACCTTCTGGCGCGACACAGAGAACCAATTTCCCTTGCGGTAGACAAAGCTACTGATTCAATGTAGTTGTTCCACCTCAGGCATTACAAATAAATAGGAATCTTTTTACTGGACACTACACACGAAGAACAATTAGAAAAATGTTTTGACGCCAGCTAAACCATACATTTCGCCCGATTTTAAGCAATTCTGATTTTACTTAAGCTGCTAACTGGAAAGGATTATGTTAAAATGTGTGTGTCTAATAAAAACGCTGAAAGCGATCGTACATTAAAACAAATCAAAATCATTTAATGCAAAATCTATGGATTGAAAAAGGAAACTGAAAAGGCATAATCTTGGAACTTCGACACCCGTATGGAAACGGAAAGGTTTGATGAAAGCATAGTTATGTCATTAGTTTGAAAAAGATCTCGAATAGTAAGCGCTATTTATTCTCTGATAATAAACTTTGTTGTCAGAAAATATTTTGCAATTTGACGATTAGGATTTCAGAAGATTTATCCAATATTTTATGTAGTTATCCATTTTGATTTAACGGATTTTAAAAGACATTTTTTAAAATGCCGAAATCGGATTGTGTAAAATGTATTTCATTCGTCATAGCGATCATCGCGTTGGACAATTAGTTTACAAAACGGATCACCTTTATAACAATATCTTTATAACATGATGGTCCCATCTGGTGAAACCTAGGTAGCTAGTATATGTCTCATTACGGTTTATTTTAATTTTGCTCTACTAAGCGTATTGGGCACTCTTCGTTTTATCTTATTACTCGCTGTTTTTTGTTTTGTTTCTTTGTTTATTTGTGCCAGAAATTTAAGAAACTGGACGATTTCTTCCGCCCTGTTCAGAAGTTTCATTTTTTTTTTTTTTTTTTCCATTTTTCCTCGGATTCCAATTTGTTTGAAAATTGTGCTATCCAGATTTTTCACCAACCGATTTTACATAGATTTAAGTTATATATATATATATATATATATATATATATATATATATATATATATATATATATATATATATATATATGAATAATAATAATCATATTATTTCTTTAAAAATATGATTCCTTCGCTACATAAGAGTTCTCATGTTTCAAAAACGAGAGCCGGAAACTTCAATATAATTATTAAAATTAAGTTGAATTAAGGTATCGAGTCTCGTTTCATCCTCAAGCGAAAATTTAGGAATATGCTATCTTGTGGTTTGCCCGTGTTTATAAGTATGGTCCTTTGCAACATTAATTACTATGGAAACGGCTGTGGCGGCCATTTTCTTAGGGTGGTCGAACAGCTAACACTTATCTACAGATTAGCCACCTTCGGAAAGGTTATGCCGGGGTAGGGTGGGGTATATATTCCAAATCTGATGGTGGCGGTCACCGTCTCGTTAGTTTAAAGCGAAAGATAGTTCGTGGCGCGACGGCAATGGATAAGTGTCGATGGATTTTGTTGTATATTATATTATCTATCTATTAATCTACTTATTTATTTGTTTATTCAAATGGCTGTTTCATATAAAAGCCTTGCACTGAACTGCCATTTGTCTTTTGACGACTTCAAAAACGGTTTTTCTATTTAATGATTGGGCTAAACTATGGAATGTATTTATTCATCTATTTTTTATGATAATTATTTAATGCGAAAATTTGTTGATGTCGGCAAAAAATCGTTAACTCCTGTCTATGGTTTAATAATTTTTCATTATTTAGAAACTTAATGATGTGTAGTTTTTCATGTAGGCATAAAGGGCATGGGTCATCCCTGATTTTACACGTTCTTGTTCTATTTGTTATTTTCCATTTTACTTTTGGTGTTTTATTCGTTTCTTTTAAATGCGTGAAATATTGGAATAGAGATGTCTGATTTCTATTTTGAATATTGTTGAAGGAGCTTTTGTGTTGCCTCCATCTAATTTTAAATTCATTCTTCGTTGACCCAATGTATATCCTATCAGTGTTAGGACTCTCTATGGATGAGATTAATACGGTTTGGCCTGCGTGTTTTTCTAGGATTTTATTATTATGTTTTTTATGATTCTTTCTAGGTTTTCAGTGCACCAGTAACTTAAGTTTAAGGTGTTTTTATTAAAGATCTCGTTTAGTTTGTTACTAGTAGGAAAGTGTTTTTCAATTAAAGATAGGAACTTATGTCCTAGTTTAGTACTAACCATTTGGTTGAACGGAGGGGTATACCATATGATCTTTCTTTTCCTGTTTTTTTTACTATTGGTAATATTGTTTCTATAGCTTATGTCAGCGTTTTTGTATCCGTTATTTTTCAGGGCTGTGTTATAAAAATTACTGTGTTGTCGGAATATTTCCTCATTAGCGGAGTTCATGCTAATTCTTTTCTCTATTGATGTGGGTATATGCTTAATTATAGATTGAGGGTGGTTTGACTTAGGGTGTACATACAAGGGATTAGTGTTAGGTTTTCTGTAAGGCAGGTAAATGTTGTTCATTCATTACGTCGAGGAAGTTTACCCTTTTTAATTTAGTGTTGACTATAGTTTTTAAATTTAGTTTTCCGAATTCACTATAAATTATCTTTCTAATTTTATCTGTTTTAAAATTTGTGGAGCTCCTCACTGCCAAGAGCCCGTCATCCCTGTATAGCCCGATGTCCTTAATGTCTAATTCCCTGTTCGCGGTTAGATTGTACAGTATAAATAGACTGTCAAGGTTGGAAGATGCAGAGTCTAGATATCCCATGGTGATGTCAAAATTTTCATTAGTGTTTTTAATCCACTGGTCCACATTATGGATGAGGACAGATTTTTTTGCACTAAGAATTATGTTTATTTCCTCCTTAGTTAAGTCAGAATATACTGTAGCAAACTTCAGGGAAGTCGTGAAGAGGTCTTTTGATATTGACTGGTAATGATCCACAATATCGAACTGAATTAGGGTGCAATCAGGCATATTGTCGATGTTGGTAAACCTTACAGAAAACCTAACACTAGTATAATAGTACTAATAGTAAGTAAAACAGGAAAAGAAAGATCATCTGGTATACCACTCCGTTCAACCAAATGGTCAGTACTAAACTAGGACATAAGTTCCTAGCTTTAATTGAAAAACACTTTCCTACTAATAGCAAACTTAGCGAGATCTTTCATAAAAACACCTTAAAATTAAGTTACTGGTGCACTGAAAACCTAGAAAGAATCATAAAAAAAACATAATTATAAAATCCTAGAAAAACAAGCAGGCCAAAACCGTATTAATAAAAATCCTAAACTGAAATTAGAGTAAAATAATGAAATATTATGTGATTGTAGAAACCCTAAAGACTTCACGTTGGAAAATAAATGCCTCATAAAATCTGTGGTATACCAATGCACTATCTCATCCATTGAGAGTCCTAACACTGATAGGATATACATTGAGTCAACGAAGATTAAATTTAAAATGAGATGGCGACAACACAAGAGCTCCTTCAACATTATTCAAAATAGAAATCAGACATCTCTATCCTAATATTTCTGGCATTTAAAAGAAACGAATAAAACACCAAAAGCAAAATGGAAAATAATAAATAGAACAAGAACGTGTAAAACCTGGGATGACCCATACCCTTTATGCCTACATGAAAAACTACACATCATTAAGTTTCTAAATAATGAAAAGTTATTATACCATAGACAGGAGTTAACGGTTTTTCCCGACATCAACAAATTTTCGCATTAAATAATTATCATAAAAAATTAGATAAATAAATAAATTCCATAGTTTAATAAAAGTCTTAAAAGCTAGCCTAATCATTAAATAGAAATAACCCTCGTGAAGTCGTCAAAAAACAAATTGCAGTTCAGTGCAACGCGTTTATATGAAACAGCCATTTGAATAAACAAATAAATAAGGATATTAATAGATAGATAATATAATGCAAAATAAAACAAAATCCTCTCGACACTTAACGACTTGCCGTCCCGCCACAGACTATCTTTCGCTTTAAACTAACGAGACGGTGACCGCCACCATCAGCTTTGGAATATATACCCCACCCTACCGCGGCATAACCTTTCCAAAGGTGACTGATCTGTAGAAAAGAATTACCTGTTCGACCACCTAACGAAAATGGCCGCCACAGCCGTTTCCATAGTAATTAATGTTGCAAAGGACCATACTTATGAACACGCGCAAACCACAAGATAGCTTATTCCTAAATTTTCGCTTCAGGATGAAACGGGACTCGATACCTTAATTCAACTTAATTTTAATAATTATATTGAGGGTTCCATCTCTTGCTTTTGAAATATGGGAACTCTTATGTAGCGAAGGAATCATATATTTTTTTAAATATCATAATATAAGCTCTACTTCTTTATGGAACACTGTCTTTTTAAAAATAAAAACAAAAATACTAAAGAACTCTGGATTATTTACCTAACGTGTTCTTTCCTATTTTTCTGCCTACCTGCACACACACACACACACACACACACACACACACACACACACACACACACACATATATATATATATATATATATATATATATATATATATATATATATATATATATATATGAGCAATTAAAATGACTATAACAATGTGATTTTCTCGGTCTATATATTTTCTTCGCAATTTGCTAAAATATATTTTATTTTGTCCGAAATTTGAATTATTAATTGTCGATGACTACACGGAAAACAGTGAAGAAAATAAAAGAATGGACCCTGTTCTTCTTGCCTAAATTAAAATTAAGTATCTTCATGGCGAATGGGCGTGTCTTTGTTAAAATACTTTGATTTCTAAAACTTGGAATCCTTACGTTAAAATAATGTTGAGTCAAATACAAGATTAGTGACTTCTGAGGAAAGGTTGTGAAGTGGTTTCCCGTTGCTTTCTCTGTAGCTTTCAATTCAGAGTTATTTTACTCCTAGACAGGAGTAAAATAAGTAAAAATTCAAGTCTAGAGTGACTATTCGTCTACTCCGTCGTTTATCCCTTAGCTGCGAAGAAGTGAATGATTTATATCTTTTCCAAGATCAGTCGTACGAAAGTGAACGAATAAAGAAGTCTACGGATTAATAAGCATCAATTGACATTTGCTTTTATCTCCGGCTGGATGATATAAAAAATACAAGGCATTCTGGAATGCAGTTGTATTCCTCTTAAAATTAGTTTGCCCCTTCGTGAATTTCAATGCAGTACCGACAATCAGATAAGTGGATTTAAATTCCATTCTTTGCGATTGAACAATATGTCATTAATGCTTTTAAAATGGTGGAAATGCACACTTGCATCCACCCGTTTCCATTTCAGCTGAGACAGTGAAATATCGCGTTCTGAAGCAAGAAATGTTTCCACTAAATTCATTTAATACGCCTCTTAACATTATAAGATTGCTTCTTAATTTAAGAAAGTTAAATTTTAAGGGCTTAATACAGATACTTGGATATTGTTCTTTTATTTGTATCCATTGTATAAGGCTAGTATAATACAATAAAAACAATTGGGCAGCTGTTTATAATGTTGTCAACTGAGTTATCATTAAGGTCATTGAAATAACCATCCTCTAATACAAATCATTGGTTCTTTGGACTTTTTCACCGTTATATTTCCTTCTCCCTTTCTCCCTATTTGTGCTTCCTTCTTTTTGATACAGGTGAACATAAAACCTTTAAAGAAAGCGATCTCTTGAACATATAATAGATAAATTATCCCATTTGTCATCTTTCATTGTACAATTCATATGAATAAATTCGTGCTTTTGTAGTTCCTCATCGCTAAATTTATACGATAAGCAAATCAAAATTACCTTTCCATTCTTTAAGAATTTATTTGGAGAAGTAAATACTTTCAATCGACTTCGGTCATTGACTAAATTCCAACAAAAATATTGTTTGACGGAATGTAGTTGATATGACCTTTCAAGATTCCAATGCTTAATATTCTTACCACTTTCTAAAAATAAAAAAGAACTAAACAATTACGAAATAATGAGTTTCCTATATGATCAAAGCCATTTGATGAGCTTCAAGATTGATTGATTGTTTTTATACTTTTATACCTATGAGTGTTTAAAGTCAAAATATATTTTATATTGTTAGAATAATTATTTTTGTGTCAGTGAATATTAAATTAACATTTTTTATTTGAGAATAAAAATGTTTGTTCCACACAGAAGTCCTACTATTTATCCCCAGCTAGGGGTAGGATATTGATTCATACCTTTCCTATTGATATTTGTGCGTAAGAGACTATAACGAACCAGACTGGAATTCGAACTCGACTCTTCAATTTACCATTCCGAGCTACTATCCATGACACTAGCCGCATATCGGATCGTCGGCATAAAAATGTATCACCAACATTTACACCAAGTCGCTTTAATGCTTGGGTCGAATATACAATGTTTCTTAAAAATCTTGTTTGTTATTTATATAAAGGGGTATGGAAGAATTGTTGGCCCCACTCATTTCACAAAATCTGGGAAAATAACCAAACAGATATTTTTTTCGAATCCCATCTTGGACTGGCTGTGGATTTTTCAGAAAATGGTAATGCAAGAGATCATTCTAGACATGAAATTATTACAAAATGCAACGTTTTAATCATCAGCCATCGAAAACCTGCTGCATTTTAATTTGGACGTGGATTATTTTATTGATATTATATTCCGACCCCCTTAATGACTACACCATGGGTTCTCTCGTGGGATTGGGTATTCTCGCTAGGGGAGCATTTCAGGGTGTTGTGGGTAGGAAAATATTTTTCTTTTTTTCTTTACGTAATTTCGAGTCGATGATGAGAGTAAAAAAAACGATATGATGAATCTCATAATCAAAATGAATTCACATCCATTATCATCAATGGCGAGGAAAGCTCTCAGAGTGGATTTTGTTGCAAAGGTTTGTCAAATGATTCTTTGAAATCAACAAAGTTTAGGCATCATTTTCAGAATGTTCATTCTCAAAACAAGGACAATGGCAAGAGCATCTTTGAAATTCAGAGAAGGCACTCAAAATGTTAATTATTTCTGAAATAAAACAAATTACTGTATATGTATTCAAGTTTAAAACTTCAGCAACATTTTCTATTGCTATTAAATTTGTAAAACTCCTCTATAAAAAAAATTCCATGTCAATGTATATGTACTAATAGGAAAAAGAATGAAGATTTTCAATGCTATACGCATTTTATTCAGAATGCATCTTTTGTTACGGGCTGGTTTGGAAAGGGTGGATTACATTCTGACTTATGGTGCATTAAGTAAACACTAATTGAGAACCATTGTAGTAAACAACATAAAGCATAAGACTGATGGACTATTGAGGATATGATACAGATGCGTTACTGTGAATACCAATCGAGATATAAAACACCTACACAATACTACGAGATTACTATAATCAGTACGATCGGTGATTAGAGAAACACGACCAAAATTAAGATCAGCTATTGAAAACATTAATATGTGTGTGTGTGTGTGGTAATCCATTGGATTTGTAGATTAAATCATTTACTGTAGCCATAGCAGCAGGGGTATATTGGGCAAGATAACCTGACGGAGTCAAACCCTCTTTATCAGGCTAATTTTGATTACATTATTCCTTCACCTAGACAGGTTGCTGGTTAAAGGGAAAAGAATCAAGTCTTCGCTGCTATGTAACCGGTAGCTAAAGGAAGGTTCATCCGCGTCTTTTCCAGTGACATTAGCGTGAAAGTGAACGCAACAGAATCAGACGTATATTGAACTCGATACGTCTAATTCACTTTCCGCGCGAATAACAATTACACCTTCCGCGCTACTACATTAACGATAAACCACGTATCATTTGACGAAATTGCAGAAAAAAAGTCGCGGGTTTTCATTTGGAATATTTACTACAAGATCAAGACAACAACAATCTTAGGATCAAGCAGATAAAATAATATTTTTAACATCCAATAAGTACGAACAATTTGTCTGAAAAGAAAAAAAAAGAGAATATGAGAACGCGGGAAATATATTATCGGGCCTGGTGGTATTTGAAGAAGCCGGAAGAAATGAAATAACAAATTGCAACGACAAAAAAGAAACCATTTTTTCATCACCATCTAACCTCATAAATTGCTTTTCTACTGTTGTCGCTATTTGTTAAGTCATTCATCAAAAACTTATACAAATACAAACATAATACATTTAAAGGTGAATGAAAGTATCCAGTAAAAAGAGATGGTGTTCTTTAAGAGAGTAAAATGCTCTTTTGTGTTTGTCTCCTCTGTATAAACCTATGTCTATAGGTAACAAAAAGACGGAGCTAACCCCCTTATCTGAACTTCAGCGTTTGTGATTTTCTTTGCCATGATTTATTCAGGAAAAAACAAACTATGAATTCGAACACAATTTTTTTGTCCGGTTTGAATAACTTGCGATAAACGAAGACTGGTTTAGCGTATTCATTTCCATACAATAATGAATTTGGTGAAGAAAACAAATGGAAATTTGATATTGCAATAAAATTGATGTCCCAATTGATTTGCATACAATAATATAATGTCTGTCCATTCGTATTCGAATATGTCTGTCTACTATGGCGGCGAGCCGATCCCTGTTGGAGACGCCCGCTCAGGCACATTTTGGTTTGGTCAACACCCACAGATCCCACCTGTGGTTTTGGCTGACACTATGCTGATCGGACCCTAACTACAATTTCTGGGGGAGAGCGCAATACCTACCGTGATCAACAGTCTGAATAAAGTATGTTCAAACCCTCGGTCACGATGACTTGTGATTTCGTGCTACCATAATAATCGACGGCTCCTAAATAATTCATCTACGCAATTTGTGGCTTTGAGATGGTTAATCACTCTCCCTACTCACCTGATGTAGCTGCATCTGACCATCATCTGTTCTCTACAAGGACAAAACACGTTTACATTATTCGGACTATTGTCCTCATCTTTGTTGCCATGTTTATCACAACGTTTCGGATGTGAAGTGGTTATCCGAGAAAATACAAAAGAACTGGGGTCCATATAGCATCAGGACAACCTTCAAAAGCGGGACGACACTTCGCAGATATCTCTCCCGAGTAAGACCCCACCCAATAGAGGAGAACATGACTGAAGAGTGTGTACTCTATCCCGTGCAGCTGCGGAAAGAAATATAAAGGGGGATAGGTCGCCCCCTTAAGGTAAGGCTTCAAGAACACCAGAAAACTGTAACCCGAGGGGAAGTGGAAAAATCAGGCGTGGCTGACCACATATGGATAGAGAAGGGAGATCACTGCCCTTTGTGGGATCAGGTTGAGATCATAGACAAGGAACACCATTGGAAACTTCTTAAACTTAAGGAATCAGCGCATATGCTAGGCCAAAAAATCGACCAAGCATAGAAATGAATAGAATATGGGAACCAGTAATAAGGACTGCCAGAGAAAAGCAATAATAACAAAAATATGAGCTCTGGTAAAAACTGCATTGATAACAGCAAAAATTGCAATATGAACACTGGTAAAAAAGGTTGCTGAAGACATTAGGTTTATAATACTTTATAATAATAATAATTTTTTATAATACCCAGAAATTCATACACAGATGTCTACAAGGACACATGGCAGAGTGGATAAAGTCGTTAGTTAGATTCAGTGACAGGATCCAAAGAGTGCTAGTTCAATACCTGGTTAAGGCGGAGAACTTGAGAGGGGAATTAACAGGAGATAACTGACATTCAATAGTCATGTCATGTGGAACTAGAACAGTATACAGTGAGCGAAATGAAGGGTTGTTCGACATTTTAACTACCTGAAGAAGGCCGGAGCGTACAACGGCCGAAACATTGTGATAAACATGGCGAAAAAGATAAGGACAATAGTCCGAATAATGTAAATAGTGTACATAATACCTCATCTCAGAAATATAGACAGACAAAACACTTGTATCACTGTCATTATGACGTCATATCTGATGTTGTAGGTTTTTTTAACTACGAGATGAAAGCGTCTTCATTGACAAGATCCAAACACTACAATAACGATGGAAGAAATTAATAAATAAACTTAATTTGATCACATTTTATGAGAGTATGTTGTCCCGCCTATGGGTTCCTCCGTCCTCTCTCCTACAACCATAATACATCGTACAAAATATAGGGAAAACAGACAGACTTGCTAGATATATACGGTAAATAAAAGAAATAATTAAAAAGTCCTATTGATGAATGAGAATTGAAGAAGAAAACCCGCGTATTTAGTATAGGGAAGAAAACGGGCAGTTTTTCCCAAGAGGAAAAGTTGGCAATTATGAAATATCTCTACCAACATAAATTGATAAATTTGATGAAATGAGGTAATGATGGCATGCTAAAAAGTTCCTGATCCATGTTAAAATACTTATATCTATGAAGTGTTTTTCTCCTATTCCTCTTTATCTCCCCCCCCTCATCACTTATAGCATGTGTATATATCAGAGTTTTTTCGAATGGAGATAGAAGAGAAAGTCTCACTGCCTGATGGTTGAAGAGGAGCCGAAACCGCAGTAGCAGGAAAGTTGGATTTCTTGTAAGATTTTATAGTTTAAATTGCTCTGTATTTTCATTAGTTTAATTTGCCGTATTCGCATTTTATTCATATATTTGTCTTTCTTTTGTTCTTTTTGAAACTATGTATGGTGTATATTTACATGTTATATATATATATATATATATATATATATATATATATATATATATATATATATATATGTATGTATGTGTGTGTGTATGTGTGTGTGTGTGCATGTCTGTATGTAAGTATACTGTGTTAGCTTTTAAGTGTCTCTGTAATTTCAAAAGGGAAAGTTTCTATATATATATCATACTACCTAGGGACATGAATATATACTTGCCCTGTTCAATAAAATAGAAAGATTCCTTGGTAGAGTAGATTATTTTACATTCCAAATGAAGAAATGTTTTAACAAATATATGTTTCAACACACACACACACACACATTTATATATATATATATATATATATATATATATATATATATATATATATATATATATATATATATATATATGACGTTGCGCTTGAAACTCCAAGTCGTGTTATCGGCAAGGGACTATATATATATATATATATATATATATATATATATATATATATGTATATATATATATATATATGATAGGACGGTTATTGGAATTTAAGAAAACGGTACCAATACTGGCAATAAGATTAATGATATTATTTATATATTAGCCTATTGACTAAATTGAAGCCAATAGAAAAATATTTTATAGTCCGAATTATCGGATACACCTGTGTCTTTTTTCATTCTTCCAGGTAATGTTGTTGTTAGCCATCTTTACATTTTTGTTGTATTTATTGTTATATTTCTGTTAGAATTAGGGTCGTGTAGGGTTTGTAGAGGACTTTCCATGTAAACTATAGTAGAGGGAATAAAAGTGACAGCCAATGAAATACAGTAAAAAATATATCAAATTTATATTCTCCTCAACATCAAATCTAAAAAAATTATAAATGTGTTTGAGTTTAACATAATTTCCAATTACAG
This sequence comes from Acanthosepion esculentum, assembly GCA_964036315.1. Lineage (NCBI taxonomy): Eukaryota > Metazoa > Mollusca > Cephalopoda > Sepiida > Sepiidae > Acanthosepion > Acanthosepion esculentum. The sequence goes on along the minus strand of OZ038476.1, from coordinate 149,721,504 downwards.
ATTTGCCCTATTTGGATTTTCTTTACCACTCACGGATTTGACATTATGTGCTACCTGACAAGGTGCGAAACTGCGTCCATATTTGTAGGAGAAACCACTGTTTGGTCCGGCGTTCCTTAGACTGTACGACCTTAAAGAGTGAATAGCTCTGCAAGGTTCAATTATCTAATTAATGTATTCACATTACTTCGTTCAGATTTTTTCTCATTAGCTCATGTCTGATTAGCTTCGTAACTGAAATGTAAACAAAACAATCTCTGGCCTTTATGGTTTCAATATCTCGTTTGAGTAATAATGAAATGTTTCAGATTCTTGTTCGGGGGATTAAACGGACAAGCGAATCGAAGTGGATAAAACGATTGATACAAACAAATCCCTTGAGCCTACAAAACGGACGAGAAAAGTCTGCCTTTGTGGATTGAATAAAGTTTGGTTTCGTAATTCCTAGGCGGTTATTGAGTAAAATGAGAGACGGATGAAAACTGCCATAGAAGATTACGGTTGAAACGTTAGTGCAAAACTCAAAATGATCATGCTGCCCTGAAGAGAAGCAGAATTAATATTGAAAGCAAAAGACAAGGAATCATTAGTGAGAGAAATTCTGTGAAATGAATAAATAATTAAAAGCAAAATTAAATAATTGTTAAAGAAAAAAACAGAAAACATTGCCCGGATAAATGAAGATAATTCGACGTACGAATTATTTACCCAGAATAAGCAGCAATCGGACAAGTACAAAATAAAAGAGACCGAAAAAGATTAACAGGTTTTAGTTTAAAATGGAAACCGGGTAAAATAAGTGATGTGTGAGAAACTGAAGAATTCACCATCAGAGAAAATAGACAAGCAACGATATCAAAGAAAATGAAGAAGAATCCATCCCAATAAAACCTCTAGTGTAAGGATCTATATAAAAGCTGCTTTTACACTGAACTAAAATAAACAGAAAACAAGTAAGAAAATTAAATAAATCTTAAAGAAGCAAATAAAACATGACGCCCTTTTGCATCTCGGACGAAGTTCGCTTCGAAATGTGTCGGCATAAAATTGGAAATTAAAATATCTTCACGTTCAGGAAAAATTAAATTCCCGGATCAATGAAAAGTCGCCGTCACAACCTGACCGTTTTCCACTTTCTTATCTGACTTGTGTTCATCAAATTACCCCGTCAGATATATATCGTATTTCAGAAATATGTAGTAAAGATTTGCAACAAACTGTATAGGTGACTTTTCGTACATTTTTCTGCTTAATCCTGAATTTAAATTATTCTACTTTATTTTACAACTCAATATGTCATATCACAGAAGTAAACATGTCCTAATCTTTGGCAAATTTTGAGCCGGTTGAGAGTAGGTAAAATGTTCAACTTCGTGATACTGGATTTTAATTTCGGAGAATTGCTAGGTATGACGGATGGCATGCATCAGGAATGATTCTATGTTGGAAAGAGTAACCAAATAGACATTCCTACACGCGTAGACTAAGTTCTGGAAGGACAAGGAGTACTGACGGTTGAGGAACGTAAGTTAAGGACAGTTATGTCATCAACTCACAGGCATGGTATAATATCTCGTAGGATTGTGACTGCTATGTGTACGACCATATTCATGCTAGAAAAAAAACTCTATTAAAGCCTAAGGTAGAAAATATATTGTATTAAAATTAATATTATTTAGAAGAAATAAACTTTATTTCGTAATCCGTTCATGTATGGATTAGTATAAGTCAATGTGAATAATAATACGGCAGTTTCGCCTGTATGCTTTAGTAAAATCTATGACATATTTTGGGTACGAAAATGTTATTTTCATTCAGTGTATATAAATGTTTGAAGAGTCACCAATACATTGATATGTACAATGGTTTTTTCGCAGACAAATGCATAATGGATAGAAGCGACGATCAGAACAAGGCTTCAAGAAAATGAATATTTGATTAAAATCTATGTCTGTTTACTTAAAAGTTTAATGTCTGCAGACTTGTCAATAGATATAGAAAATTGTATAAAAGGCTGATTATATAAAGGTATAGTATATCGTTTCCCCGCCACACTGTCACCATATCTATCTATCTATCTATCTATCTATATATCTATCTCACTATATGTGTGTGTGCGTGTGTGTGTGTGTGTGTTGGTGTGTGTGTGTGTGTGTGTGTGTGTGTGTGTGTGTGTGTGTGTGTGTGTTGGTGTGTTTATATCTATCTATTTATGAATGAATCTTTCTATCTTTCTATCCTTGTACGTTTCTATATATTTATTAATAATTTAATTACTGTTTTAAATTCTTGATCTCCGTTGGGAAAATGTCTTATTCAATATATATTTGAACTGGAAAAATATTTATAAAATTTTTTTCATATTACAATTTTTCTCTGTGGATATATATATATATATATATATATATATATATATATATATATATATATATATATATATATATATATATATATATATATATATATATATATGTCAGTTCTATTTAGGCAAAAATAATTTATTTAAAAAATGTTTCATAAATTAAATCGATATATCTATTTCAATATTTTATTGCATATGGCTATAAGGATATATATTGTTTCTAAATAAATGAAGTCACTTATAAACAGCCAGGAATATACTTGTCACCAGATTGTTTGTAATTTTATTATAAGTTATTGTATATCCCGATGGTCATCTTAATCGAAAACAGGGTAAAAAACAAATATATATATATATATATATATATATATATATATATATATATATATATATATATAAATAAATATAAGGCAGGGTGTGTGTGTGTGTGTGTGTGTAACGAATGCACGGCCGAATTTTAGCGGGACGGCCAAGACCGACTTTGCATTTCCCAACTCCCAACGATAGTGGAAATAATCGGAGTTGCATGTAGTTGCTGCAATCTTCAGGTGCAAATACAATCTGACCGTTAATGCGCGTTTTCGTGGTGATGATTCAAAATTATTTTGAATCATCATCACGAGAATAACAGAATGGATCACAAGAAATTGCAAGTTAGATTTCCTCGTCTCAGAAGTTTTATTGGTTAATAAAGAAATTTTCCAACTTTTAATATTTATTTTGGCGGGGAATTATTTTTAAACATTTTCTGGCTGTGAGCCATCAATATTTTGAAAGCTGGAATGGCGTTTGAGATAACGTCGCTTATTGGTTAATGAATGCTAATGTGAAAAGTTGAATTTGACGTTCATGTCAACCTATTTTTGCACAAAATTGTGTGATGTCTGTGTGAACCGTACACAGACATCTGTACAATACTTTTGTGGGGAATCGTGCGTAATAACGGAGGCTAGTATTATTTTGTTTATAATTATAGCGTGACGTCAGAGGAATCAACACTGAAGGTGACATTGATTTTCACGAGAACTGATAATAAAAGATTGCAGTCTGCCAAATTCCCTTGGCCTTTCTACCATCGTGCTTGGTCTTTTCTCTGAAGAATCTTGAATTGACTTTTTAAAAAATAAAATTGCAGTAGAAACGGCTTTTGGATTTTGCATCTTGCGAGGATTTCTGGTTTTATCTTATGAAGACAATTTATCGATAGTCCATTTCGACTTCAGTGAAACAGTATCGATTCTTTTCCTCTTAAGTTCGATCAATTATCTGAAAACTGAATCTCATTTTAATACAGTTACCCAGAATTTGCTTATTTTTGAATCAGTTAATATTATTTCTGTTTTTAGAACATGACATTTCTCTAACTCCAGAAGTACAAGTTATTGGTAAATTAGTGTGTATTTTCTTCCCATATACTCGTGAATTTTGAAATTACCAGTTCATGAAAAAATATTTCAATAACTAGGTCTTTTACATACAACTCACAAACACGTGCGCACACACACGTATGTACACGTGATCACACACTCTCTCTCTCGCACACACACACACTCACACATATGTATATATATATGTATAATCAGTCAAAAGGTTTTATATTTATGCCAAAATATCATTTTTTTACTTATATTATTTCTATAACGAAAAAAGAAGCTTTTTATAATTTCTGTTTAAGTAATTTCTCATTTACTCGCTTTAAAATTGAACACGTTTTAACTGCAGAATGTTTTTTGAAGTTGGTTGTTAAAGAGACGATGTCAATAAATTATTTATTTTAAATTATATGTGTAATCAGTTCCTAAATTTTGAAAAATATCGGTTATATATATATATATATATATATATATATATATATATATATATATATATATATATATATATATATATATATATATATATATATATATATATCATACAAACAGTGCCAGAAAATGCTATTCTAACAAACATTAAATACAGCAAAGGACTAACTGCCCTTAAGGAAGTACTGACTAAAAGAAGAAAACAAGACCCCTCCCCTACAGAAGTTATGAAGAAGGTCATGCAGCATATTCTTACATTGTGCCATGGCCAACATTGCAGCTCCATCATATGCTACAATCTTCATGGGAAAATTTGAGGAGACCCATATCTATCCCCTCATCGGTAGCGACTGCGTATTCTATGCAAGCTATATCGATGATATATTCTTTGTATAGACGGGCAGTGAGGACAAACTCACTCAATTCCCCATGACCCTAAACACGGTACCAGGCTCAATTAATTTCGACTACGAAAATTCAACAAAATCGGTAACATTTTTAGAAACCCGCATTTACATAAATCAAAACAGGAAACTGCAAACGACGCTACACACTAAAATCACTGACACCCACAACTGTGTATACTTTAAGTCTTCCCACCCTAAACACCTCAATGAGAACACCTTCCCTATTCACAAACACTTAGAATCAGAAGGATATGTTCCAACAATGAAGAACTAAATAAACACATTGAAAATCTGGAGCATCAGTTCACAACACGGTGCTATAAACGACACCTAATCCGGGAACAAATAAATAAAGCAATTTCAACATCTAGAGAATGTACATGATTAAAAATAAATCCAAACGCATCCCTCTAACAACTTTCAACTCCACTCTTCCTCCATTATTCAAGATAATCAAAAGTCGCTAGGAAATAGTACATATACCAGACCTAAAGATTTTGTTTGAGGAGCCCGGCCTTCTAGCATATCATATGCGTAAGAACCTTAAAGAAATTATAGGTAGTAACCAAATTTCAGATGATAAGGTAATCCGTAATAAGACAAAAATAAAAACAACAGGATTTTCCCAACCAGATAATAACAAAAAGAGCTTACGCTGTAACTACATTAGATAGAGCAATTCGTTCACTAGCTCACTCATTAAATCTGCTTTCAAAATCTACCACGACTCTAACTGTAGAAGTCATAGTATAATTTACCTCCTAGGATGCACACTATGCCAGAAACAATATCTGGGAAAACCCGAATGGCCCTTTCACTACATAATTAATAATTATCGTAACTGAATTTAGTCGGCACCCCACGAAAGATTATTACCTGTAGAACAACATTTCCGCCTAGAAAAACGTGATTTTAAAAGCCATGCCAAATTCACTATAACTGAAAAAATACAAAAGGAGAGAAAAGATAACATTAGAAAATCTTTAGAAGACCATGAAGACAAAAGGGATTTGCGCCTCAAATCACTCCATCTAGACGGGCTTAACCACAAATTTAACAACATAGATAGAATTAATATACAACCCCATAAATCAAGTCTTACCCACATTTCTCACCCACACAAGACACACATGCTTGCGGAGGTATTGAGCTCTCATACTTATATACACACCCATACTAATATATACACTTGCCACATCATACACACGCCCGAAGAACTAAATGATAACACTCACTTAACACAGACATTTCCCCTTCCCAGGAACCAATCAAACTGTCAAAAAGACCAATTCACTTCTTTGGTTTAATAACAATTATTTTAACAGAAAATCTGATAATTTCTAATTTTTCATGTAAGCAGAGAAAACAGGGTTCATTCAAAGATGTACATGTTCTAAACTTTTGTAAAATTTTCCATTTTACCTCGAAAGGTATATTAGCTTCTTTTAAATCAGTTACGCACAGTGGAATTATACCATTTGTTCTCATGTTATTTCTACATATTATATATATATATATATATATATATATATATATATATATATATATATATATATATATATATATATATATGTGCACGTGCTCGCATTTACACCCCACCCGAATAGAGACACAAGCAAAAGCTCATACACACCTAAATGCATATATTTAATTAGAATTCTAGCGTTCATAATCTTCATATATTCGTGATGCATTTTGTCACATACTTTATTTTGCCTCTTGATTTTTTTTTATCTATTATCCAATGCACAGAAAAATGTTAGGAAAATGACATTTGCCAAATATTCCACGGAGAACATTGTTACAGGAATTAGGACAAAGACCCGAAAAATTAATGTTTATCAACATACGAAATAGATTAATCGTAATCAAAATTGACACAAAAAACTATTTGTTTGTCAATTATATGACCGTTGGACAACTGAGTTAACGGATGTGCCGAAAAATTATAAATGAAAGTTCTGGATATTGTATTGGGCTACTTTTTTCATGACTGCAGTTATTGCGTGTTTGTTTTGGTATTTTTGAGATGTCCTGAGATTTTTTTTCACAAGAAATCTTCGTCACGCGAACAAAATATTCTTATCAATAAAAAGTAACTTAATTTTTTTATTCGTGAATAATATTATATAGAAAGCTGAAAATAATCGCCTGAGTAAATATATTTAGTGGCAGAAAGTATAAATGAAACAAAACAGTGTATCATTATTTTTTGGAATTCTTATTCTTCATGATCTCCGTTTTCAGAATTTGTATATATATATATATATATATATATATATATATATATATATATATATATATATATATATATATCAGATCATCCCATAAGTTCTGTCCGAATTTTGAATTTTGAAACAAGTGACCAAATGCAATATTTAATTACAGATTCAAACAACAATGTATTTTCCCTGATTATCTATGACTTCCTTCCATCTATTAACAAGCTTACTAATTCCATTACTGTAAAATTCTTTTGGCTTTGATGCGAAGAACTCACAAATGTCAGTTTTAACCTCTTTCTGTGTTACAAAAGCTGTTTCTTCCAAATGATTCTGTAAGCTACGAATCAAATGGTAGTCTGAAGGAGCAAGGTCGGGAGAATAAGATGGATGAGGAATTTTCTCCCAACCAAGTTCTTCGATCTTTTGTGACGTGATTCTTGCTGTATGTGGTCGCGCATTGTCCTGATGAAACATCACCCGATTTCAATTCATTAGAGCAGCTCTTTTTTCCTCAAAGCTTGGTTCAAACGCTCTAATTACTGACAGTATATTTGAACATTAATTGTTGCATTAGGTGGTAAGAATTCAAAGTGGATTATTCCTTGGCAATCCCACCAGATTGAAAGAAGAACATTTTGCCCATGAAGTTCCCTTCTCGGTTGTGGCTGGGGTCCTTCCCCTTTACCAAGTGTTGTGTAGGATCCACCTAATCTGCATAGGTGACTACCAACTATATAAATAATGGTTGGTACCGGAAGACGAGAGGGAGAGGAAATCACGAGATCCAACTAGAGACTCTGATCGACTGCGACTAGTCAACACATTCTCCAGGAACGTCTTCCCAGAAATATACAGAAATACTATATGTACTTATTGTGTACACTTTCTTGTTATAATACATTCTTGTTCTAAGTACATTTTGTGTTGCATTTTTATTCCATGCATTAGGCGAGATTCAACAATGAGTCAAGACTCAACACCAAGCCACTGTCTACGACGCTTAACATTTCGATAAAAGATCCATTTTTCGTCGACAGTCACAAGTCTATCCACAAAAGGTGAAACAAGTTGGCGAGAATGGGGAGAAGAGCAGATGTCAACTCGGGATTTGAGGTTGTTTTCAGACAATTCATGAGGCACCCATTTTCCAAGTTTAGAAATTTTTCCAAGTTGTTGAAGATGAAGATGAACAGTTGTATGGTTTAAACTAAGAACCACTGCCAATTCCTCAACTAATAAAGCAGGATTTTCTTCAAGGGCTGCTTCAAGAAGCTTTTCATCAAACTCAACTGGACGTCCGGTTCGATCTTCATCTTCAAGGGTGAAATCTTCACCTCTGAATTTTGCAAACCATCTTCTGCAAGTTCTTTCATTCACACATTCCTCTCCATAAACTGAGTGAATGTTTCTAGCCGCTTCGGCTGCTGAGTTTTCTTACTTGAACTCAAAAAGCATTATATTATGTGCCTCAAATGATTCTTGGGTACTTCCATGTTAGCAGGGTTTTATCAAACAAAATTTAATTTTATTGTTCTCTGAAATAAAGTTTGATCAGTTTAAATGCATCTAAACATAAAAATAATGTTCAGCTCCATTAGACATTATAAAATACTCTTTAAATTTCGTTCATTTTAACAAAAAGTTAAAATTTGGACAGAACTTATAGGATGACCAAATATATATATATATATATATATATATATATATATATATATATATATATATATATATATGCTTAACACTACTTAGATATAAACATATATCCTAATGGGGTCAGAAAGACACAAGCAATCACTAAATGGACTTTGAATTTCTTTTGTTCTTAATAATTACTGAAATCAATAGAAAACTCAGAAACTTTATAAATATATGTGTTCAGATCTTACGCATTTATGACACGTAAATTAATCAATTGATAAGAAAAATAGTTCTAAAATATAATAAATACAGCTTGCGTGTTACCTTCAACAAAACTTGTTTAATATATATATATATATATATATATATATATATATATATATATAGCTGGCTACTCGTATTCGAGGATACCCGTCTACTAAAGCGGCTAGCCAATCCCTATTGCAGACGCTCTTTCAGGCACATTTTGTATTTGCTCAACACCCACAGAGCCAACCAGTCATTTATACTGCAAATATACTGAGCAAACCTTACTTACCGTTTTTGTTTTGGGAGAGAGCGTTTTATTTAGCGTGATCAACAATTTGAATAAGGCCAGCACGCTCACTCCCTCGGTCACGATGACTTGTGACTTTGTTCTAGCACGGTTATCGATGCCCCCCAAGTGTTCCATCTACCAGTTTCACTCACAACGCATGGGTGAACCCGTGGGGTATGATTTTCAGGCATTTTCCAAAGGTCCGATAACAACAGGAAGATTTCTTCTTGACAAATCGACCACGGGAAGATTCGAACCCGGGTTTCATGGCCAGATATATATATATATATATATATATATATATATATATATATATCGTACTTCAATTAAGCATTTTATTTAAAGTTCCTTGTACAAGTGGTCCCTTTTCTGGACACAAATATGTAAAAATTGTCCAAATATTCTGCATTTCCCCGCTCTCTCGGATATACTATTAGTCATTATGAAGGATGTTTTTTTTTTACTTTTCAAGTGAATGTATGTTTTGTTTGTATGTATCAAGAGTTATAGGTATGTTTTATTTTCCAAACACGATCAGAACATTGTGGCTTTTTTCATAGTTAATGATAATGTAAGTTGGCTTTTTTTTCTTTTTTATTATCAGGACTTCAATTATTTTTTATCATTTTTTCATGTAGAGGAGATTACCATGCTTGTATTTTCGACTATCATGTGTCCTTTTTTCCCCCGATATGTTTTTATATGAATTAAGTTTAAGCGTCTAATGATTTTTTTCTTTCAGATTTAACAACTTAAGTCTTTGGCAATTTCAACCATGAAAAGTTTAACAATCAAACAACGTGTTAAAATTATCGAAGCCTATTACGAAAATGGACGTCCAAACAGAAATGCATTTCGCAAACTTTGCGATTTTTTGGTCAACATAATCGTCCAACCGAGAGTTCAGTTGGTAAAATTGTTCGTAAATTCAAACAAACTGGGTCGGTGGCTGATGTGAAAATACCATTGTGTGTTCGTATATGCCATTCAGCTAAAAACATTGCAGTGCACGGGAATGTGGCCGAAAATCCAGACACCTCTATACGTCATCGCGCGCGGGAATTGAACCTCTCCATAACAACGTTACCTCAAATTTTGACAAAAAATTTGTCTCAGCACGCTTACAAAATTCAATTGACACAAAAAACCTGAAACCTGATGACCATTTGCTGCGCCGTAAATTCGTCAATTGGTCGCACGAGCAAAGACAAGCCGATGAAGATTTTTCGCAAAAAATCCTCTTTAGAGATGAAGCCCATTTTGATCTTGGTGGATTCGTTAATCTGCAGAATTGTCGCTGATGAAAATCCAAGGAAGTTTGTTGAAAAGCCACTGCATCCTCAAAAGATCACTGTTTGGTGTGCATTTTTGGCCAGCGGAATCATTGGATCGTATATTTATAAATTTGAACGTGCATTTTCGTAATAGTCTTCGACAACTTTAACTCGTTTTTTGATTGTTAATATTTCCATGGTTGAAATTTCCAAAAATTTATGTTGTTAAATCTGAAAGAAAAAGAATAAAATCATTAGACGCTTAAACTTAATTCACATTTCAAATCGGTCCTAGTTATTGGAACACCTTATATATATATATATATATATATATATATATATATATATATATATATATATATATATACAACAGACACAGAAATATATATGTATGTATACACACGCACACATACATACACACAAATATATATATATATATATATATATATATATATATTTGAAGCAACCTTTCTTTTATACCCGTTTCATTAAATCTTATCAGTTATTTATTAAGTGCCCCTAATGTACTTTTTTCAATTTCCATGGTTACGAGAATGTAAAAACTCTCCGTAATTATTAATATCTGAATGGCTTCTCGGCAAATTCATTTGGGCTTTTCAACTGGCTTTTGATAATACGTCTTTCATGTGTGTGTTCTAAGATTTATTATGTTGCAGTAATAAAAAAATTAAGCTGTGCTAGAAGAAATGTGATTGTTATTCAATGATTGAGTGTCCTTTATCATACAGCCAACACATAACTACCGTAGACAAATATGGTAACCTTGAACCTTGACTTTGTTTTATATAAAGAACCTAAATTGTCTTAAGCCGTCTTTTCCAATGACATTATTTTAGAAAGAAAATATCTACAAGAATGTATCTATTGAGAAGAGGCAATTTTGTGTAAGTGTCCAAGTGGTTTTGTGGAATTAAGAACACTTACGTAATTTATCAGTCTTCTACTTAGTGTTGTCGACTTATATCAAAGGTATATATTCGGTTTATTTCAAGAACGACCGTCTTATACGGGATAGCAAAATTCATTGACTACTGGCGTTTTTAATTTTATTGTTAGGCGTGTTTTATTGGCAAATTTAAACTTCAAATGTTTTGGCCTATAATTTAAGATTAAACAAATTAAGATAAGAGGATTCAACGCTGTATGGTGATTCTGAGTTTCACGCCTGAATCCGTTCATGAATCCAAATTGGGCTGTATATCAAATAGAGATGCGACTCTAAGAAAGACGATTTAGTGTTTATCTGTACATAATAACCAGTATTATATCAGTTACCTCCAGGGTGGGATGGATAAATTGTCGTCTAATTTACGCAAAATTTAAAATAACATTGATATCTCATTTTAGCAGATATATTTACCAAAATTAGACAACAATGTCTTGAAATACTAAAGATTAAATTTGTTCAATAAAATCACCATTGGCCTCAACCACGATCTCCAGATGACTTCGGAATCTCCTGCAACTCTTCTGGGCGGTTTCTTTGTTTAAATTGGCGAATGCTGCCATAATCCTTGCCTTCATCTTTGGTGTTGCAAGAAGTTTTGTTGGTCTTTCACACAGCTGTGCCCTACATTATAATCAAGGGAGTGCAGTCTGGGGTGTTATTTTTTGCAAGATGTAAGGGTATATGGTCGCAGAAATTGTCCGACATCCATGAATGGGTTCTATGCTTAAGTGGCATGGTGCAGAGTTCTGTTGCCAGACATAGGCTCTTCCAGCAGCCACACTCTTGACCCAGGGCAACTCTATATTCTCAAAAGGAATTGATGTAGGCCTCCGTGTTGAGTCTGATGTCCTTTGGGAAGTTGAATGGTGGCAAAACGTTGCCATCACTAGCAATCACTCCAAACACCATGATGTTGACTGGATATAACATCAAACTCTTTCCGAATTCCCTGCAATGTACTCAGAGACTCTGAAATATTCATATTGGAGCATCCGGTGCGAATGCCAAGCAGTACAGCTTACCATTTCCTGGCGGAGGTAATTGCGTCATGGGACTCCTTTTCTTACAGACAGTGCCCAACTGACTGTGCATTCGCTAAAATTAAAAACAAACAACGCACACGTGCGAAAATAATATATAAACTAACTCTCTGTCTTTCGTTACTAAAACATATATATGTATATGTATATAAATTATGAAATGGACTAAGTCCGACAATTGTTCTAAAATATTTTCTGTTTATACGTTATTTTTATAGATGCAATTATTTAAGTAAATGCTCTGTTTGTAATAAACAGTATTAATTACATTTACCGACCTGAATGTCCGAGAAATTTACTTAAATAATTGTATCTTATAAAAATACTTTATTTATTTTATATTTCTTTTTTACTTAAATAATTGTTTCCCCAAAAATAACGTATACACAGAAAATATATTATTTGTCGGACTTGTCCATTCATAATATATTTTGTCAGTTGTTTACGTTAAAATAAACTTCGAGCAGATATGATTATTTGAGAATGATCGGGTGATAATTGTTGTTTAAAAACAGTAATTTGGACTTTACTAACAAAACTCTTCCTCTGTAACTAAATCGTATAAGGACTTCAGGTCGAATTATGACTACGTGTAGGATACGGGTTCGGTTCCTGTCTGAAGACAACAATTTCTCCGTAATTTCTCGGACATTAAATGGTAAATGTTGTTAATACTGTTTATTATAAAAAGAGCATTTACTTAAATATTTGTATCTATGAAAATAAACTATAAACAGAAGAAAAATGTATATATTTAACATATGGATATCTATATCACTCTGTGTACAATTCTTTTTAAACGACACGGTTTATTTATACATACGTGTGTGTTTTTAATATATACTTGCAATCTTCTGTACTGAAGTCAGTATATTTATTTAGCTTTTTCTAATATGTCTTGTATCGTCGTCTATTCTGCTGTCATATCTTAAATATTTTAAAATATCGTTGGTGTTTATATTGTTATTGCTCAAAATAATCAGATATTATCACGTACACATAATATTTTTAAAATTTAGATGTATAATACAAATTCAGAAGGATCTAAGTTTATCGAGTACTTTAAGAGAATTGAAGTTGTTGTGGATGAAATATATTGATTCATTTTTTAGACAATTTGATGCAAACATCGATGACATACAATTGTCATGTCAGTTTCATAGGATTTAAGAGAGTATATTATTCTATTGATAATATTTTCCTTCTTCTTTCGAGATTAATTTTGTTAAATGAGACAAAGAAAATTTAAAGTTCAACGAGTTAAAACGAGGCTTGTTTACGATTTCCGCATTTCTTTATGAGTTTCAAATACTGTCTCCGATATTGAGCACACAAATATTAAACATGTATAGGAGTAAACATTGCAAGTGGTTCTTTAATAATTTGGTGGTACCACCATATATCTAGAGAACCTTGATAAAAGAATCAGCAATACTATCGGACTTGATTTAGCGTTTCGGCTTCAGTCACTTTCCCACCGCCGTGAAGTCCCCCCCCTGTGCCTTACCTATGAATATTTCCAGTCAAACTGTTCGGATGAGCACTTCGTCGTGGTACCTAGACTTTATAAATATAAGTGCAGTGCTATAGTGAGGACGAGATCTCAACAATGTAGAATTCATTTGGCTCGATGTAAACGTAAGATCTATATTAACAATTTGTTTTCGTACACTTCTCATTGGTAAACTCTATTCCGGCTCCATGATTTCCATCCAAATGTTATCTTCAAAATTAAATGCAAAGTCAATCGATTTCTACTATCCTCCAGATTACTCTCCTTAATAAAGTTTCTGATTGTTTTTTTATTATTTCTCACACAGTATCGGGCTCCATGATTTCAAGCCAAAAGTTATCTTCAAAATAAAATGCAACGTACATCGCTTTCTACAATCCTCCAGGTTAATCTTCTTTGTTAGGTTTCTGATTTTTTTTTTATTCTTTCACACACAGTATACGCCTCGATGCTTTGCAGCCAAACGTTTTCTTCAAAATTAAAATCAACGTCATTCGATTTCTACTATACACAAGATTACTCTCCTAAGTAACGTTTCTGATTTTTTTTTAAATTCTTGCACACACAGTATCAGGCTCCATGATTTCCAGCCTAAAGATCTCTTCAGAATTAAATGCAAGGTCAATCCCTTGATACTCTCCTCCAGATTACTCTCCTTAGTAGCGTTTCTGATTTTTTTAAATTCTTTCACGCCCAGTATCCGGCTCCATTCTTTCCAACCAAATGTTATCTTCAAAATTAAATGCAACGTCAACCGATTTCTACTATCCTCCAGATAAATCACCTTAGTAATGTTTCTGATTTTTTAATACTTTCACACCGAGTATCCGGTACCATGCTTTCCATCGTAATGATATCCTCAAAATAAATGCAACTTCAATAGCTTTCTACTCTACTCCAGATTACTCTGCTACGTAACATTTCTTCATTTGTTTAATTCTTTCGCACCCAGTATCCAGCTCCATGATTTCCAGCCAAATGTTATCATCAAAATTAAATGCAAGGTCAATCCCTTGATACTCTCCTCCAGATTACTCTCCTTTGTAACTGTTCTGATTTTTTAAAAATTCTTTCACACCCATCATCCGTCTCCATGCTTTCCATCACAATGTTATCTTCAAAATTAAATGCAATATCAATCGCTTTCTACTGCCCTGAAGATTACTCTTCTTTTTTCTTGCTCCTCCTTATTAACGTTTCTAATTTTTTAAAATTCTTTCACACCCAGTAATCCCATGTGGCTTAGTGTCGTGAATGCCTTCCTTGGGCTGAAATCGATTACGAAAATATTAAGTTCGGATAAAAAAATCAGAGAGAAATAAAAATGCCTTAATATTGCATCTTAAATAAAAATAGCGAGCACTTTCACATGTACTCAAAATGAACAAAGGTAGCGTTTTATTAAAATATACAGACTTTTGCTTATAGCTATTTGAATTTGTTTCATTCCAAGCATTTATAAACGTCAATATGTTCACTCTTTTATAAGTTTGGGCTTAACAGAACAACATGTCTTCCTTTTAGATTTTGGTATTTATTTTCTGTAATGAAGCAATAAGACAGAACAAAGAAAATCTCATTGCTTGAGAAGAAATGCTTATGACCGAATGGGATCTCTTCAGCAAACAACAGTGGACAAATTCAATAATGAGATAATCTATTTACAAGCAAACAAGCGAGAAAATCTGTTAAGTGTTATTATGTCTTTTCTTTTTAATGTTATCGTTTCCATTTTCTAATCTTCTGTCTGATTAGTTGCATTTTTCTATGCAAGCAAATATAGCTTGTACTTGGTAAGTTGTTTAAGTGAACCATTTTGAGGCAAAATCTCTTTCAGATAGCGTAAGAAAAATAAATTCACCTATGTATCTAATACCAGATTGTTTGCCAGAACAATGTCAATGGGTCAACACTGAATGGTAACTTAAATTCACAGATCAATTCGCAGTTCAGCCTAAGTTTCTTTCAAGAACTTTTTCAAACGTGAGACATACAGTTATCATGAAGTATTAAATACTATGTCTTCACTATTATTATAAACGCTCTGTCTCCGATATTGAGCACTTTTCCCCCATATGTATATTTGATTTTTAGACCCAAGGTTCTGAAGTTTAGATTTACTAATAACAAAACGCCTATCAATAAACTTAAAAACGCCAATGTCGTAAATCAATTTCGCTGTCCCATATACGACAGTGGCACTTGTAATAAACCAGATAACTACATGTTATCACCTATGTACCCAATGATAAACTATTTACCTGAATAATACTTGGACATCGAGCGCAGTCTTCGGCATAATCCCACACTTTGCAGGATATGATCTAATTTTATGACATGTGATATTTGATATCTAATATTGCAGTGAGATTAATTTATAGACTTTCTCTTTTTTTTTAATTCCCTGGAGGTGCGTTCAAACAATTAAACTGTTTGAAGTGAAAAGATTTGGATACAAGTTTGGTTAGGAGGTAACTAGAAAGGTCTGTTATTTATTAAGGTTTCTGAAACAAGCAAATAAATGATAAAAAGAAAACATTTCGTCAATAATTTTGCTTCTACCATTAGAATATATTAGGTACATTGATTAGGACATTATATATGTGCATTTGTACACACGCCAAGTATCCATATAGCTTAATCAGGACACGTTTATCATATTCGTTTCTAACGAATCAACTACGATGAAAGTATAAATAGGAGAATAGAGATTCGTATTCTAGAAAAATGTTTTAGCAAATTTCCATTGACCAACTTGGAACCACCATAATTTTATATACAGTGTAACCCGGATATAAGAGAGTTGTCGGGACCGGATAATAAGTATCTTATATCCGGGTTTGGTCTATTTTATATACATTAACACAGGCTCTAATTTGGGACCAGAAAAATATATCTTATATCCGGGTTTCTCTTATATCCGGGTTACGCTGTATAAACAAATCGCAACTTAAAAAAGCAAACGAGACAAAGGTTTTTCATTGTTCTATATTAAATAATCTTTTGAGAATATCAATTTAGAAAGTACGTGAGTCTATTTCAGACATCTCAAAATATGACGACTCTGCTTTTTAAACGCCTTTATTCTAATATATTCGCAGAAAATCATTAAGGAATCGAGAGTGCACATTTATGAATAATACGCAGTCTGTCCAGGAAGGATTCTGTTTTTTTTTTAATATCACGAGAACTGATTGTGCGGCATTAATGTGAATTGGCACTCAATAAGAGAGGACACTACTATGCATGTGTGAAAATAATATCACTTGTGGATACACGGATGGCAAGGAATACGTTTCTTAAAGCGTGACCTGTCTCGTACTGGGTATTTGACAGAACATCACACGGCCACTGCCGGCTAGCTTCCCTACTCTCAGGGTTTGGTTCCCTGCAATTTCTGGCTTTTTCCAGAGCTAAAATCTCAAGCAAAACATCGATTAAGAAAGGAAGGAACAAGATGTGTTCACACAGGTAGAAGACATCTCTTTCCCCAGTTAGGCTATTCTTTGTTAATATTAAATAGTTGGATATTTTGAAGACATTGCCAATATGGCGTCATAAGATGGTTAACAAAGCAATAGTAAAAATAATAGGTATAAAGGATTATAATGATTATTGGCGATTATTTGGATTTGTTCTCTCTGTGGTATTCTATGAAGGGTTTAAAAACATCTAATTTTCCTCCTATGAAAACTGTCTTAATCGCCCTAATTTATTGTAGAAACTATAAGTTTCATGTGATTTGAAATTATTTGAAATATATTCAATCACACGACGAATTTCCATTTATCTCTCCATAAAGGTGAACAAAACTATTTTCTGTGTTTCACATTTTCTAACGAAACACTTTATCTGAATGAAAGTCTACGAAACTGTTTATTGTATTCCTTGTAAAATAATAGAAATAAAATTACATTTGTCAAGTATTCTATAATAAAAGCGTAAAATACTTTCTAAGTTTGCATATAGGATGATGCCCGAAAACTTCTACGTTCGACCAAGAGAGCCTTTCCCCATGAAAAAGATTTTGTATTGACATAAATTGGTTCGATTACTGAAAAGCGAATTAATCTGAAAACAATTTAGCTCTTTGGACAATAAGTTAGCGGTACCAACAGTTATAAGCTGAAGACAATTAAACATGAAATAGTAAAACGTACAAGAATATTTTAAAGCCACTGTATTCATTTGGTTCTGCCACTGATTAACATTTGGTCAGTCGAAAAAAGCTTAAAACAGATAAAGGCCCGTCGAAAAATTTTTAAATTGGTAAAAAAATACATAATGTTTAGTGAAACTTAATGCCAGTACCCTTAAGAGGTGATAACTGTCATCGACAGTAAATGTAGCAAGAGACAAAGGAAATGTTGCAAATTTACAGCGTGCATGTTTGAAAATATTCACTTGCCTTATGATTTTTTCTGGCCTTTCTTGTTTCAAAAGGAAAAATAAGGAACCAACGGAAAGTTACAAAGAGATCTGCCTCGGTCCAGTTCGTACCAGTTTTAACCGTTCAATCTATTAATTATGAAGAATTCCATTTCCATAGAAGAATGACATCACTATTTCCATTATTCGGACTTTTGTCCTCATCTTTGTCGCCATATTTATTACAACGTTTCGGCCGTTGTACACTCCGGCCTTCTTCAGGTGGTTGGAATGTCGAACTGAACACTTTAATCCACTCACTGGTGTAGACTGTTCTAGTTCCACGTGCCATGTTTAATCGATGTCAGTTATCAGATATATCCTGTTAATTCCCCTCTCCAAGTTCTCCACTGCCTTAACCGGGTATTGAACTCACACTCTTTGGGTCCTGTCACTAACCAACGGCTTTATCCACTGTGCCACGGAAAGGTTCGATTCCTGTCGGAGAAAGCCTATTTTCTACGGAATTTAGTGAGCATTCAAGCCGGTAAATGTAATTAATACTGTTTAAAGGAATCAGGACATTTACACAAATAAGTTCTGTCCATGAAAAAAAACGTACGAACAGAAAATATTTTTAAATATTTGTCAGATTTAAACCATTTCATCTCTCTCTCTCTATCTCACACACACACACACACACACACACACACACACACACACACACACACAAATATATATATATATACATATATATATATATATAATTCATTAAATTCTAAATTAAAAAACAAGTATTTTATGAATAAGCTACAATATAAATGGAACAGAAAACAGTGATAATTAAACTATTAGAATACTGTATGTTTTGAATCATACCAGCTATTACATTGTCTGATGCAAAATCTGCTGTTATGTAATAGAACTGGTAATGGTAATATTAGCCGTTTCTTTATAAGGAAAAATTCAGCAATCATTGACCAAACACGCAGTGCCACGTTCGCTTAAAATTTATAAACTTTTATTTTTAAAATAATAACTTCAGGAAAATCGGTTTCTCAAATCCAGTAACTGTTATTGCTCTTTCTAGTATTGACGTGGACCTTCTTTCTACATATTATCTGAAGATATTATTGGTGATTTATTGAAGACACAGTGGCACTGATTGTTGTTTTTTTTCTTTAGAGATAAAACATTTTTAACTATGATTTTCTGACGTCTAGTTCTTATCTAATAATCCTGGTCACTTTTTCTACATATGTTAAAAAACCGTTTCGAAAAGATATAATATATTTTAAACAAAACATAAAGAAACATATTACGCCAATTTTCTTGTATTATATCGAACACTTGTTCTAATCTTGGTTGATATAAACGTTACTGTCGACCAAGTACGCTTTGATCATCATCAGGTGTCCATTGTTTGGCTGATATGGGATATCTGTTGATTATTGTGATATTTTGTCTCTATGATATGTATATTTATTTCTGCTGAATTGGTGCTTCACTGCCTGATCCAAGGATTGAACTTATGACCACTAGATAACAGTAATAAATATTATTGCCGTCATATAGTGATTATGTTTTGATGCTTAACCGTAAATATATTATGACATATGATCAACTCCTATATCCATTATGCCATCGTCCCTAAAGATAATTGTTATGTATTTTTGGATCCTTTTGCTATTCAACGCTAGATGGTTTTGAGATGTGGTTATAATGGCGGCTTCGTAACGCTTTTCGTAATTTAGTTTTCATTTCGAAGATGTCAAGATTCTTGTCTTATTTAGAACTCTTGTTCTAATCTTGGGTGATACAAATTTTAATATAGACAAAACGTACACTCTTGTAATCATTGATTAACTGATATGGGATAATTGGTCGAAATGTCGTGTCTGTAATAACATTTATGACAACCAAAGTGAGAACGATCGTTCGTAATAATACAAGAATATTGACAATTATGCATCTGAGAAATGAAATATGAAATTATATTATGCTTACTTTGTGAGGGAACATAATATCGATTCTTTTTCGGCTGAAAAAATAATGCCATGCGATAAAATGTAAGAAAGTTCATCATTTTATAATATCGAATGGCAGAAACGAAACTAAACTCATTAGTACAGATTAGTAGTGATTATTGTTTTTGTTTCTCTCAAATTCAAGGACAAATCAAATAGAATCTGAAAAGCTGGGATTTCCATCGATAAAAACGATGTGAGCAACCAAGATGGTCATGTTGGTCCGAATAGTAAAACAAATAATCCAAATTTGTTTCCGTTTAGTAACTAAACCAAGAAAGATATTTTGTATATTTCAACACAGATGCGGTGAAAATATTCTGAATATAGTTTTGTTTATTGTGTAATATGTACAGAAATGAAACACAACTAACAACTGAAATATTGTTAATGGGCTTTAAAAAATAATTCTAAACAAATGAATAAATAACACATTCTTGATTTTCAAAGTTTTAAATCGTTACTTCGTTATTATTTACTGTATTGAATCGAATAAGGTTGTCAGTTTGGTGGTTAAATCTCCAAAAGGTCAAATATCGAATCTTTTAGTCACATTGGTGCAAACGAGAAACTGGCTGCTGACAAAAGGTTAAATGTAATTAATACTTTCATTATCGCATAATTTCTAATAGTTTTAATTACTTTTTTTTGTCTTTTATTATTTTTAGTTGATCTCTTCTTCGTCAGCCGTTAAATTAACGATAATACATGTAAGACTTAAGATAATCTTCTTAAGCCTTTCGGTAGTAATCTTAAGGCATAACATAATAAAGATTAATACTCTTAAAGTTTAAGCTATTATGAGATGAAATATTTTTTTATTGACCCTTCTTCTTCTTCTTCTTCTTCTTCTTCTTCTTCTTCTTCTTCTTCTTCTTCTTCTTCTTTTTTCCTATGTTCCTCTTGGCTTCAGTCCCTTGAGTATCAAATTCTCCGACCCCTCTTTATTCATTATATAACGAGAGATTATACATGTCTCTTTCTGATTCTAAGTATAAGCGTTCGTATTGTATCCATTTTCTCTAAAACCCCGTCGATGCTTATCTGTTCAGTCCATGCTATTCTCAGGATCTTTCAGTAGATCCGCAATTTTATTGCTTCAACTCTCTTCTTCATCCATGATAAAATTGCTTAGTATTCACCTTTATATTCCTGGTTTAATCAAAAGGTAGCACGATCTATACAACACCTTAAATTAAATAGTGGAGATGCTTGTTTAACAAGAACGTGAATATACATCTATTTACGTGTAATATTTTGCCTTTCAATAATAAAAAAAAGAGATTTGCATCGCTATATAATTATTTTTCATAATCAAGTATTTACTTCATTAAAACTTGATTTAACACTCGGAGAGAAGGTAACTTGAAAGACACATGACAAAATATAGCGAAATAGAATCCTGACATTGATAAATTCAATAAATAAATTCTCTGCGGTTATATCATGTTCTTTTTGGTTTGGTTTTCTTTTATAGATCTCTTCAGATTCGTACAACATGATTCACTCAAAAGTATTCCTTTAATGAGAACTGATCAAGTAAGAATATACAAAACCGTTGAAATCTAACCTTGAACACTTATATCAAATTGAGAAGAACATTATTTGTCCATTTATTATTTTTGTCCTCCTTTTTATACATGAAAAATTAGTTAAGATGTATAATTTGCACCTCCATTTTTAATAAAACGATAAACTACGTCTGCGTCCTTGGTAAGACGATAAACTACGCCCAGCAGCAAGGCCTTTGATCAGGAGGTGTTGAGGAGCGTTGAACCACCTCTTAATTGCTGGTGTTCCCAGGTTCGCCCTGATCCGGGGTGGTAGTACCTGTTAGGATCCCAGCTATGGGCTAATAGTTAACCCCCAAACTGGGGTAAAAACATTACGAAAGTGTAAATATAGGTTTTAATACCAGAAATATTTTGTAAAAAATTATTACCAGCAATAAATTTCTGAAGAAAAAAACTATTACCAGCAATACATTTTTGAAGGAAAAATATTACCAGAAACTGATTTTTAACAAAAAAATATTACCAAACCAAGCCAAACGAAACCAACCCATTTTTTATAAAAGTATGGAAGTTAGGTTTTAATTTTTTAAATATCGATTACGTGGTTAGTGGTTGATGCGAATAATTAATTTCTTTACCACTGTCAAATACAGTAAGGTGGGCATTGATCAATTCACCTTTTGTCGTTATCGTGTCCTTTGCTCTAACTTGTATGTGAATTTCACTTTCTAGTAAGAAAACTCAAAAAGCCAACAAACTCAATTTGAAACATCGCGTTATTTCTGTTCGTAAGTGATCCTAAGAGAATTAGAAATCCAAAACAGCGTTCATTATTGCGGCTATACTCTTAACAATATATGATATGCAGATGACACTCTTGGTAGCAGGAACAAAAAACTCCTAAAAGTGATACTAAAAGTAAGCGGGAAGAAAGGAGTAAGAATCAATTGTAAGAAGAGATAATGGATGGATGACAGCAAAAGCAATAGTACAAGATGCAGACAACAAATTGGAGATAGCAAACTCCAGAAAGTGTAAACATTTTAATTTTAGGAAGTACTTTAACAGAGGAAGGAAAATACCACATCGAAACCAGAAGGCACATAGAATTCTCAAACATTCTCAAAGAAAAACAAAGTTTTAAGAAAGAGGAAAATTACCTGACTGAACTTTTATCTAATATCGGTCCTCTTATATGGCAATAAATGATGGTAGATGAAGTGACTTGAGGCGAAATTAATGTTGTT
>OZ038476.1:149668579-149696079 GCA_964036315.1 Acanthosepion esculentum | reverse complement strand
CGTTCATGCGACTACACATGCGCACGAATGCGGGACACTTGGAACTTTAACATTTTATATAGTTTGGGGAAGATAGTTTTCAATATTATGATTTGTGTATAGGACTGAATGACGCATTATTTATAAAGTTTAAAAGGTTTATCTTCTCCAATAATGGACTGCCGGCATTGTTGTGAAGCGGAGAAATTAGAAATAGGACTGACACATGATATTAATGAAGGTCGATCGCAGTTGGGTTCATAGTGCGTCATAAAATTCAATATCCTTCCATTAAGTGCATAGTATATGCTTCGCCAGGCCGTCATACATGATTAAAAGAGTAACATTTTTTTTTTACAAATCCTTTTTATAATGCATTTATTAAAAACTTATGATTCCATAATTTGGAACAAAGAGTACGAGTGTGCATAGAAGTACACAGACTAGCACACACACTAAGCGACACGCACACACATGACTCCTCTAAATACATATATCTGTTTATCTTTATCTTTCCACACCATTCAAAATAGAAGGGGAAACGGGTAATATTACCATTAACATTGCATTTGTCTGGCAATACAGAGGTAACTGTTTCGTGTATGTGTATCTCTCTTCTCTCTCTCTCTCTCTCTCTCTCTATATATATATATATATATATATATATATATATATATATATATATATGACTCTTCACCAACACAAGCACACACATACTCATAAACACACACACACACACACACACACACACACACACACATATATATATATATATATATATATATATATATATATATATATATATATATATATATATATATATGTATATATAAATAAAAAGGAAAGAACAGTAAGATATAAAATCCGGTGTTCTTATAGATATTTTTATTTTTACACAATCGGTAACCTTGGAAACCCTCAAACTATGAATCTTTCCTGTGCCGTTAACAACCGTAAATTTTAAAAAGTAAGTTACTCCAAAATTCGCTTGATGAGGAAATGGAACTAATGTCTTTGGTTTAATAACAAAATTAAATTCAGGGGCTTTAGCTTCCATTTCTGAAACATGGTCATCACTGTGTAGCGGTAAAACCATATTTTAAATCTATTAATTTATAATATATATATATATATATATATATATATATATATATATATATATATATATATATGTATAAATTATATATATATAAATTACTAGGAATCATTCATACAAAAAGTAAATTAGTAAAGTTAATGATATAAAACAACGGAGACATTACTCTATTTATTGAACAATTTACTTCATACCACATTGACTGATAAACTCCTGCAACAAGAAAACTTCTCAAATAGCGATTCTTAAATTTTCAAAAAAAAATTCAACCTTAGCGTTGCGACTGCACGCTCCATGAGTTTTTATCCGTTAACAATAACACATTTCTAAAAAGAAAACATATTTCGATTCGCATTTATTTTTTCGTCTCTAATGCTACATGGATTTTACTAAAAACAAATTATTTTCCATGCCTGAGGATGACTGAATGTACAGTTGAAAGTACTTACAGATTAAAAAAGACCTTATGCAGCTTGTAGTTATTAAAAACAATGGTCTTAACATTCATCGAGTGGTTCGTAGGTTAATGCAACTTTAAAATTTGGTTTGCAAATTGATTTCGCCATTTTATATCATTAGCTTTACTAATCTATTTTTTGTATGAATGATTCATTGCAATATATATATATATATATATATATATATATATATATATATGTTCAAATATTTTATTGAATAATGTAGACTTATTATGTCTGTTCATTTTTATAATAACCCTTTCAAGTTCTCTAAGCAGTTTAGGCATGTTAAAATGAAATACATCAAGGAAGGCTCCGTAGAATTTTTCTACCCAAGTTCTTTCCATCTACTCCAAGTTCATCCTAAGGGGTCAATTAAAACGACAATCTTATGGTAAATGTAATCGTTGTGATGGTGATTTTTTTAAAACACGCGTGAACGCGCGCTGTTATCATAATTTTAAAATTGTAAATTTATCATTTGTATCTGTGGATTCTTTTTACAAAACAATCGTCCCAATGTAAGGGGGCTAACCAGAAATTGATAGAAATCCAAACAGACATTACATTTTTGCCAAATGCACTTCGACACGTTGCTGTTACACTCGTAAAAAAGATTTTGTTGAGTGTTGAGTAAAAAACATAGATATAATATGCCTATACTATTCAATAAAACATGTTTGAAATTACACAGAGACAGTTAAAAGCTAACACAGTATACTTACATACAGACATGCACACACACACACATACACACACACATACACACACACATATATATATATATATATATATATATATATATATATATATATATATATATATATTCCTGCCCCAGTTAACAACAGATTGGAGGTCCATTTCGAGACGAACGGCCAGGTTAGTTTTGTCAGCGACACTAGATTTGTTTTTGAGGCAGGAGTAAATTGTAGTGTCGTCCGCGTAGATGCCTACTTGGGAATCTATGACGTCAGGAAGATCGTTGATGAAGATAAGGAACAGAGTAGGGCCTTGGATTGAGCCTTGGGGAACACCTGCGTTCGTGGGATAGGAGCTGGGGGAGATTCCGTTGAGAACGACCTTCAATTCACGGTTTGACAGGAATTATTGTATTAGGTCAAACAATCGACCTGTAATACGATAACCCTGGATCTTTCGAAGAACGCCGGCATGCCAAACCCTATCAAACGCTTTGGAGATGTCTAGGGCCACGGCATGAGATTATCCGTTATTTTGAAGAGTTTGGTAGACAATTTCAGTGATAGCCGTAAGCACATCAGCTGTAGATCGGGCAAAGCAGAAACCATATTGCTTGGTTAACCACTTCGGCATTGATTAAGGCTTCGATGACTTTGCCGAAGAGGGGTAGGAGACTGATATTACGGTAATTAGAAGGGTCGGAGGGGTCGTCAGTGTTCTTAAAGACAGCAACTATCGATAAGGACTACCAGCAGTCTGGAAAACAAGATTCATTGAGTCAATAGTTATATAGTTTGGAGAGGGCGGGTGCCAGTTCAGGTGCACATTTCTTCAAGACAATGGCTAGTATCCCATCTCCACTACTAGCCTTGTGGGGTTCAAAATGAGAGATAATGCCCAGTACCAATGAAGGGTTATGTGCAACCCGCTCAACAGTGCTTCAGTTCTAAGAGGGAAATCGGGTATGGGTACACCGGAAGAGTTGTGCGTTGAATTGAATGAAAATTTCCGAGCAAAGCATTCAGGCTTCTCGGCAGAGGAGGTCAGGACCTCAAACTAGTTGAACAAAGGAGGTATAGAGGGTATTGTTAAGATCGCTCTCGCATAGACGCCAATAATCGTTGGAGCCGAATTTGCGAGATGCAATACGTTCCTTCATTCGAGCAGCAAATATTGACTTCGTTGAGGATACGCTTACATTCGTTACGGGCAGAGTAAAAGTGAGGTATATTGCAGTCGGACATGTCGCTACGGAATAGGTGGAAGAAGTGGTTCTTATGAGCAATGGCGGCTGAGCAAGCAGCGGATAACCAAGAGGAGGAGGCGATTTGACCTTAAATTTCCTTGAAGGGATGAAAGCGTCGATTCTAAATTTAATCCATGAGGAGACCTCCGAAGCGCATTCTTGAACGGGGAGCGTAAAGAGAACATCCCAGGGGACATCTCGGAGGAAATCACGGAACGAGTCCCAGTCAGCTCGTTGAAAGCAGAACGAGGTTCTAGTAGTAGGAGGTTCTTTGCAAGGGGTGGAGTTGAAGGAGATGTTGACAGACACTACAGGATGATCGGAGTTACCAAGAGGTCAGAGCTGCGTAGCGCTACAAGACTCGGGAATGGAGGTAAAACACAGATCGAGAAGTGAGGTCTTACCGTCCTGGTTTTAGGCAAAACGCGTGGGGAAGTCAACAATCCGCGTGAGGGATTGTGAAACTGAAAAATTAGGTGTTTGAATGTCTGCAAGGTCAGTAGTAGCATTCTTAAGCCACTTGATATGATGGGGTTTAAAATCGCCAAACACTAATATGTGAGCAAAAGAATGGAGCGAGAGCGAGAGAGAGAGAGACTTGTCTATGCTGTCAGAAATGCTATCAAGTATTCCATAGTCTTGAGGATGGACAGCGAATAAAGAAAGAAGAGATAGCTTACAGCATTGAGAAGAGATAGCCGGAGACACATGTACGAATGGTCTGGCGATTCGCGAGATAACTCTCTAGCCAGTGGGAGATGGTCATTGACGTAAACACCAAGGCCATGCATGTGGGTTTGAATGTCTTTTCTGAGGAGAGGAAGGTAGCCAGGGATCGAGAGATCAGAGGAGGGAAAAGACGAGTCAAGGTTGGTCTCACACAGAGCCAGTATATTCGGCCAATTTGCAGTGAGGAAAGATTCCACACTGCAGAAATTGGACCTAATGCCACGGATTTTGAAGAATGAAATGTTGAAGGGTTTAGGTGATTTTTGAAGGGCCGGTTTAGGTTTACTTTTTTGATCTTTGTTATTTATCGTGTGGAATTATGGTTGGAAGATGAGAAGACCTGAAGTAAAAGAAGCAGACGGTTATCGACCGTGACGTGGGCAGAGAGAAGTTGGCACAGCCTGCATCATAATGTGGCCTCAGGGTTGCACACCGGAGGTGACTGCAGGGACACCTTTCCATGCGCGACATGGCATACAGACACCCCGGTATTATACAACAGTTGATCAGAGCAACCGCCCAAGATGCTACGCAAGAGTTAGGGCTCCTAACTACCAGTCGGAAACAGCAACCAAGAAACTGTCAACCGTGTACCCTCAGAATGAATAGGTAATACCACAGACTGCACACATCACGGGAGAAACACGGCGATGCTTTCATTTCAGCAAGGAAATATCAAGTTAAGCTACATTCATCTTCTTGGTCTTGGTTCTCATCTGCATTCTTGGCCGCTATAGCCAACAGGAATCCCTTTTCCGGCTGTACCAGAGCTACGCGTCTGATTGCAACAGACGTCTCTTTGTATCAGCTCGTAATGTGTGCAAGCGTGTCTTCAAATAAGCGAAGTTACAGTTCGCTGATAGAATGAAACAACGTATAGCGTCTCGCAAGTTCGGTTCTAGAGATTAACAACACCAAGTCCTCAATGCCTCCTTAATTCAAACAATTCGAAGTCCTGACATTTAAAGTAGATAAAGTTGAATGCTTTGCTCGTAAATTCTCTTCCAACTAAGCATTCAACTCATTTGGGGTACCCACACCTTATTTTCCATTTAGAACTGAATCTCTACTGAGTGATATCCATATAACCCCGTCACAAGTCTCGCTCATTATTTCTTAATTAGACTCCTAGAAAGCAAATGGAGGTGACGGGACTCCAGCTGTCGTCCTAAATAAATGTGCCCCCGAGCTGACTGCAGTTCTCTTCAAACACTACAACTATTGCCTTGTTGCTTCCTGATTTCCTGCTTGTTGGTACTCCTCCTCTGGAGTACTTTTTTGAGATCACTAGAGAACCTTTTTACCCTTCTAACTATCGCCCTGTTAGTCTCCTACCGATTTTCGGCAAAGTATTCGAGGCTTTATTCAATCCTGAAGTAGGTAAGCATCTTACCTCTCACGACCTACATTCTGACAAACAATATGGCTTCCGTTTTGCCATTTCTATCGCTGATGTGCTAACGCCCACCACTGAATGTGTATATCAAGCTCTTGATTATGACGGCGAATAGATATCTCGAAGGCGTTTGAGAGGGCTTGGCACGCCGGTTCTTACGTAAGCTCCAGGAATACGGTATTGTTTGATTTAATCTAATCGTTCCTATCAAATCGTGAAATGAAGGTCGTTTTGAACGGACCCGCTTCCAAATCCTTTCATACGAACGCGAGTTCCCTCAAGGCTTTATTATGGTTCCTACGCTGTTTCCAATTTTCACCAATGCTTTTCCTGGTGTCATCACTTTCCAAGTAGGCATTTATGCGGACGACACTACCGTTTACTACTCAATAGCAAATCCGTCAGAGCTGACAAAGTTAACCTGGATGCTGCCCTTGGCAAGGTTTTCCAATCTGTGGTTAACCGGGACAGGAAATGGCTCGTAAATCTTAATGCCTCCCCAACGAAGCAACTCTCATTTAACTGTCATAGAAAAACTTTCCTGTTCACCATCAGCATGGTTGATGCTAGACTTATGCAGAGCAACACACTTCGCTTTCTTGGCCTTACATTTTCAACTGAGTTGAAGTGGAACGACTACATTGAATCAGTAGCTGCATCTACCGCAAGGGAAGTTGGGTCACTGTGTCGTGCCAAAAGTTTTTTCACGTCAGAGTCCATTTTGCACATATACAAATATATCATTCGTCCGTGCATTGAATACTGTTGCTATATCTGCTCAGGTGCGACTGCTACTCATCTCGAAATTCTCGAAAAAATGAAAAGAAAGATCTACAATGTAACCAATCTTGACTTGATATATCGACTTCAGTTACTTTCTCACCGACAAAATGTGGCTTCCCTTTGTCTTTTCTAGAGATATTTTCAGGGATACTACATTGACATGTTTTTTCCTGGTGCCGGAACTAGGTGAATTTAAGCGTGCTACTAGATTAGAATATAGGTCCCACACTTTTACTGTTGAATTATTTAAATGTAACCGCCACTTCTACTCCAGCTGTTTCTTTTCTCACACTTCATGCCTGTGGAAGAACTCCCTTCCGTTTACATACTTCCCTGATAACTACAATCTTCAAAAATTTAAATGCAACGTCAATCGCCATTTTCTACCTTCTTGAACCCCGTTCAGCTTTTATCCTTTCTCCGGTCCTCCTCTAACCAGCCTTTTCTCTCAACTACACTCACTGTAACTCCTGTGTACTAGGAGCATTTCCGGCTTGCTTGGGAGAGAAATAATTATATATATATAAATATATATATATATATATATATATATATATATATATATATATATATATATATATATATATACACACACACACACATATATATATATATATATATATATATATATATATATATAGGGTGATTGAAAAGTAACTCTTTTAACTATTTTATCTTCCGTCTGACATTAATCCATCATACTTTAAATAGGGAGTTACTTACAATCACCCTGCACGCGCGCGCACGCACACACACACACACACACACACACAAACACACACACACACACACATATATATATATATATATATATATAATTATAGTTTGTTATATGTAAATAGTTTATTATATATAAATAGTTTGTTATATGTATTTTTATAAGATGTTACATTTTTGTGTTTCAAAACACGGTCAACAAAGTATTTCTTATTCTAACAGTTAAAATATCATCCTTGAAAATGGCTAAATGTATATCCGAAAACGTTCGGCTAAAAAGAACATTCGGCCAGTTTGTATATAATTTATCATCCGAAAAGAAAAACATTATTAGATCGCAAGAGAAATTGTATAAAAAACTAAATAAAAGCACCTTGTCAGTCGTTTTTAATGAAATGTGCATATATATATATATATATATATATATATATATATATATATATATGTATATATATATATATATATATATATATATATATATATGTATGTGTATGTGTATGTGTGTGTGTGTGTGTATTTTATTTTTAGTTTACTATATACATTTTAATAAAGTTTAATAAGTTAAATCCGGCGTCCGTTGTTTCCGGGACCGTTAAGGCCATCAACTTAGCTCAGGAACAAATAATAATAAAACCAAACGAAATCGACATCATAAGCACTCCCGTAAATCATTACTATTTCACAATGAAGAAGCATGGATAAAAAAAGATTGGATTTTTGACACTACAATGGGAAGATTTGACGGAGCAGAGGCATGCGAAATCATAGGTATTTACTTACTACATGAACTAAGCAAATAATAGATAGAAATGACATAGGACTCTGCAGGGACGACGGTCTCATAATCTTAAGAAACTGTAACAAATAAAACACAGACAAAGGTATAAAAGCAATAATAAAGATTTTCAAAAATAACGGATTCGACATAGATATAAAAACTAACCTAAACGAAATAGATTTTCTAGATGTTACCTTCAACCTAAGAAAAGGCACATATAAACCATACAGAAAACCCAATGATAAACCACTTTATATATATACATCTTCCAACCACCCATCTTCTATAATCAAACAGATACCAAAATCGATTAACCGCAGGCTTCTCGGTAATTCCTCCAATCAATCCATATTTAACAAATCTATGAAAGACTATGAAACAGCCCTAAACGATAGCGGATTCCCAGCAACACTCACATAATCACCACAGAATACAAAAAAGGCCAACTGGAAAAGAAATATCATATTGTTCAACCCACCGTACAGCAAAAATGTAAAAACAAACGTAAGAAAAATATTTTTCAAACTCTTATACAAACACTTCCCGGAATCAAGCACCCTACACAAAATGTTCAACAAAAACACAGTAAAAATCAGCTACAATTGCACCGAGAACATGGCACAAATAATAAAAAAAGCACAACAGGAAACTTATCAACAAACAACACGAACAAATTAAATCCACGAGCAACTGCAGAATAAAGAACGTATGTCCCTTAAAAGTTAATTGTTTACAAAACAACGTAATATACCTAGCCATGATAAAATCACCAGATAATGAAGAAAAAGTATAGGAGTAACTGAAGGACCCTGGAAACAAAGAAAGTATGCAAACAAAACATCTTTCACAAATAGTAAATATGCGAACAGCACAATGCTTTCTAAGTATATCTGGGAAATTAAAAACTAAACGCACACCACACCAAAAATATCTTGGAAAATAAGGAAAAGATCATCAGTTTACAGCAACCACTCAAAAACTTGCAAACTTTGCTTGGAGGAAAAAATAGTTATCATTACCTTCCCAGACCAAAATAAATTATTAAATAAAAGATCCGAGCTCATCTCAAAATGCACACATGAAAACAAATTTTTACTACGTTATTTAAAAATCGAAAACGGAAAACATAAAGTAAAATAATAAGAAAATAAGTAAATAAACAAAACGACAATAAAATAAGCAAAATAAATTAACCCAAACAAATTACCAAATCACACCTGTTAGAATAGACGATATAAAATAAAAAATAAGAAAGAAATTCAATGAAACCAAATAAATAAAGTAAATAATAAACAAATTAGCAAACCATTATGACCAAAATGTTAGTTAGACTATAAAAATTAAACCAAAAATCGGACGAAAAAAAAGCTATAACTGTTATATAACGATAAAAAAATTCTACGTTACTTAAAAATCGACAACTGAAAAGAGAAAATATACAGTAGAACAAATAAATAATAACAAGTAAAATAAATTAATCTGAATTCATCCAAATAAATAAACTAACAAACCGATCCCGATAATCAATCCAAATAAATACCTGAACTAATAAACAAATTAAAAACTGTTCCCGCCAAAATAATAGTTATAATAAACTACAACAATCAACTCCAAAATTGAATAAATAGCTTTAATTATCTTCCCAAACCAAAACAAAACTATTAAATAAGCGATATAAACAAATTTTTACTACGTTAATAAAAACACCGATCAAAATAAAAATAAAAATAAAAAATAAAGTGATAATAGAAATGTCTCTTTTCTCCAGATAATCAACAACCGTTATTTAAACTATATATTCATTAAGAAAACATTTTATTAAATGGATTAGAAACACTTCCAAAAGATTTCAGCAAGCTGGAATATTAATTAGAAATTAAAAATTAAAAAGATGAGCAAAACTATGTGAATCGCTTACATTTAAAGTCTGCATTTTTGTTTTACATAATTGCCAGTCAAACGATATTTGTACACGTGTAAAAACCAAAATGACAGGTGTTCATTTTTTGCTAAGCTGTGTATACTGCAATTGATATAAGTCATTGTGGATGCAAATGGTTGCCGTTAGAGACTAAACTGAAAACAAACGTCTTGAAGTTTTAAAGAATCGCATCGTTGAATCCTGTAATTATAGAGAAGGAGACAAAAAGCTATCAAACAATTTGGAGTGCACGTCTCCACCGGGCGACAAATTATTTACGAATGGAAGACATTTGGTATAACGGCATCGCAATCAAGAAGTGGACATCCGCGAAATATTACTGCAAGCGCAAGTAGATATCTAGTTCGGCATGCCAATTTGAATCCTGTTGTGACATCTGCGGTTCTTCAAGGCTCCCTGGCCAATTTTGGAATCAATATGCATTCATTTACAATGGGACGAAATATGAATGCTGCCGGTTTTCATGCAGAATGCCTAGAATAAAAACACTGGTTTAGAAAACGCACAAACAACCTCGGCTCAACTACGCCAAAACACATATTAATAAGCTGAAAGTGTTATGGTAAAAGTTTTTATTTTATTTGGGTGAGTCCAGAGTAGAGATTTTTGGGAGAACGATAAGCGGTATGTCTAGCGAACTCCTGATATTTTTTTGAAGAAATTCCCAACGGAACTGGTTCGAAAAATTAAATTTCAAGTCTTGAAATGTCCAAGTCGAAATCCTGTCTAAAATTAGACACATATGTGTCTAAAATTAGACACATATAAACTAGGGGTAAACAAACACGTGGATATTTTAAATCTACATAAATATTTTAACAGTTAAAAATATTTTAAGAAATATTTCTTGAGTTATGGTCAAAAAACCTTTTAAACAACATTTAAGGCACTATCATCAGTCTTCCGCCAAAAATTCAAACAAAGTCGCATTGCACATCACGTGACATGCACGCTTCACGACAAACGCTGTAAACAAACGCTGTAAACAAACACACAAACACAGTATCTCATTTGATTTCTGAGGAAAGACCTAGGTGGTCTGAAATATTAAATAAATAAATATATACAAAAACACAGAAATAAATACTTTCATAAAAAAAACACCCAATTTTGTTTCATTTATTTTATCCAGATATTATATACATATCAAGAAAGTATACGTGGCCTCTCATTATGCTATATATATATATATATATATATATATATATATATATATATATATATATATATATATATATATATAAGAAGTAATGTATTTATTATTTATTAATCCGACAGATTTTATCACTTTAATCGTTAATTTTAGTGGATACCTATATTTGAGTAGACGCCCCGTTTATTTATTAAACACTATATCTATTTGTTTACCGCCATGAATATGTTTCTTTAATAAGAGTAGTATCTACACAAAAATGTGTATCCACTAAAAATAACAAAATAACTTTTAAAGTTATAATATATATATATATATATATATATATATATATATATATATATATATATATATATATATATATATATATATATATATATTATAAATTTGAAAGTTATTTTATATATATATATATATTGTGTCGACATACATTTCAATATTGCCTGGTGACAAGCAGTTTCACAGCTTAAATGATCACCAGAACACGTTTTATATCTACAGACAATCGTAGATATTAAGTATAGTTCTTTCATGAATATAGAAATTCTTAAACAATAGAATTATATACATATACGTGTGTATGTGTGTGTGTACCTGTAATAAATTTCGTAAAGAATGTATTTCAAGAAAATTTACAATTTATATATTATATTTATTTTATTTAAAAAAAATATGCCGTTTTTTTTTCTTCCAACTTTGTATTTATTTAGGAAATAAAACGATACGCCATAATTTAAACCGTGCTTCTAGTTCATGACATTTACGGGAAAGAATTTTCTTTAAACGTAAGCTAATACTGGAGCTGTCATCATTTTTCCAATCTCAGCGCTTTCATTGCCGGAAATAATTCTTTGCAGCATTATATTTACAGCTCTTGTAAGATATCTTTCCCAAGAGTTAGTAATATCTATTTACATTATTTTTCTTAATGCTTCTAGGAAAAAAAATTACATTAAATATTCCATCTTTAATTCAGAACGAATGGGCATTCCGGTGTAATTTTATTGTTTCTATTTTTCCCTACAAATTCTACCAGTGAATATTTTTAGGTGTAAATAAAAATAGATTCGAGTTTATATACTGGGTAACACTTTGAAATGTAGGCGTTTTATTTGTCCAACAATTCAACATCAAATAAATCGTAAATATTGCTTTATAAAACGTATGTAGTA
The DNA here is from genome assembly GCA_964036315.1 of Acanthosepion esculentum. NCBI lineage: Eukaryota > Metazoa > Mollusca > Cephalopoda > Sepiida > Sepiidae > Acanthosepion > Acanthosepion esculentum. Next base: position 149,683,931 of record OZ038476.1, on the reverse strand, counting down.
AGCTAGGTCACACGCATATACTTTGATACACAATCCTACGTAGGTCAACACAGATACGTAGTATAGTATCGCTGGCAACTCGTAGTCGAGGATACCCGTCTACTACCCTATTGCAGACGCTTTCTCAGGTGCATTTGTTTATATTCAACACCCACGGCGCACACCTGTAGTTTATACTGCAACTATGTTGAGCACACCTTAGTTACAGGAAAGAGCGTTTGAACACAGGCAGCACGATGATTGTGCTAGCAAAGCTATCGACGGCCCAAAATTTCACTCCCAAGGCTTGGGTTAACCCGTAATATGGTTTTCAGATACTTTCCAAAGGTGCTACGATCGACCCATCCAGTACGATAACAGGAAGTCTACTTCCTGACAAATCGACCATGGTGCCCATCACAGATACAGATGCTCATACCTAACTCTGTCGAACCCGACATGTATAGGAGTTCCGGATTGGTCATAAAACCGACTTTCCACTACCTAAAAGTGAGCTATGAAGCTGTTGGTTTCTTTTCGCCTCCAGGCTATGGACAGCCAAACAAAGGCCTCATATGTCAATTATCTAACACCAGATTCTAGACAATTCTGAAAGCAGACTTTTCATTGTTATATACCGAAAATAAAGCTTCACAAAAAGTAAAAGCTTTGTATAGTTTCTCAGTAGAATAAATTATATGCCTTGTCAATTTTTTGACTATTCATATCTTTTTCTCAGACTTAGCCATAATATCCTTTAATAAATGAATATATATGAGTAAATGAGCACCTACTGAATATTCACCTCTCTCCACTAGTAAATTTGATTCCGATACAAAATTTCTTTAGCGCTAGAGAAAACGTGAGTTTATGTAAATTATTTCCGTGTTTGTCAATTCTTTCTAAAATCTGCAGTTGAAATAAGCACTAGATTTTATGTAGTTTATTGCAATTTAGCAAATGAAAAATACAAACACATCATCTGGCGAATTAATAATACGATGAGACAATTTTCAAATGAGAAAGAGGTATAGAATTATATCTGAAGGCAGAGCGTTTTGTTGGCCAGTAAAGACGACTGGATAAAAATTATATATGAGCTATTTTAGAGAAATCAGCCATCGTTTATAGTGGAAGAGCAGATAGATAGATAGATAGATAGATAGATAGAAAGAAAATGTAAAGTCTTCCAGCTATATATATATATATATATATATATATATATATATATATATATATATATATATATATATATATATATAAAGAAAGAACAATCAGATTTATAATCCACAGTTCTTTAGACTTTTTTTTTCAAACCAGTGCTCGATACACAGAAGTGCATAATATTTTATATATTATTCATTATACTTTTAAATAATAATATTATAATATATATATATAACGATTTAGATAGATAGATAGATAGATAGATAGATAGATAGATAGATAGATAGATAGAAGGAGAAACAGATAGATAAATAGGGACTTCTCTACGTGGAATAATAAGATGAATGTTAATTTGATTCCCGTTAATTGCATCGCACATGTGGCATTTTGCCAAACTAAGACAATCTTTTAAATACCTGAGCAGCTATAGGGAGGCCCACAAATACCCGTTCAGACATTCATATCCTTATTTTTGGATCAATATTATTTCATAAAATCCACGTTATTGGCAAAAATGCCAAGCGTCGTTAAATCAACTCCCAATTTTTTTATATGCACCCTTTTCAACGCATATCTATTTAAAAGAAAGGTCCTTTTGTTCAAAGTCACTCTTAACAGATTTTTATCTCGTAAAATCGACTCCAGAATAATCCGCCTTAAATATTTCATTCAATGTCATTTACTTTTTTCACATCAGCAAGGCGTCAACCCTTGCATGGGGTATTTCTGCCTTATATGGTCTGGAGCCCCTTCTTTTTGTCTCAAGGTTCTTGATAAAATACAGAGACGGATATGCAATGTAATTGGCCCTGATCTGGCATCTCGTCTGCAGCCGCTCTCTCACAGACATGCCGTCGCCTCCCGCTCTCTTTTTTTTACAAATACTTTCACGGTAACGGCTCCGACGAGCTGCTCTCGCTGGTTCCCAGACTTCGTGAATTCAAGCGTCCTACGAGGCTGGCATCTCGCTCTCACACTTTCACTGTCGAAACTGTTAGATGTAGCCGTCTCTTCATATACTCCAATAGCTTCATGTCTCGCACCTCTCGCCTGTGGAATTCCCTCCCATTTTCCTGTTTCCCTGATAGCTATAATCTCCAACTATTCAAATGTAATGTCAATCGACGTCTCCAGATGCCTTGGTCTATTCCCTTTCCTTCTCTTCATCCTTTCCTCTATCACTCCTATTTGCTCTCGCTCCAACATTCTGCAACTCCTTGCGTGCTAGTGGCTTCCCGCCTTTTTCTTTTTTTATTATTAAAGCCTCCATTATTTTTAACCTTTTTTTTATAGGTGGAAGCAATTAATGTATTTGTGTTTTCTACTAGTATATTTCTAATGTAGTCTGGTAAATTTTTGTGTCTGTTTAAATGGGTTCTAATGGAGCTGTGATCGGATAGGTGTAACTTAAGACGTCTGGATAAGCATGTGGTTGTGTAACCGATGTAATTATTTCTGAGTCCGGTTTCGTTAGGAACGCAGTTCCTTAAGGGGCATTTGAACTCATAGATAATGTTCGTTCTTTGCAATTTTGACTTAACAGGTGTGTTGTTATTTTTGAGGATGAGGTTAGCTGTCTTAAATTTTTTATAATAGATAATTAATTTGATTTTTTTATTTGGGTCGATTGGGGTGGTGTATTTCTATATAATATGTCTTAGTGAGGATTCGTCTTGTTATGTAATTCTTACGTTAAACCTATCCGATCAAAGCGCTCGGAAAAATAAAACATTTGGACAGTTCTTACACAGACTTTGTCCATCAAAGAAAGCTCTTGTTCATACACAAGAAAAATTAAATAAAAATCTTAACCGTAGTACCTTGTCTGTCGTTTTTAATGAAACTTGCATAAAAGAAAGATTGCTGCCTAAATATATATATATATATATATATATATATATATATATATATATATATATATATATATATATATGTGGACATTGAGGCAAAACCAAGCGAAGACGGAATGTTTCATGCTTCAACGCAATCTTTCATTTCGCTGTCCACTTTTATATTTACAGACGCATTAATCCTGATATTGGGTGAAAGTGCTCCCATAAATATAGGATGCCTTAAAACTATATTTATATCTGTTGTGGTGGGATCCACCTAATCTGCATAGGTGACTACCAACTATATAAATAATGGTTGATACCGGAAGACGAGAGAAAAAAGGAATCACGAAATCCAACTAGAGACTCTGATCGACTGCGACTAGTCAACACATTCTCCAGGAACGTCTTCCCAGAAATATACAGAAATACTATATGTACTTATTGTGTACACTTTCTTGTTATAATACATTCTTGTTCCAAGTACATTTTGTGTTGCATTATTATTCCATGCAATAGGCGAGATTCAACATTGAGTCAAGACTCAACAATATCATATATATATTCTGAGAAATATATTTCTATTTCACTCTCTTGATTATTAAAATTTCTCCTTTTTGCATTTGTGATGAAAAAATATTTGTATGCGGCATATTAAGCAAAACCTTTACTTAAAAAGAATTTCTTATTCATACACGATGAACACACATTTCACTTGTAAATCCCTTTCATTTGCTTAATTAATTTGGTTTTCATAATTTCTTTTCATTTTCAATTCGCACTGATTAAAAACACATATGTTTCTCTTACATTGCTTTCGACATCATTTTCTACAGAATTTATAGTAGAATTAATCAATATATTACAAGGTAATATTTGTTGGCTGGGACACACACACACACACACACATATATATATATATATATATATATATATATATATATATATATATATGTATGTATGTATGTATGTACGTATATGTATATATGTATGTATGCATATATATAGTGTATATATATATATATATATGTGTGTGTGTGTGTATATATATATATATATATATATATATATATATATATATATATATATATATATATATATATATATATATATATATAAGCTGCACAACATCCCAAAGTATAAGTTAGATATGATATAGATAAATATGGGTTAGATGTGGTATAGATAAATAGATTTATTTCAAGAAAAATTTTGTTATCTCCCTTCTTTACTCTTAATGAGAAACTGATCAAATGCCATGACGGGAAGACACTTTCTATCTCGTAGATTTTTCCCATTACACACGCGGCGAATGACTGTGTCCAAATTTTTTTAAACGCTAATCTTTTACACAGTACCACAGCATGTTTTAAAAAAATTAAGGGAATAAATTGTTTCGCCTCTCCAAGAACGAGATGTTCACCAAGAATTCCGATTAATGTTAAGCTTAAAATTACACATTGAACAACATAATGACATTTTCACCCCATTCAACAACATTTGAATAAATTACTATAACTTGAAGATTTCAAATTTCATTTCATTATAACATAAATTTGTAAACCTAAACGGATGAACTCCTTCAGTCAAGCCAGAAATATATTTTAATTTCCACTTTAAAAGCTGAATGCCTAAAGCTAATCGATCCACCATTAGTTCTTTCATTTTTTAAATTTTGCTTAATATAGTTCAACCAAAGAATGAAATCTTAATATTGGAATATTTTGTTGTACCAAGCTTTCATTTGGGATATTCCTCTATCTTGACAAAAGCATTCAAAATTTTATTATATCATTTTTGACCCAAACATAAGTCACGATTACGTGTGAAGAATTAGCAGCCAGTGGACATTTCTCTTCCATATTGAATCTGTGTGCTAAACTTCCCAGAGCTGCTTTTCTGATAAGTAACGAATGAAAAGTTAACATTCTTAATATTATAGTAGTTGAATGTATGAGTTATTTCCATGCAATAAATATGCCACAATAAGAAGAATGCTCTTTACTTCTCGACAGACAAATGGATATTATAATTGTATTACAAGATTAACTGTCAGATGGAAAGTTAAAACTGGAGATTGTCTTCTGATCGATTTGGGGACCGAATTGAGAATGATCAATGCGAGAAGTAATTATATTTGACAGGACAACGAATTTGGGGACGTTATTCATTTGGAAAGACTCGTACGAGGGAAACAGGATGGAAAGATGCGGAAAGGGACGATGACAAAGCCTCCCCGAGGTTAAGATTAAAATCCATTTATTTATTTATTAATTTTGGCTGCACTATTTGTACGTGTCTTAAAACTAAGGGATCTCAACCCATTACTCCTTTCTCAATACCCTTTCTCTCTGTGTATCTTTCTCTGCCTATCTCTCTCTTTCTATCTCTCTACTCTCTCTCTCTCTCTCCATTTACCTTTCTTTATCACTCTCTAATTTGCCTCGCCCTCCATCTATCGATGCAAAAACAAACGATAGATGTCTACGTACATCAGCATTTCTACTTTATCATAAATTTACCTAAACATTTTTTTATTCTAAAAAGCTTTGAAATTCGGTGTTGACTTCGTAAAGTCTTTTCCAACACCGAAATTATTATATTTGTTCGCTTCGAGCATGATTAAACCTCACCGGAAAAGGCACGTCAAAACTAAAAAGTGGCGGATGATGACGGAAAATGCCGTCATATTGTTTCTGTATAAGTTAATTAGAAGCTAATTGGCTTCGTTTTCCGATACTGCCAGATGTTGCTACGCTCAGGGATTCACACAAACATACACATACAGCCTTTTCAAAATCTTAAGACCAGATACAAAAGGGTATAAATACTATTAGTTTAATCAAAATATATTTGCGAAACATTTACATTTAAATAGAAAATGTAGTTTATCAAAAAAAACAAGTGAACATTTTAATATTATAACTGATTAATTTAAACATACATTGAAAAAAAAGTATTTTTGGATTCTTCATAAAGATAAGACCATTTAAATAAAAACAGCAAATACAGAACAAATAAGTCACAACGACAATTTAATTCTCAGTATATCCTCCATTTTTGCGAATTACTTCAAAAATTCGCTTTGGCCTAATTATTAACTTCTGCATGAGGGTGCTTGGGATGCTCGCTCAAGATGCACAAACTGCAGTACAAAGAGCATCCACAGTTTCAAATTGCGATCCATGTTTATAAACATCCTTTGCCATCCATCTCCAAACATTCTCGATTGGGTTTCGATCTGGAGAGCATTGTGGATTGCAGCATTGTCCTGCTGGAAAATCCAGTTTTCTCCACATAGATGAGGGCCTTCAGTAATTAGCAATTCCTAACGTAACATGTCAATGTAACTAGCTTTTTGACGACCTTTTATCTCTTGTAACTCAAGAGTTCCATTCTACGAAAATTAACCCCAGACCATAATCCACCTCCACTGTGTCGTGTTGAGACAATTTCTTTTGGGACATCTTTTGCATGCCTGTAACGCTGAAAACCGTCTGGGCCATCAAGATTGTATTTTTCCTCGTCTGAAAACAACATTTTCTTCCTTTTATGATCATCCCAAGTTTGATAATCGGAAGTAAATTGTAAACGGGAGGTTTTATGGCGAAGAAGAAGGCGAGGCCTCTGCAGCCGTTTCAAGTTCTTAAACTCTAATTTAAATACCGTCGAATTGTTTGAGAGCTGCATTCAGCATCTGTATTCACTTTTATCTGATTTGATGTTAGGCTTGAATCTCTCTTAACTTCTCGCCTAATGCGTCTGTGTAGATATGGTGAGATTTTATTGGGGCGACCGCTTGATTTTTTAGAAGCACACGCATCCGGATTTTTAATGAAATTAGCAATGACATTTCTGCTACGGCCAATTTCATTTGCAATGGCTCGTTGCGAAAGACCACGTCTTTGAAGTTCAATAATCCTGCCCTGTTCGAAATTAAAGGTTAAAATTTTACCCTACGCCATTTTAAAATCTGAAATTTAATACTGCAACTACGTAGATGTCTACACGTCTGAAGCTATGAGCACACTAACTAATACTAAAATTTTCATCCAGTAAGTTGTTGTTTTTTCACACATTGTCTTATCTTTATGACCAACCAAAAATCCTTTTTTCCATGTTTGTTTAAATTAATCAAATAAAAGCTTAAAATATTCACTTGTTTGTTGATAAAGTACATTTTCTAATTAAACGTAAATGCTTCGCAAATATATTTTGAATAAAGTAACAGTATTTTATATTTTTCTTTAAACCTTTTGTATCTGGTCTTAAGATCTTCACCAGGGGTATACATATACAAGGACAGTCTCTCTCTCTCGCACACGCACACACACACACACACACACACACACACACACACACACACACACACACACACACACACACATTTTGGGAGTTAACAAATTTGCCTATAGTTGGGACCTAACAGTTGCTACCACCCCAGGTGATGTTGGACCTGGGAACAACAGCAATTAACAGAGACCTTGCACTCAGATGTAGTTTATCGTCATAGGCAGGGCGCCTCATGGGGGTTCTTACCCCTCTGCAGTATTGCAGACGGCGTATTCTATATCCTTACCTTTTCTATCGAGTACTTTCTGACAAAACCTGCCTGCCTAAAACGCCTTTCCAGCTGTAAACTACGGAAGAAGAACCAGCAATTTTGGTACCTAAAAGCTCTTACACTTTAATACTACATTTTATATATATATATATATATATATATATATATATATATATATATATATATATATATATATACATATATATATATATATATATATATATATATATATATATATATATATATATATATATATATATTCTGTTTATAAGTTTTTATGGATCTATTTATTTCAATAAAGGCTCTGTTTCTTAATTAAACAGTATTAATTACATTTATCGGCCGGAATGTTCGAGAAATTTCGTACCAAATATGCATCTTCGAACTGGAATCAATCCTATATCCTATACGAAATCGTCATAGCCAGGCGGTAAAAGCAATAATTTTGTCTTTGCTAAAGTCAAACTCTTCTATGGCTGAACGGTTATACCCCATCAGGTCATATATATATATATATATATATATATATATATATATATATATATATATATATATATATATATATATATATATATATATATGTATGTATGTAATGTATATATCCAGTTTTCAGTTCGCCCTGCATTTGCGAGAAATATAAAAAAATATCACAAGGCCAAATGCTATAAAATTTGGAATTTGGCTCCTGCAAGAAATATTTACGCATGGCCAGTTGTATGTTGCATGCTCAAGAGTAAGAATTCCAAAGAATTTATTATTCGCTGTTAAAAAGGAAAAATATATCTCTTACAAAATCATGTTTACCCTGAAGTCCTATTTAAAATTAACTTAAATTAAAGAAATTATTAAACCGCGGAGTAGGGTTTTGCAAAAATATTTTTCGAAACAAATCATCTTATTTAAACTTAATCGATTGGTTTGGGAAATTGAACGAATCGATTGGTTTGGGAAATTGAACGATTGAATTTTAGCGCTAACTTCAACAATATTAAATATTTTGAGAATTTCAACACGCGTCAGTATTTAATAATTTGATATCCTTAATTTTTATTATGGATTCAGAGTAGATGTCATCACTGCCAATTCCAGATCTTAGTTTCTCTTTTGGAAATATTTATCTTGAGTTCTATTTCTTGAAATACTTGGTAAAGTTGACAGTGCCAGCTTTAAATATGTTGATAGTGTGGGTTGCTTCCTAGAGACACCAACGAACCTCTAACCACTGAAAAATCTAAAAAAATAATAACGTTATAACAACTGAGGAGTTTTGTTTATTTTCAGAAGTAATGAGGCTGCTTTGAACTAATTTGAAACAATTTTGAGTATTTTGGTACTTCTAATTAACTTTTAAATTCGATGGAGTCTCTTGAAGGATGTAATGTTCGGTTTGGATTGGTTTGTTTTGTTTTGTGACATATTAACCTCAATTGGTTATTTAATGCTGACAAGATTTTTTATTTCTGGTAATATTTTCTTACTGATACTAAATTTCTAAAAGTATTTCTGGTATTAAAATCTATTTTTACACTTTCATAGTGTTTTGAGTCAGGTTGTGGGGTCAACTATTTGCCTATAGCTGGGACCCTAACAGGTGCTACCAGCCCGGGTTAAGGCAGACCTGGGAACATCAGCAATTAAGAGATGGTTCCATGCTCCTCAAAACCTCCGGATCAGAGGCCATGCTGCTAAATCCGGCCCTGGATGTTGATATTTCGTTCAAGATCATTATTACCCCAAGTGTGTATACCTATATCATCGGTATAGCCTACCCTTATCATGAATACATTAGCCTCAGAATCGAAACTGGAACGCTTTGTTTCTCTTAGTAGATTCGTTGGGATGACGTATGGAATTTTTAAAGAATCTCTGCCCATTTCTTCACAAATGTGCTTTGTGTATACGCAGCGGAGATTCAAGGAATAGATTACATAGATTTGGGTTTCTTATTTTCTCCGTGTCGTATTCCTCATAAAGTTTGAAATACATCGATATTGGGATATTTCTAAGGGATGTACGACTGTCGGAATCGATATATGTCCTCATTTAAAATCATATTATCAAGACGGTCATCCGCTGAGTATTGTAGAAATGATTCCGTTTCACTATCCAAACATAATCTACCCGCAAAAACCAATGTATATCCCAGTTAGTAAAATAATACGATATTCTAAGCCAATGCATTCAGGAGAAAAGACAAGACCTGGTGATCGTAACCAAGAGAAAAAAAGGGGCAGCCAATTTGGAGACATGGTTTTGGAGATAGAAAAGGAAAGATGCCTTGCCAGCTTGGAGAAATAGTTGTGGAGATGAAAGAAATAAAAGGATATACTAGCTTGGATATTTGGATGGTTGTGAAGAGGAAATAACATGATAAATACGTTCCGGTTAAAAGATGTTATTGTGTAAGAAAGAAAATGGAAAAAAACTACCATTTTGGAAACGCGTCTGTGAAGATGATAAAAGAAAGAAATGCCTGACAGATTCGAGAAGCGGTTTTGAAGAGAAACTTGTGAAAGGGCTTCGCAGCTGTGAGACATTTTTGTGAAAACCAAAAAGAAAAGATAAAATAAGAAAATATCAGGAATTTTCCCGGCAACTCACTAAAACTCTAAATTATGAACGTTAAATTCGGATCAGTATTACTTGGACCGCACAGAACGGTGCATAATTCGAGATTAGTTGAAATGGATATTTAATGAAGAAATGTAAGGGACTTGAACACGGTGGTTGGTGTGTCTCCGAATATGTACTATATGTTGCTGGTGATAGAATTTTTCTGAGTGAAGACGACAACGACAACGAAGAAGAAGAAGAAGAAGAAGAAGAACAAGAAGAACAAGAAGAAGAACAAGAAGAAGAAGAAGTGAAAACCTGACACCCAAATCTAATAATAGAAACGCCTAACCAAAGTTAAAGACTTTTGTGACAACATCAAGATAATTTAAAATGAGGTAAACTAAAAAAAGCCTGAAAATTCTTTGATTGTCACAGATGCTTCTATCCAAAATCTCAAAGAACCATTTGCCCATGCATTGAATATGGCTGTCACATCAGGTTTGGTGGCTGTGCTAAGTATGTAGAATCTTGATATGATACAAAGAAGAATCTGTAATGTTACTGGTCCTGATCTGGCATCTCGGCTTCAGTCACTTTCCCACCACCGTACGGTAAAATTCTGTGGTGTTCTATAAATTAATTAATGGAAATTCTTCTAAAAAGGGCCTCTTCTAATAAGTTCTTCTAATAACTGCCTCTTTTATTTGGTGCCTAGACTTTATGAATGTATGCGTACTACTAGATTCTCACAGTTGGAATGGTTAAATGTTACCGTAAGTACTATGCTAACATTTTTCTGTTAATCAAAACACAAAAGATTACGAACTAATCAACGTGACCACCACGTGGGAAGAGATGCTGATTGCAAAGATATCTCTGGTGATATTGGTAAAATCTGACCTATCCCTTGTTGCGGGGTTCTGCAAATAGCTCAAGATTCATGCTTACAATGTCCCACCAAGAATATATCTTAAAGAATGAAGTTGACTCAAAGTGTTTTTTCTGTACTCATGTTGAGAAGATTCCATTTAATATCTAAATGTTCTATCCCTTGCATTGAACTGACAAATAGACTTGATAGAATAGTAGAATAGATTCATTGGAAAGTAAGTCTATACTTTCACTTACACAAAATGGACAAAACGTATGAACCCAAATCATCACCAGTTCTCGAAGGTGACGGTGTTTATCTTGGTATGAGAGCTTACCATAAATGCCATGCGCAATATACAAGAAAATAGAGTAAATTTTTATCATAAAAGAAGAGCTGATTTTCTTTCCATCACGCTTTGTCATAATGTGAATTACTTATGCGTATGTCTCTTTTTTTGATTGAGTGACTTACATATGTGCTTATTCCATTTCATATACACCCCAAGAACACGCATTCACAAATATACACACAATTTTACAGATTTAAGAGACTGAAATAATACATTCCTCTCGACTGTAGTCTGGATAACCCTTACCTCAGGTCAATAATATAATCATGAATTTAGAGACAAGAAAACAAGAAAGAAAAAAGAAATATAAACTTATGAAGAGCTTAATTTCCGCTAAACTGTCTCCCTGCTTACATGTGTCTATGGCTGTGAAATATAAAAGTAATCAGATTTGTTTTTGCTTACCTAAAATCTCTGTCCTTTACTATGTTATTGATAATAATTTGTCTCTATTTCTCTCCGATGATATGCGTCTATTCGTGCCAATCATCTTCAGTCTATTAGTTTGAGCAACAATTTCCGTTTTATGTATTACCATTATTCTTTTAAAAATAAAGTACAATTACATTTTACTCAATTGCATATTCACCATTATTTCTCTGTTTTCTACCTGTAAGAATACGGTAAACTGTTATGCGTTTCATAGCTAATTCAAAAATACTTTGATGTGAATAGCTTTCCCTTCATGGCTTTATATATATATATATATATATATATATATATATATCATCACAGTCATGTGAACAACGCCCTGGTCTGAGTTCATCTTCCAAGACGTTTCACCAGAGCGAAACTTTGGAAATCCATGACACACTCTCCGGCCAGTTATAACTTCTTCACAATAAACACTATATACTTTACCTCGCGTAAACACCCATAGCATAATTTGATGTAAATGCACTTCAGTAAATTCATCAGTAGGATTTAGTAATATATACTTTAATCCAGAATGTAAGCTTCCACTTTAAGAATAAATTGCATTAGGTTTGTAAAATTATTTTCATTTTTCATGATACTAAATAATAGAACTGAAACGGATGTATCGTGTCTTTCCTCTTCTAATTCATAGTGCAAATCTTATATTTGAAGTTTCTGAGAAAGTTGCTTACTAGATATACCCACATTTGCCTTCAATTTTCGTTTCAAATCTCTCGTATTCTGTACAAGAAGATATGGTAAATCGGAATGTGTGACTCTTTGAAGTCCTTTTTACGATTCTTTCTGTATTTCAACGGAAGATATTTTCTAAATGATCTTCGGTCATTCACCGTGCTACTGTTTAGACGTTAAATTCTTACCATTCGAAGGCGAAGGATTATTAAACAGTTTTCTCTTAAATGATTTCAAAGTATATAAAGAGTATGTACAGTATAAGAAAGAGTTTCATATATGATCATACCATTTCAGTAAACAAACTTGATAAATACCCGCAATATGAGGATCTACAAATACAAATGAATAAATGTTGTATTAATCTAAATGTATTGGCAGCACTAAAATGATTAAGCATAATACTGATACACATTAAGACGATGACAGTAAATGCATATTAATCCGAAATAAAAAAGATTGTATGAATGTGTTCTGCTCAGATCCCTACAAAAGCACGTTCAATTCAATATACGCATTTCCTTGTGAAATATTTGTTAAATGTTTGCAACGAACAGAATATTAACCCTTTGAGCCCTGCGTTCCGGAACAATTTTATCGCTTCTGCCTGAGCGCCTCGAAAATAATTGGTATGTAATATTTCACGGTAGATATATGAATAGTTACAAGTGTTTACCCACGGTTCAACCGGTGGCTGGGTATTAAGTCATTTTTGTCTACCACTGTTCAACCGGTGGCTGGGAATTACGCCATTTTCCTCTACCACTGTTCAACCGGTGGCTGGGTATTAAGTCATTTTACTCTACCACTGTTCAACCGGTGGCTGGCTATTAAGTCATTTTTCACTACCACTGTTCAACCGGTGGCTAGGCATTAAGTCATTTTCCTCTACCACCTGTAGAGCGGTAGTCAGGGCTCAAAGGATTAAAATAAATAAGTCAAAATTTGAAACAATTCCGGACGTCTAAGCGGAGAACGTTAAAATAGAAGACTGTACATTTTTAGCAAAGTAAATGTGAATCTATTACTTTTTGTTCAAAATATCTAGTCGACAGAATTTAATGAGCCGTAAAATCCAACTTAGACGCATAATCATTACACTCATAATGAGTGTAATGTTTATTATTATTATTATTATTGTTATTAATGTTTATTCGGTCTAATTTGGCACTGCAAAACACAAGTTCAGATCATCCATTGAGGAATGAATTCAAAACTTGCATTTGAGTCGCACTTTGTCAACCTAAATTCTAAAAGAAAAGCCAAATACATAAAAACTTCTTCATTTTTTTCTAAAAACATCTGCTCGATGTATAAAACTCTTCATTCACGTTGTCCTGCGATCTTTCTCGCTCACTTGTTTTATTACATAATTCATAGTGATGCCGATCAGACGAAGATTATATAAAATCCAACCTATAAGCTTTCAATAATCGATATAAATCGCCTCTTTGTCGGACGTTTTCTATAGACATTTTTTCTAACTTCTTTTATTAATTCTATAAACAATTCATGACAACAAAAAAAAACGGAATAAAATCTTCATAACACCGAGCCGATTTGTCGCAATGTACAATTGAAAGTTTTTGACGCTGTTCAATGAATAAATAAGACATCAACTGAAACGAATTTTTAAGATAACCCAAGAAACAAGAGTTTAGAATCTGTAAATGAATCTTCGGTTGAAGCATTCTTAATTCCTGCTTTCAAATAGGCTCGAACATCGACATTAAGTGGTAGAATGAAAACACGCCAGATTCTCAACTGTAAAGTGAGAACGCGTCTCAGAAACGTTATCAATCTGACACTCGCTGTGGCTTGGTCATTTAAATACAGATTTGGAGAAAAGAATCGCGACAGAAACTTTTCAGTATGTGCTATCTTAGAATATAAAACTTTTTAAAGTGTAAAGAATAAGTTTATTACTTAAAAAGATGAATTAATCCGAGAATGGAAAAGGAAGCCGAGAATGTAAAAAAAAAAACAACTTTTATTTCAAAATTGTTGCAACATGATGGATTTAGAAAATAAATTTGTTTAAAAACTATGTTGTCAAAAAAATGATGCATCTGAAGAGAAGTAGAAAAGACACAAAATATCTGAGCGGCCATCAATGATGATAAAAAAAATCCATGACATACGATGATAGACAAAAAATAGTGAACTATAAAAGCGACAAGGGGGAACAATTTATAAAATGTAAGATATTTTAAACTTCTACGTATGTTTTCAACTAATGTGCTCAAATGATAAAGAAAAATTCGTTCAAGTTAGTGTAGACAACAACCACATATAGATGGTTGAAAGAAAAAAATGAAAAAGAAATGAAGAAAAAGAGAAAACGAAGAATGGATAGGAAGAAGAGGTAGATAAGGCAGACTTATTCCAAACAGGAAAGAAAGTATTTAGAAAATGAAAACAAGAATGAAAACGGAATATGAATTAAAAATAAAAAAGACAGAGGAATGTAAGTTGTAAAACAGAAATGTTGGAAGAGAATCGAAAATAAATGAAAATATACAAGAATGAAAATTGATATGTGGATATTTGAAGATTGCTCAAAAGTAACACAAGCTAGGGATTTAAACTAGGTACAATACGGAATTTCGAATATGCATTATTTCTAGAGCCTTACAAATTTGGGGGAGGATTTTCATTGGATTTTCTCTCTTTCTCTCAACTAACACTTTCTCTACCCCTTCTCTCACGCTTTCTTTATTACTGCATACGAGGGCCTAAATATGAACAAGAATGATATGACGTCTTATAAATAATTTTAAGTAAAAAAGTCTTAACAAAGTAGATGCTACCGAAACATCTTTTTTAATATGTATGTTTATTTCAAAAAACATTTTATGTCTAAAATGTTTTGGGAAAGTTGGCAAATATATCCTAAAAATAAAAAGAAGCAATAATCAGAA
>OZ038476.1:149643579-149661079 GCA_964036315.1 Acanthosepion esculentum | reverse complement strand
TAACACGACAGCTAAGAAGCTCGTGTCGTACATGAATAGTTTAACTAGTGAGAGTTTGAACTTCACTGAGTTAATATTTTATTTTGTTGTATATAATGCGTGATATTTTGTAACTATTGATTGAATATCAGGAGGAAACACTGATCAAAATCAGAACTTCTTGTTACTTTAATTAATGTTAAAGTTATACATTCTTTTATAGCTTCGCGTTTTTCTTAATTATCATAGCGTAACGCTTATTGGCACAGAACATAGTGTCGGCAAACCAACATCAAGTTCAGACCATTGCATTAACACTTGCATAAATACCTTGGGAAAGTGAATACGTCTCTTTTTCTCCCAGCTACATGTTAAATAAAATGGTAGATTAAACTTTCTGGACTTGGTTTGCAGCCAGTCTAAAATGGCGAAGAACAGCTCAAATTCGATTAGGCATTAGTAATGTTCGTCCTTAAAGCCTACTTGCTACTAAAAACATAATACCAGTTGACGTGTTTTGACTGTGACCTTCTACTTTACAGTGAATCTCCAAGCACACTCCTTCTCTAAGGATTGCGCATTTAAATATTCTCAGCATATTAAAAGAAAATATAGAATAACTATTGATGAACAGAATTGCTATCCTTAAAAGTGTTTAACTTTCAAGGTTTTTCAAGATACATTCTAAAACTTCAACGTCTTCCCTGGTTTCTATTACGACTTGTAGGTAACTCAATTTAATTTTATCTTTCTGAATTCAGAAGAAAAAAATGGCGGTTAAGTTCATTATTTGTATACTTACGCGATTATTGCTTAGTTCAACAAATTCTGATGGCAATTCTTGTCTGGCAAGCGTAAGAAAAGAACTTTACCAATTTTCACTTCTTCAATTTTAAAACCTGGGTATTTTTATTGTCGCCAAAAGCTTATATTTAAATACTTTATTTTCTAGTGCGAGATTTACACACTCGAAAGATTAAACGATATAAAATATTAACCTACCAAATTACAGACAGATAACGACGTTGATATTAAGCATGTACGATTGAAAGTAATTTTAAAAAGAAACGAATTTAGTTACCATTTGCCGGAATGTTAGAAATGTAATGAATATGTCTAATTAGATCCGCACGATGCAAAAAAACCTGCCTTGCCAAATTGGTTGAATGAATCCCATGTGTCTATATATTCGAGTGAGGTATTGTAAACATTTACACTATTTACATCGTTTGGACTGTTGCCCTAATCTTTGTTACCATATTCAAGACGTTTACGGCCGTTGTACGCTCCGGCCTTAGTGGACATTTGAGTTACTAAAGCGAAATAAGTAAAACCGGGATATCTGGAAGAGGCATGGCACGTGGAAGTGGAATAATGCCCCCCACTGATGACATAAAGTAGTTGGTACGAAATTCCAATTAGCTGAAGCCCGGAGAGTACAACAGTACAACGGACGAAGCAGATATATGGATATGTCAACATAAATGAATTTCTTGAATATAAAGAGTCCACATTCCTTTAAAATGTGACATAAACATCCGAAGGTGTGTCAGAATAGCGAAACATGCCTTTCAGAAACAAAACAAAGTATTAAGAGATAGGAAATTTCTTTAGAAACAAAGAAAAGAGAGCTGAACCCGTATGTCTTATATAATTTTCTTACAGAGGAAGAAGAGACACGAAGGAGACAGAAATGTATTAATACTAATAACACCATGGACTGAACATATAATTAAAGAAGAAGTTTCTAACAACTAGAAAATAAAAAAAATATTTAGACTTCATCAGAAAAAGAATTGAAATTTTCGGTATATATATATATATATATATATATATATATATATATAACGAGGAAAGAGTATTTGGAAGATTTAACACCCACGGGGCAGATTGAAGCATACAGCGAGTAAATCTGTCTGTGTTTATGCAAGAAAGATGGCAGAACAGGACCAAAGGACGGTGTCAATGAAGCAAAAGCTCTTTAACTCTACAGGTGATAGGAATCTGTTTGAACGCTTCCTCAACTTTGATATATTTAAAAAGGATATTAAGATAACCAAGAATCTATAGTGGCAGCAAACCGCCTGCATACGGATAGAAAATAAGTTCAGCTGATATACAAAAATAGAAAAGAGTGTAAGACAAGGATGTGTCTTATCGAGTGACAGAACTAATTTCAACTCTATTTAAAAACCCTAAGCCTAACCCTTAACCCTTAACCCTAAACGTAACCTTTAACCCTAAACCTAACCCTTAGTTCCGAGTTGAAATTAATTCTGCACCCCGTCTTTTCACCGGACTTATTCAACCAATGTAGCCAGGTGATTCTGGGAGAACTAGAATTTCTGCCAGGATTTAGCATTGGGGGCCACAGTCTTAACAACATAAGATATGCAGATGACACAATATAGGATATATATATATATATATATATATATATATATATATATATATATATATATATATATATATATATAATTTTATCATTTAGACGAAACCATTTTACTCACAACAAAGATGCAACTTGGTTTCAGTGCATTTTAACTGCACATCTACGGGTGAGGGTCGGAAATGGTTATGAACGATCCTGTTTGTAGGCAAGCCCGGATGTAAAACGTCACTTCCTTTTTCCATTTTTTGAGAAGAAAAATGTACTTAACAAAATATACATAGAGTATCTAAGTGAAACGATTGTTGTTGTTGACAGCAGTTTGGTGTTGGGTGGGCTGGGTAGTTAATGTTGAATGGAGTGTGGACATTCTTCCGATGATAAACATCGGTCAAAGTTTGGGTAGGTCAACTACTAAACGTCCTAAGTTTGAGAGGTAGGGGAGAGAGGATAGCGATAGTGGATAATATTACATTTTAGTAGGTAAAAACAGGATCGTTCATAACCATTTCCGACCCTCACCCGTAGATGTGCAGTTAAAATGCACTGAAACCAAGTTGCATCTTTGTTGTGAGCAAAATGATTTTGTCTATATGATAAAATTATAATAAATAAATAATTATTGCTCTACTACCTGTATCGAGCTCTTTTTTTAATGAATGCTGCGAACGTTAGAATTTATATATTTTATATATTACTTTCGTTCTCATCTCATCGGATATATATATATATATATATATATATATATATATATATATATATATATATATATATATATATATATATATAGCAGATAGGAAATAATCTACAAAAATATATACAGAAGATAGTGAAGGACATCGAGAAGCAAGAATTAAGTATCAGCCACACGAAGACAGAATGCCTGGTTTTAATAAAAAAAAGATTAAACCCAAAGTGCAACTTGAAAATCGGAGATACCAATATCAAACTAGTACAAAAATTTAAATATTTAGTAAAGGTTTTATCAGAGGATGAAAAGTGCGACACCGAAATTCAAGGGCGCATTAGGATAGTCAAATTGCCTTCCAAAAGCTAAGCAGTGTATTAAGAAAAAGAAAAAAAACTCATTTGAAACAAGGAAAATAATACTAATCTCTTACATGATATTTGTCTTCCTGTATTACAGTGAGTGCTGAACAATCTCCTCGAGGATGACGAAGAGTCCTGAAACCACAGAAATCTGGTTCTACAGATGGATGCTGAGGATACCATGGACCGATTATGCAAGCAACTACAAAGTTTTAGAGAAAATAGAAACGAAAAAGAAACTTATACATGACATCAACAAGAGACAGTTGAAATTTCTAGGGCACTTACGAAAGAAAGAGAGCTTTGAAAATCTGATGCCCACAGGACGCATTGAAGGCAAGAGTGACAGAGGGAAACAGTGCATAACCTATTTAGTGAGCTGAGTAAATGGATGACGAAAAAAGATTTAGAAGAAATAACAAAAAGAGCTACAAAGGACAGGATTCATGGAGAGCCATGATCGCGTATTCCTGAGGAAGCATGTCCGATATAAAAGATGGTCGTCTATTTCCTGAACGAATATTGTATATAAAAGAAATTGATTTAACATCATATATTCATTAATTTGGAGTAATAAGTTTTCCGTACTCAATTCAAGATATCTTCATCATTTATCACTTTGTGCCTGCTATAAAATATCTTAAAATATCTTAAACTATCTTAGTGTGAAACTAAGTTTGTTTCCCGTGTTCCTGTATTTTTCTGTTAAATATGCAGCAATTATATTTACCAAATTGAATTTTGGTAAATATAGACTTTTTGCTTGCCTTTCTTGTGAACTTGTCTGCATCCATTTTCCCCTTTTACCAAATCTTACTTTAGTGTAAATAATGTAATTGTTATATATTTGTTGCATATTTCCGTTATTTTCTCTGTCGTTTTGCTGTTCTTTCAGTTTCAATATTTCTTTTCTATATTTCTCTAAGTAAGCATTCACATGCGAATTATACCGCCTGCTTATCCTGTCATTCCAAAAAAAAAGAAGTATTTTTTTGTCTTTGACATGCAGGTGAATTGATTTTTGTCGACTCATGTTTTTTTTTTCTCTCTTATCATTTTCCTCTACATTGATATAAAGGCACTCTTTCTTTCCGTTTTGTTTCCAATCTCTTTGCTTCTCTGATTCAGCCACGAAGTGAAAGAGTAACTAAAAACTAATATGGAGAATTCTTGAATTTTTAACTTTCCCAAACTTTAGATGGATTTTGTTCACTTTTTACAAAATGGTCCTGTAGAACTTGCTAGTCTCATAATTTCTCCTTAATAACATTTTGTCTTTTCGTCTCACTTCTGATTTTGGATTAATTCCACCTTGTCGTCTGTAATTAGTTCGAATTATAAATTTCTCTTTTTTAATTACGTCATTTCCTCTGTCCTATTCGACTTCCCTTTTTTAATAAGTTTTAATTGATTACATCCAATATATACCACTTTAAAATCAACTCTTTCAACCTCAGCCAATTTACTATTGTGATACATTACTTTTCAGCCATTATTCGAAATTTCTGGAGCAATTCGTTAGAACGTTCTAGGATATCGACCCCATTATTTCAGCATATGGCACAAAGTAACGAGGGTTACTTTTGTTCAGAAATGGACTGATTCCCTTTATTAAAAAATGGTAGGTATTTTTAAAAAACAGTAAATACAGTAAAATAATTAAATAAAGGTTTAGCAATCCATATTTACCAAGTATATGCGATAAAGTGAAACTGAAAATGCAATTTTACAAATACTAATCTTAATTTAGGAAAAGGCAGATAATAAAAAACTTGAAAATTAACTGGGAAGGTGTTTCAGTAAATATCAACGAAGAATATTTTTCCGTCTCAGATTTGGTGAAAACATTTTCCTAATATCAGAACCACTGGATTAATTGGAAAGAATGATAAATATCTTGAATATGAAAAAATATAAGATAAAAAGTTATGTTCAATTGCAGCGTTCAGAAAGAGCTTTATCTGAATAGAGGATAATGAACTGGAAGAAGTCCTGGAATACATATATGAAATGACGCAGTAAATGTCTTTAATAAGATTACGAAGAGAAATCGTCTTACTCGTATAAAATATAAGAACTAAATGTAATTATGCTGTAAGGAGGCGGATAAAAGAAAAGATTATGTACTATTTTATTATAAAATGTGATCTGCATCTATTATTTTTTTTTTATTAGTGAAATATTATGATACCTTGAGATAGTGTATTTGTTTACAGGGTTTGTTTTTCTTCATAGTAGACCTTAAAATTGTATTGATTGCCATCAAATGTTTAAGAAACTAGCAGATCATGTTATTTAATATTTTGCCTGGTAGAGAAAAGTTTTATGCATTTCCCCAAAATTACTAGGGCGAAGGTAAACTGAACAGACCAGCCTTGATTTTGAACATTTACCCTACCTCCAAATATGATACAAGAATTACTGCCCCGTTTAAATTTATCGTGACCCCTCATTTCTTCTTCTTCTTCTTCTTCTTCTTCTTCTTCTTCTTCTTCTTCTTCTTCTTCTTCTTCTTCTTCCCAAGCAAGGCGGGAAGCTACTAGCACACAAGGGGTTACAGAGAGTTGGAGCGAGTGCAAATAGGAGTAATAGAGAAAAGGATGAAGAGAAGGATAATGGATAGATCAGGGCATCTGGAGACGGCGATTGACATTACATTTGAATAGTTAGATATTATAGCTATCAGGGAATCAGGAAGAGGGGAGGGAGTTCCACAGGCGAGAGGTGTGAGACATGAAGCTATTGGAGTAGGAGAGACGGCTAGATTTAACAGTTTCAACAGTGAAAGTGTGTGAGCGAGATGCCAGCCTAGTAGAACGCCTAAATTCATGAAGTCTGGGAACCAGCGAAAGCAGCTCCTCCAGCAGTTACCATGAAAGTATTTGTAAAAAAGACAGTGGGAGGCGACGGCACGTCTGTGAGTTGGCGACTGCAGACGAGATGCCAGATCAGGGCCAATTACATTGCATATCCGTCTCTGGATCTTATCAAGAACCTTGAGACAAACATAATGGGCACCAGACTATATATGGCAGCAAGACTCCATGCAAGGGCGAATGGTTTATGCTAAACATTTCATCATGGCAACCTATCTGTTGCTTCTGGATAACGTAAGCTTCCCTATACATTTTCTATAAATATTTTCATGATAATTGTTTTGCTGATCATTCAACTTTGGCGCCTAGATTTTTAATTTACACACAGTGCTAACCTGACAGCAAGGTCTCTTCATTTTACAGTTAAAATTCCGAGATGTAACTGTTGAGGGGTCTCCCCTTTTTACACAAATGGACTCACCCAGAGTATACATATACTACCGCCAGTGAATACCCGGGGAGTACGTTAAGTCAATTAACAGTAGTAGTAGTAGTAGTAGTAGTAGTAGTAGTAGTAGTAGTAGTAGTAGTGGTGGTGGTGGTGGTGGTGGTGGTGGAACGTTGAGTCGGTCGGTAGAATAACGTAGCGGCAAGAGTCACAGTCACGAGAACTTAGACTCAGTAAGAAGTCATACAGCGATACGTCGATACCAAAGACTGTATATATATTTGTCTACTAACCCCGCATTCCTGGAACTACTAACCTGTATTACCGGTTTGTATTATAACGTTAATACATTTATTTCCTATATTCATTCTTGGCGTTTGTTATTATTTGATGCCGGATTTCATCCCGGAATCCACAACAGTAACCATAACTTCTATGCTAAAATTGTCTTCTCTCCCAACTTTGATCTTCAAAACTTTAAATGCAATGTCAATCATTATCTTCTGTCTTCTTAATTCCAGTCCTTTTATTGTTCTTTCTCCTTAATAATGTCTTCTTTTTCTTGATAACCCTTTATGTCTTAGTAGCTTTATTGTCTTGCTTGGAGGAAAATGATTAAAAATACTAATTCAGCGAAGAATCAACCATTTTATTTTAATCTAATGAAATAGGAATCAAATTTGTCACTATTGTATCAGTCAGTTTACAAGAAAGCTGAATCTCTTGTGTCATACATGACATTCAATCTTTGAACACAATGGGCAGCAATGATTGCAGTTGCATTAGTTATTATTTTATTTAATACTGCTTTTTCTCCAAAGAATCGTTATATTAAAAAGGACTTTGAAATTAACTTATACAATGCTTACAATAAGTAACAATCGTAATCACCATCTGAGAAGAGTTTAAAATTAATTGTGGTCACACTAGTTCGTATTTAAAGATTCAAATTCCTCATTAATATACGAAACTAAAATTTGTCACAGTCTCTTTTTGTCAACTCGCTGCATTTTACGGAATTAATTAGAGTTTATATTCAAAATATGAAACGAGTACTCTCAACTGTCTCTTTCAGTTAGTTCTCTAATCTAATTCTGGTAATTTTGTTAAAAATACATTGCCGGCCTGAGCTAATATTGAAAGATACGTGGATACGTTGTTGGGTTTGAATTTAAGTTTGTTATCCGAGATATTTTGCTCATAGGCTGTCAATAATGTTTTATGAAGAGAAAAAGAAGCAGAATAGCAATTCTCTCTCATGGTATTCTTTCAAATTTAATAAAAATGTAAAGACATTGAAATTTGAGAGTTGGAAAAGAAAGATAGAACACTGTTATGGAAAACAATTATTCCAATCTAATTTGATGCGATATTAATGATGCAATTATTATCTTGAATGATCTCCAATTGTTATAGAGCCCATTGGTGGGGATCATGAGGCAACGACTTCAATTCCATAATAACGTTGCCTTCTTCTTTCACAGCCCGTGATCGCTAATTGTTTTGGTTTGGAGAACATCGACAAAAGGAATTTAAAACTTAAGTATTTTATTAAAGACTAACTATCCAGTGAGGTTTCTCTCTCACCCCACTAGAAATCCGCTTCTAGACACGAAAGAGAACACGTCTACATTATTCGACGTAGAAAGACCGACTCCCCTGAAAAACCTTTCTCTAGCTATCATTTCCACGCTAGTTCAGCCAATCAAAATCAACTTCCTTTGTTTCGAAATGTATCTGACCTTAAATTTCAAACTGAGGAAGTCAGAGCAAAAAAGAAAAATCCTCTATAAAATAATAGTCTGTAAAATATTATTTAACAGAATCAAGATCGTAGAGATTCAAGGAAATTGAGAAATTTCTGTTTTGAGGAGACATCATTAAATTTAGTTTCAGTTTTTGCAGACAAGAAATGTTCTCCAACAAAGTTGTTTTCTTTTTCATAAAGATTGGCCCTCATTGAATAATTCTCCAAAACAGAGTTACCACAAATTAAAGATGGCCGCTTGTCGTAGTACGACATTCAGTTGACTGTTCATTCTTGTAACCGTGTGCAAGATATTGTTTATAAATAACAATAAATGTAGAGAGTTTATACTTTAGCAAGCTAGGCTGGAATACAAATGCATATGAACTTAATATCAAGACTCGTTCCATTACGGCCTTGTACCTGACCAGACTTAGTCCAATAACATTCAGAATCGTTGTACATTTAAAACTGCTCAGTAAAATATTGTTGAATTTTCGATTTTAGAAAATGTAATTTATTCTGGTATATACTTTCAGATTTGCTTTTAATCTGACAATATTTTTATAAAAATGTTTACTTTTACGAGCGATAATAAATGAAAATGATTATTATTATTAAAACATGAAACTATGTTTTAACAAAATTGAATTAAATGTCGATGCTGTAGTATTCTATTATTTTAAAATATTATTTTTTCTTTGTTGTTAAAACTTTGCCACATAAATAATAGAAATAATTCCGTGACGTTTTTCTCATTGATAATTCTCTGCAAGCCATTATTGGAAGTCAGTGTTTATTTCTTGTCTGAATCTACTTCAAAGACACTTGTTCTTGAAAAGGTTGCTTTTCTTATTCATCTCGGACCAATGATAGGTGTTCGAGACAAAGAAAGTGAATTCGTAAGACAAGCTCTTCACACTTAGAAGACAAATTCAACATAATTTTTGTATTCTGAAATCGCATCACCACGACCAAGTTTAGCATTCTTCTAGACTAAGAAACACCTTACAAATATTGTAATGATGAGTTTAAAATAGATAATAAGAACTTGACAAGAACACCTTATTCTTCTTTACCTATGAAGCCTCTTTTATTTTATTTTACTCATATTGCGAATGATTTTCGAAAAACAGTTACAATTTTAAATAAAGTTAACAGCGCAAAAATGAATGATAATTTTATGCTTGAGGCTATTTTGAAAATTACCTAATTTTATGTTTGGTTTCATTTGATATAATTAAAAATATTGTAAAAGGAAAGATGTTATTTACATACGAAAAATCAAGGTTTGCACTTTTTAATTTTTCTAATCCAAACTTCATTTAATTTTAACAAACAAAAACTTTATGCAAGTCATTCTTGGATTTAATCTGTTAAGCTAAACGTATTGTATTATCCAGACTAAAAAACATAATGTCTCAAAATAGATTCATATATAACCCCGCGACATTGTACTTGTATTATGACAGGAAGATTAATTAAAATGCTGTACTATAAGATTTTTGGAAACAGCCTCAGTGTCTAGTTGTATACCCCCCTCATATACACAAAATATTGGAGAATCTTCTTTTTTCAAAGCCGGTAGATTTAGATAACAGCTGGTCATTAGAGGCGATAACCAGAAATATTCAGAGAAAAAAATGTTTTTGTAATCATGGTTGAAGGCAAAAAAGAGCAGATTTGCCAAAAGACGCCTGAAGAAATCAGCTTCCATAAAAAGTCTTTGAAAAAATTTAACAATAACTTCTTGCCGATGCATCATGCTCTAGGGGCGAAAGCAAAATGATAAAAAGAAAAAAAAGTGTAAATAAAGTTTATTTGAAATGAACATTTTATGAAGTCTATTATTAAATGGTTGCTAAAAACAGACGAGTGCTATTTTTTACTTAATACTTTTTAAAAATCTCCATCGATCTGAGAACGTGCCTTCCACTATTTAATTAAACAGCAGACACCCAACGTTTTTTTTCTTTTTATTAACAAAGAACAATTACTGAACTGTCAACTTTCTTTTGTTTAAGGAAAAATTCAGTGGAGCTTAATTTAATTCTGTCAGTTTTGGTTAACATTACACTACTTAGAAAAATCATATCAGGTGGGCAGCATTTTTATTAAGGAAGTTGGACATTTCTTTCTGACGCCAGTTGTCGGTATTTGATACTTTTTAAAAGGCCAGCTTTTCAAATGATGAACACTAGATAAATAAGTGCTACATAATCTTCCAATTCTAAGCTGGTCTCATACAGGCCTGACCTTATTATTAAATAACATAAAAGATAGATAAAATGTGCACAGATAAACATATACCCGTGGTATGACACGTATATTAATATTTAATACAATCCAACGGTAATTAACCAGCTAGCAAGAAAGCAAGATAGATAGATAGATAGATAGATAGACAGACAATAAATATAGATAGATAGATAGACAGACAATAAATATAGATAGATAGATAGATAGACAGACAATAAATATAGTTAGTTAGATAGATAGATAGATAGATAATAAAAATAGATATGAAACTGAGTAAATCCTCAAATTTCTAAACAATATATTTTTCTCATTTGAAACAATGTTTACTTAAATTTGTATCATGTACAAAATCCAATTAATTTGAAAAACACGACGAATCAGTTGTCGACAACGAAGTTCCCATTACATTCTAAGATTTTATCAAAATGTATAAGCCGAAATGCTTTTCATTTATCACGAACATATTTAAACAATTAATCTGCATGAATTCGTTTGTTATTTAAAAACAAATATTCCTTTATATTTGCTAGCTTTTAACATCGCATGAGGAGATTTAGTAAAGGGACGAATCTCCTATTTAGCTTTGTTGAACAGATACAATTTTTACAAATGTTCGTGGCAAACACGCCTTGGAAATGCCCGAACAGTATTACAGTTCAGAAAATTCATGATGTCACCTGGGATTATGTATAACTCTTTTAACCAAATGTGTTTTTAATGTATCAAATTTCTAATTGTGAACATCATAGGTACGAGACAAACATTTACAGGCATTGCGTGTTGTCATAGTAACGCTGAATTGAAATAAAGGTCCGGCAGTATCATATTCGTGCCCTGCATTCTGAGTTAGTCTTCCAATAAGCCTCATGATATGAATTCATGTTCATTTGTTATAGGATGCGCGGATGGTGCAATAGACAGCAGCTGGGGAGTTGCAGGGTCGAATTCGAAAGCCAGCCGTGTTGCTTATATTCACTTACATGCAAATACCGTCCCAAATGAGTTTACCAATAGAAAACAATGTGCCTGTTTTCCATCCCGAGTACAATTTACGGATGATAAGCAGAAGCTATGCTGATGACATAGATGTTCTTAGTTGGGATAAGAATGATCTTGAACAGAAAATCAGCATCCTGTTCCACAAAATGGGACTCGGGATAAACCTTTCCAATATAGAAACTATGATCTCAAATTGGAATGAAAGCAACGATGCCACCTACCCATGTAGAATTAGTAAATGCCAAATACTTCAGATACCTCCCTGTATGGATCAGTTCTAAGAAATTATGTATAAAAACAATTTTAACATAGAATAGTTTGTGTTAGAGATAGTTTCGCCCAATACCACCACCTGTTACCAATCCAAAACATCAACCTGAAAATTCGAGTCATGCTCTTAAATAGCTTCATCATATCAAAAATTTCATATGGATGCTATGCATGACGCCAAACCCGTTCAGAAATATAACCACTTCCTAAAATCAATGGTGAAAAAAGCCTTTGAACGATAAAAACTCCGATTGTCTTAGCAAAGAATCACCCTGCTTTTCACATTGTGAACTACATAATTACAAAGAAAGTACTGTGCTAAATAAAAGAAAACACATAACTAGAAGACTATCAACAGCAGCAACAACTAAAATGGATAGCACGTTTCACTCGAAGAGAATATAATGACATAATCAAGTTGTTAACATTCCACACCACTTCAAATAGAAAGTTGTGAAGGAAACTGCCATCAGTACTGGAAAGAGCGATAACATGTACTGGTCTTGGGAAGCCTCTTTTTCTTAAAAACTGTGTTAAGGGTAAGATTTTATAAATTTCAACTGAAAACAGTAGTGGCTGTTCGGTCAATGAATGCCAATTGTCTCCTTGTATTACCATTACCATTGAGAAAGATATGAACCACACCTACCTCTGCTATTGGTTAATTAGTAATATTTGTATATGGAAGAATCGTTGCTAGTCTTAGAATTGTAAATGCAACATCCGAAATACGTTTACGTTTTAAATAATCTATAAAAACATGATAAACCGTAAAAAACAAGTCTATCATTTGTTACGTGAGTATTTGCAAAGGTAAAGCAAGGTCCTGTCTTGTTGACACGGGCTAACAAGTTCGAGATGCCAATATCCTCGAATTGATCCATCAGACATTAGATTATACATATATTTTTTGTGGGAACAATCAAATATCAGTTCAAGATGATAAGCCCTCAGGGCGACCGGTCCCCATCAATAATATAATAAAATCGCGGAAATACTTCGTGAATACATCTATTAGGAACAACATCGAACAATCCCTCCATTCTCTCACATAATTAAAATCTGATATGAAGTCAGTCAGAATATCTCAGTGTCGAATTTTACGATGTCACTACGAAAGTTTCTGGATGCTTTTTAAAGCGTGCAAATATATTTTTAATTCTCTAACTTCGGTAATTATAATTAACGCTTTTATAAACATTCTGTTATGGTCCAATATCCTCGCACCACGGTTATGAAACAAAGTTAGGACCAAGGAAGAACAACACGAACACAAGAGTAGAAAATAACAAAGATATATTACAACAGAAATATAATACAAGAAGTTGAAGGTGTTAGTATTAACTGTCAGTCTGGTTTAGAGTGAACTAATATGTCTTGACTCGTTAGGTCTCAACTCATTCCTCATCCCTCTCTCTCAGAGTGGCGCAGAATTTATAGAGTCAGGAAGAGTCCATTATCGTTATCGGTAAGTTCCCATAAAACATTCAACTTTCTCCTCTCAACGTTCTACATTATTTACATTATTCGGACTATTGTCCTCATCTTTGTTGCCATATTTATTACAACGTTTCGGCCGTTGTACGCTCCGGCCTTCTTCAGGTGGTTGAAATGTCGAACTGAACCCTTATTTCATTCATTGGGGTAGACTGTTCCACGTTCCATGTTTAATGGATGTAGTTATCAGTTATCTCCTGTTAATTCCCCCTCCAAGTTCTTCACTTCTTTAGCCGGGTATTGAACTCACACTCTTTGGGTCCCGTCACTGGATCTAACCAACGCCTTTATCCTTGAGGACATCTATGTGTCAATTTCTGGGTATTATAAACCTAATGTCTTCCGCAACCAATTTTTTTACAAGTACTCATATTGCAATTTTTGCAGTTATCATTACATGTTTTTACCAGAGCTCATATTACAACTTTCGTTGTTATTATCGCTTTTCTCTGGCACTCCTTATTACTGGTTCCCATACTGTATTCATTTCTCTGCTGAAACATGGCACGTAGAACTAGAACAGTCTACCCCAGTGAGCGAAATCAAGGGTTCAGTTCGACATTCCAACCACCTGAAGGCCGGAGCTTACAACGGCCGAAACGTTGTAATAAATATGGCGACAAAGATGGGGACAATGATCCGAATGATGTAAATATTGTACAGAAATATACAGATAGTCAACGTTCTAGTTATTCGATTTGACACTGTTACCGGGAGGTTCATCAAATGTCAGTCGACTATCGCACATTTTATGCTCGATTTATATGTTCTTCTGATTTCCGTCACAATGCTTTAAACATTTGGCTCAATCTTATCCAAATCACTCATACACAAATAGCGCCTACGTTCTCGTTGTTTACTAAATGATAATATGTATTCGTATTTAGGGTCATGGGGGTCTTTCGTTCTCTTCTCAACTGACTATAGTGCATGTCGTAAGATAATTGACAACGCTTAACCTGAAGAACAAAAGAAACCTTAAACAAAGATTCAGTTTCTGCAAAAGCTAACCAAAGTTTTCTGTAGCAAGTTCAAGACTGCTTCACCACGTATAAAATCGAATTGTCTTAAGACAAACCAATAAGTATAGAGTGAAGCAACCTTAGTCGATGTCATTTGAATGGGTGACAGCTAGAGAATATAAGTCTGACTGGCAAGTAAAAAGCAAATTCCGACATTGATTTCTTTTATTGATATAAATACAAATGTCTGCTTTTATTGACAGTCATGAGATTATTCGTTGCTGGATTACACTTAGAAGAGATACCAAATCCTGTCAAAAGGCATACCTTATGTTAGGAAATACATTATATTTTATAAAACAAAAGTCATAACTTCCAGTGAATGAGAAATGAAAACGACATCTTAGAAGAGCTTTAAGGTTTTATAGGAGTTCAAACTTGTTAATAATTGTTTGTACAAAATAGTTTTGGCAATAATAGTGACAATGCAGAAGAAATTCGAAACTGGTTCACCGACGTCTACGGTAATGGTGTAGTCAATGTATTGGAAAGGACTTCTCAAATGCACATTTTCAGTTCCAGGAAATAGAATGCCCTGCAATAACTTAAACCTGGAATACAGGTGTAATTAGGGCTCCTGTAAAGGGGGATCTAAACAAAGAATACTTATTTATATTAATAGCTGAATCATTCAACAGATTTTAACGATTGAAAGATAAAGATATCTGATATGGAAAACGATTTCGATCTATCATTTTGCAACCTAATTTGTAAAAATTTGAAATAATATTTTTTCAACAAGCTTAAATTATTGAATATATGCGGGAAAAATTCAATGAACCAAATCCGGAAATGTCTTTCACAGTGAAACGCAGGATTTGCCTGAAAAAATAGCCAACATTTTGAATAATATATATATATATATATATATATATATATATATATATATATATATATATATATATATATATATTAATTGATTTATATATATATTTATTTATTTATATATATTAAGACATTTTCATGTTTATACATTCTTTTTATAGATACAAATATTTAAGTAAATGCTCTGTTTTATAATAAACAGAGCATTTACTTAAATATTTGTATCTATAAAAAGAATGTATAAACATGAAAATGTCTTACAATAATTGTTGAACTTTGTTCATTTCATAATATATATATATATATATATATATATATATATATATATATATATATATATATATATATATATATAGTTTTTGGGGAACGGATGTTCGGGAAACTTTTCTTTTCCCCTCACTCCTCCAATATATATATAGGGTACGATGGGTAAATTGTTGCCGTGTAATATTATTAATTTCGCGCATGCGCTTTGTATGTATTTGATTTTGTCGACTGCACAGTGTAATAGGGTCAGTTGGGTACCGTCTGTGAGAATATTTACTATGACACTATTTACTCCGCTAGAAATTTGAAAAAAAATGCTGTACTGCTTGGCATTTGCGCCGGAAGCACCAATACGAACATTTCAGTGTGTTTGCGTGTAACTCAGAAGATTCGAAAGAGTGATATAAAATTCTAACGGTGGTTACGGAGGTGTTTGGTGTGATAACTAGTGATGGAGACGTTATGTCTCTGTTCATCTTTCCACGGGGTCTCAGCCTCAACACGGAAGCCTATATCAAGTGACTTGGGTCAATATGGTGACTGTTCGAAGACTCCATGCCTGGCAACAGGAATCTGACCGTACCACACAGGAAGGAGCACCCAGTCATGGCTGTTAGACAATTTCTGTGACTACATCACCCCTTAAATCTGGCCACCTACCTCCCCAGACTACAACCCCTTGATTATTATGTGTGGGGCACAGTTGATCGAGAGACCCAAAATCTCCTTGTAACACCAAATATGAACTGAAGGCAAGGATTATGGCAGTATTCACCAACTTAAACAAGGAAGCCGTCCAGAAGAGAAGCAAGAGATTTCCCCTGAAGGACATGGTTGAAACCAATGGTGATTTTATTGAAAACATTTAGTCTTTACTATTTTAAGATCTTTTTGTGTAGTTTTGCAAAATTATCTGTTAAAATGTGATGTCAGTGTTATTTTAATTTTTGCGGAATTTAGACAACAATTTATCCATCTTACCAAGTAAACATATATATATATATATATATATATATATATATATATATATATATATATATATATATATGTGTGTGTGTGTGTGTGTGTGTGTGTGTGTGTGTGTGTGCGCGCGCGCGCATGTCTGTGTGCGCACTCGTGTGTCTCTTTGTGTATAGGTTCGTTAAACGCCAAAAAGATCGATAATCTTTTTTTCGTGAGAACAAGCAACATGCCGTCCTAATTGGAGATGGCAAACCAAAATGTTTTGTACAAAGTCGGGCCTATTTTGTAAAGTGTGTTTTCAGCTTGCTCGTAGGTGTCCATGTGAGGGGTGAGAAAGAGGTATACATATATATAACTATATATATATATATCTGTGTGTGTGTGTGTGTGTTTGTCCGTGTGTGTGTTTGTGCGTCAGTGTGTGTCTATCTATGTAAATATGCGACTGTTCAGTTGTTGGTTTATTAAATGGCATTTTGTTGTTTTTTTAATGAACTTTGGAACCCATTTTTGATTGAGCCGATAACTTTTATTATTCCCACATTGTATTTAGAGAATCGCAATTGTTCTATTCTTGGTATAAAGCGTCGATGATTCCTTTAAATTTTAAAAACAAATTCTCTACACTGGTTGTAATTCTTGATTGTTATGTCTGTGAATTTTATATATTTTTTTTTATTTTTTGAGTTTCTTTGGTTACGATATAAATATTTCACCTGAGCTGATCCTCAGTTTCAAATGTTTTAAATATTTGAATATTTTTAGAATTCACATTTTTCAAAATATTTCCGTAGTAATTAGAGGCGAATTAGTTCGTTCTTGCGTTGCTAATAAAAACCCCTGTTGTTAATGTTGTTTCATTATCTTTAAATAAAAGCAACGGTTCTGTCTTTTAATTAAAGACTAAAATTATAATAATAAGCAGTTAATCTTGCGTCATCAATATCAGTTTTATGAAAATCTCCAGAT
>OZ038476.1:149601079-149638579 GCA_964036315.1 Acanthosepion esculentum | reverse complement strand
GTCGAAAATTACGGCCGTGCATTCGTTACACACACACACACACACACACACACACACGCACACACACACACGACTTTTATAGATAAAGATTAAATGTAGCATATTGATATTCGTTGAAGCATTTTCTATTAAAAAGAACGGATATGAAATGTGTTTTTCTTTTGGTGAGCATGTACTTGTGTTAAAGTAATCAATTAATGTCAGATGCGATCATGTAAAGGGATGTGTCGAAATGGATAATGTTTCGAGAACTTTCAGTCAACATTAGACAGATTCAAAAAAAGAATGTTCAAAGGATGTAGATGACAAGTGTACACAAGCCGACGGCGACGACAAGTGTAACAAGCCGAAATTTCAAATGAACTTGAATTCAGTATCTGTTTATATTTCTGAGATGAGGTATTATGTACACTATTTACATTATTCGGACGATTGTCTTCATCATTGTTGCCATATTTATCACTGAACCCTGGTAAAAATGGTTGGTGAAGACAGAAATTCATGCACACAGATGACCCCAAGGCATGGCACTGTGGATAAAGACGTTAGTTAGATCCAGTGACAGGACACAAAGAGTGTGAGTTCAATACGTGTTTAAGGTGGTGGAGAACTTGGTGAGGGGAATTAACAGGAGATAACTGATAACTGACACCCATTAGACATGGCATGTGGAACTAGAACAGTCTACCCCAGCGAGCAAAATAAAAGGTTCAGTTCGACATTTCAACCACCTGAAGAAGGCCGGAGCGTACAACAGCCGAAACCTTGTAATAAATATGGCAACAAAGATAAGGGCAATAGTCCGAATGATGTAAATAGTGAACTTGAATTCAAATATTATGAATGAAGATTAGAAAATGGAAACATTCCTATAACAAACAGAGTTCACACGAAATTTTAAGTCGCAGAAAGGCTGCAATATTTGAGTAGTGTTTAATTTATATTTCTCATATATATATATATATATATATATATATATATATATATATATATATATGTATATATATATATACATATATATATTATGTCATTTTCAGACAGTACTGTTTCGCTGTATCACAGCTCCTCAGTGCGACTAGACATGCGAATGCGTCAAGCCAGAATTGAAACCCAACTGATTTGGTGTCAGTCAGAGCTTCTACCAATGAACTATCTTCATTCGGCAGAGTGAAACAGCTAAATCTAGCGTGTTGTTTTTTTTACGATTGTAAACAAATGCTAATCAACCAGAGTGCTCAATTCATTTTACTGAAGAGATTTGCGTTAACTCATGTGGCTGTTGTTTATAGAATTAGCTCATCACTCAACAGTGCTCAATAGAAATATATTTTCAAGAGCTAAGTGATTTATATATATATATATATATATATATATATATATATATATATATATATATATATATATATATATATATATATATATATAATCACTTTAAATGTTATTTTACTGGATACTCGTATTTGAGTAGAAGCTCCGTTTATTTATTAAACAGTATATTAATTTATCTTTTACCAGCCTGAATATTCCAGAATTTTTTTTATATAAAAATGTTCACTCTCCAACAAGATTCGAACCTACATCTACTAAGCCTACCATCCTTAGATCCGACGTTCCCTAGACCGTCTCTGCTACATATAAAATAGTCAATTGTTAGCATATATTTGTATGTCTATGTGTTATATCTTTTCCAGTAAGCTGCAACATAAAATAAGAATAGATTTGTCTTTTAATAACACCAATCAGGTCTTTACAAAACACTTATTTAAATTGTGACTGAAAATATCATTTGTTACTATTTCTTTTCAAAATTGATATAAATGAAATATCACTATATATGTTTCCTGTATTTGTAGCTATAGCATTGTTTTAGGTTTCAAACATATAACAAATTAAGTTGAAAATCTATTCTGTAGAGGAAATGTTCTGTCAATTCTTTCCAGATTCACATTGTTAGAACTTCTAATGTATAGACATTAAATCAGTTTCAATTACTATATTTTTATCTAAATATACGCAAAAAAATCGAATAATTTTCTTAGATTTTTCTGCCATTAATTGTTTTTATTTATTAAAGCTCAACTAGAATAACAGAGAAATACGATATATTTAACATCGATCTGCTTAGAATTATCATCTAAAAATAGTTACAAATTACATTCATGAATGAGACTCAAACTGAAAAAGATGTTATCTTAACAGTCATTTACAATATTAAAAGATTACTATTAGAAATTTTTATATTTTTATTTTTATTTTTTTTATTAATGTACTTTTAAATATAGTATTTAACTCATATTAAATCCCTAATTTATTTGTAAAGGAGTTAAATATTTAAATTACTAACAAGCATTGAATTAAATACTTCGTGGATTTTTTAAACATTTAAATTAAATCTTTTTTCACCTAAATCGCTAAAACTATACCACCCCTCCTCTTCCTCCGTAAACCCTAAATACATCTCCTTTTTCTTTACTTCCCGCTTTTCTCTTTTTTCTTTTTTTCTCTCTTCTCTCCTTCCATTTCAACATATCATTTCCGTTGAGTTGACCGATTTAATAGGTCAATGTCTGATCCTTACCCCCTCCTTCCTCAATATTAAGTATGATAGAAAGAAATATAAAAATAAACCATCTCTAAACTCGACCATGTCTCTCACACCACTCCTGGCTACCTTCTCTGTTAAATTGCATAAACTTAATACTACCCGTCAAATTTTCATTTCATTTTTCGTTTCACCTTTTGAAAGTGATGTCTAATGATCCAGAGTACTTTAAAAAGTCTCTGGTGAAATAAGCTATTACAATGGAGCCTTAAAGTGGTGTGTTTTTCTTTAAATTATTAGCTCTGAATTTACATTGAGCTCTCAGGATTTTATCCTCCTTGGGACTACACATACGGATTACCAGGTTTTTCGTAACTTAACTATATATATATATATATATATATATATATATATATATATATATATATATATATATATATATATACACACACACACACACACACACACATACATATATCTATATATATATATTGTCATCCACAGACAGACTGTTTCGCTGTATCACAGCTCATCAGTGTGGCTAGACGTCCGGTTGCCTCTAGCCAGAATCGAAAACTAGCTGAATTCGCGTCAGTCGGAAATTCTACCCTGAAGCCGTTGGCGCACGGCAGAGAAGAAGGTGAATTTAAGCGTATTTATTTTTAGATAAACACACAGTGACTGAGAGAACTCGATTCGATTTAGCGAAGAGTCTTGCATTATTAGCCGTAATAGTCACTGTTTACAAACCCACATATCCTCCCCAGAGAGCTCAACCGAAATAAATTTTTCAGGAGCATATATTGCTACGCCCTTTGCGTAGCAATATATATATATATATATATATATATATATATATATATATATATATATATATATATATATATATTGCTACGCAAAGGGCGGGGCTTAGTGTTTCCGACCTAAATCTAAGAAAATGATAAGTAATCTTGCGATATTGAATTCAAATCATGTTTAATATTCTTGTCTGTTATTTAAGTTGTAAATTTAATCGATGTATTTTGATAAGTTAGTTAAAGCTCCACAAAAATATTATTGATTATATGTGAATGAGTGTAGTGATATTTACGATAACATCGCGAATCGATGTCACATCAGAAATCTAGTGATCAACGAAATGAGACAACTTTCGCACAGACAGAAAAAGAAAGAGATAATATAACTAGTGTAACAGGGCACTGACCTTGTTTAAAAGTTTAATTACATGAAATTACACTTTGGTGATTTGGAGAGACTACTAATTGGATAATAATTATTCAATTTCTTTGGAGAGTGGTTTGGATAGCTGAGAAAAATAGAAAGAAATAAAGGCGTTGTTAAAATTTGCTTTAAAAAGTAAAAGGAATTTAAGAACAGTTCCAAGGAGAAACGAAACCATAATAGACTGAAGATTCAGTAAAAATGATCAAAACCAATGTTCCCCACCCTATCCACCAAGCGCTGATAAGAAGAAGACATGATTAATGTGCTGTCCGCAATACTTTTTTCCTGAACAAATTAAGTTCAGCTTTGTTTACCTGATACTATATATCTAAAACGTGTGTATTCTTACAGAAAATTGTGATCTAAATTCTTTTAAACAAACAAAGGGGCATCTGTTTTGTTGAAGTCTGAGACCATGGGTTTGTTTACATTGTACTTTTACATTGTGCTATCTGTCCAAAAAAATGTGTGTCCTTACAAATTATTCTAGAAAAGATGAATTTCTCAAACTGAGGATTTGTTAAAGCTGATTACCCAAGAACACAGTAACCTTTATAGAAATATATATAGACAAAGAGAGTACGATATTTTTAATTAACAAGATCTCCTAAGTTAACGACACAGAGACAGTCGGAAACGTCGAGCAGTATGGCACAAGAACTTAGTGAGAGTCAAAGGCCTGGTTATTACTTTCGTTTGCGACTTGATTTCACAATTCACCATCCTGCCGTAGAGGAAGTGATTTTGCCATACAAATTAAAGACATTTTATTCAACCAGTTTTTCTCTTTATGTTTAAGCTGTTGTTATAGTTATTATGTTTTGAATTTTATGGTAGGCGTTCTTATTTCAGGCTGATTAGAATCGTGCACTAGAACGCAAATAAACAAAAGTTACCACGTTCAAAGACAGGAATTATGGAATATTGCCTGTGGTACACAACGTACATGAAAGTGGGGTAGTCCACATAAACGCTTGCCGTCAATCTCTATATTGCAAGGTTTTGGGAAATCCGAATCAACTCTATCGAGACGGCACACCGGTCCTAACCGAGGAGGGTAAAGAACGCCGGATGCCCCATAAGGTCGATATTATTCACCAAGCTAACAGACCTAGCAACCGCGAGGAAGAGAAGAGACTGAGCCTAGCTGGGAGTCAGGGGGACAGAAAGAGTCTGTGTGATGCCTGAGTTAATAGGTGAGCGTTACACTACGAGCGAGAAATGGAAAATAGCTTGTAGAATGAATTTGATGATAACATGAAAAGCATAAACCACACAAAGGACAGTCTGTAATTCATAGGCTAGGTAAACAGAGGACACTTGAAAAATATTAAAAGAAAAACAATAAGGAATTTTTCAGCATTGAATTCGGTATTTGTATTCATATTGTTGTGTCCATAATTTCTACCAAACAGTGTTCTGGGATAAGAATAGTGAAGGATTTACTCTGCTATCAAAAACAAGCAATATGTTTATGAACATCGGGAAAAGAAACGAAAAGCAAAATCGACTACATAAATATAAAGAAAAGATTCACATATGCAGTTTTATACAGTAAAATATATCCAAGTGTCGGCTACGGGATGAACCACTTTCCAGTTGTAAGCCACCGCAGAATAAACCTTCGGAAATTAAAAAAATAGGCAAAGACAATGCTTAAAATACAACGCTCCTGAATGATTCAACATACACTATAACCTGAGCGTGGTTAAAAATTGACACGTTGAGAGAAGCAAGTGTGACGTCGGTGAATATGATCATACCAAGTAAAACGAGATAAAATTTTAAAAAGTGGTTGACAGATTACATTTTAGAGAATACGAAAACGAAACACAAGCAATGCTAAGTAAAGGTACAAACTACAGATCATTAAACACAGAAATTGCAAACAAATATCAGCAAGCTAAAGTGGAATGACTCAATGAATTTTGCCGGAATAGAAGAGTAATGAGCATCAAAAACAAGTCAAGTATACACAAAAGAATCAAGAAATGCATAAAATCCAAAAGATTATTTATAATAAAAAAAGAAAAAAATGAATACGTTAGAGTAAGATTTTACGGAGAGTGAGAGAAAATTGCGATACACAAAAATATGGAGAGAAAGAAAATATTAAAATCTAAAGTAAGATCAATGCTAAGTAAGATGAACAAGAACAAAGCAGTGTCATGGGTATGACAATAAACTACATCCGCGTCCTGGGTAAGACGATAAACTACGTCCAACAGCAAGGCCTCTGATCAGGAGGTTTTGAGGTGCGTGGAACCACCTCTTAATTGCTGGTGTTCCCAGGTCCACACTGACTCGGGGTGGTAGCACCTGTTAGGGTCCCAGATATGAGCAAATAGTTAACACCCAGACTACATCCGCGCCCTGGGTATGACGTTAAATTACATCCCCGTCCTGGGTAAGACGATAAACAACATGTACCATGGCCAGGCCTCTGATAATACGTTTTTAAAAAATAATGTTGCCAGCTGTACGTTTTTGAAAAAATAATATTATCTGCTATACATTTTTGAGGAAAAAATATTAGCAGAAATAAATTTTTGACAAATCGAAAATATTACCAGAATAAAAAGTTGTCGGCGTTAAATGACCCATTGAGGTTGATGTTCCGTAAAACAAACCAAACCAATAACAAAGCAATAGGACCAGAAAGAAAGAGAATACGCTCCCAGCCTTAGACGAGTTCGCTATCGAAACGCTGGGAGAAATAATCAATGAAATATACGAAAATAGGCTTAATTAGCTACATTGTCATGTTAATTATTGAGAGGTCTCCCCTTTTCACACAAATGGACTCACCCAAGGTATACATATACTACTACCACTGAATACCCGAGTGATTAATAGTACGTCAAGTCAAGTCGGACAGTAGTAGT
This sequence comes from Acanthosepion esculentum, assembly GCA_964036315.1. Classification (NCBI taxonomy): domain Eukaryota; kingdom Metazoa; phylum Mollusca; class Cephalopoda; order Sepiida; family Sepiidae; genus Acanthosepion; species Acanthosepion esculentum. The sequence goes on along the minus strand of OZ038476.1, from coordinate 149,631,928 downwards.
AGTAGAACGTTGAGTCGGTCGAGTAGAATAACGTAGCGGCAAGAGTCACAGTAACGAAAACTTAGACTCAGTAAGAAGTCATACAGCGATACGTCGATACCAAAGACAATATATATATTTTGCTACTAACCCACATTCCTGGAACCACTAACCTTTATTACGAGTTTGTATTATTACGTTAATACATTTATTTCCTATATTCATTCTTGGCGTTTGTTCTTATTTGATACCGGATTTCATCCCGGAATCCACAACATTAATAATCCTAATTCTGATGAACAGAGCGTGGAACAGAATTGAACCGAAAATAAAACTGGAACAGAAGTGCCGTATTTATGATCAGAAAGATATCGCACAATGCAAAACAAATGCGGAAAGATGTATACTTACACCCTTGTGCAAATTAATTGAAAGAAGACGGATAATTCCGCTATTATTTATTGTATTTTTCCAATGAAACATGATCCAGAGCACATGCTAGTACTTCGTATGTCCATTGCACGATGTTATTCCTTGCAAATTGACCAGATTCTCGATTGGATTTAAATCAGGAGTGTTTCCGGGTTAGTCTATAGTACGTTGATTTGCTCAGTGGTAGGAATTGCCCGTGTGTTCGTGCAGTGTTACAATTGTTGTACGCTTCCTTGGAGTAACATCCATCACAGACAATGGCCGTAGAACAACTAATCGACAGTCGAGACAATAGTGTCTGGGCGTGATAAAAATCTGATGCAATCACGGATGAAGCATTATTTTTCAAGGCTAAACAAATTTCATCATTCACCCCGAAAATATATTCATATTACTGCTCCCTACTGAAAATTGTCTAATCTGAGGAAAAATAGAAATCGGTTACATCCTGTTACTCTAGTGGGTCTAAAACTAACCGTATGGTGAAAGTAAGGAAACTTAAGTGGTTATTTAAATTAAATTGCACAAGGGTTTATGTTTTATAGATTATGCTAAAGCATTTGACAGGGTACAGCAAAAAGGTTTATTTGAACTGCTAGGTGAAATAGATCTACTTGGGAAGGAATTTAGAATAATCCAGAATACTTGGAAGGATTCGTTGCATGTTGACAAGAAAAGATACGACACGAAATGAGGACGCGAACCCTCTATTAATATATACTTAGACGTTTATTCAGGGTTTCGATTGTTCAGTTTGGGTGGATTGAACTATCAGCTCTACTTTTCGCTTCTTCCTACTAACTCTACGTTCATCTCAACATCACGGCATATGGCTAACATCACCAAAGGGCGAGATCAGATCACCCTCACCTCTACTCAGGCTGGTTTTCCTCAAGAGCAGCTACTTTGTAAAACAGACTCCCGCATGGATTCTTCCCTAAAAATGTTAACCTCTCAATGATTCCGTCGTTAGCTATCCTCTTCCTACCACCTCACCTTTCATTCTTTTCACACACTTTCTTTACGATAAGCATTTTCCTTTAATACTGTTCACCTAATACAAGGCCCAAGTGCCACTCAAGGTAGAGGGTTACTAAATGCAGCTGTTGTAAGGGTGTACAGGGATGGAGCAATGGTTGCATATTATGAAGATATGTAGGATATATAACGTTTGACACTCGACTTGAAGATGTTAATATTATAGTGATCCCAACCTCATCAGGCCGAGTTTTTTTAACAGTAATTAGGCGTTATCGATCAAAACCAGTTCCTCTTCTTCCACTTTTTCTGGTAAGCAGAAGGTGTTAAGAAATATAATATAAATTCCTTCATGAAGTTAAAATTGTTTTCAGTTCTAGCATTTCAACTCGAATATCGGCTCGATCTGAGAATTGTTCTGGGAATTGTTCTGGAAATTGATCTGAGAATTGTTCTGGGAATTGTTCTGGGAATTGATCTGAGAATTGTTCTACTTTACAAAATAATTAAGATTAAAACAACAAATATGGAACAAACAGAAGATTGTCGCATATACTGCACTCTCCTGGGAAATGACAGAGGGTACAGCGTTCTCATGAGAAAGGACAGAGAATACAGAGTACAGGACTCTCCTGGAAAAAGTTAAAGTTGAAGCACTCACCTGGAAAAGGTCATAGAGTACAGTACTCTCCTGAAAAAGAACAGAGAGTACATCAGAAAAAGCGCTGTAATCGGAGAAAACAATGATAAAGAATCTAGTATGAATGTTTTGTGTAATAAAATAATTCTTAAGTGATAGTGCCAAGTGACTGTCTGATTTGATCTGTAGAAATTTCATTAAAGGATTGGTATCTCTCAAATACTATGGACGGGTTGTCCTAAAATAAAATAGAAGAAACAGAGTTATATTGCGATTATCAGACATTATATCATTAGAAATTACATAAGCAGTAATGTAGATTATGATATACATACACGGTTTTATGTGAAGGAGTGTCCTGTAATTCTCCCTAGTGACAGTCATCATTCTTTTTAAGGTATTCTGTTTAAGAACCTTTCTCAACATATAAGCGGTTAATCACATTAACTCTATGAGTGTTTGTATATTGAACATTATAAAAAAATCATCCGTTTATTATGGAGGCAATCTTCTCACAATTGACTTCTTCGTATATTTTGTCGATATCGTCTCTAGAATGCCACTAATATATTTGTCAGCTATTTAAAATTTGAATCAAATATCTTAATCCTTTTCATATCCTGTTTAGGAAGGAACCCGAATATCCTAAATAGTTATTGTCCAGATATTTATTCTTTAAATCTTGTTTCCATTACTGATTCTATTTCCAAGTATCACCCTTTCTCTTTCCTTGTATTATTATTTTTTTATAGTCCTTACGTTCTTCTGGTTGATATCATACGATTCTTATATATATAGTTCTTATTCTCATGATTTTACAGTTGGGTTCTTTTTATTGCTACTCGTTTTCGATTTTATCAGCATTATTACACATTTCTTCTCTCTGGACGCCATCAGATGTCTCGGCTGAAAATGTTGACAATTTGTAACGAGATCTTTGCTTTTTTGTGAATATTTTAAAGGCATTCATATGTGACTGAGCTTCTCCCGACTTTATATGACAGTTTCAAAAACTTCCCTATCCCCACTTTCATGAAAAGGAATAAAGATAGAGAATCTTCAATGAAAATGTCATGTCTTATGATATTGTAGTGGATCTAAGAAAGCTGCGTGAATATTTAAGATTGTGTCGTAAATAAAATATGCAATATCCACAAACAAATTATAAGGCCAAATTGTAACGATATTCAATCAAGACAAAAAAATACATGTTTGAAACAACAGATTAAATTTTATTTACACAATTTACAATTTCTTTGTTTGTAATGATGTGTGCAAAGGTATATTTTAGAGAAAAAAGTTCTTTGCAGTTTCGGCAATGTTCAATGACTAAAAAGTTGTCTGCCTTTGACTAAAAAGGTTGAATTTAACTTAGACAAAAGATATTCTATGAAAGATATTGAGTGAAAAAGTTTGTTGTGTAAATTTTTCTAATCTCTCATAAAGGAAGTTTGTTTCTTTGGCAGCACATAATTCCCGCGTGTATCTTTCACGTGTGTGAATCTCAAAGGCGACAAAAATTCGTTTGCTATTTCTATTTCTAATTTTCTTAACAACGAAATCGGCTCCAACGGAGCTTGGTAGCTGCTGTGAATTTTTCTGAGAAATCCGTGGGCGAATATTGTATGTTTTATTTATTTTTTAACCAATAGGATTTCTTGAAACATTTAAATTAGGGATGGATTTGAGAAAGATTTTTTTTATGTGGGTTGAGCCTATTTTTGCACAAATTTTGACTGTTTTGTTATGGAAATTTCTCGAAGCTTATTTTTATTTAACAACCAAGGAAATTCAAGAAAATGTTTGAAATTGAAATGACGGTTACTAAAATATCTTTGACTGTTATTTTACTGTCCAATTCTGCATTTCTTATTAATTTTGATAAATATTCTAAAATATTTAACACTCTAAAACAATTTACTATAAAACATTGTGAGATCATGGCGGAGGGTTCTTACTTGTTCACCCCTCTCATAGTTCGGGTTTGCTTCCTTGTTTTACCTACTTTCAGAAATTTCTTCCTTCCATAAATAATTATTTCTTTATTCTTGCGGTTCCAGCTTTTGTCTTTCTACTGTGCTGTATTTTTTCTCAGAATCTATCTTAATCATAGACAAGACTTTTACAGTGCTTCACTTAATTGTCGAGCCAAGCTCCAGGTTAATTTAGTCCTGATCGTAAATTATGTAAGGCTATTCCTTTGTCATTTGTGAATTCTTTTGTGTACACCTGTGAAGTATTAAAGTCACTCAATCTATTTATCGTTTTTTCATCGCCGTAAATTACACCCGTCAAAAGTCCATTCCGGTTGCAGCTGAATTTTCTGTTTTTCCATTGTTTTTCCATTTACCGGTTTCTAACTTTGCATTTCCTTTTTTTTCTTTTCTGAAACATTGTTTTGTCTACGTCGTTGTAGTTTGTGTCGGTATCTCTTAAGCCTATATTCTTTAGCTCAGATATTTAATTGATTTTTTTTATTAGAGTTTTTGTTGTGTCTTGCCTTTTGTGACGTCAACACGCCGTTGGATATTCTCATTTATTTTGTCTTATTTTGCATCGATTTTGCTAGCATTGAACTTTTCAGCAATTACCTTTACTCCGGTTTATATCGAGTAGTGTTGTTCGGCGATAATATGAATTTTTCTCTTATTATTTTACAGTTGTTTTTTAATTTTATTCGTTTCAATTTTACATATTTTTAAACTATCTCCGCCTGTAATTTTATGGGAGAAATATGTGTGTATAATCTGACATCGTTCCCCCACCCCCCTTTTGTGCTGATTTCATTCCTTTCCTTAAACCTTCTTTTTAACAAATGGAGGAGTTCATTCCTTGCTTCACTTATGAGGATATCGTTTCTTTTTCATTATATAACACTTTTTCTATCAGTCGGACTTTGCTCAAATGCTACCGCTGACCGCTGGTGTGATCACTCTGGTCTAAACCGTTGCTCTGCCCACGTTGTGTTGTTTGATCCCAGAGTCTACAAAGATCAAATTGTCATCAGCAATTGCGATGTTGGTCCGTTCTCAGCAAAACACTGTCACAAAGGAATTTAACAAAAAAAATATCTCCTTGCAGTTAAAGAAAACACAAGAGTACTTGATGGTCTAGTTCTATCAATATTTATATATTGTTTTTATACAATGAATTGGTTCTAGATACAAAACATTAACCCTTCCCGCTGTGTGTTTTGTCGTAACACTATGCTCAAATTTGCTGTCTGGAACAAGGCTTAATCGGAAGTTCTCTCTGACTGCAATCCAGAGTCATTGCCTCTCTCTTGTCGGCTGGAACCTCTGTGTCTTGGTCATTTCAGTATTCCGCTTATATTGACTTCCATTTGAAACTTGTATGGGCGTTGACGTTGATATGGGGACTCATCTGTTCCCCTATCCCCAACAAGTGTCTCTTTGTTATCTGACTCTGGATAATTAATTATACCTCCAAATTTTAGGGGAAATAAAAAGAAATTCCTTTTCTTTCTCTCTGTCTGTCCATCGTTCTATTATTTGTCGTCTCGTTCTGAGTTATCTTTTTTAATTTAACCCCTTTCTTTCCGTTTGCCAGTGTTACATAATGTCACAAGTAATGCTTTCCGTTCAAAATTGCAATTCTATATTCGATGTCTTTGACTGTCTTCTGTCGCATCCAGCTCAGGTGAGGAGGCCAGGTAAATACACTTGGCTTTCCAAAGTTCATTATATGTTCTATCTTTATCAAATGCAAACACTTTATAGGCGTTTGCTTACTTGCAGAAATACTTTCATTATATCTATAATTGCTAATTGTAAAAATCTACCTATCTTTAGATATGCTAACTTAGGTACCTCCGAGAGATCGCTAAAGAAAAAGACGCCAAACTTGACGAAAACTAAATTTTGTCTAAATGTTTATGTTATTATTAAGAGAAAAGAGCAAAGCGTTTTTAATTATTTTTTTATAATTTGTCCCTTCTTTTTAAAACATTCTAACTTTTGATTTAAAAAAAACCTTGTTTCTCTTTGTACCAGCGGAACTACTAAATAACAAAATTTTGCCAATTTTTTTATTTTTGTATGACAGATATTAATTTAGAAAATCTTGCAAAAATAAAAATAATTGTCGGATGTTAATGAAACTTTCAGAAAGTATTCACAAATGATGGAGAATTTTATAAATATGTTTTCTTTTTTTGTTTATATTTATTACCCCACCCACCAAATTAATTTTATGAAAACTCTAGAAATTCAATACCATTCAGTTAATTGATTATATTAGTTAAAACACAAGGCTTAGAGGAAAGCAAATCATTTATTTTTTTAATTGGACACCCCTACCTGAAAATCAGCTCTGAAATGTAACATACAAAACTCAATAAAACAAACATATTGTTTAATTTCAAATGATTATAGTTGCTTTTAGTTGTTTTTATGAATATTGATAATATTGTCTGAAAGCAAAAATCTTTTTAGATGAATAATGAATTTTTAAAACAATTATTTATTATTTCTTAATTATTTTATTATTTTTACATTAAAGTTGTTAAATATTCCAAAATTAGTGAAAATGGCATTCAGTTTAGTCAATGGTGTTATTAAGTATATCTATATTTTAGCATTATAAGTTGTATAGATAATAACAATCAGAAGAGCCGAACGGTATATAAAAAATAATTCCAGATGGCTTTTGTGTCCATAAAACGGTTGTAATTCAAATGTAGGGAAGTCCAGAAAGAATACAATAAAATGTCGCGTTATTTGTGTGAGGAGTTTTTCTACGCTGTTAAGGCCTTTATTTTTGCGAAACACGTTAATTTCATTTTTTTTCAATTTCAACTGAGAAGTGTACCTACAAGTATTAGTATCATCTTATGAAATTTATATGATCTTATTTTTATATTATCTCAGTTATGATATTTTTCCATAAATGAAATATCAAAATTAATAATAAAATGAATGGAAATACAAATAACACAGTAAAATCCAATAAATGTACATAAAATTATAATATTTAATGTACAGTTCTGATAACATTTCATGAGGTACCTATAGATTAATTTCATGCCTTTCTTATGAAATTTAATCTCACTCTCAACAGTCTTAGTTTAAGTTTGTTATAATATATTTTCCATAAAGCATCGTAAACGTAAAGGTGAAAGCTAAGTACAAAAAATAGAGTGCTGAAAGTTTTCTTTAATAATAACGAGGTAAATAATTGATTCACTTAAATCTAAATAATTATGTCACTTCTGCCTTTCCGTACGATAACTTTTCCTCGGGTAAGCTGTCAATACGTGATGAAATCATCACTCATCACCTGTCAAGTGACACCAAATGTTATGACCTGCTTTATCTTATTTTTAAACTACATCTTTTTGGCGCAGAAAGTAAGTAATGTTTGTTTCAAAATATTTTAAATAAACTTCATAATTTTCTTAAAATGAATTTTGAAAAAAATATAATTGATTTTTAAAAGAATTTGAAACTGAGTTTTTTTTATTATTTTTATAAAATGGAATAAATGGATTATCTGTCAATTTTGCTGATTCAAAAAAAAAAGATTTTTAACGAAAATTTCGGACGTGCTAGGACTGATTCAAAAATGTAAAAAAAATACTCCACAAACACTTTGATCTTGCCTTTTAATAATAACATAAACATTTAGACAATAAAAACTATTTTCATCAAGTTTAAGGCTCTTTTTATTCATGTTATGCTCTTTTTAGCGATCTCTCGGAGGTACCTATGCTAACTTGGTCTGTAAGTTTGTAACGTTACTAAAACATCCCTATTTACAATGTTCTAACTCAGCGTCTCTCTATTAGGCTACGAAGTAATTCCTTATCAGTAATGAAACGCAAAGTTGTAGGAGACTGACCATGTCCCTCCTGTTATGACTGTTATCTAAATACTGTATTAATTCAGTATATATTTATTTACATCTTCAGTGATGTAGTTAGCTAAAACTACATCTAAAAGTGATGTGATCTAGGAAAGAAAAAGATATTTGCTTTTATAATATAAGAAATACCAGCGCAATGAAAAAAATGTCTTTAAAGATTTACATCTTGCTTGATATTTGATTGTTTTGAACCCCGATCTTCTTCCGTAACTTTACGGATGCGATATTGAACTGGACTTATCAGTTTGTTGCATCTCCAAAGTATTACTTGGGATGACTTAGCTGTAAATATCTATTCTCCAATAATAGGATATAGGTAATAAAATATGGTTTCGATGTAGCGTATGCATCTTATTCCTAATGACATTCAAACCGAGTAAGCAGACTCACCCTCCAAAGAAATTGAACTTGTTTCCATTCAACATTTTCACTCGTACAACTGAACGTGAAATACCTTTAAATGTTCAGTTTCATATATGTTTTCAATTGCATATTAGTGTGCATCTTCTAACTTGTATTCAAGTGAAGATTAGACTGAAGAAAATGCAATATATTCAGATCGGTACGGACCCGATATCATAGATTAATTGATAAGCTGAAACTTACAATAACAACCAAGATGGTAATATTTGCCGACGAAATTCTCGGGAGTGTAAAAATGAAGGCAATAAAAGCAAATAGCTCTCCTACCTCTTTTGATTTGTGTACTACTGAAAGTTTAACAAACCCCCATAAAACTTTCACAACATCTTTTTATCCAGTTTCACAGTACTGCCTCCCATTTTCGGAAGGAAGATTCTTAATTGTCGGCCAAGACTCTTCGAATTAATTTCGCTACATATGCTTGCCCTTTTAAATGACTAATAATGCGATTTCTGACGTAAAGACTTAAATCATCACCTAGCGAAATAATATATAACAAAAAAACACATAAAATAAAAACGTCACTTAGCGATAAATATATGACACCCCAGTGAAAACATGACCTTCCAATAAAAAGTTGACTGTTAAACATTATTAACATATCAACCTCAATGTACCGCTGTTAGGAAATCAATCATAATAATTTGAAAAACATCATTGAAAAAACATAGGAGAGATTCAGTTTATAGGCGATCATGGTTCAGTCTACTTTTAAAAAAATATATTAATGCTACAATAAGACACAGCAGTTGCGGAAGTTTGAAGTGTTTTGACAGAGGAGGGCAAGATGTATTGGGATAGACAAGAACGCATTTCAAAAGCTGAGCGGAGTATTGCGACGATATCTTTGTTAACCAAGAAAAGGGTACTGAGCTCTTACGTTACGTGATGTGTATCCTCCTTTACAGCAGCAAATGTTGGACGACCTCCTCAAAGAGGAAGAAGAGACTAGAAGCGACGGTTATGTGGTTCTGCAGAAAGATGCTGAGGGTATCATGGACCGAGCTTGTGAGCAACAATGAAGTCTTGGAGAGGATGCAAAGAGGAGGCTTATACTTAACATCAGGAAGAGGCAGCTGAATTTTCTGGGACGCGTAATGAGAAAGGAGGGTCTGGAGAATTTGATACTCACAGGTCGAATAGAGGGAAAAAAGAGACAAGGGAAAGCAACGTATGACATACCTGGCGGGCCAAAGCAAGTGGATGACAGAACGGAGGCTGGGGGAAAAGAGGGATGAAACTTCTTGAGAGCCACAAGCCATGCTCGCCTACGTCCTGGAAGGAGATGGCACAGAAAAAGAAAGAATGCCACAACTTCTTGTAAAGGACAGAGGAGTGCTCTTCCATTCTCTTCTCAGATTTAGACGAGATTACAAAGGCGTAAAATCTGATCAATGTCAGCCGAAATCGATTTGCTACCGTGAGGCGAATCTATTTAATTCGTCTTCTGGATTTGTAATGTTAGTCTTGAGGATAAGATTTGATCAAAATTTCATGTCTTTTTCATGCCAGGTGTGATATTGAAAGAAACTTCTTAACACTCTGCATAAAGTCATATCACTTGTTTATCTGTTAATTCTATTGGACGGAAAAGAAAAGTGCTTTTTTGTTTGTTGTTTGAAACACTTACATTTCTGATTTTCGGTTTTCAGCGGAACAAAAACTTGATTGAAACAAAACATCATTAAATTATTCCTTTCTCATGTGATTTTTATATAAATGACTCCTTTCGCCGTGTTTTTTTTTAAACATTCTTTGCATTTGTCCTGAGAAATCATTAAAAACAATTTTACGCTTTGAAACTGTTCTAGAAATCTCGTTTTGTTTCAAAGTAAGTTTTAAAAAAAACAAATCTATTTTACTATAATTTATTTCTAAGAGTTTTCCGTTCCCTTCCCCCACAGTTGTGAATTTAGTTATGTCTTTCTTCTTGTTCGTTTGACAAGAGAAGACTTTCCAGGCTATCCTGCTATTTAACCCATATCTGATGGGGGAGAAGAGATGCATTTATACCATACTCGTTTCCCGAGTAATTCTAACGGACTCTAGGTAACTATTTTAGTATCTGTAGATCTTTGTTTCCACTCGTCTATTAGATAAGAATCCCCTAATCGCAAGACATTATTTTGTTACCAATGCACTGTATCGTATTCATTTCTTGATTTTTTCGCATTGCCTCCTGGAGTGACATATTTAATCTTGCCATTGGAAATTGCGCCATCGAGATTTCTTCCTCTGTAAAAGACGACATTGATGCTTTCATGCCATCTCGGAAATACCTAATGAAACCGAAATTTTCTCCTTGGTTCACTCCTGCCTGCTCGCTGATAGAATGATACACCGTATAGGCTCTCACAAGTTTTGTTCTCGTGATTACTGTTAGCTCTGTAAGTGTATGTTGAAAAATAATAACTCCTCAATCCCTCTTCTATTGAATCAGTTTGAAGTTTTGTCATCTATTTCTGATAAAGCAGAATGCTTTGCTAGTAAATTCTCACTTCCACCGGCGTATCATCAGGAGTATATCTGCCTGATATTCCACCTAGAACCTAATTCTCGCATAGCTTATGCTTTTATCCCTAAACTAGATTCACCACAATGCATGCGAACCTGAACGTATCCCTGCAATGTTTATCAGAAAACATACTACTTAACTCGTTCGTATTCTCTCTAAAAGTCACAACAAATGCTTTGCTGTTTCTTGCTTTTCGAGCTTGTTGGAAAAGCTCTTTTGCAGTTCCTGTTCGTCTTATACATCTTTTTTGGTAAAGTATTAGACTCCATGTCAAACTCTGAATGGATTAAGCATATCACTTCACCTGGCCTTCTTTCAGATAAATAATTAAGTTTTCACTTTTCTGGGTCAACCGCCGATATTTCGATGTTTTTTAATGAAAGCGAGTGCCAGGCTTTAGATAAGGAAGGCGGTTTTCAGGAAATGACTTTTACGGGTTTTGGTATCCGTGGTCCTACTTTGTTTATTGTCATCAATTCGCAAATTGGTATTTATGAAGATGACACAACTATTTAACTATATAGTTCTTAATAGAAAGTCTTATAGGGCCGATAAAAATAAAATTGGCAGTTGATCTCGAAAATAAATGACATTCAATCAATTGTTAACTGGAGCAAGAAATGGCTTGTAAATTTTGACGAAAGGTTTTGTCATGCTGGAACTCTATCCATACACCAAAGAATTTGACTTTCTTTCAGCGCAGCTGCTGACACCCTCCGAGATTGCAAATCATTGCAACTTCCTGATCTCAGGTTTTCTACTGATGTGAAAGGGAATGATTATATTGACTCAATTGGTCGATCTGTTTTTAGGAAATTTAAATTACTGACTAGCGCCTGTCAAGTTATCTTGATATAATTCATCTTGCCCGTTTATAAATCAACCATTTGTCCCTGTATCCAATATGTCGGTCACATCTGATCTGGTACGTCTGCTATATATACCGAATTTTTTGACAAAATCCAAATGAAGGTCCTGCCTAGGCATATCGATTTTATTCCCTTTCCCAGCGCCGTCACATGGAATCACTCATCTATTTCTATAAAGATTGTCCTGCAGTTGTTCCCATGAGCATTCCTTCTTTTCGACTACATGAATTGAAGATTACAACTAGACTGGCAAGTGGGTCCCATCGTTTTACTCTTGAAAGATGTAGATATAACTGCCAGTTCTATTTTAATACTTCCTTTCTCGCTCTTTTCAAATGTGGAACTTTCTTCTGGTTTCATGCTTTCCTGCCACCTACAATCTTCCAAAATTTAAATACATCACCAATCGCCATCTTCTGTCTTCCGAAATCCTTTTATTGACTTTTCTCTTTACGAACATCTCATTTTCTTTTACTCTCGGCAACCTCTTGCGTTTTAGTGGCATTATCGCCTTACTTGGGTTGAAATAAAATAAATAAAATTCTCAAGCGCATTAGAGCAAGAAAAACATCAGAATCTGAACTCAGTTTACTAATTCTACTTTTGGCACCGATAACCGTTATAATTGCTGCGTATCAGCAGGTTACATTTTAGCATTAAACTAAAAATTGGATAAACTATCAGATTGTGATTTGCAAATATTTCTAGAGTACGTTTAAAATTTAATGATAATTCTAAATCTAACTTTTCAGGTTTAGACGAGACTACAAAGACAAAATATTTTATCAGTATCAGCAAAAATCAATTTGCTGTCATGAGGCAAATCTCTTTACTGCGTCTTCTAGGAGATTACTGGATTGTTAATGTTATATTTCAGTGCTTCATATATTTTATTATTAGTTTTGTTTTATTTCTATTTATTTATTGATTTATTTGGGTCTTTGGTGATTTCGTTGTTTTTTGACCTGTTGAATAAAATTGGGAATTTGATTAAAACCGGAGTCCTGGATAAATATTTGACAATACTTTGTGAGTGCATCATTTTGTGGTATGAAGTGTCAACCATTATTCTATTTAAATCACATTCAATGTTTCTTTTTGCTTTTTAATTTCTGAAATTTCATTTCTCGGTTGTAGAATTGATCGATTAAAAACTGTGTTATAAAGTCTAAAAAAACATTAATCAATTTCTCAATATTGTTGTAAAACTTTTTTTTCATACAGAAATAACAGAAAATGTGACACGGATATGCGAAGTCACATTGGAAGGGTTGAAATTGCCTCCCAAAAGCTGAGTATTAAGAAACAGGAATAATTTATGAGAAACAAAGAAATGAATGCTGAATTACTAAGTAATAACAATTCTACTGCATGGCTATGAATGCTAAAAGAATTTCCTCAGCGATGAAAAGGTGACATCAGGCAAGAGATGTGCTTCTACAGAAGGATGCTGAGAATAACAAGAGGGGAACATATGAGCAACAGAAAACTTTTAAAGAGAATGGAAACAAACAGTACGCTTAAACTTAGAGCCAGAATGAGACTGTTGAAATTTCTAAGACACATAGTGAGAAAAGAGGGTTTGAAGAATTTGACACTTACAGGACACACTGAACGCCAGGGGAAACAATGAGTACTCTACTTAACGAATTTGTAGAACAGAGAGTAGCAATGATATAAAAATCAAACATTACTGCAAAGGACGGGAAGATGTGAAGAACCATGATCGCCCATGTCCAGAAGGAACGCAGCACACGGAAGAAGAGAAAGTAAAGTCATGATTTTTCTAAGCTCATGAGCCACTCAAGGTAGAAGGTTATTGAATGAAGTTGATCCATGTGTGTAAGAGGAAGAGGTAAGCATTGTAGTTTCTGAGGATATGTAGGAAAGAAAACGGTTAACTCTAGACTTGAAGAGATATTAATCATCAAGATTGTAACGATCAGAGAAAAATCCTCTCGGGCGTCTGTTGATTTTCTTGGGAAGAAGCTGTTCGAGTGGAACTTCTTTCTTATTAATGGAATAGGAAATGAATAGGGATGATTCGTCCCAATGTAGGTGTCATAGCAGATCTTAGATACGAATGACAGGAGTGGTTGAACCAATGAATGTAGTTCGTCAGAACATTTCCAATGGGAATTATAAAGATATCACATCACCCACAGGACGCGTAGACTCTATGAATTCTATTACATCTGGATAATGAGGAATGTGTAGATCCAGCCCAGACATGGCAACAGCATTCCATTTTTGATTTTGATCTGGATCTTGTAAAGATAGATCATGATAAGAAGAATCAGGTACTTACTGGAGCTTTAAAGGAAGCAACTTTTTTTTTGCCAGCATCTTTAACAATGGATTGTATATGTGATTTCCACTTGAGGTCAGGAGTGAACATGAGTTCAAATAGTTGTTCAACGCAAGAATACTCCTTGAGCGAACAACCATTTGTCCTTAAGCAAAAGTCCAGAATCTGTTCGTTGATGATGAAATGTTACTAGTTTGGTTTTGGGAGTACAGAATGTTAGAAACCAATTATGCCACAACTGAGCTGTTAGAGCTAGTTCCGATGAGAGATCTGCTGACAGGCTCTAGTAATTTAATTTTTTGAATGGACATTCATATACTGTTGTATAATCTGCATAGAAATTCACTAAAGATTTGAGTGTAGCCTTAGGCAGATCGTTAATATAAAGCAAAAAGATAATCTGATAATAAAAGATAATAAAAATAATTATAAATAATAATAAACATAAATAATTATAATAAAATATAATAAATAATAAAATAATAAAAAATAAAATAATAAAAAATAAATAAAATGAAAAATAATGAAAAATAAAAAAGATTGAAGCAAAAAGATAATCTGGTAATTTAAATTTTTGAGGGGATATTCATATACTGTTGCATAATCTGCGCTGAAATTCACTAAAGATCTGAATGTAGCCTTAGACAGAACGTTAATATAAAGCAAAAAGATAATCTGATAATAAAATAATAAAATATATATAAAATAAAAAATAAATAATGAAAAATAAAAAGATAAAAAGCAAAAAGATAATCTGGTAATTTAAATTTTTGAGGGGATATTCATATACTTTGCATAATCTGCGCTGACATTCACTAAAGATCTGAATGTAGCCTTAGACAGAACGTTAATATAAAGCAAAAAGATAATCTGATAATAAAATAATAAAATATATATAAAATAAAAAATAAATAATGAAAAATAAAAAGATAAAAAGCAAAAAGATAATCTGGTAATTTAAATTTTTGAGCGGATATCCATAAACTGTTGCATAATCTGCATAGATGTTCACTAAAGATCTGAGTCTGGTCTTGGGCAGATCGTTAATATAAAGCAAAAGAGGGAATTACCAAGAAGTGAGCCTTTGGGAACGCCTACTTTCATCTCCTGGGCTTCAGAAGATTTGTCATTAAGAACGATCTTCATAGATCTACATGTTAGGATGAACTTGATAAGTAGGAAAAACTTTCAGAGATTCAATAACTGGAGAGTATGTAGCAACCCCTATGCCGCACGTTATCAAAGGCCTTTAAAATATATAAGGACATCCTCCTCGTGATCAACTGTCTATTGCCTCTGTGAATATGCGGCTAAAACATTTAGGATATCAGCAATGGGTGTAGCAGAGCGAAATAATACTGTTTGTCGGTCAGGGGGTTAGTCCTGAGGAGCCTTCTTGTTGATCAAAGACAGAAAGAATTTGCTGATTCCACTATGGAGGCTGTTGGGTTGATATTGCGTCGGAGGTGAGTGCTCATCCGCATTCTTTACAGTTGACAAATTTTATGAATTTAGGACAAATTTCCCCTTCAGGCAGCGTTTAAATAATGTTGCCACTATTTGTGAACTCTGTGCTAATGATCTAAAGAACAACCACAGGATTTTTATACAGACCGGTAGACTTTTAGACCTGGTAAGTCTGGAAAATCCCCATGCAGTGATAGAATGTGGAAAAATAATTATTGACTCTTCTAGGCTTAGAATAGTAAATACTTGCTTTTTACCGTGAACTAATTTACATCGGACTGATATTATAAAAAAAAAGGCTTCTGGTTACTTGAAGCGCAAGTACAATTTTCTTGTTTCACTCACAACTATTTGACTTGATTCTAAATAGCGTACCCCAAATCAACCGCCCCTGCGAATATCACGCACATGTCAAATATATATGGGCCTTCGCCGCCGATTGCACGGGAAGTGACAGGAAGGGGTGTCACAGTAACATTAAGAACAGTTGTAGGGGTGTAGTATGTTGGCTAGGGTCACCATGATATAATCAATATCAAAGAAGGCTGTGTTCTTGTAAAACAACACCCTACATTAATTTATGAACAACAATACACGAGAGAAAAACAATCAAGCTCAGTGAACATTAATAATATTGTATTAACAATGGTATACAAATTTCAACAATAAGTACAAAGAAAGTTGCTTCCCTTTTTCCATTAATAAAAAGGGTAATTTTAGCTAATAAATGTTGAATACAAAATTGAATGTAATTTAACTACAAAGTTCAATTGAAGTCTTAGCTAAATAAAGAATAGTTCCACAGTGTTTTATCAGTGTAGAAAGATGTAATGTTCATGAGTGATATCAACACGATTTAGTATGATTACTTGAATTAGTAATAATTATGAATTAAAATGTCAATATAGCGCTGTGCCTTATTTTCCAAGAATTGAACTGCTACTGCCTCTGGCAAACAGCGAGAGTCTTTATATAACAAGTTTTAGGCTCCGGATGGCTTGGCGCCAATAGTATAGAAAAGATAATAAAATACGCGATTGGTCAGGAAATGGACCAATCCGTGATTTTAGAGAAAAATTTGAATTACCTGCGATGGTTAAATTGTCCTATAATAAGTATCATGTATTTATTAACCAATGATATTAAAGAAAGCGGAGGTGTGGCACATGTAAGTGATTCCCACACAGTCTTTAATCAAGAAGCTATTGGAATCCACGAAAATAGTAACACTTAAAATTTCAATCTAAATTCTGTTGATTCTTCTTTCAAAATGTATTTTTGTAACTAGAAGAGAGAAAGAAATGAAAATTCATGTTTAAATTTCATAAAAAAATGATCAACTCTTGGGAATATTTTCTTGTCTTAAAATCAATAGCATGAACAAATATGGAAACAATATGCAACTCTTGTTTTTCTTTTTTTATTGTAAAAATGAAAGTTATGGCAGTGAGGTGAAATTTATGAGAAGTCATATCAGAAGAACAAACAAATCTGAAAAAAAAAATATCCTGTCAATAAATATAATGGTATTTCAAATTATTTCTGTTCGTTTATTGCGTGTCTGGCCTCAGCTGATGAAAGCAGATGGTAATGTCTTTTACACTTCACCAACCAGCCTAGATTTTGTGTACAAAAGCTGAGGACACAACACATCCATTCGCAGATTTTTCGCTTGCTATATTTATTTGTCTTTTTTTCTTTCTCACTCTTTGTATATGCATAAATTTTAACACACTTTTTAATACAAGTTTTTAAAAAACCACTAATCATCTTAAATATAAAATAAAACCATTAATCAATGTTTATTCTAAATACAAAATATAGGGTGACCCCAAAAAACGGGAACTTTTTAACAATCCAATAAAACCAAGAGTGATGGAAGAAAAATATTTAATTTATAGTAATTGAAACCTTCAAACATGCCATTTAAGAAACAATGACGGAATTTTCATTTTTTAAAAATTACGTCCTGTAGATGGCGTCCTCCTGTACGAATGCATTCTTGAAATCTGCTGTTGAGATTCCTCATTGACTGCTGCAACATCTCAGCTGGGATACTGTGAATTTCATTCTCGTAACTAAAATGGCGAAATGTTTACTTGCTCAAGGTTACTGTCTCGCAGTGTTGCCACTTGCTCATGTCTGGCAATACGCACTTAAAAAATTCCCGTTCTTTGGGGTCACCCTATATAAATACCATCTATCTGAAATACAATTTTTTTAAACCAGTAATCTACGTATAATATATGGGCTACGCCAGCATTCAGTTAACCGGATATTTTTATTAAAATTTAAATTATGTAAAAGTCAGTCTCTACTCAGCACCTGAATATTGCGTAGTACATGAATCTCCGAGTCGTGCTACCGGTGAAGAATAATATGTATATTTATGAATATATACTTAATAGCTCTGTTTAATTTCATCGAGCACTATTTTATTAACAGAAGACTCAATGGCCGGTTGACGAAAATTAAATAAATATAATATTTAATATATAAATACGATTATCCACTAAAACTAACGTTTAAAGTAATAAAAATCTATCGGATTAACAAAAAATTAATTCTAAACTATATAGAGTCGTATGTGTGTATATTTAACGAATTATTTAATCTTCCATTATTTGTTGTTACGATAAATTTAGTTTTACTGTGGACAGTTGATTGTGTTTAAACTTCTGATTTTTATTTCAAACAACAAAATTAACATCAACCGGCTTAGATAGATAAGTCCTATAAAAGAAAAAGGTGCGTCTTAACAAGAACCGAAACTCTATTCAGTTTTTCCATCAGGAAATCACTCCCTTAACCAAAGAGTGTGCTAACAATTATGCCACGTGAACATCACGAGAGGGCATGGTTTATTAGTATAACTACGGTCCTTGAAAATGACGGAACATTAGCAGAAGGTGTTCGTAATCTGTATTTGAATGACTTCTAGAATCATTAAGTCTTGAAGAAAACAAGAAAATATCACTTACGCTTCAAGTAACCAGAAGACTTTTCTGATATCAACCCGATGCAAAGTAGTTCAGGGTAAAAAATATGTCTTTGTCATTCTAATCTAAGAAGAGTCAATGATTATTTTTCCCACATGCATTAGCGCAGAGTTCTCAAATAGTGGCAAAATTATTTAACCGCTTCTTTGAATGAAAGATAAATATAATAAAAAAATAAAATATCTGTCTTGTTTAATGTTATATAAACTTACGCGCAAAGACCCTCTGGTAAGGCTGGAATCAATCTCTTCTCCTCCCACTTATGGGTTAAATAGTATGGCCTGAATAGGCCCTTTAGCCTTTGTTAGCGACCTGTCTAAGAGGACATCTTTGAATTCAAAACATCAGTATGGTTGTTTAGAAACCTCGTGGCATACTATGTGTAGCAGTTCTCTGTATTTAGTTCTTCGGAAAAGTGCATACTTCGAAGACAATGGAAGTGTTCAGCATATATATATATATAGCACCACATATTCTCAAGCATTCATAAGGTTTTGGCTACTGTATTCTACAGATATCTTCAGGTGAACGGTGGGCGGGGGCACCATTAAGATATTAAGTAAAATAATAATACAAAATGAGCAATTTGCAAAGTAAGGATTGTTTACTTCTCAGATATATATTTTTTGCTCCTCCAATACCTTAATGATTTCATATTCAACGCGAAACAAAAGGCTCGTTAAATATTTCCAAATGGAAAAAAATTGAATCATTTAAGCAAATCTAGCAAACCGAGATAAATTACTCCTCCACATACGAATTCTATCATAATTACAACTAAAAGGAATTCATGAAAGAATGCCATAAAAATTCTTACAACTACTTCTAAAACAATAAGATAAGTAAATAATATAACACAAAATGACAGTAAGCTAGATTTAAGTTTTGTCGCGTTTCGCACTCTGTGTGCTCCGGCAGGGTTCGAACATCCGTCCCTAATTGTAAGAGAAGTCACCGTCTGATCTGGTGGTATACGGAATAAACAATTTCTTAGAAAGAAAAATAAAACAAAAATTGACTACAAAAATACTAAAATTAACGTCTGAAGCAATAAAATTCAATACGTTATCTCCAATTTTCAAAATCTTTTCGTTCAACGTTAAAGGGAAATAACTACAAATAAAAATATATCGATTACCTCCCATGGTGACTGAAATTTTTTAAAAATTGCTTTTTTAGTAGATGACATTCTATAATGGGAAATGTTCATGAATTTTTTTCAGAAGTAAATATTAGAATTAGACTCAAAACGTATTACAAAATGAAAGCAATTTTTATCTCGACTTATTAACCATAAATTTACAGACGCGATCTCTTTAATTCAGATTTATAATTTGCTTCATTTTGATTATTAAATAATGCAACTGGTCTCTCCTAATTCTTAATTGCCATTTCCTTTCATCTTACTTTTCGTATCGGACCCCAGATGATCATTACACCATTAAACCTAAACTCGTTCTATTTTGAGGGCTGACATGAAACTTTCATGAAACTGCCTTGCGGATTAGACTACGAAAAACAACCAACAGCATTCAACACGTGAACAGATATCTATTTTAACTTACCATCAAATCGTTCATCATTATCATTGTTTTCATTATATGCAATACTGCTCAATTTCTTAGATGATGGAATCTCAACCATTATTAATTCTGGTTCATTTACTAGGAATATTTATTTCATTATTTTTATTTTTTTTTATTTGTTGTCCTCTAACCTTTATTGCGTGATAATTATCAAAGAGAAATGAAGATTTTCAAAAATACTAGTCAGGAGTGAGGCAAGGTTTCGCGCAAAACATTCGAAAACTATTCATAAATCCTATATGTTTGTAAATGTCAGTTCTGTGAAAAAACTGAAAGATATGAAATTAACTAGAGAAGTTTTCATAGCTTCTATTATTATTATTATTATTATTATTATTATTATTATTATTATTATTATTATTATTATTTTATATTATTATTATTATTATTATTATTATTATTATTAATATTATTATTATTATTATTATTATTTCCTTTGATTTCTGGTGTGCACACATTTCTTTCCGGGTCCCGACCTAAGACAAAAAATAGCCTCATGACATTTTTCACTCACCAGTTTTGAAAAAAGAATTTCACATATTCTACACAGATAAAGCCCTTCATAAGGTGTCGGCTGTATTTGTGAGAACAATTTTATTATTATCATTATTATTATTATTGTTATTATCATTATTATTATTATTATCATCATCATCATTATTATTATCATTATTATTATTATTATTATTATCATCATTATCATCATTATTATCATCATCATCATCATTATTATCATTATTATCATCATTATTATTATTATTATCATCATTATTATTCTTATTATTATTATTATCGTCATTATCATCATCATCATCATTATTCTTATTATTATCATCATTATCATTATTATTATTATTATTATTATTATTATTATTATTTTGTCGCTCTCCCAATGGTTGAAAATATATATCATATTTATAAAAAAATAAATTAAATTTATTACTGTTTGTTTTCGGTGTAATAAATTTTTATTTTCCATTCTTTTTTTTTTAATTTTGTACACGTTTTTTTTTATAGAAGTATATTTTAAGAAAGCCAGAAGGTTTGTGGGGAAAATTGATACACCTGTATATCGTTTTAGGCTCAGCGGTTAAAACTGTTAAGGATCCATTTCAAATTTATGGAAAGTATTTTTTTCTTATTTACTGACCAATGAGAGACGTGGTTTCAAACCCTAGTAAGAAGCCGACTGGGAGGCTTGTGTGATCCTTTTTTACACAACGAAACGACTAGTCAGTAGATACCTTTAGAAGGCAACTGAAATCGAGAAAAAAAAATTAGACATCTAGGCAATAAGGCACAGAGTTACTGCAGTGAGCAAAAAAGTTTTGAAGTTCACAAGTGAAAATTCTTCTGCGATTAGACAACAAAGAACAGGAAAAAAAAATTCAAAGAAAATTTGCCTAAGTTCTCAGTGAAGCACGAATAGTGTGCATATAAAAAGACATTCCCAAAATTGTTATATTCATCAGTGACGCTTGTGGGACAAGTAAAAAATTTTTTCGTCTTTTTTTTTTTTTAAGTTGGTTCCATCTTTGTTTTATTGCTTTCTTGAATGTTTTTTCTCTTTTTGTCATTTTCGAGATTGTAATTCATTTTCTTTTCATTTTCGACGTTTATCCTTTTCGTTTCCATATTTCTGTAAATTTTGTCCTGCCTTAATTATTTATAAAGCTCACAAAAGGAATTTTTTTGCAAGTGCCTTGTAAGTTTTTGAATTTTTTTCTTTTTCTGTATATTGTAATAAATGTTTGTCCTTAAAAGTTTTACGCAGTGGTTTCAGTCTTGATTGCGCGTTATACAACATTCTATTCCTACTATGGTGATTATCATCACTATCACATACATACATACATACAGATCATACGACAAGCATTCATTGGCTAATCTCCTCAAAATTAGCTCGCTAATTGGTCAATACCGAACAATCAGATCGCCTGCACGGGAGGAATGATATTTACCGCGCACTAAGTGGGAGCCTGTCACGTAATACACCACCCTTATATAAAAAAAAACACGAGTAAGCCTTCTCTCTCCACTCTCTCTCTCCTACAGTTAGAGATTTGTTTAGACCTTGTCCTTACTAGACCTGACGAGACTGTTTTTGTCGCCTTTTTTGGAAATTACCTTTTTGTTTCTGCAAAGTCCTTTTTAGTTAAGTTCTGATTTATTTTGCCTTTTACGTTCTGTTTTCCTGACTATTATTTGAAAACTTTCTTTGTTTTTTTTGGGGGGGGGGAGTTCAATTTTTCCTTTCCTTTTCAGTTTTTTTGCATTACCTTTTTTTCTTTTTGTCCTTTTATTATGTATTTATTCTATTATTAGTTTTGATTTTTACGTTAAAGTTTCCATTTTAAGTTATTATTTTTCGGTTTTGATTTTCTATACCCCACTCCCAGAGTTTATTTTTCTACGTGTTAATATTTCTGTTGACGTAAGAGTTTATTTTTCTTTTACGTGTTAATTCGTTCTCTTATTTTTCCCTTTTTAATATCTGTTAAGTGTTCTGTGTTTTAATTGTTTAATTTTTCTCTGTTCATATTTGTCCTAACTGTTTGTGTCTAACTTGTCTATATTCGTTTATTGGCAAACCTTTCATTCTTAGCGGCCATATTGGATTTCTTTGTTTAGCTAATACGTATTGTTTCGTAATTGTGTTTGTAGCCTGTCCTTTTTACGTTAATATTTAGTTTTTTTTTTTTTTTGTAGTTTACCTTATTTTGTGTAATTTATTCGCGTCTTCGTTCCTATAACATTTGTTTTTGTGTTTTTCATTTGAACTGTTTTAATTTTGTTTGTGACCAATTGTTCACGTCAAGTTTTTTTTATTGTATTGTTTATTTATTTTACATATTTAATTGTATTTTTTTGTTGTTTAAAAGAAATTTTGTGACTATCGTCTTAAATTTCTTTTCGCTTCTTGGCGATATTTGTTTATTAACCTTTTTTTGCTGTTTTATTTCTTTTATTCCTATAGGTGTCCCTTGTCGTAACCACCCCTCAACTTCCATTCCCGTCTTATATATATTTTTTTAAGTGTGGAAAAATACCCCGAGAATTCCATCCTTTCTAATTAAAAAACAGAAAACAATGTTGACCTACTATAGAAGGTCCATTAAAAAGCATTTATTTTCAATCAAAAAACACCCGCCTGACAAAGACAGTACAGACGAGTACCCAGTTTTGCTGAGTACATCCCGACAAACAAGACAACTAAAAGTATGGAGGCCAAAAATGGCCAAAATGTAAAGTCCAAAAATATGAAAGCCAATAATGGCCAAATTAAGGAAAAAATGTTGAGGCCGGAGAATCACTCTCCTGTTGGAAGCCCCCCCCCCCCACGCTCCCAAAATGTGTAATCAATATTGCGGAGTTTTTGGAGCGAGCTAAGAGTTACGCACACCTTGTCGTAGAAGGTGGACTCTTATAAGAGCCCCAAGAACTAAGAAAAATTGACAAAAGAATTGTGTCGGTTTTCATTCAGGACAACCGTCATTTGGTACACTTGATCATCGAGCAAGTCGACAGCGATGCCGCGCTGATTAATTTGGATCAGTCCAAGGCTTTTGATAGGGTTGACCATCGGTTTCTGTAGGTTCTTCTTTCGGCCTCCGGCTTCGGACCTGACTTTCGCGCTTGGATCCGACTGCTGTATGCGTATGTGAATGGGGTAAGATCGAAACATTTCATTTTGTCTCGCTCCATTCGTCAAGGATGTTCGCTGTTTGCATTGCTGTACGTTCTTTCGTTGGAACCTTTCCTGCGTAAGTTGAAGACGAATCCTGTCCTTCGGAAAATTTCCTTACCTGGTGCTACCACCTCGGTCAGGTACTCCGCCTATGCTGATGACGTTTCGGTTCTGGTGTCGAGTAGAGCCGAGATTAACGAAGTCAGCAAAGAAATCAAAGGGTATCAGATGGTGACAGGGGCCAAGCTCAACCTCGATAAGTCTGTTGGCTTGCAGTTGGGTTCGTGGAAGGGAGTTTCTCTTCCCGGACCTTTCCTCTGGACGGACGGGTCGGCCAAGATACTCGGCATCTGGTTCGGTCACGACCTGCTGTTGGAAATGAATTGGTCGGAAGTGAGAGAGAAGGCCGAGGGCGCAGTTCGTCTGTGGACTCGGAGGAATCTTTCCTTGAAGGTGAGGACGGAAGTATGTGCCTCGCACATCTACCCGATTCCCCTACACCGACTCTCCGTCCTTCCACTCCCGTCTGACACTTTATTGGCGTTCGTAAGACTCTTGTTCTCCTTTTTGTGGGGAGGCAAGGCCGCCATGGTTAGTCGCGAGATCTGTTAACTCCATCCCTCTGATGGCGGTCTGGGGGTGTCTTGCGTTGAGACTCGTCGACATACTCTTCGCATTACCTATCTAGACCGGATGTGTATGCAGTTAGATGAGAACGGCGAATTCTGGAAAGAAGACGCCCGTAAAAATTTTCCATCATTGAGAAATGTGCGTTTGTGTGAGGAGGAGGCCAGCCGTACTCCTCGAGGCGAGGGCTCTTTCTATCGGGAATGTCGGCTTGCCCTCAAGCGACTCTTACGGGCGAAGGATAGCCTCTCCGACGTCCAGCCGTTGTCTCTTAAGGCATTATATCAAGTGTTAGTTAGTGGTAACTGTCAGGATGGCGTTATTGGCGAGCTCGTGGTGACGAGACAGGAGTCTCGCTGCATATGGCCTTGGGTGCCTGGGCTGAAATGTCTCCCTAACACTGAGGCATCACTCACCTGGCTGATGATTCGTGGAGCCCTCTGGGTCGCCAAGAGACTTTGTTCGGCGGGTTTGGTAAAGTCGCCAAACTGCGTTTGCTGCAGTGGCGAGGTGGAGACCCTAGATCACGCATTTTCCGGTGTAGTGTCGTAGCTCCGTTGTGTAAATTTGTTGAAGACATCATGGTTCGCGGAAAGTTCTTTGTCCTCGAGGCCAGTTCCATCTGTAGCAATATAATACCGCCGTTGACTAAGACTGAGCACTATGTGATCCTTTGATTACTGGGGGTTATGCGAGTCGTGATATGGACGACGCGACAGAAGGAATTCCATGGGGCCGAGAAGTTTACCTCTTCCCAACTGATCCTGTTCTTTAAGCTGATGCTTAAAGTCGGGATCAGGATGGAAAGGAAGCGACTCCATCCATTGGAATTTGGCAAAAGATGGGTGAGTCTTGCGGGTCTCTGCAGAGTGAAAGTTGCTGACTTAGAGTGGCATTTTGATGCCGGGTAGCCATTAAGAATTTTGGGAATTGCTGGGTTGAACTTTGGCAGCCCTTTCCTTGTGTATAGGTTAGTTTAGGTCGGTTTTTGTTTTAGTTTTCTCTCCTCTTTGAAAGTTAACAGCTCATTGGCCCATTTATTTCTGCCCTTTTATTTTTTTTTTTGTTTAATTCCCCATCCCTCCCATCATTAGGTGTTTAGTGATGTCAGTTCTCTGGTGGGTGAGGGGCGCCTTTCGTTTCGAGTGTTTTTCGTATTTGTTGTTGTGTTTGAATGGGTGAGTGTTTGTAGTGAGTGCATGGATTGTATGAATGTTTCATATTTTTTAAAGTCCCGCATGGATTTCGTCCACTTAACTGATATTTATGCCACAGTTAGGCCTGTCAGTGTTTTATTACTAACACCATTTTGTTTAGTTTCTTGTCCATAGTTTTATACTCTTTGTAAATACTCATTGGTGGTTTTTAGATTCTAAATTGTTATTTTATTCCCCTCCCCCACAGACAATGAATTGTATATATAGGGACTAGTTAGGACTTCATAGAGTTTTCGAGGCATTATATGGTGGATGAAGTAAGAATGGTAAGTAATAATGCGTTGTTTTGGTGAAAGGAATATTGTTTTTATGATTGGGTCAGTGGTTGTGGCTAGCTAAGTTTAATATTAAAACAAAAGATGACCATCCTTTTCCCCCTTTCCCCTTTTCGGCCTTGTGCCATATTTGTACTTTTGTGCAATAAATAATTCCATTCTCTCTCCGTTTTCTCTTTCGTCTCCTTCCTTGCTGCCAAAATGTGATCTTCAAGAACACTCGTCTTGACCTTGCGGTTAGACGTTAAAGATCATTACCAACATTCACACAAATACGAACTCTTAACTCTTCTGAACTCTCCAAACTTTTCCCAACATGCGACAAGAACTTTATTCTTCTAAAACTACAGTTTAATAATTAATTCAACTTCGTGAGCTCCGGTACAAATATTTCCCAAATCTAAGAGCCGTAACTGTATCAAACCTTTAGCTTATATACATGTACATCAAAACAAATAAATTCAAATGATATGTTTTGAACCATTACGTTCTCTCTTGTATTTTTGCTATGTGCTATTTTACGTAAAATATAAATTGCATGTGACCGCCATATTTGATGGTGACCTCCAGTGTCTTTGCTTGTCCTTTTCCACGTCATTCCTAATCAAAGTTAAATAAATGTGGTTCAGTCCACTACATCTGATTGAAAATCCTTCATATTTTTATTGCTGACCCATCGTTCGTTTCGGATCCCGCTACACTACTAACTAATTTTTTGTGTTTGGCACAAGAATTTAGATTTGGTTAGGAGTTAAACATTTTTTAAAATTATAATGATAATGGTGAAATTTACCGTTGCCATCACGGAATCATGCAGCATTCATTGACCGAATAATCAACGTTACTGTCAAATAAGATTTATAAAACACGATTTTATTAAAACTGTTTCCAAAAAATCAAAATTATCAGTTTCTCTTCTGTCACTGTTTATAATACCGATGGGCGTATCCTTCTAAGTCCCTTTCTTAAATTAGTGTGCAAAGTCATCATTTTGATTATATCAATATCCCACTTAACATATACATGTGCTACCTATTTCTGGAAGACTTCAAGAGATGTTATTTTGCTATTTGGCAGTCTCTATTCAAGTCCTAGAAGATTCATTCACCTGAAGCCGTTTTCAATCACTGATCTAAGAAAAGTGTTGTATATCGATGACAGAGACATTTATGAATGTGTGAGACACCATGCTTGAGATCTATGAGAGAGGCCCAACCTGACGGTGCTACTGAGGACCATGACGGTAGGTTTCAGTTTAATATTTGGTTTCATCGTGTCTTTTCATAATGGACAAAAGTACTCTTAGTGTAGGATATTCGCCAATCACGTTGAGAAATATCTAAACTGTCAGCTGTGTATAATCGTTTTCTCAGATCAACGAGGGAAAAGGCATCAAAGGAATGAAGACTTGTTGACTGGCGCTACAGAATCACAAACAAAGAACTGTACCACATAAGAGAAAGTGCTTCACTTAAGGATTTTCAAAAACAACAACAATTAAATGGATGTCACATGTCACTCGAAGAGAAAGTAATCAAGATGCTGACGTTCCAAACTACTTCAAACAAAAGGTTAGGTAGGAAAATTCCATCAATACTGGAAAGAGCGATAACAGTTACTGGACTTGAGAAAACTATTTTCTTGAGAAAATTGTTTTAATAGAAAGATTTTAAAAAAGTAACACTGGCTGCTCGGTCAATAACTACCGAGTCTTTCCTTATAAAGAAATGGCTAAGATTAGCATTACCATGCTATGTTCAATTTTCTAATGTTCTGTAAATAAATTTGTTATAACTGATTCATACACTGAGGTATTTTTTAATCATTTCACTCCAAACAAGGCAATAATGCCACTAAGACGCATGGTGTTATAGGGAGTGAAATAGAATGTGAAGATTTTAGCGAGAAGGGAGGAAAGAGCAGTATCCCGGAAGATAGAAGATGGAGATCTACGTTGCATTTATTTTTTTTTTTTAGATGGCAGGGAAGTAAGAAAACGCAAGTGAGTACCGCAAGCGACAAAAGAAAGTATTAGAGTAGAACTGACGGTTACATCTACCTAGCTCAATAGCAAAACTCGGCTCTCCGATTTGCAATTACGAGCCGTTATCCATTGTTCGCATGCGGTCACCCTTCTCGGCACTGACTTGGGTGATTGGACGAGGACCGGTGTTTCAACATGATATGAATGTAAGCCGATACTGCAGAAGATCATCGACTTGGGATACGAGACTTTGCCACATATTCCCCTGTTCACTCGCCAATTGACTCATCATGCATTCAAGTATCTAGCAAGTATCTTGCCAATTTTTTAAGCCAAAAGATATATTTGCAGAAACAGCATTCAAAGATTTTGTGGCGTCCAAATCTGTAGAATTTTATTAAATTAGCTTACAACTCGATTACAGAATTGTATAGATCTTCAGGTTTCCATTTTAGACTCTGTTTAAATGCATTAATTGAAGAATAAAAGCTGTTTCTAAGATCGGTCATTATTTTCCGAACAATCTGTTAAATAAATTTACGAATAAACCGGATAACGTTATATTTTAGCATAAAAGTACGGCATGAATAAACTTTCAAATGATTAATTGTAGACATTATTAAAACACGTTTAAATTAAAATTCTGTTACTAAATTAAATTGTTAGATTAAAGAAACAGGGATGTTTCTGTTTGTACCCATGTGTGTGTTTTTGCATGTGTGATAACGTCGTCTTGACGACTACAAAAACTGACAAAATGTTCTCTGAAAATCAATTTAATAAATCTTAAATATCGATTTTTCTCGATTCCAGAAGTATTCGTATTCGTTATTGTGTTAGATATGATCAATGGAAAATAAAAACTTTAATAATTTACTTAATAATAATTTCATAAACATTAATCTCTGATTAAATTTGATTGGCATTGTCAAATCTTGGTATTAAAAAAAATGATCTAAGGGAGATAATTCATTAATTATTAGGAGTTACTTCCCCTCTATTACTGTGGCTGGTTTCGTTAAAAATTTCTGAATTTATATTATGCAGAGACACAGATACACATTAACACTTCTTCTATGTGATGGGCTTTTCGAGACGTGCTCTCCAGAATTTCCTATATTTTATAGATGTTATTAAGATTTGTTTTTATTATCACATATGAGAAGTGCATATGTCATATTTAAAGTGCGCATATATTTATATGTGTGTGTGTGTGTGTGTGTGTGTGTGTGTGCATATGTGTGCGTGTGTGTGTGTCTGTGTATGTATGAGAGTGAGAGAATATAAAAGCGGACACTGTGATCAAGACTGAGTGGTAATAGTATATTTCATACTCCAACACAATGACCATGCCATAAATTGTCGTCGAAATTACGCAAAAATTAAAATAACACTGGTATTTCATTTTAACAGATATACTCACCAAAATTACGCAAACATATCTTGAAATAGTAAGGAGTAAATTTATTCAATAAAATCACCATTGCCTTCCACTGCGGCTTGCAGATGACTCCAGAATCTCCTGCAACTCTTCTGTGCTGTCTCCTTGTTTAACTTTGTGAATGCTGCCATAATCCTTACCTTCAGCTCATCTTTGTTACATGTTACAAGGACTTTTGCTGGACTCTCGTTCAACTGTGCCCCACACATAATAATCAAGGGGTTGCAGTCTAGGGAGTTAGGTTGTAAGATGTAAGGGGTGATGTGGTCTCAGAAATTGTCTGACAGCCATGACTGAGTTCTCCTGTTTGCGGGGCAGGATTCAGAGTCCTATTGCCAGACATGGTGTCTTTCAGCAGCCACCCTCTTGATCGAGGTCAGCACCGCCTCCTCGTGTAGGCCTCTGTGTTGCGTCTGGGGCCTTCACCAAAAGTTTCGGAAGTTCTTTCCTTATCAGAACGAACAGAAGCGTCATACTTTCGTAATCACTATTAGACTCATCCAACTTTTTCCTAACTATCAGATGTCAATCTGATAGTTAGGAAAAAGCCCAACAACTTTAAAATGTCCCTATTGACGCTTCCGGCGCGAACGGCAAGAAGTGCATCATACCGTTTCCAAATTTCTGGTGGAGTTAATTGCGTTATGGCGCTCTTTTCCTAAAAGACGGTGCCCAACTGACCATTTTATACTGTGCAGTCGGCAAAATAAATAATAATAAAAAAAAAATAACGTGCATACGCAATATTAAAAATATAAAATAGCGACAATTTTCCCATCGCACCCTACACACACACACACACACACACACACACACACACACACATACACACACACATATATATATATATATATATATATTTCGTTGAATTGATGTGAATTGTGACCCTGGGTTTCACGGTATTTGCGATCGTCAGACAAACTGATTAGTTTTTAAATTTTGGTTTTATATATGGTTGCGTATATCGGTGGTTTTATGAAAGTGGGAGGAAAAATTGTCGTCGGAACGCCACTCATACGTACGCAGGCATACATTAACCTGACGATCGGAAATATCGTAAAACTCAGAGTCACAAACTCATATCAATCCAAATAAATATGTTAACTCTATCACTGATATTGAGCGCTTTACAATAAGTACCGCGCATATATAATATATAAATAATATATAAATTGCGTCCAGCATGAAGCTTCAATATTTACTTTTATATTTAAATTTGCATACGCTCTATCTCTGATATTGAGCATTTTATCCCATAAATATAGCACATCTTAAAACTATATATATATATATATATATATATATATATATATATATATATATATATATATATATATATATATATATATATATATATATATATATATATATTTCTTTTAAACATGTAGTATTGAATGTTAAAGACAATATAGTCTTGCATATTTTCTTTTGAATTTTCTCATATTCTCTAATGACACTTTATTTGAAAATGGTTTCGAAATATGTATTGTCCATACGATGACCTAGCGCTTTCGAACATCATTGTTCATCTTCAGCGT
>OZ038476.1:149558579-149596079 GCA_964036315.1 Acanthosepion esculentum | reverse complement strand
CTAGAGAACCTAATGACGGAAGAGGACTTGTTAAATTTGATATCCACAGAACAGACCGAGTTTGAGAGAATAGATATCGGGGTAGGGTTTGAGAGAGATGGCGAAAATACAACATTTTCTGAGAGCTACAAAAGACAATTTTGAAGAGTTATGATTGTCAACGCCCTGAAAGGACATGGCACATAGCACCCTTGTATCAAACTTTATCTAGAAGTTGCTTTCTGAAGAGACGATATTACGAAAATGTGAGAGAAAAAATAATTTTGAGGCAAGTAGTGCACTGATACGTCACACAGAGGTTTTGCGAAGTAAAAGAATTATTCGATGCAGAGGTTCAAACATCTGGGAAATGTTTTAACAGACGATAGAAAATGCGATTGAAACACGCATTGGATAAGCGAGAAAAACATTCCAAAAACTAGCAAGGTGTTGAGAAACAGAAAAAACTCGTTAGAAACAAAGATAAGTAGATTGTTGTGTGATATACAGATACTCTTATATAGCAATGAATTATTGACAATAATATTTTGAAATGTAGTTCTACAGAAGGATACTGAAGTTTCTATGGGCGTAACGAGTAAGTAACTAGGAAGTCTTAAAGGAAATAACGGAATGAAGAAAATATACAGTAAAATAATTAAATAAAGGTTTAGCAATCCATATTTACCAAGTATATGCGATAAAGTAATAACTGAAAATGCAATTATACAAATACTAATCTTAATTTATGAAAAGGCAGATAATTAAAAACTTGAAAACTATCGCTCGCTTATATTAATATCGAGCGAACATATATAAATTATTCTTTTAAGTACTTACTCTCTAACAAATATAAAAACAGAATTGCGAAACAGCTGATGGTATGACTGATTAATATAAGAAAATAAACTAATTTTTTAAAAAGATCGAAATATAATATGCTACTTTGTTTAACTATGAAAATGTATGTTTTGTATTTATAATTCGACACTATTTATTATTATTTAAATAATAAATTTAATGGCTACTTTACATGATGTAAACCCACGTCTACCGGCCTCGGCATTCTAGCTTTCTAAATAAAGAAAATGCACATATTCTCTTTGTTAAGACTCTTGCATACATAGGCCGCTTGACGTAGATTTGCATGGTTTAAAAATAAAATATGTCTGATCAAACAAACGTATCCACCAAATACAACGTTTATAATAATAATAATAATAATAATAATAATAATAATAATAATAATAATAATAATAAGAAGAAGAAGAAGAAGAAGAAGAAGAAGAAGAAGAAGAAGAACTACTACTACTATTATTATTATTAATAACAACAACAACAACAACAGCAGCACACAGGGGAACGAAGGGTGTGAAGCAAAATGATGACACACATTTATTTTGCAACTACACATGCACAACGAGGAGACGTGATCGACATTACTTGATAGCAACAAACAGCAGCAGTAACCAAATTACTAACCGTTTAGTAACCAAATTACTAACCGTTTAGTAACCAAATTCGTGATATGTTTAGTTGACTAGATGAAGCAAAAGAAATTCAGCTTCGAGTTTAAACCAAGTAAGTGCGTTTTTTTAAATAAAAAAAAAATAATAGATTTTATTTAATGTTACTATTTTTTTAAATGTGATCATACAGGCTTTGAGTAAATGTATAGTCGTCCATCTAATTATTGAAATAACAAAACTAGACGACGCTTGATAGAATTATCCAGAAAAAAAAATCATGTGTTGTGACAAAGAAATTATTAAATGTGGAAAAAATATTTCCTGGTCGTCAAGGTTGGTGATTAAAGTTAGGTAGAAGTATCCGATCCATTATCCGGGTGGCTGAACTTATGAAGGGAAGTAAACAATATAAGTAAACAATATTTAATAATAGGGAAAAAAGTAATGATTAATTCCTTTGGACAAAAATGTTTATTTCTGGGTTGATAAAATGGAAGGCCCAAAGTGGACAAATAGTTTAGTTATTGAGTAAACACAATGAAAATTTGGGCGAAACCCCCTTAAAACGTTTTTAAAATAATTTAAATATCTCCTTGGTAGTAAAATTGTGGTTTTATTTGAAAGATACTAGCATAAAGTTAATCTCTCAGAAAAAAAAAGAAGAAATTACCAGATTTCAGTAAGGTTTTAAGACATTTTAAAAACAGTGTCAAAGTCAATTTATCATCAATTCGTGATTTTCAATTGAGTAATGATGATAAGGAATTTATAATAATCTCTTAAAGTTAATATCTTTCGTAGACATTAGTAAAGTTAATATCTTTTCGTAGAAAATTAGTAAAATTAAGTACTATTTAACATAATTTTTTAAATATATTATTTACGCTTAAAATATAGTGACAAGCCCATTAGAATAGAACTACGTATATTCCATTTTCAGTAAGTTAATAGTTTAAACACAAACAGTAGGTGACAAGCCCGAAAGCTCCACTTAACAAAAATAATTAAATACGGGCGTTCACACCTAACAAAACTTTTAAAAAGCGCTCCTATTTATTTAAAAAAAAAATTATTTTTAACTTTCTATAACCAATAAGTTAATAATATTTTTGTTTATTTTAAAGACCTTTATGAAATATAGGAGAACAATTATTTTTATATCAATAGGTATTAAAAGAATAAATAAATAAATAAAATAATGATAATAATAATAATAATAATAATAATAATAATAATAATAATAAAGACAATACACACTGACAGAACAATCAAAGCCAACCGCACAGACATTGTTATTAAAGACCACAAACAAAATAAGTGCCTCCTTATTGATATGGCAGTCTGCAATGTATCTTTGAAGATATTCGAAAAGCTGTCAAAATACAAGGACCTTGAAATAGAAATCTCAAAAATGTGGCACATGGGAACATCAACAATCCCTGTTGTAGTTGGAGCCTTAGGATTGGTTGGGAAAGATTCCAGTAGACTAATTGAAGGGATCTATGGAAGTCCATGCCTCAAATAGATACAAAAAAATTATTCTGACAAGTACAGCCCACACTTTACTAAGGGCTTTATCTATGTAATATATATAAATATATATATATATATATATATATATATATATATATATATATATATATATATATATATATATATATATATATATATATATATATATATTGTTGCAGTGAAAATTGTCATGATACCATTTGTAAATAATGATCTAGCAGTTGTAAAAAGTAAATAATAAAATAAATTCACTTTAAAAACATTTTTCCCATGAAAATGCTATTAAATTTTAAATTTGTCGATTCTGTAAATACATACTTCAGTTAAAAAAAAAATTTTTCAGCAACAAATATGAGAAATGAACAGAAAAGTTGAAAGTATTTTTTTAGATAAATATTCCTTTTGAAATTTTTCCTGTCTGAAAGTAAATGTATTTTATGCATTTACCAACTTTTTCACCAAAAAAGAAAATATTTCATCTTTATAGAATTATTTTTGTAAGGTTTCTGGATAAATTTTCAAAATGTTCGTATTTTATATTTCACATTTTTTTTTTTACAGAAATAACATTTTCAGAGATGTTCTTTATAAAAGTTTAAAATAAATTCATCCGCGTCCAGGTTTAAACGACTTCATGAAATAACAAAAAGGTGGCTGTGCCTTCGCCAGAAAGTTTGCTAATAAATGAACGTATTCAATGTCACGGTGATATATTAATAAGTGCAGAAAAGTTCATTTCAATAGAATATTTCAGATTGTTGTTTTTTACGTTTTAAAACAAAGTGTGTCATTTTTGTTTTCATTTCAGAAAAATGCATCTACTTTTGCATTACCTACTATAATCTATCTATCTATCTATCTATCTATCTATCTATCTATTTGAGCATGTTCCATCTATCTAGATGAATGTAATCGTATCTATCTATTTGGACAAGGCCCATTTATCTATATGAATGTGTTCGTATCTATCTATCTATCTATCTATCTATCTATCTATCTATCTATCTCTCTCTCTCTCTCTCTCTCTCTCTCTCTATATATATATATATATATATATATATATATATATAC
The DNA here is from genome assembly GCA_964036315.1 of Acanthosepion esculentum. Lineage (NCBI taxonomy): Eukaryota > Metazoa > Mollusca > Cephalopoda > Sepiida > Sepiidae > Acanthosepion > Acanthosepion esculentum. The sequence continues at coordinate 149,592,048 of OZ038476.1, read as the reverse complement.
ATACATATATATATATATATATGTATATATATATATATATATATATATATATTTGAGCATGTTCCATCTATCTATATGAATGTAATCGTATCTATCTATTTGAACAAGGCCCATTTATCTATATGAATGTGTTCGTATCTATCTATCTATCTATCTGAGCATGTTCTATAAGTCTTTATGTATGTATTCGTATCTATCTATCTATCTATATATCTATTTGAGCATGTTTCATCTATCTATATGAGTGTATTCATATCTATCTATCTATCTATTTTAGCATGTACTATCTGCCTATCTTTCTATTTGACCATTTTCTATCTATCTGAGTGTATTCCTATCTGTCTATCTATCTATCTATTTGTGCATGTTCTATCTATGTAGCTTTCTATCTGAGTGTATTCCTATCTATCTATCAATATATTTGAGCATGTTCTATCTATATAGCTATCTCGCTATCTAGTTGACCATATTCTTTCTATCTATTTATCTACAGTTGCGGCCAAAATGTTCAGAACGGCATTGTTTTCGTCAGAAAAGTAGGTGTAATTTTTTATCAAAGTTATTTTGTATTCTATAATTTTCACAGACAATAAATACGATATTAATGTTTATTGTCTGAGATTTGGGTCTAATTTGAGAGGATAATACAAAAGTTATGGATGATTTAGTGATTTACTGCAAAACTCATGGCGGCCAAAATGATCAGAACGGTTGGAAAAATAGCAAAATAATAAAGAATGACAGAGAATACTGGAATTATTTAATATTTACTGTGAAGCTCTTTAGCTTCAATCACACTTTGACATCTTCGACTGCATGAGGAAATTAAATTTTCAATTTCTTGCTGGGTGATCTTATTCCATTCTTCCTGACGGCCATTCCATAATTGCTCGGTTGTTTTAGGATTTCTGGCGTTCGAACGTGCTCCTAGAATATTCCACACATTTTCAATAGGATTGAGATTAGGGCTTTGAGCAGGCCAATCCATAACAATAACCTTGAGGAAGTTCATGACCACCTTAGCCTTGTGACATGGGGCATTGTCCTGCATGAATATGGGCGGTCGCTTAGTTGAATTCCTCAGCACAGGCAAGCCATGATCTTTTACAAGTTGTTTATAAACTCCTGCATTTACCTTTCCATGTAATCGCACCAAAGGGCCCACACCATCTCCAGATATCATCCCCCAAACCATGACACTTCCTCCACCGAATTTAACACTAGTCTTAAGGAATTTAGGCGACAATTTTTCACCTAATTTTCGACAAACGTACCTTTTCCCATCTGAGCCAAATAACATAAACTTAGATTCATCACTGAAATGCACCGTTTGCCATTTTCTTGAGACCACAACACATGTTCGGTTGCAAAGGTAAGACGACACTTTTTATTCTTGGAGCTGATCAGTGGCTTCACTGCAGATGCTCTTGCTTGTAGGTCATGTTCAACTAAACGACGAGACACAGTTTTTCGAGATAAAGTTTTCTTCAGTACAATGCTCATTTCCCGAGAAACAGCAGCAGCAGTTTTAAATCTTTCCTTTTTAACCAACTTTACCATAGCACGATCTTCTCTCTTGGTCGTTTTTCTTGGCCTACCTGTAGACTTTCTTGCTTCACACGAACCACAATTATCGTAGACCTTAAGAATACAGTGAACAACACTTTTTGACTTTTTAACAATCTTTGCAATAGACCCAATACTTAAATTATCATTCTTTCGAAGCTTAATAATCTGCTGACGAATTGGTAACGGGGTAAGTGGCATTATATTAACAAAGTACACTGCAGATATTCTTACTAATGTTTAGTATACGAACCGTCACTTAAACAAATTAAAAAAATTAGAGTTCGCGGGTTAAATATAGTAAAACATGGAGTAAAAGCAACCGTTCTGATCATTTTAGCCGCGATGGGTTTTGCAGTAAATAATTAATCATCCATAACTTTTGTATTATCCTCTCAAATTAGACAAAAATCTCAGACAATAACAAATAATATCGTATTTATTGTCTGTGAAAATTATAGAATATAAAACAACATTGATAAAAAAATATACCTACTTTTCTGATGAAAATAATGCCGTTCTCAACATTTTGGCCGCAACTGTATCTATCTATCTATATATCTATCTATCTAATAATCTGAGTCTGTATGTAATATAATTATTACGAAAGCGTGACAATTTAGAATAATCATTTCTATGGTAATATACCTCTAGAATTACCCGTTCATGATTGTGTGGAGAAATCATTGATAATAATCTTTGTCTACAGACGCGCTGATTTAATCCCAACAATTTTATTTGATTATGAAAAGAAAACATTTCTGCTTTCATTTAGTTATTTTGCAATCCCTAATATTTATGTATGGATTAAGGATTTTAAAAACACTATTGTATCCACGGATCCCCAAAACACACTTATTATATAAAATCCACAGATCCTAAAAAACGCAAATCTGTTAGATAAAATCCACGAATCTTAAAAACACAGATGTATTATATAAAATCCTCGGATAGTTAAAACACAAGTATCTTATATAAAATATACGGATCCTCAAAGCATAAATATGTTAGTTAAAATGTAGGGATCCTAAAAATAAATATGTACCTTATAAAATCTACTGATCCTAATAATTCCAATACATTTTATAAAATCCATGGATCCTAAAACAAATGTCTATTTGACAAAATCCACGGACGCTAAAATATAAACGTAATAGATAAAAATCAGCGAATCCAAAAAAAAGTATTATATAAAATCCACGCATCCTAAAATCCGAAATTTATTAGTTGAATTTCACGGATCGCAAAAGTCCATATCTGTTATGAAAATGCATTCGATAAAATTCACGAATCCTCAATCCAAAACAGCATTTCGTAAAATCCACAAAATCTAAAAAGTTAAACGTATTATATAAAATCTACTGATCATAAAAACCTGGTAGATAAAATCCACGGAGGCTAAAGACATAACTCTGTTAGATAAAAACAAAAATTTATTTGATAAAATCCCCGTATCCTAAAAACATAATTGGATTAGAAAAAATCCCCGTATCCTAAAAACAAAAATGTATTAGATAAAATTTCCGTATCCTAAAAACATAAATGGATTAGATAAAATTCACGTATTTTAAAAACATAATTGGATTAGAAAAAATCCCCGTATCCTAAAAACAAAAATGTATTAGATAAAATCCCCGTATCCTAAAAACATAAATGGATTAGAAAAAATCCCCGTATCCTAAAAACATAAATGGATTAGAAAAAATCCCCGTATCCTAAAAACATAAATGGATTAGAAAAAATCCCCGTATCCTAAAAACATAATTGGATTAGAAAAAATCCCCGTATCCTAAAAACAAAAATGTGTTAGATAAAATCCCCGTATCCTAAAAACATAAATGGATTAGAAAAAATCCACGGAATAGTGATATCTAAGTGTGGGATTACATATATGTCAGAATCGTTGAGTAACAATAATGGTGAAAATTATCCGTTCCCATATAGGGAACATTTTGCATTCATTGATTACTCAGTATTATTGTTGATTGAGATTATAAAATCATTTTCTTAAAACAGTTCCTCAGTCAATTAGATTTCTCAAGTCAACTGCTATTGCTATATCTGTTACTGATGTGATTTTCCTTCCCAGATTTTTGTTTTTCTTAGTATGGAAAACTCAACATCTTGGTTATATTAAAGAATCGTCCATATTTTATACTCACTCCCGTAAAAAAATACACTATTCCATCAGAATCAGTTTTAACCAATCAACACCTCACATTGCAAATCTCGACTTTTTATTTGTCGAGACGACACCAAAATGTGTATCAACTGTCAAAAATGTATTTTCTCTCTTAGCTCACCGGAGCCTACTTTGGTTTCCGAAAACAATTAAAAGGACAAATTTCAGTTCAATTCACCAGTCAGTCACTTAGCTTCAGATGCCACACGAATCCACGCGTGTCACTATTTTGACTTAAGAAACTATTCGCGCGTCAACTGCTGACTCAACCACCAACATCACTCTCTCTCTAAATCCATTACAACTTTTGTAAAAAGTGTTCATTTACACTACTAAATAGAAATTGTAATTTCAACAAAAGACAAACAAAAGACAGTCCAAGGTAAACAAATCTGGAAGAATAAAAAAAAAAATCCTACTTTAATCTCGCATATTTACTACCTACATTACCTTTTTGATAAATTTTCCTTTCTTATCCTACTTGAATGTTTCTTCAACAATTGAACATTCCTGAACTGTAATTCATTAAGATACTTAATTCACACTTCGTCAACTTTCATATAACCAAATCACAAGCTTTTTCAAATTGTATTAATTGTACATAAATGTTTGATGTTTTCTAATTGAATTCACGACTACCGTTGTTTCTTGTTCAATTTTGCCTTGAGATTTATTCAACTTGTATGTCTATGCTTTATATTGTTGTGATTAATATGAAGAACATGCTTTCACACTTATCATCTTAAACAAAAAACCTTCTGATTACAAATTGATTTCATAGCAATCCCAACAATATCATTAGTTTTCTTTCATGTTACATGTATTACCTATTTTAGATAATATAGCTGTTGGAAGTGTTCAAGAGAAAGTTTCTGGTGAAGATCTTTGAGGTTTTGTAGCGCTAGACTATAAGGTCTGATGAAGGATTGTCTTCTTTAAAACGTAATGGATTCATTCGCTTGAAGATATTTTAAAAATTCTGTCAACGGATATAGACCAACAGACATGCAAATTAAAGAAAAGACAAGTCATAAACGATTAAGGACAAATGGATAGTGTAAATCATTCTTCGTTTCTGGTTTTATTAATATTTCTATTGCTGATTGGCATCGCTTAATTTTGGAGAGTAAGAAGCTAAGCAAACTAATAAGAAACAAAAAACTATCTGTTAAAAAAAGAGAAGAGTGTACTGGACTGTTCTGTAAATCAGTCTTCCTGCATGTAGTGAATAATGGACAATAACATGATTGATGAAGAGGAGACTTGAGACAGCAGAAATGTAGTTCTACAGGAGGATGCTGGGAATGTCATTAACCGAATATGTGAGCAACGATGAAGTTTTAAAGAAAATGGAAACAAAAGGAAACTTATAATTAACACCGGGAAGAGAGAGTTTAAATTAATAGGGCAAATAACGAGAAAGAAGGGCTTGGAGAATATGATACTCAGAGGACAGATTGAAAGCAAGAGGGACAGCGAAAAACAACACACAACTTATTTAGTAAGCCTGAGTAAATGAATGGCATATCAGAAAGCGCTTTGTAGCGCTTATAATATAAGTAATGCTTCGGTAACTTGCCATGACGCCTGTATTAATTAATCTGAAGACTGACTCGAAATGGCTTCTGATATTTATGCAGTCTCCCTGTGACACCCGACTTTTTTTCACGACGCCAAATGTGACGCCGTCCTTTGTGACGGGCTAACCCTGGGACATCGGTTGAAGTCTTGTTGGGTTCCAGTACCAACTTGTCGTACTCGGCCCGCTTCCAACGCCTGATCACCGAAGCAACTGCTTTGATTTCGATTCAACCTACCCACGTTGTGATTTGATCTTAGGCTGACGAGATCAATCATACGTCGGGCCGTAGTGCCAGCCGACTCCGGGTCAAGGTGATACTGCACAATAAATGTAGACAAAAAAAACAAAAGCACAAACAACAACTTCAAGACGAGCGACTGGTTAGGAATAGTGATTAATTTTATGCCGGTTTGTTCAGTTACAGGAGTGCGTCTCTCTCTTTCTCTCCCAGCCCGAAGAAAAAAATGTGGATTGTAACACTTTTGCGTTCTTAGCTATCTTTCTGGATACCTGGGTTGTTTTTCAATAAAGTCGGCTCTGGTGGAAAATATAAGTCAGACCTCTATAATTTGTTCTTGGTTAGAAGTCTAAGTCGGAAGGCATGGAATCGTGCGGTCACCTGTGCGAGGCGTTATCTTCCGAGTCCCCTTGTCTCTTGGGCTCGACTGGATCTCTCTGCGAACTGCACTGCTCTTGGACTACACTGCCAAAAACTAACTTAACTCTGTCTAAAACACCCGAAGACGTTTGCTTATATGGACGCCGATCAAACCCGGCGTGGGTCGGACGTGGTGTGGCCACCACGTTGATTTCAAATCCCCAATAAGGATTTTCTTTGTTTTCGGTCAGAAACTCTTATCATTTTCCATTTTTGGAAATCTTCTTCCACTCCCACCCTCTTCTGCTCTCATATGGGTATCTCACCATACTTTAGAGGGCGTCAACGGTTTTCCCACTTCCTCGCAGTAACATCTCATACCTATCCTCTCAATGGGCGGTGGCAGGCCTCCCCCCTGCGTCACATGATCACCTCCGCCTGGCTATTGGGCCAATAGGCGTCAAATGATAATCTCAATTTTTATCCAACTTCACGGCATATGGAATTCCTCAATCAAGTTTTTCGCCAACATTAAGTGGACGGATTTTTTGCGAAATTGGGTTAATTAAAAAAAAATCCAATAACATGGCTTTTGTTATCACAAACGAATTTCAACAGAACACAGATGTCTTGTCCAACCGACATCTCCCCAACCCAGGGCCGGGCCCTGTGTGCGGTCGACAGATAACCTATCAAATCCTTTCCCGATAATATAAGTTCGTCATCTTGACACAGTTAATGTTTTATTTGCCCAAAAACTCTGGGATTCATCAACTAATTTTTACGACAATGACCATCAGAATTTTCGCCGTCCCGTTATCAAAACAACATCGCTTTGTTGTTAAATCTTGTCCCTCTGCGAAAAAGGAAAATGATTATCTTGATTCGCATTTGAAAACAACAAAACAAAAAATCTTTTCACCGATCCTTTGTTTTGGGAAAATAACAAAACAAAAAGAATATCGCTCAGTATGTCTTTCGTTCTATCTATCGGTTTAAGTAATCCCCGTAATTAACTTCTGTGGTTAATTAATTGGTTAATTAACCTGCCGTTTCTAAATAGTGTTACACCCCCCTGACATGAGATGTGATATAAGGTGGAGACTATCGTGGTGGGTCCGATCGTTTCAACTCAGGCCATTGGTCAAAATTTACCCAATCCCCGCAAAAGCGGTCTCGGGTACATTGCTTGTTTGTTTTTCTCAGCCGAGTTTCTCTCTGTAGACAGAGCCGCAAGTGAGTCTCCCTCTGCCCGAAGACATAGAGCTTGACAATCGGAGCGGGTCAGCGGACCACCTGACTCCAATTGGCTTCTGGGATTTACCAAACCTTCCCAAAAGCAGGATGTGGCACAAGGCCGGTTTTATGTGGGGAGATTCCGAGACCGTAGACTGGGGCAAAACTTCCCCTTCAACCCCGTATACACGAGGTTGGGTTTGTCTACCTTCCCGGACGAGACTCTGCCCGTAGGAATATCCTCGTCTGGGTTTCTTTCTGCCCGAAACAGAGATTTCGCCGAGACTGGGAGCGAACTGCCTGACTTCAAACGGCTCGTTCTTACCTCTGACCTGGAGCTCTTTATAGTTATGGTGTAGTTCCTATAGTCATCGGGGGTGTACTATTTATTTCAAAACATCCCCTTTTGCGATCAAGACTTTTTTATGAATATTTTAAAAGTATTTGTATATCCCCCTCCTTTTTATGGAGAGTTCGCCAGCGTACTTGACTTTATAAGATTTCTGTCTCGGAACAACTTCCAATTCTTCAGTACGCTTTCTTTTTCTCGAAGTTGTTGTATGTCCCACGACTTGTTCTGGTGCTGGCACATCAAAAACATCATATAGCATTTTTATCGGTTCTTTCAATGTTTCAGGTCTTTCAACGATAAACCTTTTTTCAGCTGATTACGGTGTTTTTCATGTTCAAATCCTTTCCCTTTTACCGTGTAAATCAACTTCCCGGTTTTTGCTGGTATTATGCCCTCTTCTCACGTCTCTGCCATATTTATATGATATAAAGAAATCTTTATCGCCGACCTTGACATTTTTGGTGACATTTTTGTTATCTGTTCATGTTTTTTGACTTGGTAATAAGTTGAAGAACACCGATTTTACTTTTCTAACAAATATTAATTCTGTCGACGACATGTCCGATGGCGTATTGGGGTTAGGTGTTACACGGTAAGCACTCAGAAAATTTTGAAGTGCTTCCTCGTTTACTTTCTCAAGACTTGCTTTCTTCAAATTTCTTTTGAACATTCACACAAGCCGTTACCTTGGGAAGTATGCCGCGGTCGCACCATGTTCTTTGTAGAACATCTTACAAATGTCTTCGCATTCTTTACACGTGAATTGCGTTCCGTTATCAGAGACTATGGTATTTGGTATGCTATATCTCGCCAACAATTCATGCAGGAAATTCACTGTCGTTGAATAATACTGGTGTTGGACATCTTAGAATAATACTTGTACTAATAGTACTTAGTATAGTGAATATAGTAGAGGCCCAAATAGTAATAGAAAACTCGCTCTATATGTGCCTTTCTGTCATCGTCAAGTGATCTACCGACTTCAGTAAAGAGATTTGGGCTCTCTAAACATTATTAAACATACAAAATACATAGCTACGCGTAAAGGATTTTCACTAATAACGTTGCAAATTATATCATTTTATTAATTGATTGACTTATTTGTTTTGTTGTTTTTTTTTACGGTTTATCAACCTTTTACACATTATATTAAGTCAGAAACCATTTTTAGATTGTAAGAATTTGGGGCGGGGAGATAATGATTTTATTGATACAAGTCCTATTAATTAACCCATAGTTGGGAGGAGAAAACGTAGCTTCATACCTTTCCCAAAGGTCTGTTTGTTCACTGTCGATCTATGTTCAAACACAAGTGTCGACAGCGACACTTTATTCCTGTATAACACCTCCGCCTTTGAGATGAAATCCTCTGGAGTTTATATTTCTTCAGCTTCGGTTCAATATTCAAATGTTCCGTTGTTGTTCTTTTTCTTTTACTGTACCTCCTTGGTGGCGTGGGTACGTCAAACATGTCATACCATATTTCCATCGGTACCTCTTTACATGGACTTACTACATCAGTGAATCTCCGTTTTAACTGATTAAGATGTCGCTTATGTTCCCACCTTTTTTCTTGTGCTTTGTATGTCATTTTGTCAATCCGTTTTTTATAACGCCATCTTCCCAGAATTCTTTTCCACGTTGATACATTCTAAAAGACATTTTATCACCAGGTTTAAAATATTTATTTATATTATTTTGACTCCTTGATATTCTCGTCTTCCGTTCTAGTAGTAATTTGTTAAATACGGACTTAATATTCCTGGCGAACATCAACTCTGCAGGTGACATTCCATATACGGTGTTCGGGTTTAGTGTAATTCTATAAATACCCAGAAATTGTTGTAGTATTTCTTCATCTGATTCGCGTCCCTCCGGTTTTTTTAGTGCCCTTTTAAACGTATCGACAAAACGTTCCGCTTGTCCGTTTGATCTGTTTGAAAATTAGGAGCAAGCCTTGCAAATGCATTTCTTTTAGATTTGAAGGCTATGGGCGTTCTCAAACGAAGTGTTAATATTGAAGACATAATTTTGGATAAATCTAAAATAGACCGTGCAAAAGAAAGGACAAAGCAAAATGCCCATCAAAAACACATTGATAAAGCAGAAAAAATTATTTGTATTGTTGTTGACGGAAGACATGACAAAGATACATTGCTATATAAAGAGATTGTGGAGGCAGATGAACTGGAAATAAGGGAAGAAGCTATAAAAAGAATTGTAGCCATTACGTAAGTAATTCACATAATATTGGTTAAAAAGATTTCATCGATTTATAGTTTCATTTTAAAGTACTTCAAAATTAAGAAAATTAAGGTTAATTTTTTATTTTGATTTAATTGTTTTGATTTTTTCAGGAGTGGAGAGCCAACCATAAAGAGGTTAAAAAAATATCAAAGATAAATTTTGATGCAATACATTTGTCTCAGTTGATCGACCTGTCCTAAAATGGAGTTTGTGAGCCTGGATTCACAGAAGAATTTTCTGATTATGAACTTCTGGGGTCATCAATGAGTAGGACAAAATTAGAGTTGCCTGATTTGCCTACACATTCACAAAGGGTAGTAAAATTTAACAACTGCAGCTTCCCAATCAGCCTATGGAATTGAAGCAAGGCATAGGCACATCATTACAAAAGTTTTAGACCATGAAATGAGGCCTTCCTTTGCTTCAAAGGACTCTGATGTAGAGCAGTTTTATATGATGCAATAATAAAAATTGCTATTATTCCCACATTATTCATGTTTTTTGTCATGTCTTTTATAACTTTCTGCTTTACAATTATTATATAAAATAGAAACTTAAAAGACCCACTATTAATAACCAGTAGATTTTTAGAAAAGTGTTTAAATTACAATCGTAGTTTATATTAAAATCATCTTCCCTTAATTTGTTCCTAGCAGAATTCATACTTGTTTGCTTCTGTTTCATTGATAACAGAATAAATAACTGTTTTACAATATCTTGCAATGTTATTCCTGACGTGTCTCAATTAATGAGGTAAAATGCAGCTTATCTGAGCTGGTGGGCTGGGGATTTATAATTTCAATTTAATTGCTACTTTTTGATACATGGTATTCATTTCATTTGGATAATATAAATTGCCAAAGTTTTCTGGATTTAATGTATAATTTTTTTAAGCAATTTCATATCTAAATGTATGAAAAACAAGGATTTTCTAGTGTTTCATATTAGACAATATTTTAAACTAAATGCTCAGAAATTGGTGCAAAGTACAAATCTACTTTTTGGTGTCAGTTCTTATTATACCAATAACCAACTTTCCACGGGTGATTTTTTTTTATATTAAAAAAAAAGCTGAAAATCAACTTACCCTATTGGCCATGAGCAATTCGCATTTTTGATCACTAAATTTAAACCCATATTGATTCTCTCAGACATTTTTTTACATCTTCCGGGCCTTGTTTTTAAAAAGTACGTCATCCAAATATGCTTGAGCACAGTCCAAAACGGTAAGCATAATACCCATAATCTGTTGGAATGAGTGTTAATCGTCAATAGTTTTGAGTAGTTTTCGACTATTAGTACTGGTAGATAAAAGTCTGATAGGTCCAATTTAGAAATAAAATTACCTCCATTTAATTTGACAACAATTTCCTCTGGGTTTGGTAACGAGTAGTTATGTTTTAATCTGTCACTTAATCTGTCACTTAATTCGTTGAAAAATCCGCACATACGCGGATTTGATTATTCTTTTTTTAACGTAGTGTTCGTGATTCCCATTTGGAGTAGTCTGTTTTTGAGATCACACCTAATTTTTCTAGTCTGTCCAATTCATTATTAATTGGATCTAATACTTCAAAAACACTCCTTTTTGGCTTAAATGTCGGTGTTGGATTGTTTTTAACTCAAACTTAGCTTTAGATTTTGTGCATATCCCTAGACAATCTGAGAAAATTTCTGGGAAACTCTTTTTCAGTTGATTTTTTTCATTTTCCATTTGCCGTAGTAGTATTGGTGGTGCAACATTTATCTTGTTGCAGAAAGAATTAAATGTAATTTCCAACAAAAGAAACATTACATCTGAATTCACCCAGAAGTTCAATCTTCTTCTGAGACACCATGCGCAATTTTATTAAACGTCAAAATTGTAATTGTTATTCGTGTTGACGTTTTTGTTGTTGCAAATGTTCTTGCTGCAATTTTTTTGTTGCTGCGAAATTTTATCTTGCTCTTGCTTCTGTAGCACCAACATTTGAACCATGATAGTTTTTCGGAACTCTGCTGAACGAATACACAAGCGATTCCTCGATGCCACTTTTCTAAAGACGAAACGAAGAATCGGTTGACGCTTCGTGAAGCCCACTTATACTTGCTATTACTTTTATGTCAACGTAGGAGAGACTTTGTAAAATGAATTTTTACAAATGAAAAAGCATTCTTTAAGATTTCATTTTAGCTTTAATTGAAAGCTACATGATTAAATTTACTATTTCCTGTAAGTAAAATATTCTGGTGTATTTTAAATAGAAAGTATATAGATGAGAATCTCAGCATTTTGGCCGATTTCAGAAAATCTTCTTATAAGGGGCTATTTTCTTCATTTTAAGAAATTTGTAAACAAAACAAAATTATTGGTTTTAAAAATCTTCCAAAAATAAAATATATATTTATGACACGTTATTTGCGTAAAATTAGTAATTTTTTTCAGTTAAATTAATCTGATTTGAAATAAATATTACTTATAGCATAAAAAGTAATATAGAAGCGTTTCTTAACAACGTGTCCTGTTTTTCTTTTATCTTTGTTGATATATCGGTAAGTTCCGAGGTGATGACAGTATGGATGACTAGAATTTACATACATTTACGAAATCTATGTGCACACATTTTTGGACGGGTTAACTACCTAGTAATCTTTACAAATTAACATATGTTCATCAATTATTTAATATTTTCTTGACTTTTTACTTAAGTTTCAAGACGCTTTAAAAAATTTAGGTTTCGTTCTTGAGTTTACTAAATTAAACAAAACATTATTTAATTAAAGTATGACCCCCAACTAAAATCAATGCATAAAATAAAAGTACTAAGTGAAATGGTAATTAAAAAAAAGTAAAACTTACTTAGAAATTTTGAAGGGATGATCTGCAAAGACGTTAATGATGAAACGCAACTGTATAATGAAATTGAAAGAATTGCAGAGCACCAGACGACTCTTAAATCACGTGACCTTTTAAAGGATAATACCATAATTAGAAATTGGGAACGTTCATACATTAAAATTATTTTTTAATTTAAAAAAAAAATATTTCGTTACAAGCAACTGTAATGCAATTACAATTTTTGACTCGTAAATATAGTTTTCAGTAAACAATTTCACCAAAATCACAGACTTGAAGTAATGTAGAATTTTAAACAATTTTTTAAATATTATAAATTATTTAATTAAAATTATAAAAAAATTAAAACAATTCTTGTAGAAATTAAATATTCATCCAAAAATATATTCTTCTTAAGACAACAGTGTCCTTAATAATTCTTATTTATCAAAGCAATTAAAAGCTTTTCTAATTAAATAATGTCATATTTTTATTGCATTTTTTATTTTACAAAGCAGAGTAGATTTTCAATGAAAGGGGTAACTGTTTTACAAAAGAAGAAAATGATGATTTACATTCTCCAAGGAATCCTGATTTTATAATAATAAAAAAACGCCCTAAAAATTGAATTCCTCGAAATTATGTAAGTGGGTGGTGACATATGTAAAAATATATATATATGTATTTTTGCAAAGATTTTCTAACAAAAAAAAAATTTAAAATATAATTTACTTCATTTCTAAATACTGAAAGTTTCATTAAAATCCGACAATTATTTGATTTTTGTAAGAATTTCCAAGTCAGTGTGTTTTTCACCGGAAAAACGAAAAAAATCGTCATTACGTCGGTCGCTGACGTAAACATAACAAGATATTTAACCAAAATTTCGAACGTGCCAGAAAAGATGAAAAAAATAAAAAAATAATAATAATTTCTTTGGTCTGAACTCTTAATAATAACATGAACACTAGGATGACGACACTGTTTTTATTGAGTGTGGGGCCTTTTTTTTCATCATGTTATGCTCTTTAACTGAAAAAAGTGGAGGTACCTATATACATATATATATATATATATATATATATATATATATATATATATATATATATATATATATATAAAAATAAATCATGCAAAATTCCAACGTTCGTAACATTCAATTTCAAAGAGTACTCAATGCAAAATAAAGCAATATTCTTTATTTTAGGATATTACATCAAAAACATGATGCAATCATGTTCCGATGCATAGTAACACATCTCATCAGGCCTTAGTAAATAACTGGCAAGTAGACAATTTATTGAGATTTAAAAACAACTTACTACCACTTTTCCTGGGAAAAGCAAGAACAGAATAAGAGTAAGTAAGACACAAGATACATATATATTAAGTAAAATTCTACTTACACTCATTTTTATACATTGTATATATATATATATATATATATATATATATATATATATATATATATATATATACATATATGTATGTATATATGTATATGTATGAATATATGTATATATATATACATATATATATATATATATACATACATACATATATATATATATATACATATATATATATACATATATATATACATATATATATATATACATATATATATATATACATATATATATATATATATATATACATATATATATATATATATATATATATATATATATATATATATATATGCAGAAATATAGTCTTAAAGTGTGCTATATTTATGGGGTAAAGTGCTCAATATCAGAGATAGAGCGTGTGTAAATATAAAAGTGGACATGGAAGTCAGCACTTAGAGGCGACAGTCTGTTTCATGCTAGTGCAATCGTCAGGCGACTAGTGCTGTTATTTTTCTCGGCTATTTATATAAGGGTCAGTGGTGCATTATGGGTAGTCTATTTTGGCGGTTACTTTTACCGGAAGTGGCTTATTTGTTTATTTATTTATGTCAAATTGTTTTGCTTGTTTTTTATTTGTTTTTTTATTTTTATTTTTATTTTTTATCTTATATATTTATTTATTTATTCTTTTATTTTGATCGGTGTTTTTGGTTAACGTAGTAAAAATTTGTTTATATAGCTTATTGTTGGTAGTCTATAATGGCCGTCATTACCGGAAATCGCTTGTTCGCTTATTTATTTGGGTCAAATTGTTTTGCTTGTTTTTATTTATTTTCATTTTTATTTTTTATCTTATATATTTGTTTATTTGTCATTGATTAAATCTGTTTGTTGAATTTGTGGTTTTTTCTGACTATTATTTAGGTGGGAACAGTTTTTAATTTATCTATTTAGGTTGGTTATCTTTATTTGTTTTTGTTTTGTTTTGTTTTTTAAACGGCTAGTTTATCGTAATCGGTTGTTAGTTTATTTATATATTTGGATGTATTTAGATCGATTTAATTATACTTGTTGTTATTTATTTGTTACACTATATCTTTTTAGCTTTCGGTTTTTAAGTAACGTAGTATATTATCTTTTATTAATGTTTTTTTTTTTTTTTTTTTTTATTATTATTTTTATTTGTATAACAGTTATAACTTTCGTCCGTTCTTTTGTTTTGATTTTGTTTCGTATATTAACAGGTGTGGTTTTATGATTTGTTTGGAGTAATTTATTTTGCTTATTTTATTGTTGTTTGTTTATATATTTATTTATTTTTCTATTTTAAGTTACGTAGTAAAAATTTGTTTTCATGTCTACATTTTGAGATTAGCTCGGATCTTTTATTTAATAATTTATTTTCATCTGGGAAGGTAATGATAGCTATTTTTTCCTCCAAGCAAAGTTTGCAGGTTTTTGATAGGTTGTTGTAGGCTGATGATTTTTTCCTTATTTTCCAAGATATTTTTGGTGTGGTGTGTGTTTTGTTTTTTATTTCCCAGATATACTTAGAAAGCATTGTGCTGTTCGCATATTTACTATTTGTGAAAGACATTTTGTGTACATAATTTCTTTGTTTCCATGGTCCTTCGGTTACTCCTATATATACTTTTTCTTCATTATCTGCTGATTTTGTCGTGGCTTGGTAGATTACGTTGTTTTGTAAACAATTACCGTTTAAGGGACATTCGTTTTTTATTCTGCAGTTGCACGTGGGTTTAATTTGTTCGTGTGGTTTGTTAATAATTTTTCTGTTGTGCTTTTTTATTATTTGTGCCATGTTCTCGGTGCAACTGTAGCTGATTTTTACTGTGTTTTTGTTGAATATTTTGTGTAGGGTGCTTGATTCCGGGAAGTGTTTGTGTAAAAGCTTGAAGAATATTTTTCCTATGTTTGTTTTTACGTTTTTGCTGTACGGTGGGTTGAACCATATGATATTTCTTTTTCTGTTGGTCTTTTTTGTGTTCTGTGGTGAGTATGTGAGTGTTGCTGGGAATCCGCTATCTTTTAGGGCTGTTTCGTAGTCTTTCTTGGCCTTGTTAAATATAGATTCATCGGAAGAATTGTCGGAAAGCCTGCGGTTAATCGATTTAGGTATCTGTTTGATTATAGAAGGCGGGTGGTTGGAGTATATATGTATGTACTGTGGTTTATCATTCGGTTTTCTGTATGTTTTTTTTTCTATCAAAAACCTGCAAACTTTGCTTGGAGGAAAAAATAGCTATCATTACCTTCCCAGATGAAAATAAATTATTAAATAAAAGATCCGAGCTAATCTCAAAATGTAGACATGAAAACAAATTTTTACTACGTAACTTAAAATAGAAAAATAAATAAATATATAAACAAACAACAATAAAATAAGCAAAATAAATTACTCCAAACAAATCATAAAACCACACCTGTTAATATACGAAACAAAATCAAAACAAAAGAACGGACGAAAGTTATAACTGTTATACAAATAAAAATAATAATTAAAAAAAAAAAAAAAAAAAAAAACATTAATAAAAGATAATATACTACGTTACTTAAAAACCGAAAGCTAAAAAGATATAGTGTAACAAATAAATAACAACAAGTATAATTAAATCGATCTAAATACATCCAAATATATAAATAAACTAACAACCGATTACGATAAACTAGCCGTTTAAAAAACAAAACAAAACAAAAACAAATAAAGATAACCAACCTAAATAGATAAATTAAAAACTGTTCCCACCTAAATAATAATCAGAAAAAAACACAAATTCAACAAACAGATTTAATCAATGACAAATAAACAAATATATAAGATAAAAAATAAAAATGAAAATAAATAAAAACAAGCAAAACAATTTGACCCAAATAAATAAGCGAACAAGCGATTTCCGGTAATGACGGCCATTATAGACTACCAACAATAAGCTATATAAACAAATTTTTACTACGTTAACCAAAAACACCGATCAAAATAAAAGAATAAATAAATAAATATATAAGATAAAAAATAAAAATAAAAATAAAAAAACAAATAAAAAACAAGCAAAACAATTTGACATAAATAAATAAACAAATAAGCCACTTCCGGTAAAAGTAACCGCCAAAATAGACTACCCATAATGCACCACTGACCCTTATATAAATAGCCGAGAAAAATAACAGCACTAGTCGCCTGACGATTGCACTAGCATGAAACAGACTGTCGCCTCTAAGTGCTGACTTCCATGTCCACTTTTATATATATATATATATATATATATATATATATATATATATATATGGATGCGGCAAGGCACGTCGGGCTAAACGGTTGATCACTTTACTCTGAGAGACGCAGGTTCGTGTTCATTTTTCTTTAAGAAGATTTATCGAATATTAAAACCGGTAGTTTTTTTTTTGTTTTTTAAGCGTATCACCCCAAGCAAGGCTGGAGGCCACTATCACGCAAAGGTTACAGAAGGGTTGGAGGAAGAGCAGATAGGAGTGGTAAAGGAGAGGATGTGGAGAAAGAGAAAGACAGTGGGTCGATCAAGGCAAGGGGTTTACAGAAGATTTGGAGCGAGAGCAGATAGGAATGAAAGATGAAAGGACGTGGAGAAGGGAAGTGGACAGATCAAGGCAACGGGAGATGTCGATTGACGCTACACTTAAACCGTTGGAGATTGTATTTGTTAGGGAAACAGTAATAGGCAAGGGAGGTCCATAGGCAAGATGTGCGAGACATGAAGCTATTGGAGTAGAAGAGACGTCTACATCTAACAGTTTCAACAGTGATGCCAGAAATAAATATACTGTCTGATAAATAAGCGGAGCGCCTACTCACATACTGCTATCCATTAAAATAATGTTTAAACTTGCATATATATATATATATATATATATATATATATATATATATATATATATATGGAGTTATATGAACACTAATGTCGTAGTGATTTTTTTCACTCAAAGAAAGCAATGTCATATGTAAAAGAAAGTCTTGATTTTTTTTACTTTTAATCATCCATTGTTATATTTTTCTTCGTTTATTATATTATAATATTTGTAAAGTTATTATTTATTTACAGTATTTAATATACATATTTTATAATCTTTTGTTCATATTTGTTTATCTTTAACATAAGTCGTGGCATAAAACGGATTTTCTTTTTTCTTTTTATTTAAAAAAAATTGTTTAGCAACTATAATGATATCTCGCTAAGAGTTAAATATATTAAGAACATTTAATGTATTGTATTTGTTAAATTAATTATAGCGGCATAATTCTAATCTATTTATATCTAAGCGTAACATTTATTTCTCTGTTGTTGTTTCTACGGAATTAGAGGAAAGCATTTTTGTAATGTTTATTTTGTTTATCTTTGACTACTTAATCATTAACGCCGATTTCCTTATCTATTATTATTTATATTCAATGATTATTTTAATAACATTTGGTATGAATTTTATTGCTTGATATTTTCTTATTAATTAATTGCAAAGTAACGTAATTTCAATTTTGTTGAAAAAGCGTTTCCAGTTATAACGTTATTTTGTTTCGTTTTTACTACTAGTCAGTTTTTTATTATTATTTATCTTTCAAATAGTTTAAAAACAACAGCAACGATAATAGTAATAATACTTATTATTATTATAATTGTAATAATAATAATAAAAAAATATTCTCATATAATTCATAATAATTTTATGCATTATTATTATTATTTTAAAAGTATAACAATATATTGGCACATTGATGACGATTTGTTTACTCCGACATCCAGTGTAATATATATATATATATATATATATATATATATATATATATATATATATATATATATATATATATATATACATCCCGCGGAGGTATGGAAAGTACCAAGTTGAGAACTGGCCCTGGCTAGCTGCCTTTGATGAGGGCGAAAGGAGTCTCTCTGAGCTTTGGTTAGCAATCCTTTTAGTGTTGGTTTCACAATAAAATGACTTCCGATGGGAAGGAAAACTCATGGCAGCTTAACCAGGTCATTATATTGCATGTGTCTGCCGAGAGGCGTGTACTGGCGGATATTGACTGTGGTCCGGAGAAATTAAACTCCACGATAATAACACACGAGGACTGTCGTTCGGAGTTTCCGTGGCAAGTTTTTTGCACCGTTACTTTTTGTATTGGTTTTCTGACAACTACATCTAATTAATTCTACACATATCCGGCTATTGCGAAAAACTCTACGAAACAACCTCAACCTCATCTTGGCAATTGGAATGTACGAACTCTCAAGGAAAACAACTCAGCACCAGAAAGAAAAAGCAGCTCTGGTCGCATTGAAGCTAAATAAATGCAACATCGATTTAGCTGCACTGAGAAGTAACCATCTGTCGATTACATGAAAAGAGAAAGCAAAATAAGAAAGCTAACAATGTTCCTGCTGCACTGGGATACAATACATTCTCCTGTACTGTTTGTGGTCTTTTGTGCAATTTACGAGCCGGACTCAAAAGTCATCCCCGTCATAGGCATGCAGATAATTAGTTCGTGGTCGTTGGAACCTCATACGTCGAACTCAACGGGAGAATCCATCATATATACTGACGTGTAAAGTCTCAATTAGCATCGGCATTACGTTTAATACATACTGTTGTATCTAAAATGCATTTCATACATTTAAATGTATGTATTGCATTTAAATTAAGGCGATCCTTAATTCGGACCTATAGAACCTGTTGTAGCTCTTCAGTCACTGTGGTCAAATGTCAACACGCGAATGATTGTTGCTGGAATTTGATTATGAAATTAAGTTTTTGTTTGAAAAAAATGTTTACCTTCTACCTTTGGATTCAATTGAGTTTAGATACTAAAGTAAGTAATGTTTGTTTATTTTATTTCAACTTGCAATATTTTATCTTTAAACAAACTTTTTCGGTGCGAAATTCACAAAAGTGTCTTTAAGAATTTTATCACATAAAAATAAAAGGTTAATATAAATTAATACTTTTCTCTACGCTATTGCTCTTCAACAATGACGATATTAAGCATAAAGTTATTTTTATGAATATTTTGTTTTCTGTAACAGAACAAACATGTATTATTTTCTTTTTAAAAGTATGTTGAATTTTTGTCATTCATAGATAAACGGAATACCTTAAAAACAAAAATAAACGTTTTTTCAGTGCGCAATTAATGAAAAATGATACTTATTAAAGAATTTATCACACATTTTTTTATCAAAAATTAAATTTAATAAATTTAATATTTTGAAACGAAAAACATACCACAATGTAAAAGAAAAAACAGTGTCTTGTCAATATTGTCTTTCTCTTTTTGAAATTTTTCTCGATTATTTTAAACAGCGAAAATTAAATTACTCTTGTGTAGTTTGTAACACATTTATTTAGTATCTCTCAGTTGCGTCTGTGTCTTTGTGTAGAG
This sequence comes from Acanthosepion esculentum, assembly GCA_964036315.1. NCBI lineage: Eukaryota > Metazoa > Mollusca > Cephalopoda > Sepiida > Sepiidae > Acanthosepion > Acanthosepion esculentum. Next base: position 149,571,679 of record OZ038476.1, on the reverse strand, counting down.
TGTAATCGGGGCAGCTCTGCCAAACGACAGAATCGCAACTGAGGAAAATTATCCCGAGAGGAGCTCAAACCTATGAAACAACTGCTCGAGGCCGTGCCCTCCTTTGCACCAGAGAGTGGCATTGGTGCTTGCACCGAGGCCAGCGCAACCGACATTTGGGTGGCTTGGACAATTTTTGTTCCTAGCCCGGGTGTACGCGCTCGGGCTCCCCACATTAAACCAACCTTGTGTCACAACTTTACCTCGTGGGAGGTTGAGTAAAGACAAATTTTAAACAATGAAATTTACCAAAAAATGTCATCATTAAGAATTTTCTCACAGAAAGTTATTTTTTTTCTTCATGCTAACATTCTTCATAATAACGAATACCTTGATTTTAAAATTAATTTCCTAAGGAATAATTTGTGTTTTTCTTATAACACTTGAAATATGTTCATACAGTCCTTGTAAGAAAACAAAAGTATGAATGTAACTTTTTGCAGGGCTAATTTTCCGCAATTACTAACAGAAGTTTGCGCATTTGAAAAAAAATATAATAAAAAATCAATATAATACCTTTTCTATGATATTATTCTTTACAAAAAAATATTGATTTAAAAAATAACTATTACAGACGGTATTTAAAAATAAACAATGTATGTTTACTTTTACTAGCATTCTCTTTCTTAAAAATGTAAAACCAAAAGAATAACCAGTTTAATATATTTAACATATGCTGTAAAAATATTAAACTGGTTAATTTTGTTTAAATAATCATATTTTATGGGAGAGGAGGCGATTGATCCGCACCCCCTATAAAATACGATTATCCTAAATTTTTAATAAGGGACGTTCTGTTCACTATGTAACTTCCGCATGAAACGAACCCTGACCATTGAAACAATTTAGAAATCTTTTGGAACCACGTAATTCCTTCAAGACAACGGAAAGTAATATAAGACAACAAATTCCCACATTCATGCAAACATTAAAATTCTTAATTCTGAATCCTAAACCAACCAGACCTTAGAATATAAAGTTCATATACTCTTTAGAAGCACCATGTAATTTTTACAAAATAATAGTTTAAGTTATTTTTAATTTCAGTACCTCCAAAATCTTTCTCAAAATGATAAAGAAGTACTGTATAACAGGTTGTTGTGGTAACTATAACTAACGAAATAAGTTTTGTGTAATTTGACTTCCCCAAGATCAGAGGACGATGGCTAACGGCAATACTTCAAGGCAGCACACTGACAAATCAAACATTGTTGTTTGTGAAATGTATCTTCCATCTGATTATGAAACAGTGGTTATTAAAAGAAACGTACGACCCAGAAATCCACCATCAATGTTTAATCCTTTCCCATAAGTGTATTATCTAGTCCTCAACCGAACACTTCTGTGCGAAATGTGCAAAATGATGAGCTGGCACAGTTTCGAGAAAAGGATAATATCCTAACATTTGAAAAATTGTATTAGAATATTAATCAAAAGGATATTGTTTCATCAGTTACATGCCATAAATCAAACAATAATAATATAATATTTAATAATATTAGTTTTTATTTTCAAGAATAAGAACATTTTTGAAAGAAATAGATATTGGTAATTTAAAAATACCATTGGATAACACCGGGATACCAGACATTATTTTATTTTCAATTTTCCATCTTTTTCCATCTATTTAATTGGTCAATTCTGTAAATTATACTTTAAATTAATTCATGTGTTTTTGTTATTGCAAATTGATTTCAATTTTAACTATGTATATTGATAATATATATTATTGTATCATAGCAAAATAAGAATTTTCTTCATCTTCTGTGAAACAAATTGTACATGTAACAAAAATCACATTAAATTTTGTAAAAATTATAAAAATTAATTTTTCTCTGAAATTCACATTTTTTGTAATGTATTTTCAGACTTTTTTGGTACACGATTTCGTAAAATACTGAAAAAGATTTCCGGTTGTATTATACAAATATATTTTCTGTAATCAATTAACATGAAAAAATTAACTCATTATTTTTGCAACATTATTTTTAAAAGTCTAATTTATATTGAATAATGTGATTTTTGTGAATTTAGTTATTTTATGGTATTTTTTCTTTCTTTGTATATTTGCATTTATGGAAATAATTCATTATTTGTAAGACACTTCTTAATATTATATATAGTTGTTAATTGACTAACTCTATATGCCCCTTGTTATTTATGTTTTAATGAAAAATTGGAAATCATTAGATTAAAATCAAGATCCCTCTTAAATCAAAGGAATGAACTCACTGTTAACTGTAAACATTGCTCAAAATGTAACTTACTTTATTGGTATATGTATGCATATATGAATATATTTGTAGTTGTACATGTCTTCATGTTTATATATATATATATATATATATATATATATATATATATATATATGCACACATATTTATGTCTGAGGTTTGTATTTATGGATATAATGTATGTGTTTGCTTATATATTTATGTGTATGTTTGTATATGTGTATATATATATATATATATATATATATATATATATACATATATATATATATATATATGTATTTATATGTATATGTCTGTATATATGTGCAAAAAAACGAAATGAATTTATTTAAACAAAGTAACTGATAATAACAAAAACAAAATGTCTTTAGCAACTGGAAGAATTTAGAGAACGCTATTTTCATACTGTTAACTGAAAATTACGCCAATTGATGTCACGTGTGGAGATATTGTTGTGTTGAGGGATTCAGTTATTTTCTTTTGATTTCACGATATTGTCGCGTCGGTAACTATTACAGTTTTCCTATTGTCATTTATATTTATGAATATTGTCTTTTCTACAGGGTAACTCTGAGAAATTTTCATCATATATATATATATATATATATATATATATATATATATATATATGTGTGTGTGTGTGTGTGTGTGTGTGTGTGTGTGTGTGTGTGTGTGTGTGTTTCCATTCAGTTTAGAAATACAACTGAATCTTCATGGTCTCGTGTTTTACGCTACTAAGTCGAGTAAAGACGGTACCCTATGTCATCTAACGTGATCTTTGTTATAGAGCTATAAGTCTGTCATTCGTCTGCGTATCGAATATTAGTGCTACATCTTGTCTGGCTCTTCTGTTATGTGGCTAGGTATCCTTGATAAAATTCAGAGAAGAATAGGCAACGCTATCATTCCTAACCTGGTTTAAGTCACTTTTCCAGCGCCGTAAATATTTTTCCCTATGACTCTTCTATATCCATTTTCAAGGTAATTGTTCTGATGATCTTTTCACGTTGGTACATCAACTTCCCGAATGTAAACGCAGAACTAGATTGGCAGTTAGGTCTCATAAGGACACTGTTGAAATTGGTACCTGCAGCCATAAGTCCTATGCTAAATTTTTCTTCTCTCGCGTTTCTCGCTGGAGAAAATCTCATCCTGTTTCCAGCTTTCTCGTCAACAACAAGCCTGGAAACTTTAAATGCAATGTCAATTTTCATCTTTTGTTACGTTGAAACTGTTTTTTTTATTGTCCTTTTTGTTTCCTTCACTCTTAGTAATGCCTTGTATCCTAGTGGCTTTTATGCCTTGCTCAGAGTAAAATGATTCCACCCCGACGCACACTCATATATATATATATATATATATATATATATATATATATATATATATATATATATATATAAAAGACTTGTCACTTAGCCGATTGATGCTACCTTCAGCATCCCGATTCCAGAGTTCCGTAGCCATCCGTCCACTCGTCAGTGGGTATCAACAATTGACTGCTTATACTTCTCGAGTTTTCTTTTTTACATGCACTTTTGATTGCTGCAATTTTTTGGTAGTGTGTGTGTGCGCGTGCGTGTGCCCGCGCGCGCCCGTCTGGGCATATAGGATTTCGCACGCGCACGCCCGTCTGCGCAGATGTGCTTACGTTTAGGGAGTTGTAATTATTTGTCCTTTTCTTCGTTTTTTCTCCACTTTACATTCACTTCTTAGCTTTCCCCCCTTTGTTTTTCGTTTTCGCCTTTTCTTTCAATTATAGCCATTTGTCATTTGATTTTTTCCATATTTTTTCTAGCTTAGAATTTTTGAAGCTTATTGCATAAGCGTTTGCACTATATCACATTCTTCATTTATGTTTTAAATATTAATTAAACTTAACATAAGGCTAGGCAATTGGTGTGTATCAGTTCTGTTACGAAAATCTTATCAGTCTATAAAGTTACCCATCGTCACGACGAAATGACTAAATAAATAATTACTTGTTTCATGTATTTGACTGGGAAAGAAGAAAACCATGGCCCAGGTATGAAAGTATTTTGGCATATGATTTATTTGTAAAGAACTTAATCTCCTTCAATTGTTTCCATTCATAGACCGAGAAAATGTATTATGCAATTTAGCATCATTAAAAATATTTTTAGAATGAGGAAAATATTAATTCGTGGATGATACTACCTTTGCTACAGAGACGCATTTTTCGATTACTAAGCGAATATTCAAGTGATAGAAAAGTAAGCAAATTACCTATCATTATTTATATCAATAACGTAAAAGTCTTTTTCTAGAATTCCTGAATTTCTAAGCATCATTTCATGCACGAATTAATGGTTATCTTGTCACACAACGTTTAAATCATCATCTTTGGGGATGAAGGAAACAGAGCCTGCATCCATATCATGAATCTCGTCCTGGTTACAAGAAAGATAGACATGTATATTGTCTTGTTTGCCATTATTTACTTTTTTGTAGTCAACATCAATTATCGATTCATTCTCAAACAAATTCTGAATAGGAATACTCTCAAAAGAAGAAGTTTCATTTAGAGCGAAATTAGTTGTGTACCCTTTATCCAGCTCTAGATCATGGAGCTTCCAGTTTTGAATGACGGACGACAATTCCTGTGTAAAATTACTTTTGAACGAAACTGTTTCAGTGTCAACCTCCTCGAGCTTTGCTTTCATTTGGATTACATGTTCGAGAATCCAAGGGAGAAAACCGCCGACGAGTGTTGCAAGCATTTGATTGGTCGATGAGATACTGTATATGCCACCAAAGGTCATCACAACCATCAGTACAAAAGTGAGAAAAATCAGAATGTAAAAGAATTTCTGCATAGCCCTGAGAAGATTGACGGTGAGGGAGCCTGGACAGTTGGCGACGGGCATCCGGCAGACTTTATGATAAAACTGCAGTGGAATGTGAGGTGTTTCGGTATCGTTGATGAAGAGGAGCAACGAACGAGCAGAACAGTGCAAGCCTAAAGACGCGTTGGATTTGATCTTGACAGGTGCCTTAATCGCGCTCATATGTTCTGCAAAGTATGCTGTGTTTCTCATCAACTGCTCTTTTGATACATCGCAATAAGAAACCTTGACTATTTCACTCAAAATCGTTTTTTTGAAATCATAAAATTTGAGACGGACTTCACGGATTGATTCAAAGAAATACAGTGTGATCAGAAAGAGAAGAGAGATGTAAGGAAGAATTGCATTAGCGTTTAATATAATCCCGATCATAGTAAATGCGCACATCTCTATAAAATAACCGACGCATTCACTTAGCAAAACAATCAAGGCAATGAGGGTGAACAAACATATGATCATGACTGTTGCCTGTACTAAACGCTCACCCACTGACTGTGAATTATCTTGTATCACAATGAACTTTTCAGACCGAATTGTGTCGAATTTTAACTGATGTGACAGTGAGTTAATATGATCAAATAAAACGGAATACAGCCAATGGAATTGTTTTTCCATCGCCTGTTCTGGCAGAAAATATACGAATAAATGAAATAACAAACGGGAGAAGAGGTTTATCATGGGGACATAATAGAAACCAACAACTAGCACCAAAAAAGGTACGGCTAAAACCCAATAAAATGGAGCGACAACAAAGCCAAAGATCCCAAAATGCTGAAATGGTAACAGTAGCCGATCAATTGCCCAGGAAATTATATCAAGTGTCCACGCTTCGTGCATATCTAGGAAACATTGCTGGACAACTAGGGTAAATTTTTGTGCAATTCGTTTGACTAGAAGGCCGAAGAATATAAGATCCATAATATAGACGATGTAGACGCATAGAAAGAGACCGTGTACAGGAGTAATGTAACTAAGTAAGTGACCCTTGAAGGTCAAAACCAAACCCTGGGATTTAGCGGCTGACCGCTGAACGAGAAAATTTTTCTCTTCATAGTAATAATAAATCAAAAGACGGAAGATCCAAGGCAGAGGTATGAACGAAAGAAGGAGGATAGTTGCAAACCAACGACAACAGTCGATCCAATATGTAATTCCTGAATTAAAACAGCATTTTATCACTGGTTTGGGTGAATATACTCTACTGTGACAACATCTCTTGAAGGCACGAGTATGACGAATTTGGCAACGAACAATTTTTTCATAAAGAAATTCACTTAACTGTGCGGGTAGATAATCGCGTGAAATAAGTCGTTTTGGTTCAACGTTTAGATATAACGCTTTTACGGAGAAACAATATTCTGTTTCCATTTTCAATTTCCCCGGTTGAAAATTTGTCCAATTCTTGAAATATGAAAGCGGTAAACATATTTTCCATTTATATCTGTCGGGAGGATTTTTATCTTGAGACACTTTCACGGCCATCGCTATTTTCTCGGGCAGCTTAACAAAGAACGGCTTCTCAAAGAACCTGGACTTGTAAAGCTTCTGAGGAATCAGCAATGGACAGAACAGAATCGCCAAACATTTCACACAGTATACGAACACCTCAAGACAAGATGACCAATAATCAACCTCTAAGTAATAACAAGTCGTATTCTTTGGATTGTTGTAACAAATTGAACGGAATTCAGCATAGCCATCGACGTTAGTCATAAGGGAGGTACACACAAAATACTGATCGTTATCAATGTTTTCGATATAACTGAGGAGAAATTTGCGGAGCAGATAGACAAAATCTAAATGGGAAACATTCGATAAGCAGCCCTTTGGTTCATCTTGTAAGTGAACGTCCATAAAACTGATTCCAATTTTTAACGTAGATAAGGACAAAATCTCGTAGTTGGGATTTAAAGAAAGAAGATTTCGTCCCATGTAACTAGTGATAATTTGCCATTGAAAAGGTTTGTAAAAGTTAGATTCTCTTTCAACCTGACAGTTTTTGTGCGAACAGAACTGAAAGTCTTTCTCGATCTCTCGGGTTAAATTTATTTTAATTTTTATCAATTTTATTTGGTCGTTTAAGACGGCCTTCGTGATCTCGCTATGTGATCTGTTATTCATATGGCGAATCTTGCAGGTGGTCGCCTTGAAACTTTCCAGAGAGTCGATTTTAGCACACGGGATTAAGAAAGCGACAGCACACTGGAACACTATCAGGTGGATTAAAGTAATTTTTAGAGATTTTTCCATAATGGTCACTTTCAGATTTGCCATTTCTTTCACCGGATTCGGAATTGAGAGTTACGTATGCGCCACCTGAATAAAAAAGAAAGAAGTTATTTAATATAAAAAGAATATTAAGAAATATTAGTTAAATATAAATAACAGTTTGTGGAATAACAGAATCATACATTTGACCATCTTTATTTTTTAGAATAAGTTTTGTTGTTGAAATATTTAACTATTTGTTTATTCGTAACATTTATTCGTCAGAGAAATATTTTCAAATATGATATATTCCTTATTCAATGATTTGATGATATATAGTAAAAAAAAACGATGAATAGACTATTACCATTCATTATCGCTGGAGTATTTTTTACTCGAATAATTTCAAAGCGTATGCTAATATCAAATTTAAAATCTGGTTTGAAAGAGCATTTTTGAACAGAATGACTATTATAATGATTGAACAATAAGCAAAGCAATTTGTATGAGTATTTTTTTACATAAAATCGATCGTTTTTAATGATTTATTTTAATACTTATAATTTATTAATAGTTCTGATGAATCATTGAACTATATTTTGCCCTTCATTATTTCCGACCTCCTGCCAACGATCCACTAATTGCTCATTGATTCACTAGATTTTGACTCGAAAAAATTCATCAAACCACGTTTTAAGCTCCACGTATTTGTTGAAGGATCCCCACCTAAAATTATTAGAAAGAAATTAGAAAAAGCTGGTCGTCTGAAGTGACGAAATCAGAAGGATATGGGGGGGGCAGAACTTCCTAACCGAACTCTTTAATTGCATTTTGGGTCAGGTTAACGAAGTGTGAGTGAATGTTGTCATTGAATAATCACACTGTTTCGATGATTCTTTCTTATCGGCTGAATTGCCTATTTGACTCTGTTTTGTTCCCCGCAAAGCTTAGCACAGACCTTTTTATTGTTCTGAATATTACCCATTAAAGAAGACGATGACAGTAACATGAGAGATGACCATTCCTAAGTTACTTTGCCTTCAGGATTATTGCGAGGAAGGATACTGAATATAAAAAGAATAGGACAAATAAAATGTTTGAATTGATTTAATGTGTTGTAAAATGTAATGTTTTAAAGGAGAACTTTAATATGTAATAGAAAAATACTTTCACTGGATAGAAATACAAAATATATTCATCTCCAAATATAAGAACGATTAACGGAAATATATATTCAAGTAAAATAGAGTATCGTTGATTTTACAGTGCACGGTCGAGAATCGAAAGAGACGTGAACGCCCAAGCGTCTATCACATGGCATTCGACTTATTAATATTATTATTGAATCAGAGATGAAAACGCCAACAAATTGATGCTGATGTGCAAATATACGAAGTCCAATATATCCAGTAGAGCATATAATCTGATAAGCGTATAACAGGCATATAATCTGATAAGCGTATAGCAGGCATATAATCTGATAAGCGTATAACAGGCATATGAACTACAACTATTAGGTTTTTACATAAATTTGTGTTCGTTTTTTATTTATTTTAATATTTATTATTTGTTAATACTACTGATGAATCGTTCAATAATATTTTACCCTTCCTTGTTTACGACGTCCTGTCATCGATCCACGAAGTGTTCAATACATCGACTATAGAAATCACTAGGCTTTGACTAGAAAAAATCATCAGGTCACGTTTTAAGCTCCATGACGTTGTTCAAAGAAACATCCTTCAAGTTGTTAAAATCAACCGAAAAAGATGGTAGTTTGAAGGGGCCAAATCAGGAGAATATGGTGGGTGTTGCACAAATTCCCAACCAAGCTCTTTCTTTGAATTCACGAGTAGCTTGATGTCGAGCGAGTAAACTGGTATCAGCGCTGGAGTTTGTTTTACCTTCGGTCAATACGTGTGGCACCCATGCGCCGTGTTTCAGGACGTTACCCGTTTTTTATGATTTATTTTCTTATTTATTAATAGTATTGATGAATCGTTCAATAATATTTTACCCTTCCTTGTTTTCGACGTCCTGCCAACGATCCACTAATTGTTCAATGATTCACGAGATTGAGTGAAGATGACGAGCCACTGTAAACTGGGAGGTTGCCATCTTCTAAGCCAAATCCCTCGTGGTCTGAAGCGGTTCTTCTGTTATCAGCGCTCGTAACTGGTTCTCATCTAATTAATGAGATCGACCAGAACGCGGAGAGTTTGTGGGTTAGAAAAATCCCCTCCTTGAAAAGGGAAAATCATTTTTGTGTCATTCTGTCGGTATAGAAGACATCTCCGTACACAGCACAAACGTCTCAAGCAGCTTTGGCAGCTTGGTACCCTTGATTAAAAAGAGATAAGATTTTTTACACTATTTACATTGTTCGAACTACTGTCCTCATCTTCATTGCCATATTCACGACGTTTTGGTCGTTATCCGTTCCGACCTCCTACAGTTGATTGTAATTTCGAACTGAAACCTTTATTTCGTTCACCGGGGTAGATGATTTTACCCACTGCAAGAGGCATGGCACATGGGACTAGAACGTCCCATGTGCTATGCCTCTTGCAGTGGGTAAAAGCATTGGCCTGAAGAGTTGTAAGTTCAATACCTGGCTACAGCAGAGGTTAACAAAAACTTGGAGAGTTATGTTAAAGGGAGATAACTAAAACTGGAACTTCCGGAACCTGACAAAAATATGGCTTTCACTTCTCTAGGTCAACTACCAATATGTTAATGGTTGCTACTGAAAGATTTCGCCAAGTTTTATATAAGATAAGCTTTAGATTAGTTATCTCGAAATGGTTTTCGTCACAAGCTGTAAGACTATGGTCTCTTCGATCGAATCTTTATCTTGATCCAATCCTTCTTAACAAATAGTGGAATGAAAACCGGGTTGGACGGCTGCTCTTCTAGATCCTATCATATTAATGCAGGTCTATATCCCTGAACCTATTTTCTCATATTCATCAACGACGTTACTCAACTCCCAGTTCCCAACACGTTATGTTGACGATACAAATATTCCTTCCTGTCTTAATAATAAGTTAATTAGATTCAAGCAAAACTGGCAGCTGATCTCAAAGCTGAACTTCAATCATTTGCTATCAAGGACAGGAAATGACTTGTAACGCTTCCAAAATAAAACCGTTGACTTTTACCCAAATTAGAAAACTATTTTACCTTCCAGAATCATGACTGAGACTAACCTCCAGAAGAACAACTCATTGTGCCTTATTGACCTCATATTTTCCCCGAAATGATTTGGAAAGGTTATATTGAATCAATTGCTAGATCTGCTGATAGGGAAGTTGGTTCACTGTGTACCAGACAATTTTCCTCGCCACAATCGATTTTGCACGTTTATAAATCTACCAGTCGTCCATGCATTGAATACTGCAGATATATCTGATCTAATGCTTCTGATTTTAAATCTGTATAAATATTTCAATAGTTAAAAATTTCTTTAGATATAGTTAAAAAACCTTTTTAAACAACATCTAAAATACTATCGTTAGGTTTACGTTAAAAAATTCAAACATAGTTGCATTCCACATCACGTGACGTCCGCGTCCCGCGACGGACGCTGTAAAGTGTAAACAAACTCCCAAATACAGTAATACAGTAATTCAATTAATTTCCGAGGAAGGACCGAGGTGGTCTGAAATATTAAATATATATAAAAACATAGAAATAAATACTTTCGCAAAAAAAACACCCAATTTCTTTTCAGTTATTTTATCCACATATTATATATATATATATATATATATATATATATATATATATATATATATATATATATATACATATATATATATATATATATATATATATATATATACATATATATATATATATATATATATATATATATATATATATATATGTATATATATATATATATATATATATATATATATATAGAGAGAGAGAGAGATAGATATATATATATATCGTTGACAAAGGCCAAGGAAGAGTCTGTAATGTAATCGATCCTGACCTGCCATCTCCACTTCAGTCAAGTTCTCGCCGCAGTAACGTGGTTTCGTTTTGTGTTTGCTATAAATAATTTCAAAGGAATTTGCTCTAATGATCTGTCCTCGTTGTTATCTCGATATATATTTAATCGTAGTAGTATGCTGGTAATGAGGCTTCTTTGTTTTATTACTGAAACAGCTAGATGTAACTTAATAGTTTCTTTTCTTGCACATCGCACTTGTCGAATTCTCTTCCGACTTCTTGCTTCACGTCCTGGGTATGACGATAAACTACATCCGCGTCCTGGGTATGACGATAAACTACGTCCAACCAAAAGGCCGTCGATCCGATCAATCGGCTGGTCATGTCATGCCCCATCACATCTAGCCCATCCCAAACAACTACAACTTACAATTAACTTTCCCTCCCAAACCCTACACTAAATATACTAACACCTTACCACTAAAATGTGATGGGAAACAATGAGGTTGCCAGCTATACGTTTTTGAAACGATGATGTTGCCAGCTATACGTTTTTGAAACGATGATGCTGCCAGCTATACGTTTTTGAAACGATGTGGTTGCCGGCTATACGTTTTTGAAACAATGATGTTGCCAGGGATACATTTTTTGAAACAATGATGTTGCCTCCTATACGTTTTTGAAACAGTTGCCAGCTATACGTTTTTGAAACAATGATGTTGCCAGGGATACATTTTTTTGAAACATTGATGTTTCCAGCTATACGTTTTTGAAACAGTTGCCAGCTATACGTTTTTGAAACAATGATGTTGCCAGCTATACGTTTTTGAAACAATGAGGTTGCCAGCTATACGTTTTTGAAACAATGATGTTGCCAGCTATACGTTTTTGAAACAGTTGCCAGCTATACGTTTTTGAAACAGTTGCCAGCTATACGTTTTTGAAACATTGATGTTTCCAGCTATACGTTTTTGAAACAATAATGTTGCCAGCTATATGTTTTTGAAACAGTTGCCAGCTATACGTTTTTGAAACAGTTGCCAGCTATACGTTTTTGAAACAATGATGTTGCCAGCTATACGTTTTTGAAACAATGATGTTGCCAGCTATACGTTTTTGAAACAGTTGCCAGCTATACGTTTTTGAAACAGTTGCCAGCTATACGTTTTTGAAACATTGATGTTTCCAGCTATACGTTTTTGAAACAATAATGTTGCCAGCTATATGTTTTTGAAACAGTTGCCAGCTATACGTTTTTGAAACAGTTGCCAGCTATACGTTTTTGAAACAATGATGTTGCCAGCTATACCTTTTTGAAACAATGATGTTGCCAGCTATACGTTTTTGAAACAGTTGCCAGCTATACGTTTTTGAAACAGTTGCCAGCTATACGTTTTTGAAACATTGATGTTTCCAGCTATACGTTTTTGAAACAATAATGTTGCCAGCTATATGTTTTTGAAACAGTTGCCAGCTATACGTTTTTGAAACAGTTGCCAGCTATACGTTTTTGAAACAATGATGTTGCCAGCTATACGTTTTTGAAACAATGATGTTGCCAGCTATACGTTTTTGAAACAGTTGCCAGCTATACGTTTTTGAAACAGTTGCCAGCTATACGTTTTTGAAACATTGATGTTTCCAGCTATACGTTTTTGAAACAATAATGTTGCCAGCTATATGTTTTTGAAACAGTTGCCAGCTATACGTTTTTGAAACAATGATGTTGCCAGCTATACGTTTTTGAAACAATGATGTTGCCAGCTATACGTTTTTGAAACAGTTGCCA